>OX596010.1:64544174-65181332 GCA_951394025.1 Heteromyza rotundicornis | reverse complement strand
AGTTTCCCCGCATTTGCCAGTTATTAGAGGCGAAGAAGAAGAGATCTCCATTTGACGTTAGGAATTTGGATAGATTTTTCGTCTGAAATTCCATTTCCTGTAAGTTTTAACCAACTCACTTTTGGTTAATTTATTTGAGTTGCATTGCCTACCTGTTTGCAACTGGAGAACTCTACCACAGTTGCGTGGTTCAAGGTGAACAAAAAAAAACTGGTCCGTTAACAAAATGTACAGAAATCGAATGCATACCGCAAAAAACGAAGCAACACTTTCGCCAATTATTCCGCATAAATAAATACGAAACGCCCCAAATCGAACGATTAAGCGTACAGCACATGCGCAACAGTTATCAGCAGCACCACCCAAACCAACTGAATCGAAACGGCCAATATTGCCAACAATGGCCACCATGGCCACGAATAGTACGAAACCAGAGCAGATGGCCATTAATTATGCGTGTGCGCCTAGTGCTCCAGTCGTCATGTGCGTTGTTGCAAGCATCGGACGATGAAAGGCAATACAACAGCAACAACAACAACGCGCCGGCTATTCTTTCGACAATCGCTGAAATGGAACGCTATTGAACAAACGTACCAAATCAATCGAGCGATATCGTGCATAGCTTTCATAGAGACATGAAAGCAACACACAGCAAAGTGCAAATCCAACCAAGCCAACCGACGAACAACAAGAAACTGTGTGCCGACCAGCCGAGGTGAAATGCTCCAAATCTGAACGCAATCTGAAATTAAGCAGCCATAAAACTCATGACAGGCATGTGCGCCAAATGGACTGCCACAATTGCTAGTTAGACTCTTTCCAACTGACAGTGGACTCGCCTGTGCACATCCAGCCAATCACCCGTCACTGACAAACGAATTAACTCAGTTTGCTGTTGTAAAATCCACAATATGAGCCTCGATCACATTCATTTAACTAAATTAAACTTTGTGCTAATAATACGCTTTTACGCCAGCTTTTAACTCACCATCTGCATCATCATCGTCATCATCATCACAATTATCATTATCATCGTCAGCCTCAAAAACGCAACACAAAAGCCACATAGAGTCGTCCGTCTCTCATGACGTGCACTCCATCTGCGATATTATGGACGCTCTTCTAGTCTAGTTAGGCGATTTATTAACTTCATTTCTAGATCATTAGATCGCATAACATAGACATTCATCACTTTGCTGTGCAGAGGAGCGAAAGATTCTGCACGAACGGAAAGTTAGTTGCGACGGCATAAAGGGGGATGTAGACCTCGTTTGTTGTGCCAGCCAAGCTCAAGTGAGAGACATTCATACACACACGGAGATGATCAAGTTCTGCTGCTTTCCAATGTTTGGTGTAATCTGAGCTGCTTCGCATTTAAACGTTTTGATCGTGCTGGCTCGATTCGGCTACGTTGCGTTGGCTTTGATCTAGTTCGAGACTTCGGCCGTCCCTCTTCGGGCTTTCCAGAACACTGGAGTTATCAGCAATAGCAACATGTTTTGGTTTATTTGGCTTGACTGCTATCGGTGCCGATCTCAATTGCTAAATTTTATAAGGTGGAAAAGTACCGAGGGTGAGAAGGTAGAAACAAACATGATCTACGCCACACGCGATGGCGTAGAATGTTGAATGCATACGAATCTATAGGACGAACGCACATGTGGCTGGGAAGCTGGAGTAGTTTGTGTGTCAAATGTCCCAGCGGTAAATCTTAGGAGTACTTCTCCGGAGAACTGCATCGGTTCAAGGAGGAATTGATCGGGTGACACTTCCCATACAAGTATTAAACTAGAATTAATCCAGATACACTTTCTCAGATTCAGAAGCATTTTGTTGCACAATTCAACCAAGAAGGTTGTCAACTTTCGATACAAATACTTCATAAAACCTCCACCGGACTCCCGAACTCGCCACAAATGATGATGATGCTCCTGCTGCCAATCGTTTCGCAATGGCAATCAACGCTTCCGTCGAGTGGTTGGGTAAAGAGCAGCTTAGCACTGGTGTCCGTCTTTTGGTTAGAGAGGCACTTGTCACATTCGACGAACACACCTCTTTCCTGACATGTGGTAGAGCGTTAATTTAAACAGCACAACTGCTGCAGCATCTCTAATAACAACTACACCATTACAGCGCTGGAAGCTGATTTTCCTGGTAAAGGAATCTGCAGTGCAATGTCTACATATAAGCAATGCGATGCTAGCCGGAGATAATGCGAACCGGCCTAAATGACTGGCTGAAATGGCAGGCTGGTTGGCCTGTTGTTGTTGTGGTTCTTGGTCATGGCTCGGTTTGTGTGATGGCGTTTATTGTGCGAGAGCGTTATTGTCGCTCACGCGATCATTTAATGTCGTCACGTCGCCTTTTAACTAAAAGATGTTCGCTCGCATTCACGGATACTACTCGGTGTGGTGTGGTGTGGTGTGGCGGTTTGATATACACGCCAATCCACGTAATCGATTTTTATAGCTGGGAGTGCTTTGCTCTACGCCATACGTAGCCTTTGCATATAAATTTATGGAGCACCCGTATTGATTTCAGTTTTTGTGAAAGGTTCTGCCATAGTCACTTGCCTGTCGCGGGCTTGGTGGCTCCAGGTTGAAATCGATGGAAAAGGCCTTTGTGTGTCCTCTGTGCGAGTGTGTGCGTGTGGAAACACTTGAGTGCTCACACACGATCTCTTTTAGATTGCTGATCTTTTCGAATGCTGATCACATTTGCTTTGCCTTTGCAGATTGCTATCTTTTAAGAGTTTGCGTGATAATAGCCACAGAATACATGTAGTGGTTGCAGAGCATTTCGATTTGCGTTTTTATAATTTTTTTTACATTGTTCATGGTATTTTCATGAGCTGATTGAACGTCGGAGGGTGTTCAGTGTTCACGCTTGCGTGTAAGAATTTTCTGCGAATTTATGCTGCGATATCGATCTGAGGCGTATAAGCGCATGCGAAATGCGACATATATCGCTATGCGAAATCGAAATTAGTTGAAAATGGAGTTTGACATAAGTATTCAAGCCTAAAGCACCACAGCAGTATTGAAAAAAGAAAGCTCAACTTCAGTAATTTACATTTTCACCGCAGTCATCACAAATTGCCTAACGGCAGTTTGCATATAAATATTAAAACATTAAAATTAGCTAGAAAGTGAAACAAAAAAACGGTGAATTTCATAATTGCATTTGACCAAGTATGAACTCCAATCGGAGAACGAATTGCCATCGGTCATCGGCCAGTATTCTTTTGTGTTCCAGTGCTTCACACCTTCAATGTGCATTGCCAATGCAATTATTGAAAGTCGCTGACTGGTTTTGTTGCTACAACACTTGCAGTTCATGTCGGCAGATTTGTTCGTTGTCTTTGTTGTTGTTTTTTTCACTAGCTTGCAATTCGTTTGCCATGCTTCGACCCCATTCAATGTCATTAACTCAGCCAAGGTTTGCTTGCGGTAATGCTGATAGCTAAGGGAAATGACCATACAGCTTTGAGAGACTTTTTTAATCGTGGAAATTTTGAACGCAAGTGTTAATAGCTGAGCCTAATCAGCTAATAACACATACAAAACTTATTGCGGTTTGGGGAATTCACTAGGAAGTAGGTTGGGAAAAATCATCTATGACTGTCGCAGACAACGGAAGCTGTTGTGATTGCGAGAATGAATTATTAAAGTAACTAGTTTTATAATCTCACAAGTCTTTCGAACAGTCATTCTTTTGAAATATTTGGAATCTGAATTGCTGGAATTGAAAGAAACAAGGCAAAGATCTTATAAAATTGCACAATAGAACTAAGTATTTTGGAAACTAGACTTTATTTAAATTGAATGTTAGTTGCATTCCAATTATCCTTTTTGCCAATAGAAACGCTTTATAAATTGGAAATATCGTTCAACTGAAAGCACAGCTTTGAAGAAACCTTTCATAGCTTGATACAATTTTGGATTTGAATTTTCCAATGACTCAACTTCATTCCAGATCTATCCTCTATCCTCTTTTGATAATAGGCACTTAATGTGATAATAATCATTTAAGAATTAATGCCCGTAAAATTGTACAATCTGAAAGCAGAAATACTTGTCGTCCAATAAATCAGATCAAGACTTAATCAAAGTCTCCAAGAATTTTCTTATCTTTATCTCGTTGGAAATTATTAAAAAATTACATGGTTGCTCATATGTGTAATGTGTACAAAACCGCTACTTTACAGCGGAGCGTGATCGATTCATGGCACCATTTAAGCTTTGAGTGTTATACCAAATTACTCATTCATCGTGATAAGGCCGTCGAAGCGCGGTGCAATTAACTACATGGGACAGGATGTGTTGTCAGTGGCAGTGGTACACAATTTGTGCGACATTATACCACAGAGCCTCATATAACTACATTCATGATAAACTCAATTTATGGTAGTTGAGAAGTAAGGCATTCAATCCCGAAGTGTTTTTGAAAATCCCGGGATTTCGGGATTTGAAATTACAATCCCGGGATCCCGGGATTTGTTCGGGATTTTCGGGATTTTCCAATTAAATACAATAATAAATATAAAATTAAAGAAAAAATTGTTGCAACAATATTTTAAGTTTAATTTCATTTTAATTCGACAAAGAAATAATATTTATTAAATATAGCATTAAACAAAACAAATAATATTTAAAATAAATAAGTCGAACAAAAAGTAATTCTTTTTAAATTACATTGATCGAACCATTTTTTTTTTGCAACCTGAATCAGAATATTATCATAAAATTCAGCCAGCTCCATTTCATGCTACACACGAAAAAGTTACTTTCAGTAGTTTTAGTATTATAGCTAGAACGGATACACGAATTGTTGTTTAAAACATATATCTTTTTGGTAAAAAAAAAAATGTTATTAAATTCACAAAATTTTATTTAGATTGATAAAAATTGTTTGTTAACCGTTATTGACAAAAATGTTGTCAATTTTTCTGTGTGTGTAGCACTAAATCTGCAAAAGTGGGTTTTTTTAATTTACCAATTAGATTGGATGTAAATGCACGGCTGTATTTTTGTAGAAAACCGTCAAAAATATCTTAAACAATGCATAAAAAACGCCTTTTTTGAATCCCGGGATTCCGGACTGAAAATCCCGGGTTTCCGGGATTGAGAAAACGTCCGGGATCCCGGGATTGAATGCCTTATTGAGAAGCAAAGAAGTCAAACTTCATCAAAAGGCAAAAGGCATTCACACACATGCACAGCAGCTAGGGAGTGGCAACTTCCGTAACCAATTTGATAGTTAACTAACAGCAAACAAACCAAGCAACTGAAAAAGAAAAAAAAAACAAATTGCAGCCAAACAACAACAGTGTACTACAAACTTGAAGTGATCAACAGGCGCACGGTAATTGAACATCTTAATGATTGCAGCTGATGATTAATATCAGTGCAGAGCATACATACACATGCATACAAACATTGTTGCTGGTTTTTTTTGTTATTGCGGTAGTTGGAGAAAACTGCCAACTTATGAAACTCATCATCTTTATTATGATCACGATCATTGTGATTCAATTCGATCTTGTATGTACTTTGATTTGTGGGAGACTCTTCTGAAACCGAAGGTATCAATTTAAATCAATTTGCGTAAATGCTACATCCGTGGAAAAACGGAAGCAGCAAATGCATTCGACACAGTATAAAAGGGGAGGGGGCGAAAGTACAGGGGAACCGGATTTTCATCATCATCAGCTGTTGGGCTGTGTAACACCCAAAGCTGGGCATAGTTAATCGAGAATTTAACTTTGTTAATCCGGAAATAGTTAATCAAAAATTTAACTTCGTTAAAAGTTAAACTAAATAGTTAAATTCTCTATAGAAAAATTTTGTTTTTCCAAAAAACGCATAAAAAACATTTTAACTATATACAATTGAATGCCTGCACTCACAGACCCTTTTTTCGATCGATTTCAGCCCTCTATATGCAAATTTAACTTAAAAAATTAAAACTTTGTAAAAATTTTACAAAACGAATTTGCCGACGCGTTTTTTTTTGATTGTCACTACGCACCCAGAGTTCCAATTTGATTGGAAAATGTCGGCGGCGGCTAAACAGTTTCGCGCCGACCATAATCGTCTTCAATCGGCTTGCGAATAATCGATGTCATCGATGTAATCGATGTCAATATCGATTGAGCCGACACAATCGACTCAATATTTCGACCAAGCCGATACATTTAACGACGTCTCGACTTGGAACTTTAAATTTTTGTCAACAACACGAAAGAGTTCTGTGTTTACAATTTTTCAACAGTGTGGCTAGGTAGATTATTAAAAATAGTATGAATTCTTAATTTTTACTTTTTTTTTTACATTCAATAATAAAAATTTTTTTTTAGTTTCAAAGTTAACTAATGCTAGTTAATCGAAGAAATTTAACTTAACTAAATGAAAAAGTTAATGGTTTTCGAAATTAACTGAAACGTTAAAAGTTAACCAAAAATGTAACTTCGTTAATTAACTATTAACGAATTAACTAGTTAATGCCCAACTTTGGTAACACCTGAAGCGCACAATCAATGAGAATTTGTATTCTGAATTCTACTTGAATTTGTTACAAAATTAATTCCCAATATAATGCCAGGCGATACGCAAATGTGCATTTCGGTTATTTTGATGTGTTCGTGCTTCCAACATATGTCGGTGGCGTTGCAATGGTGTTCATTGATGTTCAATTGCAAACAGCTGAGAAACACATGCGAGCAGTCGATGTCTGTTGAATTGAAATTAGAATTTTAATTGAAATTCTATAGAATTTTTACCATAACATACCATAAAATATAAATCTTTAAAATTAAAAAAGTGCAGGAAGAAGAGCATTGGTCGAGGGTAATAGCTGTGTAGATGATAGAGTTCAGCTTTGAGAAATTCCTTGGAGTAACACTCATTCGTGAATGTGAATGAATGAACATTTTTTGAAGCGTGAAATATCTTTCCGGTGACCACCAGCGATCGCTTTTGTGGAATGAAACCCTTCCGCTCACTTGCAAATTGTTACATGCAGCAATTCGGCCTGCAACAATAAACAAATTGCAAATGCGTTTCGGTGGTGATTTCTCGTCTTTGGTGTGGCATTAGGGGGGCGGGGGAGTGCATGGACGCGGGTGCTGGTTTGGTGTATTTGCTGCTTGCATTTTCTTTTCAGCTCAGCGATTTACGGCATGACTTGAATTTCGCAAGTGCGTTTGCTGCCTCAGACAATATTAATGAATGGAGATTGTTGTGTGTTGTTGGTGTTACGGTTTTTTTTCTAACCACTTGGATTTTATTTTGATGGAAAAATTCAAGGCAAATGCACTCACTGCGACTATCGAATTTCTGGTTGTGCGTTGAGGCCTCTCAAGTTGCTTTGGGTTTTTATGACTTATTTTTCTCCTCGTAAAGAAGGGTTCGAGGTGTTTTTAATAAGGCAGCAGTGACACAAATTGTATAAATAGTAGAAAGTTTAGCAACAGATTGAATTGAAAAACTACCCTATTGTATAAGACCTCCAAGCTTTCCATACCGCCAAGCCAGCTGACAAATCCTCGCCACTGTCTTCCTGCCCACCAAAAGCCACACTCATTCCCCATTCCCCAAACAATAAACAATCCAACAACAATTTAATCGTCATAAATGAAATAATTTCAACCCATTTTGCTGTTATTTTGTATTCACATAAATTTCAGTGCAGCTGAGGATGAACTGCAATTTATGCAGATCGCATTTATGTGAATTATTTTTTGTGTTTCGGTTTCTTTTATTTTTATACATTTTTATTTGCTGCTGCTGCTGCTGCTTCTCAACCGGACGCACGTGTTCATTTTCATTTGGCACAAACAACAAATAACACAACAAAAAAAGAAAAAAAAAAAAGAAAAGAAAAGAAGAAAAGCAAAAAAAAAAACGATAAATAGCAGCAACAACAACGAAACGAAATCTCCGATTGTATGAGTTGGGGCTGCGGAAATCACGGGCGGACTGCTGCGCCGGTGACTGACTGCAGCCGCTTGGCGCTGGAAGTGATGAGGCAAAAATTGCATATAGACTAAATTGCAAAGAAGCAGGCAGGCAGTATGGTGGAAGCAACAATCGGAACATCGGCTACATATCGAACCACCCATGCAGTCAGTACATACATTTTTTTGAGGCTTTCAGTTGGTGCCGCCAACCCGCAGCTACCGACGAGCAACGAAGCGCAAATGTTGTGTTTTTCGATGATAAACTTTTCAAAACTTTTTCGAATAATGAATGGTCCGAAGGGGGCATTTGTGCTGGCTACAAAAATGCACTGAGAGGAAAAAATCTAAAAATATTCCAAATTCAAGTTTGTTTTTGAGATTTCCTCCCTAGACAACTGCGGGGTACAATTTGGACTCCGTCTCGGTCTTAGAGTTAGTACACATTTCTTTGGTATTCTTTAAATGTACTCGTTGTAAGCCCCCGGCACAAGTTTCAGTGCAGAATTCTTGGAGGGTGTCACAACAATCAGTCTTAAAGTACATTCTATGTTTTTGCTGCAAGTTGCAAGCTGAAAATTCATTCATTCATTCACCAGACTTGAGTGACTTGATGAAGTCCACTTATGCAATTTAAACTAATTTTGATGGCCACATGCGAATCCGATACCATGACGAACAAGTGGTGTGCTTCGGACCATCTTTAGCGGAGCATATGCACACATGCATAAATTGTAATTATGTGCTAAGATACGAATGGCATGAACATAGACGACCTTGTTTTGTATTTTTTTTTGTTAATAATTCTTTTTACAATTTTATCAGAAGTTGTAATGACTTCGACAGGAAGAAATTAACTTGTTAACTTTCAGCCTCAAATCCTTTGTACGGTCTACTCTATATGAAATGAAGGTTAATTATTGAAAACTTTTGTATTGAATGAACCGATCACCAACCGATCACGATGATCACTTAATTTTTTAATATGAAATGACTTTGATTTCCACCGGCGTAACCGCTGCCGCTATTTCCACATGATGTCACACGAACAAAGGCGGATTCATACTCGTATGCTAATGTCAAATTAAATGAGTGCGACGACGATCATCGTCATCATCATCGTAATCGTCGCTGGAAACACTTGTTTCAATCTTTCAATCGTATTAAGTACGCATATTTTAATAATAAAAAAAACCACTTGATGGCCGCCATCAATAAAAATTGTTTGTGTGTATTTTCCATACCAATTCAATGGATGGCATTCAATAAGACACGTCATGGGACTGGGCCTCTGATTGTGAACGACAATCTGCTCAGATTCCCAATACAGAACTCCCGCTGACTACACGATTTGCAGGTGTTCACATTGTCACATCACAACAAACAAATTAACAAAAGAATGCGTAGCTATGGAAATGAAATGAGATGCTTTGAATGCCATATTGGGGCTTGGATAGAAGCTGAACTGGAACTGAACGAAGTCGAAGTCGTAGCTGCCACTCACCTAAAATGGTCATTGCCCGTACCAGTTTACAATCAGAAACAACAGCAAACAACCAAAGCGACAACAACAATCGCTACTCTCAGCATGAACTGGCAATCACAACTGGGCGAAATTTCATTTAAAAGGGGAGCGGCAGCGGCGTTAATCACATTTCGACAATGGATCACACATGGGGAAAACTTCACAAATGTGTAACTCCAACCAAAGCCGAAGGAGGGGTGGAGGAGGAGGAGGAGGAATGACGGGAACAAAATAGTGGTGTACACAACTTTTATGTCAGCCTCCTCGTCCAGCGGTCTAAAGATCAGCAGGTTATTGTTGTTGTGCTGAGGAGCTCGAATGTGCTGCGTGATCAACATTCTTCTTGTATTTTTCGGGGCCATGTATTTAAATTTAAATGAAAACGACGCGGCGCATGCGTAACCGCATTGAGTTGTGGGAACATTTCTTCGTTCGACTCCACTGAGCTGAGTAAAGACGCTTTTGTTTAAAACTGAGCTGAGCTTTGTTGTTTGTTGTTTGTGCGTCTTTTTTTAGGTGATCGCATTGATTGATTGTGCACACCTGTGAGGTTTATTAGGTTCGTTGTCTTACATTAAACGTGCTTTGGTTGGTGTTTGTATTGTTTTTTTCGGAATTTCTCTCAAATTTTGTGGCTTGTGTACAAAAACACTGAAACGTACTTAATGAGCAAAACTTATTTATAACAAAGAACTTGAAAAACTTCGTGATCGACTACTTAAAGTTTTAGAGACGCCTTAACGTAAGCATTTTTGTATGTATTGAAAGGATGGGATTCTTTCGGCAAGAGCTTTCCATTTTTAATAGGCTTCCAGAAATTCACGTCTTTAGTGATTCTATTATATGAGATGAGCTGACTCTTCCTGGGATAGTTAAAATGAAATGTTGGCTATTTTGTGTGATCATTACTAAAAGTTTAAGGTTGAGAAAGCCTCAGTAGAACTATGTACATTAAAAACTAGAGAGTGGACTATCTTCGGCTATACCGAAGTTGAAATACCCCCACACAGTAGGAAGAAGTACCTCGATCATAAAAAAATGTGGTCTCAAGACCCTATTTTGAGCCAATTATAGGTGGTTTTGGAGCCCTGACCATGTCCAAAATCCATTTCTAAAAATTTCCAATTAAATCCAACAAAAAAAAAAAATTGGTCTCAAGACCCCATTTAGACCCTTATATATGGGGCTTCGGAACCTCGGACCATGTCCAAAATCCATTTCTAAATTTTTCCAATTAAATCCACCAAAAAAAAAAAATTGGTCTCAAGACCCCATTTAGACCTTATATATGTGGCTTCGGAACCTCGGACCATGTCAAAAATACGTTTCTAAACATTTCCAATCGAATACAACAATAAAAAAGACTTGAAAAATTTTTACCTTTTTTTTCGGTGTATGGGAGCCACGCCCAGTTTTTGTCCGATTTGGCTGATTCTCGAACTTGATCTCAGTATTCACGAGAAAAACATGTAAAAAAAGTTTCAAGTCGATATCTCCAAAACTGCGACCGCTATCGTGCGGACGGACAGACGGACAGACGGACGGACAGACAGACGGACATCGCTAAATCGACTCAGGAGGTGATACTGATCAAGAATATATATACTTTTCCATACCGGACACGCCTCCTTATGGGCGTTACAAACGTTGTGACAAAGTTAGTATACCCTGCCACAGTGAGTGTGGGGGTATAATTATTTTACGAGGTATCAACTTATGACCATAGATGTGCTTGAGTCAAGCTGAGTCTGACTGCTATTAAAGCATGCTTTGATCAAACAGCTTTCTCGGGCGTGTGAAAAATTCGGTTTTTCCAAAAAATTACTGAAGTTTTGCCCAACCATATGGGATCCATCGCCAAAGTTACGCTTATCGTGCTAAGATTAACATTCGCTGAAAAGTATCAGTTTTGGGAAGAAAAGTTGTCCAAAATTATTTTTTCTGATGAAAAAAAACATGGTTGGTTTTCAAATGTACTGGCACGATAAGCGGAAAAATAAAAAAGAATGGCTCGTAACTTTGGCGGTGGATCTCATATGGTGTGGGCTGTTGGAAAGACCTCGATTTGTTTTTTTTTTTCTACCAAAATGGACAGCCTTAAGTACATAGAGCTACTTAAAGAAGTTCTTTTGAGTTTGGGTGATGAAACGGCTGCAGACGAGTGGATATAATGCGACAATTCATTCATCCAAGGCAAGAAAACGGTTCTTGAGTACGCGTAACCCGGTATAAACCCCATTGGGAATATGTGGGCAATATTACCCAAGTGGATTTTCAAGAATGGCGTACAATTTAACAATGTAAAATGCCTTAAAAGTGGACAAAATTGATTAAAATTGTATTAAGTCTTTAATTAACTCAATGCCACGGCGTCTTCAACTTCTATAATTAAAAAGAGTTCGTATACTAACTACTAACAATTAAACAAAAATAATATTTATCATATTTCAGAAATGTTTATAGTTTGGTCTTATCATTTGTTCGTATGAAATAATTTTTATTTATTTATCACAAATATTTGAGTGCATGAATTTAGTCTTCTTTTAGTTAATTTAATTAATTGTTAGCACAACTAAATATTTGGCCACAAATATGCCCTGTATCAGTAATACAATAAAAAATTTTTAACATTCTGATGTTGGTCTTATCATTACTTCGTGCAGTGTAAAATTGTGTAAGTGATGGAATTTCCTATAAGAGGCCCATAAAAAAGAAAATATGATTAAAATTAAACTTAGTAATCATCGAATATTGAGTGAATCTCGCCTCAAATTGCGTGGCATCGCATTACAGCTGCCACTTGGACATTTTCTGGGTAGATTACTGAATTTGAAATATAGAGTTGGAAGCTCACTACTCTCCCTAATGTCTATATGAAAAGGAGTCCTGGTGAACTGTATGAAATTTTAAATATAGGGGTAGTAGTTCTGGTGCTGAAATCAGGGACCAATTTTGCTAAAATTTTACATTTAAAGTTAAAAGCTATACAGGTGGTATTTACCATCACTAGAGCATCCTTTGCCCATCAAATTGTTCGTGTGTTCGGAACAATGTTAAAAATGGAAGGACATACATGCCATACAATGAAGACAAATGTAAAAAAGTTCAAAATAATTTAGTTTTGTGGCGCTTAACTATAATTGCACGCAGACCATAAAAGACAGAACATGTTGTGAGCCCACATGTGAATTTAAATAAAGAAACGAAAAAAATAGTGGCGTAACTCGCCTTTGAGCCTTTGTCAGCAAAAAAGAGTTGATGAGGAGCATAAGAAACGTTGAAATATGGGCATAGCCTAAAAAATGCCAGTCTTCACTCCCAGAGATCACAGAAAGTCTAGACAAAGGCTGTGTTGGGTTTAGTGATGACAGGCCACTAAATTGAATTGCACCACAATTTATTGTTATTGTTGCAGGCTTTGAAAGTGTGCTAAAAGTGTTTATGTAAATATGTACATTGCACATATGTGAAAAGTTTTCATTCAAATTCATTCGTTCGTTCAATCGAAGCCAGTCCGAATTATGAAATATTTCATCAAACATATTTTATTCTCACTTTCATCCGGTGTACCCAGTGATTTCAAAAGAAACCTACAACATTTTTAATTGACTCAAAGAATAAACATCAAAAGTATACTCTTCACATGGCCACACAAAATTCCTTTTTATTGACTGGCGGATGCAGTCCATAAAAGCCGAGAACAGTGCATCTGCATTCAGACATTCGAACATTCACACACGAAAAAGAAACCGCATCTGCGAAGGCGGTGCGATTATCAGCGTCATTATCGTCATCATTGCCATCACCATCAGCTTCACGACGACGATGATGATGATGATCGTTTCCGATATTGCAATATGGTGTGCATATGGAACGTGTTAATCACAAATATTGAAAAATGGGAAACAAAATTTCTTACCCGTTCGGAAAAAGAAAACAAAACTAAGCAGAAGGTACATATGACGCGCGCGGTAGATATTCGCTGTAAAACGCCAAACTAAATGACATGACCATATGCCAAACAACACACACACACGCTGAGAGGGCCTTTGCCTCCCTCCCAGATAAAACTGTTTCCAGCAAACTTTGGAGAAATCTCAAACTGATCGCAAACATATTTGTAACAGATTTACCCACGCGTTCGTTCAGACGATCGGTCGGTCGGCCTGTCTGATGTCAAAGAGTTTTCCGCTCTTCGAGTTAAATCGGAAGTGGATTTAGTTCTTCGGTATGGCATATGTGTGTGGTGTGGTGTGGTGGGGCGACAAGCGCATAGAAGAGGGGGCCGACTCCCCCCTTTTATGCTTTTCGGTTGAAAGGCATAAAGCGGCGATTAACACGCTATTTCTGTCACGATCAGCAGCAGAAGCACAGAAACAGCAGCAGCAACAGTCGCTGCGGTTCACATGTGCAAATGGAGTTCATATGTTTTCTGGCTTCAAAAATTATGTTGCTCTGCCCGATGATGATCATCGTCATCGTTTTGGTTTGTGCCATGGGTTAAATTGTTCAATTCCGATAATTTTCGGTATGTTGAGTTATTTATGGGCATGCGTGCGCCTTTTTTGTTTCAGATTCAGACTATTTTCTTTTTTTTGGTTAGCCCTTTTTGTGTTTTTATCGCTTTTTATACTAATGTCTTGCACTTTTCTTGTTTGTGTTGTTGTGTGCTGTCTTACCTTACTGTTAAAAGAGTCAAATGGCTTAAATTAGTGAAATACTTTGTCTGTCTCTGCTCTCAGTCTCTTTGGGTTTTTATTGGGTTTTAAGATCATTTACGAAATTTATGTTCAACAACAGTTTTATAAACCGTTTTTTCCACTTTTTATTACATTTTTAAGTATTTATGAGTTCGTGACATTTATTATACGATTTTTATGGTTCATTCAAATTGTTTTTCATTTTTCATTTTAACAAGGTGAGAATCACTTTGGTGAGGTAACTAAATTTTATGGGGTCAGAGTCTATGAGTCTAAAAGGAAATAATAGATCACAATTGATTGATTAAATGGTTCAAATATTCAATAGATTTCATTGCACAGTGCAACAAATCTATGCGAAATTGACAGTTTCTGGTAGAATGCAAGTTAGGTACTACCCCAACGGGGTTTATATGGGCTACCCAAATTTCAAAGCTTAGAAGCTAATTATGGGATCATAGATATTACCAAACTGTTTGTTGATGACCAGAGCTAATTTTTATGTTTATTTAAATATTAAAGATACTGGGAGTGAAAGGAAGCGTACGTGGATCCCGAAATCTATAAAGTAATAGAAAAATGTATGGAATTGCTATGAAATTTAATAGAATTTAAGAGAAAGCTTCGAATATCATGGTTTACACTTATATCAAAGTGAAACACCTTGTGAAGTTTATAGTTTTTCGAAACATTCTGTGAATCAAATGAAAGTATTTTTAAAATTAAATCAGGGCAGGAGGGGTTTGGAGGGCCTTAGGATGCCGAATCTACCCGAAATATATGAGCACAATACGTCGATTTTAGAATAAATCCTTTTTTCATAAGCTCCTCTTCGGGTTCAAATTTAAATACCCCCACACACACTGTGGCAGGGTATACTAACTTTGTCACAACGTTTGTAACGTCCATAAGGAGGTGTGTCCGGTATGGAAAAGTATATATATTCTTGATCAGCATCACCTCCTGAGTCGATTTAGCGATGTCCATCTGTCTGTCCGTCCGTCTGTCCGTTCGCACGATAGCGGACGCAGTTTTGGAGATATCGACTTGAAATTTTGGGTACATGTTTTTCTCGTGAATACTGAGATCGAGAATCAGCCAAATCGGACAAAAACTGAGCGTGGCTCCCATACACCGAAAAAAAGGTTAAAATTGTTCAAGTCTTTTTTATTGCTGCATTCGATTGGATATGTCTAAATGGGGTCTTGAGACCAATTTTTTTTTTTTTTGTGGATTTGATTGAAATTTTTAGAAATGGATTTTGGACATGGTCCGGGCTCCAAAACCACCTATAATTGGCTCAAAATAGGGTCTTGAGAAAACATTTTATGTTCGAGGTACTTCTTCCTACTGTGGGGTATTTCAGCTTCGGTATAGCCGAAGATAGTCCACTCTCTAGTTTTTTCTTCAATATAAGTAAAAAAAAAATTATTAAAACCCCCCCCGAAATGTTTTCCTGGTTACGTTCCTGATTCAGACAATTGGTCTGAATTAACATTTCAATTGAGCCAGACCAAAAACCCAATTATTATAAAATTTTTCAAACTAGTTACAAAAAAGTAGTCTTAGAACTACACTCTACGGGTCAATTGACTCGACAATTGGGTATATTAAATCAAAAATTTTTAAATTGAGGAATTTTTTTAATTTTATTTTTAAATTCCAACCGAAATTCCAACGCATTCATGCGATTTCTATTCGCTTATTGTCACTTTCCTTCGCGAAAACACGAAAAGTATATTTCACATTTAAAAACATCAGCAACAAAGTTGTGTGGCTTACACATATTGCCATATTAAACATTGGAAAAAAAAGCGAAAAATACTTGCTCATACGATTGACATAAAATTGACGTTTAACAAAGTTGGGCTACCAAGTATGTACGTCGAAAGCCACTACAGCGACTGCAGTGAGCCGCAACAAGTGCAACAGAAAACAACTACAACTAAATTGGCAACTCCAAAAATTAGTAAAAATGCAGCTGAACAGAAAATCAGAAACAGAAACTAAGCGACTGTGCCATGTCTCGCGTCAACATTTCGCGTCGAATGTGCGATTTGGGTGACAAACCAATTTAACGTTGAATGTTGTCGTCAATGATGGGCCCAAATGGGCAGCAAATGTCGGTATTTGTTTTATTTTTTTTGCAAACGACAAAAGCTTAAGCTTTCAACAACATTAAAAAATTGCATCTCACCATCATTGTTCATGGTGGAGGGGGCCTTATGGTCCACTGGCAGTCTGTCGTCAAGAAGAAGTAATCGCGAAATCAACATGTGCTTACTTGCAACCTTTTACGGGTGAAATTTTTTTTCGTGCCGCATTTAGGCGCAAGCAACTCACACACAGAAACAAAGCGGTTATCAACCATATTCGATCAGAAATGTGGCCGACATTTTCTACAGACAGACACAGACACAAAACGCTTACCACAAAAAAAAAAGTTAAGAAAAAAAGAGTTGCATTTTGCGTATTTGGGCTTTGTGTTGCATGGCCCGTCTCGTTCGCGCCAAATCATAAATGTTACCACGCCAGATGGTCCAAGTGTCGCCAACTCGAATCCATAATTTTTGAATTTGGGATGCTGTGTTGTTGTGCCGCAAATGTAATCGAATACTCTTCGCGCCAACACTTGGATGCTTGTGTGTGTGTGTGTGTGTGTGTTACAACTGTTGCTGCAACAGTTGCAGGTGTTTTTTTTCTTGCAGCCTTCTAGTAGCGTGCAAGATTTGTCACCTCATTGTTTGTTTCCTCTTGGTATTTTTTCTTTTTTTGCCAGTATTTATTTTTTGTTTCTCTCCAACGTGGCACATTTGCTTAATCTTTGCTATATCTTTGTTGTGTCTGAAGTGTAAATCATAATGTAACACCTTCTGGCTTATTGCATACAAGCTATGAGTGCCAAATGTTGTCACTAACTGTTATTTCGTGTTGCCTCTTGTTTGGCATCTTGTGACAAGTGTTGCCAATTTTGTCCAATGGCTGGCTGCCATTTATCACAGAGTTGCGGGATTTCATTCAATTTTCTTGAGCACAATTGACCGTTTGTAAGATTTTCAAAACCGATAAATTAACACAAGTAAATGGTGTTGAGGGAATAGGCTAAAATCAAAGACAATTGACATAATTGTCAGTACCTGCAGTCATCATAAACGAGGCATATGTCATGGGCAAATACTTGAGGAATGTTTTTTGATTTACTGCTGCATTACTTGCCATTCAGTGAAATTAACGTTCATTTATAAATAATGCATTAAGGTAGAAAGTTTATTAAGGAATAGCGTAATAAAATAAAATTTCATAAAGTCTCTCCTCCAATCTGTACAAACTCATCGTGTATTCTCAGCAGGTGCATCGATACGAATTGCAATATGACACAAAAGTTTACTTAAAAAACAACAATAACGTGTTGAACTTTTAATATCAACCACACGATTAACATAATAAATTAATTAATTAAATTTCATTGGTTGTGTACTCACATATGTATGTGTCTTCATATAAATATACAGACACAAAGAAAAAATATTTTCAAAAGTCATATTGTAGACACTCCCACTATTGACATGTGTCTATGCGCTCAAGCCATTTAGCCAATTAATAATCCAGACAGTGAGAAACGATTGGCAAATCTATATATAATTCGTTGTAGTGTCTACATATATTTCTGAATAATGTCAACTTGTGGACCTTAAAGTGCCAATGGGCAACTGATTTGATTTGATTTGCATATGTGTAAGCTAAAGTAAATTATAATTGAATTATTTGCGACTTGATTTCCTTAGTTTCAAACAAGAAACGTAATTACATTGGGGGTTTCAACCCCCCCAAAGGGTAATTTTTCAGTTCAAAATTATTCAAATAATACTCAAATTTAATAATTTTTACAAGTTATTATGTCATTGAAATATTTTTTTACTAGAAAATTTATTTTCTGTGCTGAATCATCCTCCATTATGAAGCAAATTTTCGTTCGTAGGTTAGACATTTTGGAAGAAATCTCTAAAAATGCAGGTTTGTATGGCAAATCAGTAGAGACCGACCGAAATTCTGTTTCGGCCGTTTTTCGGATTCGGCCGAAAAAAAAATATCGTTTTCGGTCGAAATTTCGATATTTCCGCCGAAAATTTCGGCTTGATACGAAAAATGTAACAAATAAATAACAAAGATTACACTGATCGACAAAACTGAACATTTTGTGTGTTAAACATACTTGATAGACAGATTCTTATGTATTTTGGCACGCTGAATACGAAAATAATAATGAAATTTTTACAGTAAGCACCAAAAATTCCATTTTGGTGCAATTTTCATTATTATTTTTGGAGTAGGCGTGGCAAAATACATAAGGAACAACCAAGTGGATAAAAGCGGTATGTAACACAAATTTAAGTATTGATCGCAGTTTCGAAAAATCAGAAACGACAAAGAAGACGAGTCCCCAATTTGTATTGAAAAAAGAAAAAAAAAAAAACTTTGAAACTCATTTTTTTGAACGAATTTGTATGTTACATACAGCCTTCATCCATTCACCGCTTCACAGCGTTCTCACTCGTCTCCTATCGGAGAAGGTCTACTACTCTCGCGATGATTTTTAAATTTCTACTCCTCTTCTACTATTGTAAGAAATCTTCTCCTCAAATATTATGTGAGTTTCATACAATGCAAAACTACTACTATTTCTACAAATCTACTACGCTGCATGCACCGTTTTCAAAAGTTTCGCGTTCGAAGTGTTGACAGAAGAAGTAATTTTTTGGGACTTCTGCTGGCACCAAGTGCTTCCTTGGACAGTTTTTGGGTGATTCATTGCAGTTGGGAAAACAGATGTCACCAAGTGCGTCCTTGGATTTGTTTGGGTGATTCATTGCAGTTGAGATTACAGCTGCCACCAACAACGTCAGTAGAAATTTGTTGGGTGATTCACGTCTCATTTGGATTACAACTGCCACCGAATGCGTCTTTGGAAATTTGTTGGGTGAATCATGTCACCTGGGATTAGACCATCTACCAAGTGAGTCACTGGCACTTTTTTGGGTGAATAAGCTCAATTGGAATGGGATCACCTCCTTAGTGCGTCATTGCACCTTTTTGGAGGAATCTCGTCAGTTAGGATTAGACTAACTGGCGTGATTCACACTGCGCCGCTCAAGCTCCGGTGTCGGCGCCAGAGTGTGGGAACTTTTTATATTATTTGTTTAAATAAAAACTTCGTTCCTTAAAAAACTAAATGTGTATTTATACTCTCGAATTTGAATGAAAATACTCAAAAAAATAAGTTTTTAATGGTTTTTTATTTAAGTATCGGCTTCGGCTTCGGTCTAGGTATAGTAATAGGCTGCCAATTGACCTTCGGCATCGGCTTCGGCTTGAAAATGCTTATCGGTCGGGCTCTAGATTTCATAAATAAGTCTGTTTTTATGTTGAATTGAGTTAGTTTTATTTGAACACACAGTTTGGTAAATTTGACCGAAAATATTTCATTAAAACTATTATAAAAACCACAGGCATATTTTTGCATCCTAGATATTTTAGTATTTCTTCTAACAAAACACAAAAATGTACTGAAAAAGTAGTATAAGAGAACTTATGTTAGCTAATATATAATGAAGTGGTGAATGGATGAAGGCGGTAACATACAAAATATTTCAAGAAAATAAGTTCCAAAGTTTTTCATTTTCTTTTTCGATACAAAATTGGTGACATGTCTTCTTAAATTTGCGAGGTACGAGATGACCTTTGTCATTTCAGTTTTGCCAAAAAGCCAATTTTGAAATTTGTGTTACATACCGCTTTTATTCACTCGCCCCTACAATTGAATTTGTATTATTTGCTCATTTATCTGTCCAAAAGTAGCGTAACGAAAATGTTGTCCATGATATTTGGACTTTAATTCAAGGAAACCCCTTTTTTAAAATTAAGAAACAATATATTAAATTGACATAGACTGCGCATTCTTTCAATTATAAACGATTGGCTTTAGAATTTATACATGATTTTCTTGGGACTGAGGTGTGTCGGACGGTATTGTAAAATTCATCATGGCTAACTTTTAAAATGGGAACAACAAACATTTTCATAGTATATCACGTAAGTCACTTCAATGTACAAACAAATATAAAACAAGTGAGTAAGTTTCAGTCGGGGAAGCCGACTTACATATACCCTACACCTACTGGGCCATATTGTATCCGCCATCTTGAATTTTGAAAATGCGACATCAAATTCGAAATCAGCGACCCCTAAAACCCCACTATACAAAATTTCATACTGTTTTGATAACTTCTTAAAATTTCGATAAAAACACGATTTTCACTTATATGGGAGGTAGGCGTGGCAGTCGACCGATTGCGCCCATTTTCAATACCAACTCCTTCTAGGGCCTAAAAAGGATAAATTCAAAATTTGGGATCCCTAGCTTTCTTCTAGCTCCTGCAATCGTGTTTACAAAAATAGAGGACGGACAGACGGATAGGGCTAAATCAACTCAGGAGGTGACGCTGATCAAGAATATATATACTTTTCCATACCGGACACTTCTCCTTCTTGGTGCTACAAACATCAGACCAAAGTGAATGTACCCATACCTCATGAGGTGTAGGGTATAAAAAGACTGGAAAAATGTTGACCTTTTTGTCGGTGTATGGGAGCCACGCCCGGTTTTTGTTCGATTTGGCTGATTCTTGAACTTGATTTCAGTATTCACGAGAAAAACATGTACCCAAAGTTTCAAGACGATATCTCCAAACAGACGGACGGACAGACCAACGGAAAGACAGACGGACAGACAGACGGACATGGCTAAATTGACTCCGGTGGTGATGCTGATGAAGAATATATATACTTTTCCATACCGGATACGCCCCCTCAGAGGCGTTACGTCATTCACTACTCAACACCAAATCTAATATATCACCGGTATCTCTCGAATGGGGCCCGAGGTGAAGTTCTGTTAAAATTGGGGTCGTGGCAATTGGTAGATCACACATTTTCACCATCACCCCTTTGCCCATTCACCATTCACCATTCACCACCCAGCACCAAACCCAAAATTTCAGCGAAATCCCTTAAATAGGACTCGGGTTACAGAGCTTTAAAAATTTTAAGGCGTGTCAGTGGGCGGACTGGAATTTTCAGAATCAACATGTTACCCAAAACCACATATAAAATGTCTGCGAAATCGTTTAAACACTGCATGAATTATAGCATTTTTGAATAATATTTGCCACGCCCACCTCAAATGCCCAAAGTTAATGAAATTACCCATATTTTGATATGTGTTTCATTAAAATCGGTCAAGTATTTCTTGAGTTATAAAGGAACAAACATACATACATAAATACAAACCCACAAACAGACTCACAAAGAATTTTATATTAAGTAAAGATTAAATTTTGAAAAAATCAAAACGGCCTGGTATGTACATTAAGCTAACCCAAGATTTATATGTTGTATTGGGTCTAAAAATGGTTGAGCCAAAGTTTCATCACAATCGGATAACTCTACACTGAGAAAAAAATCAAAACGAAACGTTGTCAAAACGTTCCGAACCGTTGTCCAGCCAAAACTGAATGTTCTGATTTTGGCAACAAAACGTTTCAATTTTTTTGAAACTGCCCAATAATGAATTAAAACGGCACATTGATGAATTGAGACGCAAATGTTGTTGTTTTAAGACTGAAAATTTTTGTTTTGCGACTGAAATGTTTATGATTTCATGAATTGAAAATACAAAAAAGGATGTTGGAAAGGCCTATTTTAAGAATTACTTAAAAATAATTTTAATTTCAAAATAAATTTAATTTTGTATTTTTTTTACTCTAAATTATTTTTTTAAACAAATTTATTTATTGATATTTCATTGTTATATTTTATTTACGAAATAAAGAAATGGTTTAAATTTTTGTTTACTTACTGAGATTTGAACCCTGGCCATTCGGATTCATAGACGCTCCCCTTAGCACGCTTGCCTACCGCTGTGTGTATTTTGCAATGTTTTAACTGCATACATATACTATGAAACTGCTTGGTTAGGATTTGAAACGGTTTCAGTTCTGAAATATAATGAAAACAGTTTTATTTTTTGGGATAATGGGTTCGAATCTCAGTCGGAACAATTTATATTTTGTTTCCTTTCTAACACATTACTTTTTGTATTCTTTTTATTTTTGAGGGGTCGCTGGTCACGAATCCGTGGTTTGTTTTGCTGCGCTAACTCTAGATTTCTTGAAATCGACGTTCAGTACCTCAAAAATGCAACAAAATTCAAATCGGCAAATGCAGATCGTTTTTTTTTGCCCAAATATATAAAAAAGAATCGAAAAAAAATTTTGTCTGACTGAGATTCCAACCCACGCTCCAGTAACTCATACAATCTTCAAAAAGTGAAACTGTTTCGGTTGTGTTTTAGAACTGTGCGGTGTTGAATTTTTCGTAACGATAGCCGTTTCAAATCATAACCATGCAGTTCTGATTTTTTCCCTCTGTGTACACACAAAAAAAAAAGTCGGTAGAAAACCGACATTTTTTTTTGTCCGAAAAAGACGGTTAAAAACGCTCCAACCCTTCTTCGTCGGTTAATCTAACCGATGAGAAGTGGTTGATTTACTTTAATGATTTGTTGGTTTACAATTTTGAATTGTAAACATACAGCAAAAATTTGTTTCGATACATATTTTTTTAGTAAGAAAACCATTTAAATTTGTTGGCTTACAATTTTTAATTGTAAACATACAACAAAAATTTGTTTCGATACATATTTTTTTAATAAGAAAACTTTTTTCGATGAATTCATTTTTTTCTTCAATTGAAAACAAACCCCAACAACCAAAAAAAAACATATTAAACACAAAAATATATTTCGAAAATGCACGATTGCATGTTTAAAAAAATAAATATTAGCTTGAGCGCATAACTGACACAAGCACTTATTTTCCAAAAGTAGTATTACAAGCAAAAAAAACTCTGTTTGGCTCTGCTCTATAAGGCACAACATTCATAACATTTTGGGAATTCTTCATTCTTTGAATCCCAACGATTCAACTGAAGATGCGCGAATGGTAAATTGCACAAGTTGGTGAAAATTCAAATTTAACCAACAATTGCTGTAAAAGAACCTACAATTTCTGTACAACAACAACTTTTCCGGTTATTCCAACTATTTTTTTTTACCATTTTTTGTCGGTTAAATCTACCGACGAGCTCGGTAACAAAATTTACAATTTTCATACATTTTGAAATGCTGTACGTCAACCACTTTTTCGGTTAATTTTACCGACCTTTTTTTTTCTGTGTAGACTTCCCCATTTTTCGATTTAAGGTAGTCACATAAAAAAGAATCACGATTGTCGATCTTAACGAAATATATCTATTCAATTCAGGCCAGTTTTCAAAGAAAAACATGCAGAACAATGTTATCAAACATATCATTATTTCAGAACCTCCGAAGACTCTTTTAGAGTACAATTAGGTAGGGACATGAATTCAGTAAAGGAGTAAATTATTGGCCAAAAATCATTTGTCATATCGTCGTTTTCCATTGTGAACCATAATTAAAATTCTAATCATATAAACCGTAAAACAAGCCTCATCAGAAATGTGCCAGCAATTTCCTGTCTCCGTCTCCGATAAAAATAGACACTTCCAACTTCAAACTCCCATTCAAACAGATAAAAAAATAAAAAACTAGAAATGTTTATAAATAATTAATCGTTAGTTATTATTCGCTATCCTCTAATCCATTAGCAATATAAAATCAATAAAATAAAATTTTTGTTTATGGCGACAGTGTTGCCAATCAAATGACAACAACAATTACAAAAGCAACAGCCAGTCAGACAGAGAGTCAAACACACAACATATCCGGTGTCAAGTTGTGCATGCCAATTAGAAAAAAGTAACAGACGAAAAAGTAAGCGAAACGAAAAGAAAAGAAAAAACCATTGGCAGCAAATGAAATTTTCGAACATGACATCAAATGCAAAACAAATTGACAACACAACGGCGACGAACGAAATGTTGCATGCGTTTGCTTATGCGCAGCGCAGCGCACCGTCAACAGCAAATTTACCGCATCCTTTGGTTGGTTGGTGGGCAGAAGTGACTAACATTGACCGAAAATGTTTGGAGCGCTTGCGAACATGGTGCGACAAACAGCAACAACAGCAGCGGCAGCAGCATAAAACATTGACTTAAGTTATGTTGCTATAATTAGCCAACAATTGACCACACACGGGCGGTTACAGGCTGCGCCTAACAACTACGATGACAACAGCAACACCAAATAGCAGAGAGTACATACACAGCAAGTGTTGGTGGTGTCGATAACAACAACAATAACGGCCCACATGCGACATTGTCGACGCTTGTGCGCATGTGCCTGGTTCGCCTTTCGGTTACATTTTTGTTGTGTTTTTTCTAATCGTCGATAGTTTGTCAAATTCTATTTTTATAACTCACTCAACGCTGCCTGCCCGGCTTAGCTCACACGGATCGCTCGCTTGGTGTGCGCCTTGGTGTGGCCGCTTTGGCGTTACACCCCGGGGACGCTAAACGAACGGACGGACGGACTGACGACGCATGATTAAATTGTGTAAGTAAGAAGCGTTTAGGCATGCACTGCGCTTTGGTCGTTTTTACAAACAAAAAATTGTTTTAAATTTTTGGTATTTGGTTGGCTATGTTCATTTGTCGTCAACACTGGCGGTGGTCGTCGAAGAGACTCTCTGTGTGTTTGTACGTGGCACCTAATTTGGGAGTTACTTGTGCCACTTCAAATTGCTTTACAAATTATGTACATGAATGCCGTTAGGCGTTGTTGGATAGTCGGCTGTGTGGAGATGAGACTTGGTTCGCTGTCGGCTACTGGGAGGCTGTGGAAAATGAATGAATGTTAAATTGACCGGAGGCGAAAAACTCCTTTAAAAATGAAAACTTAGTAAAAAAAAGAGAATAAATTCATTTAGAGATACACTTAAATGCTAATTCCAATAATGCTGAGCTCTTGATGTGATATTCAGTCAGACTTATGAACTTTTTGCTACTCGAGTTCCAATTCAAATCCAATCAAATTCATTCAAAAACTACATTAAGTACAAATTACTTAAGTTAAACTTTGCGCTAGGGCATAGACAGGCAACTGGAATCTTCTCCGTCATGAAGCAACCCACACAAGACATCCACGAACAAAGTCAACTTAAAGCGACATTAAAGTGCCATCAGAGCAAATGGCAGTGAACAACAGCATCATCGCAGCGCCTGCAATGCCAGCCACAATATAAAGTGCCACCGAGGCAATCCGGACAGAATGATTAAGCGAACATTTAGCGCATCTAATAAATATGAAGCAGTGCACCACGCTACGATACGGACCGAGTGCAGGCTTGTGATGCTCCCCCGTTGATTGTTAATCAGTTGAAGACAGTTTCGAACTCTTGAATATGAAAATGCCAGAAATCCATCAGCTGCAGGCAGACATGGAGATGGGAGAGGCCAAACTGTGCGACAGATCATCTTCATCTTAGGAAATGTGAATTGCATATGAAGAGATAAATGCAAGTAGCTAATCTAAATGTCACTTGCGATTGCAACTTGTGCGGATGGACGGACGGACGGACGAACGAACGAACGGATGGAAGGCATACACAACGTGCACTGAGACGTTGCTCCAACTGTGATCTTAAGTGGTGTCGCGTCATAAACCCACATGGTCTGGTTTGGTCGCGTCCGGACAATTGTTGATTCGGGGGGCACCAATCTAGTCTGGACGCATTTGTTCGGCATGCAGATGTGGATGCGCGGCCCACTTGATGATCGCCTTTTTATACACAAGTATTTGTAGTTTTGAGATATCAACAACATTTGAGCCACAGCAGGAGCAGCAGTTGCAGTTGCTCCTAAGACGCCTCATCTGTTGTGCAGCTGCAATTTACGATTGTACAAATATTACGTATTTCACTTGAAGACTAATTAAAGTTGAATTTGAATTTTCGAATTGAGCAAAGCGTTTGCATGCGAGTGTGTATAGATGTGACTTAGCATTGCAGCTGGTTGTTTGATTGGTTCGTTGGTGGGTTGATTGGTGCCGTATCTGCTGCATTTGCTAAGGAGACTTGCATGCATCTTAATGGAGAAAGACACTTTTTGCAGAGGCGATTGTGACGCTGCAAAGTGGAATTTAGAAAGGTTTTTTGTTGTCTTTTGGTACTACATACAAACAAAAAAAAAACAAATTCAACATCCACTATGACGTCTGCGCTATGAATAGTTCTTTGAAGACTTTAGTTGGGCGAGGACTTTTCATAAATCCCGCACTTGAGTTGTAGAATTTTTCAGAGTGGCATTTTGACACGTAAAACATTTTTAAATGTTTTTCTTTGTTGGTTGAGGAATGATGTTGTTGAAGGGGCGGACGCGGAGGAGGGGGATCATGTGTGGGCTTTACTGTGGTGGTGGTCCATTGGAAATTTATAACTTAATTTTTGTTTATTTATGGGTGTTACATTTTGACAAACAAGTGACAGTTTCTGTAAAGGAGAAGGCCTAAGTAAAGAAGGAGAGAAATTCAAAATAGAATGAATTTTAAACTTTTAGACTTTTTAGGCATTAATGGAACAGTGGTTCGCATGAAACATTTCATTTGCCACCGCATTCTGCCCTGACAACAATCAACCTAATTGGCTTTTGAGAACTAAGACGGCAACCAATTAAATTAAATTGAATATTTGGGCACGTTCCTTACACACACAAGCACACACAAACTGAAACCTTAATTCAGGCCTTTTGTCAATTAGAGCCTCGATAGAACTGCCTTAATGGCATTAAATTCAAACTGAGAATGGAAAACCAAAAGGTGCACGCGCCCAAACCAACAAAATATTCCCCAAACACTATTGGCCACGTGTCCGCCATCCGCCTCACAATGTCCACGTCCATTGTGTCAATAGTGAGCAAAAGTACAAGAGACTCGCATGCATTATTAGCAGCTAGAAACATAATGTCGCGCCAGTAATTCAGAAAAATCCATAAATTAATGCATTTTGAGAATGTCTTCGACTAGCCCTGGCAGGGTCGGAACGAAACAAAAAAAACCACAGTCAATACTCCCAGCTTGGATCAACGCAACTCACCTCTAGCCAACGAACTCATATGCTTGAAAGTTTCACTCGCCACACACCGGAACAACCCCTTCCGCTTTGGGCTTCAGCCGAAATCACTCAGGCATATTTATTTGT
Organism: Heteromyza rotundicornis; assembly: GCA_951394025.1. NCBI lineage: Eukaryota > Metazoa > Arthropoda > Insecta > Diptera > Heleomyzidae > Heteromyza > Heteromyza rotundicornis. The sequence goes on along the minus strand of OX596010.1, from coordinate 65,153,918 downwards.
GTGCCTAAAACCTTTTCAGTCTGCGATTTGCCTGCGATTCGCATAAATAATGAAATGCATCCGTCGAGTTTTATTATTTTGGGGGGGGGGGGTTCTCATTTGGTCGGAGTGTGTCGTGATCGGCAGCCACGTGGCCACGTGTCACTCGACACTAGAGTTGGCCTGGCGCTGTTGGAGTTGTCGCCAGCACCGCCGCAATCGTCAACTATTTGTGGCGTGATTATACACGACCGCGACGACAACTATGACTATGACGACGAATCGGCGGCGGTGGGCCACCCGGCGGCACACATTTGAACTTCGGTCTCAAATGCTGAGCGTCTAGGGTCATGTCGCTGGCCCAGCAGCAGTCGCAGCAGCTGCAAACTTCTTGCGACAATATACGTAAGTATTCCCATTTGTTTCGGAAGCTTTTACTTGAGTGTAAGTCATGCATGTACGACTGACTGCCGTACCTTTGGCAGTCGTGAGTTTGGTTTTGATTGAATTTTGTCCGCTTTGGTTGCACGTGGCCCCATTTTTTCCATTTTCATTTTGCTTTAATTTTTTTTTTATTTTTTTTTAACATATTTACCATTTTTGACAATCTCAATTCCAATAGCGCCTGACATATGCAAAGCCGTGCTAACAAATATTTCCACGTTGAAATTCACTTCGAATTTTTCAACATTTTCATCAAATTCTTATTTTGGTTGTGTTTCTTAAACTGAATAATTGAATACCGAATTGGGCTCAGTTCGTTTGCATACGAATAAAAAATAAATCATCGAAGAAATTGAAGTCTGCAGAAGAGTCTCCGGTTTGTTGGAATAATATGAAAATTTTATGACGATTTGAAATCAATTTGATTTTGGGTGGCTTCATTTGACTTTTAGTTGGATTCGCATTCTGAAGGGTAGGATGAGATGCCTAATGTATTATGTGGACGTTACACAACAAATTAACAAATGGATGTAGTTTTATATCCTGTACCTTAAAAGGTTAGAGTATATTCATTAAGGTCGTAGGTCTGTAACGCCAAAATAGAAGGCGTGGTAGGTATAGTAAAGTACATTCATGATCGGCAACACCTTCAGAGTTTGACTTACCTCGTCTCATCTTTCTGTCCGTAAGCACGATTGAGAAGCTTCAAAGTTGCGAATTATCCTTTTTAGATCCTAGAAATAGTTGATATTGCAAATGGGCGGAATCGGCCAGTTTCCCCGCCTACCTTCCACACAAGTGAAATATTTTTACAACATATTCCAAACCAACTTCACTAAAATAGAAGTAGTCTTGGTACAATGGGGATTACAATTAATCATAACAAAAAAGAATAAAAAACTATTTTTTTTAAATAAATCCCCAAAACCGACTAAAAAGCAGAAAATAAAATTCCTTTAAAATAATTTCCGCAATTTCGATTCAAAATTAGGGGTTTTTGGCCACTTTAAAATCTGCAATGACAATAGGAACTCCGAACGTACTTATTTCTACGTTAAAGCAACTTCATTAAAATAACGGTAAATTGAAGTTGAAATACGTCAATCTAAAGTCGTCAACTTTGAAATAAAATTGACAATCTAAAATTGAATTGCACCACTTCAAAATAAAAATGCACGACCTCAAATTGAACTCAACAACTCCATTTTGAAATGAAATTTTCCAGTTCAAAGTGAGGTTGTACTCGTTTCTTAAATTTGATTTGAGGTGGTTATTAGGTGGATTTTTCGTAAAAACTAAGTAATTCAGATTTGATTATTGGATATAAGAGAACACTTATATAATAGTTTTATTCCATTTTGAAATATCTTTTTTTTTCATGTGTGTGTGTCGTTGAAAACATACACTAGGTCAAAAAAGTTTACATACCCAGCCAATAATTGTACGAACTTTTTACGAAGATCGTATTTTACGAACTTTTCTCGATCAAAAATATTCGAGAAATGTCCGACATTTACTCGTATATTACGATAGTCGTAATTTCATCGATAAAATATCGTTAACGTCTTCATAATCGAACTCGTTAACGACTTAGTTAACGAATTCTTCAACGACTTCGTTTACGAGTCTTTTAACGAACAAACGAATTCGTTAACGAGCACATTTTGGTTCGATAACGAGATAACTCGTTTCGATGCAAAATTAAGAACGAAGTCGGACTCGTAACCGTATCGTTATCGTGTGTCGCCTACGATTGTTTTGCCCGCATTTCGATCGAAAATTTTTCGTTTACGAGCTCTTTAACGATAAAATTATTGGCTGGGTAACCAGCAGTGGCTCACTTACACTTCAGATTATCGATATTGGTATCAATGGGAAGGTCTATTCAATTCCTTTCGAATGGTCACCTTAATTCGTTAAGTACACTTTGATCCCTGCTAAGAAAGGACCTTCTTCTCAATCTTTTTTCCTGGGGGCTATATTGTACAAATTTCTAGTTTGCAAAATGTAAGTAATGTAAAATTGAATTATAAGCTTAAAAAAGAGAATTGTTTTCCCTTTAATCGGATTTTTCTAAAAATCTGTTGTTGAGTGGTTAGTGGGACCCAATTTATGTTTTTATTTACACCAGAAAAATTTCATAAATTATAATAATAATCATTAATGTACGTAAACTGAAAATGGCCTCAGGTCTTTGGTCCGTTTGACTAGTAATCCTTCAATTTTAGTCATTGGCATTGTATTGAAAAGTTCTTTAAAACCAATGACAGTTTCCTATACATGTTACCATCTCTTAAAGGATCTGTTACTACAACAATTTACCGAACAAAAAAAATCGATTTCACTACGCCCTTTGCTACACATACCAAAGTTCCCCCCATATGTACTGCCTAAACACTTGAAGTACTTCAATTTGCATAGAAGAGTATTGCATCTGCTAGCTAACCACCACAGTCAAGAGACACTTGACAAGATGACAACTCCAATAATTACGAAGTGTACGGCAGTAAGAGTGTACGAAATATGCAAATTATGTGCGGAATAAAATTTCAAATTCAAAATGGCTGCCGTCATCGGAGAGCTGCGCTTTGAACATGGAGCACCAACTCAGTACATTCTCCAAACTGAGCGCCACACAAATGCGCATTTCCTGTGGATACTCACGGTGCGGCGTGGCGTCTATTGCCATGACAACTGCCAACCAACGTTGTCAAGGCGGGCGTTGCGCCATATTTGACGAAAGAGAGCACGTTTTTAGGGGAGACTTTTTGGCGAACAATTTTAGGGGAGCATTTTAATGGAGCTGCAAGGCAATACCTTTGCATGTATCCACATTTAAATTGTGGGAAATTTGATGAAACTTTAACACCAGGCACCAGATGCAAGGAATCTCGTTGGTTATTCCGAATTTGGCCATTTTGTCGAGGGTGGACTTATCTGAGGAATTCCGTGTTCATGAAATGAATGGACCTGCAAATATTAGACGATGTCAGACAAGGAAAATCTCGTTTTTATCGTTTCCACCGTTGTGTCACTTGACACATGCCGAGGAATATGAATAACAACGTAATACGCATCTCCACTTTATTGTGCTCGGCACACTTCCACAATCAGTGCACGTGACCAAGCCTAAGAACCGTTGTAGTACATGGGAAAAGATGAACCGATTAAAATCACAGATTATTGCATTTTACAAACGCTTTCCACTGTCATAATGAAATCATAAAACACTTGCGCCCCACCCCACCCTCTTTCTCTATCAGGCAGCTTAGAGGTCTTTAAACGACCATCGGCCGCATTGATTGTGCGACTTTGCTCGTATGTCATGAGGGGGTACAGTGAATTTATGGTCGGACAATTTTTTTCGCAAACATTTTGTAAGCTTTTAATCTGCATATCAGCATTAAGGATTTGCTAAAAGCAACAACAACAACAACTACAAAAGCTTCAATACAAAGTAGTGGCATATCCTTATGATTTTGTGTAAATATTTTTATTTTATTATTTTTTTTTGTGGTTAAATGAAATGAAATTCCACGTAACCATGTTACGACATGCATTGACATGACATTTTCAGCGGAGCGATTAATATCGCGGCACACGATTTAAACTTCTGCCAGTTGACTCAAAACTTGGCTTGGCTTCGTTTCTGTGACTTCGACGGCGACTTGGAGCTGGCATGGTATTGGCTTTTGTGGACTTGTGTGTCTGTCTGTCTCGCTATCTATCTGGCAGTCAGGAACTGAAATGACTTAATGGAGCGAAGCGCATAAATTCACGAATTTGCATACCCCGAACGATTGTCTTGGTGGCATTATTCATTTTTGGCCTAAAGCACTATGAGTCAGTTTGGTGTGGAGACTGTTATGGAGAAATTAAATGAAAATATAAATGTGATTTAATGAAGGTGGTACTGAGAAGGGGTTTTAACAATAGTCGTACCCTTTTCAGATGTACAACTCTTCGAAGAACTTCTAATGGGACTAAAACCTGAATTCTTAATTGATTGAAAAAATACGGTTCCGGAACCGTTTCATTTTATGGGTATTTTGGAGAGTCTGGTTACCGAAACCACAATCGGTAATTTTTTTAAATCTGAGAACCGACAGCGATATTTATTTCGATACCAGTCCTTGGCAGATTTCTAAGCAGACAAAAGCTTCAAGTTACGTAAGTTCATTAGTTTTAATTTAAAATCCGCTTGATACACATTTCTAAAGTCGAATTCCTTCGGCCACCTTTCTCAACTCCAAGCGGACACTAATAGCCACAATTAACTTCATCATAAGTTTGTAAATTATTTCATTTCAATTCACTTAGATAAAATCGCAAATCACGCTCGCTAGCTGGCTTACTTGGAAAGCCTGCCAGAAAAGACTCACTGCTCACTGCCTCCCGGAACGAAAGCACTTACCAAATAAAACTAGACGAAACAAAAAACCTTTCGCAGTGAAAATTAAGTCAAATCGTTTCCCTAAACTAAATCGATACCACCACCGAGCAGCACCACCAGCAGGAACAGCAGCAATAGCTTTTGCAGCTGCAGCTTCAAAACTGGCCAGCAACATAAAAATAATGTTGCATGACTCTTGCATTGCGAACACGATTTGACTTGACTGCACCAGCAACACAAAAGCAACCAAGCAACAACAACAACAAAAACTCCACCAGCAACACCAACAACAACAATAACAACAACAACTGGGCACTATGTCTCTGCTAATCAGCGTGCAAGTATCTCATCTTCGGACTACCAACTGCCAAATGCAACAACATAACAATTGCAAGCGTGCAAGTTGCGCGGGCAGTCAGTCAGTCGACGGTACTCGACGCTAAATAAATCTCCTACATTTGGAGCAGCAGACAAACAAATAAAAAAAAGAGGGAAAAAAACGTGCAACAACAACCACTCCGCGCTGCGGCAACATAATGTTTTGTTGTTTCTGTTGGTGTATTTCCCGGAAAGACTTTCTTGTAGTCAACTTCCAGATTTGATCTTTTGATCTTCGCAGGGTGTCACTTGTATATGATTTTTTAAGCTAACGAACTGTTCGAGTGCCGCAGTGCTGGACATTGGACTTGCTGTTGTTTCGTTGTAGAGATACAATTGAAATATTTTTTAAAAGAGATTTCTTCCCAAAAGGAGTGTTGGTGAAGGGCAAAGTTTTTAATTTCATACCAAGAGTCCGGACGAAAATATAGTAAAGTTCTGTGGTGAAAAATGTTTTTATTTTTGCCACCAGAATTGGTATCGTTTTTAACTGTAGTACGTTTTCGGACTTATCGGGATATTGTGACTAGACGAAAAGCCTGCTACGGAGGAGATTACCTATCAATAAGGAGTTGAGAACAGTATGACAGCGCTGATAGCTCACCCAAGAATGTCTTAGCTTTTCTACAACAAGACTCGGGGATGAGATATAGAAATATAGAGTCCTGTCTTAATAGGTCCAATGTGGCCTCACTGACAAGAAGACTTGAAGACAAGAAGACTTGAATCCTCCTCTTTCTTTTGAATGCTCCCAGTCTTCTACTTCGTTCTTTGTATTGCTAAAATTTACCATCGCGCTGTAAAAATGTTCACCTCACAACCGAGAAAAATGTACGCTTCCGAAGTCAGACTGATTTCGCATAGCTTAATGTTTTTGTAAATTGTAAATTGTGCTGTTAATTTGATATGGTATGCGCTAGTTCTCTTCCAAGGGCGACCTAGTATTTTGAAAATCCAGACAAATTATAAAAATTCCTTTAACAACACTGTTTTAAAATGATTTTCTTGGCGAGATAAATCGCCGACAAGTCCTAAATGCGCTAGAAGGAGTTCAACTCTCAGCAGGCGGTTTTGCCTCGTGTCGGTTGGTTGCATGTTCAATTCGAGCGCCAGCTGAGCTCCTACAGAAATGAATGTCGAGGTTCTTCGTTAAACTCTCTGGACATTTGGACGTTTGGCGGAGTGCAGTTGAAACGCCTGTGGAGTTTTGCTTTTCGGAGGTTTAGTTTTTTTTGGTAGGGAATTTGACTCATGAACTCGGAGATGATAGCAGAGATTTAAGCTTTGCACGTGTTTCGTGTTTATGTCGAATCGAATTGAATTCTTAAAAACGAAGTTGGTTGGACGACAAGATTAATGTTAAAGTAAAATCAAATTTCCAATTCGGGAAATGTCTCCGAAATGAGAAGAAATGAAAAACCCCTACGCGAAGAGAGTACGTAACCATGCTCATCGTTTACTGCGCAGCAATGGCCGCCCAGGATGAAAATAAGCGCCTCCTCAAACGAGTACCAGCGTATGTACAAGCAAATGAAATTCTATATGTTTGAATTTGGTACGTGCATAAATCGATTTTCCCAAAGCTATAAGGTTTCAATTGCCCTCTCGACGCTGACTAGAATTTCCACACACACACAGACATACTCTTTTATGGCTGCCAGTTTCCGCTTCAAGTTCCGGTATTTCACTTCAAAAACTCTTTGAGTGAAGTATGAGAAATACAAATCCTTTCAACGCGAACACGTGTGGGTACGAATATGTGCAATCGAAGCGTTGCCAATGGAGCAGCGAGGATACAAAGGATACTACAACATAATACCAACACGTGACCGGAATCAAATAAATGAGCGTACAAAGAAAAATCCACCAAAGATGAGAACGGGGGAAAAGCGGAAATAAGCATACGCCAGGCACTACATTGGTTGGCAACAATGCCTTGTGGGAAGTCGAATAATGCTGTGCAGCAACAACATCAACAAAAAAATGTAAGAAACAAAAAGGACAATCAGTGTTGTGACATTGGGTCGTGGATTATACGCGTTGCTGCCAGCCGCCCATGACAGGAATTGCCTTCATTAGTGCTTCTTCTGAATTTCTCCAACGACTACGAGGTTCATGCAGCGTCTGTGTCATGTAGCTCACCACTTTAATGAAGAAGTGGAAGTGGAAGAGGAGAGAACGACGTCCCATGTAGACGGCGTCATGGTGGCGTTGTCGCCGTCGTCATCTTTGTTGTCGCTGGGCTTTTATGAACACGTGCACAAGGACATTTATTGGATTTCTTCTTCTATGCATGTGCAATTCATTCCAATTAAACGCCAACATTTTTATTCGTGCCAATGCAATCGATGGTGTGTGAGACTCTGTTGGGAAATACAGGGCGGGGGCTTATTCTTCTAGTGAAAACATTTCCTTAGAATATGGAGCTTATGTCTGCCACAAGAACATTTCTTGAAAAATACAAATACATTCTGACTTGGCCCTCCACGGTTCATTGCATTGTCCATTGTTGTTCTGCCGCACCCAGTATTTGTTAATTTCCAATGGCAAAAATGGCAAAAATGGCAAAAATTTCGCAAGCAATAAATTTCATCTTCATTGCTTTTTGATTCATTTGAATGGCTCGACAAACATAGTCATGTTCCCAAGGAATCCACCGCAGCCGCTCCCTCCAAAGCCCATTCGAAGAGGAGGACGTATGGGATTTGGAACGTAATCAGAGTAGATATGGCCACAAGCTACATGGCGTTACGTACAAGAATTACAAATATAACAAAATAACGAAATAACGAATCCACGAACGACGTCCGTGGACGCATGTCCTTATTTACCCAGCCTTCTTTGCTTGCTAATGCTTATGGAACACGTGCAAGCCTGCGGGGGACATCAGCCAGCCGAGCGCGTTCACAAAAAAAAAACAGAAAATTCAAGAAATTTAAATCCACAAAAAAAACATTCCCCAACAACGCAACGCACCACAACAACGCCCGCTTGTTTTAGTAGAAGCAGCAGCATCATTATACGCCACTTGGCCACTTGCAGCGCGCGTCTCGTGTGTGTGCTGCTAGCTGCGTGCGTTACATTTAATAACAATTTTTAATGGTGTCCCTTGGGGCCTTTTTCTGCTGCGTACAGTATGTATTTTTCGCACAAATTTTATTTTCATGCGTCAGTTCTTGTTCAAATTACACGCTGCGTTATTTGCATTTTGCTGCGCCTTTACAAACGCTCGGTCGCTGTTGATGCAATTTTCGGGTGAAAATACTCCGTACGAAAACCCAAAGTGGAACAATTTTATTGCTCCTAAAAGGGGTTTTATCCGTATCCTAACGGATGCGTTTTACCTCTTTGGATTTTTTCTGCTTTTTTTCTTGCTGGCTGCATTTTGAATGTTGAGCGTTTTGGTGCTGGCTATGTATTTGTTTGCAATTTATTTGAGGTGCCATTATCGTTTCTCCTTAGACTTTATATGTTCCATGTTCCAGCACCGTGTGCTTTTCGTTACCATAACTTTTTATTACCGTAATTTGGCGTGTTTTTTTTTGGCAAATTGCATCTGATTGCTGTAGTAATTTTTAATTTAAAACAAATTTCCAGCCGTTAGTGCGTGCAACTTCATTTGGGTTTCCATTGCATTTTTATAATAACTGAGTAAATTACAATTGAAAACAGTTTAACACGGCTTGTAATTGAGACTTTATGGACACGAGGATGAACAAATTTTTGCGAACATTTCAATTCAATTATTTTCTACTAGCTTATACCCAGAGCTACTTTCAAGTCAATGTATAAATGTTATACTATGTATTAAGTATTTTAGGGACTGGCATAAAAATAGATTTTCTCAGTCATCCTGATATCCCTTGAATGGGGTTCGAGTTAAAGCGCTTTAAACATTTTGGGGCGTGGCAATGGGCGGATCGTACATTTTCATAATCACCCATCTGCCCATTCACTCCACAGCGCAATCCCTTGAATAGTACCCAAGTTACAGAGATTTAAAAATTTAAGTTCGTGGCAGTGGGCGGATTGCATATGTTCATAGTCAGCACTCTGCCCATTGATCACCCAACACCACATACAAAATTTCAGGAATTTTTGCATTTTAGAATAATACTAGTTGAATACCCCGGAGTTGCTCGGACCTATACTCAAAGTAGGAGGGTGTAAACCTTTCCGCCTGATTTGAAATTCTCATTTGTACAAACTATTTTTTTAATCAAAATTTGTTTGTTTTGTTTAGTTTTCTTTTTTTTGTCAAATGCTTGACCATTGTCCAATTTTACTCATTGAATTGCACTTTTGAAATTAGAAGCAAAATACTGTGCTTCAAAGTATCCCAGATATATTTTGAAGAAATACTTAAATTGTATGAGTGGTACAGCGCTTCTTTGACCAATCGAGTTCAAAGTAGTACATAAACCTTCCGGAGCTCACAAATAAACGTATGGTGTTCGTATGGTTCTGATACGTTCAGTGGTTTAGCCGTGATGTTCACTCATACATACGCACCAACGTTTTTATATATTTGGCACGGCCACCTCGAACGCCCACAGTTTATGCAGCCAAAGTTTCGGCTAAGATTTTACTACAGGATGTTCATACTTCCTAGAATCGCAATGAATAAACGAACTTCTTTTACATTTAAGGGTTTGGAATCTATTTTTGTTAATCATGAATTTAATTTTCTTCCCATCACGAATAAGCGTACAATTTGCGGAACACGTGCACAATATGAAGTTTCACAAGTCACAATCGATGAAATTATTCTCTGAGTATGGCGCTTGAGCACGTCACATTTGTAGTGCCTTGACAAAAAAAAAAGCAATAAAGCACTTCAACTTTCAAGGATAATGCGGCGATGAAAGCAATGTAAGTGCATACAGAGGGGAAAATTAATAATGAAAAGGATATATTTATCAAAGTTACTCTCGGTGTATATCGGTGGAATTTGCGAAGTGTTTTTTTTTGTTCACGTGGCACAAAAATACATCCGGCTCGGGGCTATACCCGACTTTCAGTGCAAATAATAAAGGAGGTGGGTCCATGGGATCCCAGTTAGGATCTACAGACGAAAGTATGTCGAAAAATGCCATTCAGAGGTGTCATTGCGCTTTAAGCCATAAATAATGAACTAGTGCAGCTATAAGGCTGACCTTAAGCGTGTTAGAAGGGTTATTGAATACAAATCTAACAAATAGTATCAATTTATCATGAAAGACAATGAAATGCTACAAATAAAAATCCCATATTTATCTTAAAAAGTGTAAATTCTGTTCATTAAAAAATCAGAGGTGAATTTATAAAATCGCAATTGAAATGTGCACTATTAATCGGAGAGATAAAATTATTGTAATTGAATTTCCTTTCCAACCCGCCTAAGGATGGCCTCCTAGCGGCAGTAGTTCATACGTAAGACAACAAATAGTGAAAAGACTTTTTCCATCAACTTGCGGCGATTTATTGTCTTGTTCAGGGAAACCCTGTAATATGTACCAGAGAAAGGCTACTGACGATTTCGAGTAGTTTCCAATGAAATGCATTGTGCCGACTACCTGTTGGTATTACAATTTGTTGTTGTGACAATTTGTTTCTTAAATTAATTTCAGTTGCACTTGGTCTTGAACGGGACCATACATAATTGAAATTTTTTAGATTTATATAATTTAAAATGATTGGATTTCATTATTTCCTAATTTAATTTTTCGACAACTTCCTAACTTTATTTATTTAAATTTAAAATTAAAAGATATGCGCTCTTTAATAATCTTTAAGTTCGACGAAATAATTTTTTTTCCAAAACACGATTTTTCTGGATTTCATCCACCACACACATTTCGTATTTTTTCTTTTCTTTTGTTTATTTATATTTATTTCAGCACATTGCCTTCATTTTACTTAATTTAAAAATAAAGAAGGACGTAATTGATTGCCTTCATAATTACTCTCAGCATATGGCGCCCTCACTTTAAGCGAGGAACGCATATTTATTTTATTACAAACAAGCTTAAAAACTCAACTGAATTTTGTGTCATTAGATAGTAAATCAGCGTCTGCGAATGCAGATTTATGACTCTTATTATTTCTAGATTTTTTTGTGCTTATTATTCAAGCACACGCGCACTCTTCTGACAAATTCCGACTAGTAAAATTAACGACAACTTCCAATTTTTCAGCAATTAGCATCGAAATTATACATAAAAAAATTAACTATTTAAGCTCAGCGACGAGTCCTAGAACGCAGTTGAGCGCAATTAATAACAAATAAATTTAATCAAAGAAGACGAAGACAATTCAATGACTCCACCAGGGTTGAAAAATACATACTTGGTACTTGGTACCACATTAACGAGAATGCATATAGAAAAAGTTTTTATCGTGCTTTTAAGATTAGGTTCAAACTTTCAAAATATAAGTGAGTAATTTCAATGAAATTCATTGCTGATAAATTCGGTAACCACTTGTTAACTTTATAGGTAGCTGCTAAAAACCAGAAGAGACCACAAGTTACTGAATTGGTTGGGGTGTTACTGACGTAGTTTTACAATCGAAATAGTAGTGAGTTCCGTAATATCGTACTTGGATTCGTCCAGGTGGACGAAAGTGGTGGAATGTTATCGATTTGAGGACAGGTTCGCTGTGATTTGTATTGCGTTATCGTTTCGTCGATGATAGTCTCTACGTGAATGTGATTCCAGCCCTGCCTTTGCATCAGCCTCGATCTCTTTTGCGTCCAACTAAACGCCGCACTGAAATATATGAGCCAGTATGTCCCCACCCCACATTCGCGGAAATTAATTGTTTTCTCACAAATTAACACATGCTACGCTCAACGCCTGTTCGCTGAATGTATGCTTGTAGAGGCGGCAGAGACTTTTTATTTCAGCTGCATTATAAAAAGTTGAGAATCTTGTATTTTCATGGTTGGTGACAATATTGGGTTTGGCTTTCGTTGCTGTTGTCATTCTTGGGTCTTTTGCGGCATTGCATGTGGCACGCGTGTCGCATAATTAATTAAAATGCATTTAAGTGCATTTGCGATGCCACTTGCAACGCGTCGTCACGCACATTTCGCATACAATTGGCCCTGATTTCATTTGAGGCTTTTGCTGTCTGGATTATATACATTTGTGTTTATAACCATTTGTACATATTATGTAGTTGCACTTGATGATTTAGTATAAAACAATCCTGAACGAATTTTCGCTTTTGACGCAGCCTCAATTTCAAAATGTTTTCTTACCATTGCAAAATAAAATTAATACTTATTTTTGGCTGCCATGTAGTTGATTTTGAGATCGTTTCCCCAACCTGTTTTCAATGTTTTCGACTTTTTCCATATACCCATTTTTAGTTTCGTCAAAAACTCACCAGGGAACTTTTCATCATCGTATGGAACATGTGTCTTCAATGTGTCACGATGCTGACATTTTTCGGCAACGAATAATTTTTGTGATTTGGCAAATTTTTTGCAATTTTCTTGAGGTTAGAGAAAAAATATTTGTATTTAATGAATTGTCTGAATTACAATAGTAATCATGGTAGAAGGAACCAGATGTGGCAATTAGTCCTAATTTTGCCAATTTAAACCCCGATTTTGTGACGAATTTATGCAATGCCGACGTAAAACGATGTTTCATTTGTAAAATCTGACCCTTGAAAATTATTTTATGCCAGGAACACTAAAAAAAAACTTGGAAAGAGTAAAATGCCGATAAGTTATGAAAAATATCTGGCAACACCAACACGTTTCTTAGAAAATGTTTAACAATGTGGCAACTTTTGGAATATTAAAGTAAACGTCAGAATCCTTATTTATGTCATTTTGTATGAAGTGGATAGACCTTATGTTCTTCAGCCATGATAGTAATTACAATCAAAGCTAAAATTCCGTTTGTGTAAAATAATAAATAAAAGAAAACATTTTATTAGATGCATATTTTTAGATGCACTTGTTACTTACTTACTTCCATTCTCCAGTCTTCTCAATTGAAAAAAAATCATAAGGGATTCAAATAGTTGTCATGTATACAGGTATTAACGGGAATTTGCCATAAATTATTATTTGAATTTTTCATACAAAATGGAATGTCAAATGATGTATGATAAATTCCAATTTATGATGACTTGTGAATATCCTTAGGAATTTACAATCAAACTGAAATATCACTTTTTACCATTTTTACCATATCAAGCCCTTCCCGCAATAATTTCTTAAGCCATATTATTTCGAAATAGATTTTTTTTATGGAACCTGATAAAGTATCCCAATACTGCAATGTTGCAGCTGAATTGTTCATAGTTCCATAGATACAGAGAGTTCAATTTTGTTTAAAGCGACAGTTAACTTCAAAATTATATAAAAGGTAAAGTAAGAAAACTGACCCCTGCAAAATTTACTTTTTGGCAGGGCTCGATACTGGTCTCATTACAAATGTTTTTTTTAAATTTCCTATTACAGCACATTAAATTCCTATGCATTCAAGAAATACCCTATAATTACCTCAAATACAATCTAAAACACATTTTGTGTATACATACGTATGTAAAGAAACACCTTAATGAAAGCTATTTCACAGTTAACACTTTAATAATGTTCACCATTAAACACGCTTCGAGAGCAATACGTCGAACCACCGCAGACCCCATACTGTCGCGCCCAACGCAATAAGCGCCTTTGATACGAAACAGCTGACCGCATTTTTTCACAACAAAAAAATTAAACACAATTTAATTTATGCAAACAATTTAAGCGATTAAGAAAAAAAATAACAATTCAATTTAATAAAATTTTCGGAATTTTTATAAAAAAAAAACCTCTGTTCCATATTGATTGCGCACAAACATCCGCTCGATCACCGCTGATTGGTGGATCAAATTCAAAATAACTTTACACCACATGCCAGCGATTGGAGCACTTCACGACACGCACAGGCACACACACAGCCATCGCGGAAAGTGTGATTTAAAGCATTTAATAACACATCAGCTGAAGATCAGCACCGATCATTAGTGGATCAAGTAAATTAGCGGCGCGTATACGCCACGGGGGGCGCGACAATTGCCCCATTCAATCCAATTCCTGATTCATTTGAAATTGCATTTCTAATCGTTCATTAAAGTCTCATCGAATGAAATTCAATTTAAATTTACTTTTATAGCGAAATCGGAAATTTATGCCATCAGCGTCATTGGCAATGAGCGTCAATTGGCGATTAGCAGAGATGAGCGAAACAAGCCGAGGAACTATTTCAAGGAATTACCTATTGCCCACTGATCGGGCGCTGATATTTCAGATAATAAACATTTGAATGCGGTTCGATTGATGGGCGAGGGTAGAAAGCGTGTGGGAGCGTAATGTGCCTCCACGCGCTTTTATGATGAGGAAATATTTGTGTCTGTTATTTGGTGCTCAACACTTTTCGTCTATTGTGAGTTTGCGAGTTATCACCTCATTGAAAATAATTGTTGTTTTTCGGAATCTTATTGAAGAAGAAAAAAACACGTTGAGCTATTTTCATTCATGAAATTCGGTTGGGCATTTTTGGGGGAGTCTATTTTTAAAAGAATTGCTCAATAATACAAAGCGATGGCTGTTCCCTTGCTTAAATTGGATTTGTTACCTAATTGAACTCTTCATAGTCGGAGAGTTGCAACAGAATGCCACATCATTCATTAATTGCACGAATATAAGCGAACACCTGCAAAGCTCTTAGCGTATGCAAATTTGTTTAGCCAACCCAACCAACCCTCTGCTGTTGCGATGGATCCAACCAAAATTCTTACAGCTGACGTGAGCGAAAAATTCCAACCCGCAGCAGCTAAGCTCAAATACGAAATGAATACGGTCGGCAGCAGGGCCGGCGGTTGTGTGCATAAAACCGAATCGGGTAAAGTAATGGCAAAGCATGAAATGGAAAAACACAATAACAACAAGAACAACAAGAACAGCCCAGTGGCAATAAGTCAGGCGCCTTGGCTGCGACACTCGCTTTCTCTGCCGCCGTGCGCCGCTTCCGTTTCCTGTCGCCTTTTTGCCACCCCACGCCATTCCTTGTGCTTACTTTGCCCAACCACCCAACCACCCAACCGCCCACACACATATACACACCAACTACTTAACAGCTTTTGCTGGTTGTAGCCGAAAGTCATGAATACATTTGAACTCGTTAACTTCGACACACCCCAACATTTGCGGGGGTTGTTAACGCCGGAAAGCAGTGGCGTGGCTGGCATCGACCTTATTTCGTGCATTTTCCATATATTCGTTTGGAAACGCCACTGTTTTAACTTTGCACGTGCACATTTCTGAAATCATCAAGAGGAATTCGCTAACATGATGTAAGAGAGAGGTGCCGGGGCTGGGCTGCGCCATGGGGGTTGTTGGGGATATATTGTGTGTACTGTCGACATTTATTAGAATTCTTTTCCCTGGGCGAGTTGTTGTTGTTGACTTTGTTGTTGGTACGAAATGTAATAGATTGGCTGACTTTTAAAAGGTTTCGCACAACTAAAGCGTAAGGACTTTCTTCAGTGGTTTTTCAACAATAAAATCGAAAAGGAAAAAACTAATGGAAAATACATACTTTAGGTTTGGCTTGTACAGACTTTGTAGCTTGTATTTTACGCCAATGTTGTATGGTTTCGTTGTCAATTTGAATACAAAGCAGGTAGTGACTATCAGCATTGAATAAAGGAAAATTGAAGGTTTCTTGTACAAACGAAAAAGGGGATACTTGAAATATATAGAATATTATTGGAAAACTGGTAGATACTCCGTGACATGGCACTCCTTGATAGCCTTTGAGACCCTCCTTAATCCCCTTTTGGATTCCTTGTAGACCACTTTTAGATTCCCCTGAAGCCCATCCTAGACTACATGACAACACTGGCTGGAGCATACCACAGACAGCACTATCAGTTACGAATATCATATTGAGAAGAAATTATGAAAAGTTCAAGAATGTCCTTTGATCTTATGGACGCCACTCGAACACAGGACAAATAAGATTTTCAACAGAGTTTCCTCTGTTTCTAGTTTTTTTGTCATTGCGGAAACATTGGGTACATTGTGACAGACCTCTATAGTTGTATAGCTAATCCCTGAGTTTTGTTTTGGTTAAAAAAGGTTCTAGTAATTAGACTCTCTGTGACATGGTACATATTCCTCTGTTTCTTTCTCTTCGTCTACACATATAATGCTGCAGTATTCACAAGAGGATAAGTCATGGGATTTCTAAGATCAGATACATCGGCAAATGTTTTTTCAAGGAAATTTAAATAAAACTCAATTGCAGTAGAATAATAAATTTAGAAAAAGTTTAAGTGTGAGAAAGTGGAAAATTGTTTAAGTCTAAGTTTGTTCCATGAGTCCTGCCTAATTCAAATTAAACCGTTTAATGGTTTCAAGTGAAATGTTAATAAATAAAATATCAAACTTCAGCAAATTCTTCATTAGTTAATGCTCAAACAGAGTCCTACCAAAAGTAAATTTTACTCCCCCCTTTTTAGAAGAATTATGACCATATTAATTTGTATTTGTACTTAGCCTACACTCATTACATTAACAAATATAGAGAATGTAATTTCTCCCCAAAGCCGATCTAAGAGCTTTGATTACATATTCGTCATGTCCACAAAATAATTTATCGTTGGCATTCGTAGTCGCGCTCGTCCTCAAGCACGTATATTTGTCTGGAAATTTGTACGACAATTAAAATTGTTATAAAATATTTGCTATTTGTTGTTTGCCTTGGGAGTACGAAAGGATGATGCCCGTTGGGTAAGTTCTAGTATTTACAATCAACCAAGCCACAAACCAGCCCTCAAGGCAATAAACACCACCACTGAACGAACACCCGGTCTCTGCTGCATATCGGGTTCTTCTCATTCTCCGGCTCTTCTGTTAATTTTGTGTATTTGTTTAGCTTGTATTGAGCTTGACAGTTTGCTCAGTCGGTCGGTCGGTCGGTCGGTCGGTCCTTCAGTGGGAATTGTGTGAACACTTGTTATTTCTTTTTAATTAAGTTAATTGAAGGGATTTCATGTCAGCGAGCGATTTGCCACATAAGCCCTAAAAACGCATTTCGTTATGCATCAATGTCGGTCAATGCCACCTTATACATTTCTTTAGTTTTCTGGGCCAGGTGTGGTTGCTGTTATTGTTCATTCAATCGCAAAAACGCCGATGACTGATTGCATTCGCATATCTCACCAATTGTTTCGATGTTGATTTCGTCCCCTTTCCTTTTTTGTTACGTCCAAAATCCGAACATACTTTTGCGCACTACTAATTCGCTGCAAATAATACGCCAAATGTTCGTACGTTCATGCTTTGCACACTCACCGAAATGCCTGGTGGAAATATTTCGCACATTTGTTGTTTGATTTTGAGCTCGCCGCATAACATTTTGTCATTCAGCTGTCGCGCTGTTTTATTTGCCAAAGAGGCGTGGTGGTGCACATTCATTCGCATTCTACGCACTTGAGGGTATTCGCAAATATTTACGCTTTTAATGAGGAATTTCCATTGAAATTTTTAATATAGAAATTTTAGTTTCACAGTTGTTGGATGGCCTACGAAAGTGTACAAATGTTCAAGGGTTTGAATGTTTTCATACTTTCGAAAGTATGTTCAATTTGATATTATTATTTGAATGTATTAATCGAGCATAACAGTTGTAAAGCAAGAAGATTAAATTGTGAAATTGGAAACCTCTGTTCAACTTTGTTTAAGGATTATTTCATTATTTTTGTTCATGTAGTCTAATTTGTAACAAAGCGAAACACAACTCAGTGGCCATATGGCGCATTACATGTAACCAAAAAGTCAGCTGTAAATATACCGTTTGAAGATAGCGACTTGAATCAGCGAAATCGGACATAAACAAAGCGGGGCTTCCATACAAAACGCCAAAAAAAAGCGAAATTTTTGTATTATTTTATTCGATTGGAATTGTTTAGAATCTGATTTTTGACATGGTCCGACGTTCTAAAACCATATGTAAATGTGTCAAAACGGGGTCTTGAGATACCATTTTTATAGCCTGCATGTCCGAGGGTATATTGTTTTTGTCACACCGTTTGTAACGCCCATAAGGAGGCGTGTGCGGAGTCGATTAGTCCTTGTCCCTCTGACCGTCTGTCTGTCATTTCGCACGATAACTGTCGTAGCTTTTAAGATATCCACTCCAAATTCTAGCATTCCTTTTTTTGGCGAATGGTTGGACGGTATTGAAAATGGGCAACGTCGGATAAGAACCACGCCTACCTCTCATACAAAATGGCCGCCAAATTTGTATTATTTTCGTTTATCTTAAGAAATACGCGGTTTTTTGCATTGGGCTGGAAATGAGGTTGGCAACGAAATGGGAATGAAACTGGAATGAAATGGAGTTGGACCGGAACAAAATGGAATTGGAACAACATTTTAAAATAGCTCAGGGAATTGAAATTATCATAAATAATTGAAAAATTAGGAATAAAAAATATCGATTTTCGATAAATTTATTAACAATGAATGTATCGTACAGGATATTTTGGCTTCGGTCAGACCGAAGATAATTCTCTTAACTAGTTTTTGGTTTCGATTGGAAATATCTGCAAACGGATTTTGGACATGGTCGAGGATCCCAAACCTTATATAAAAATGGGGTCGTAAGACCACATTTTTAGAAACGGATTTAGGACATGATTCCAGAATCACCTATTATTGGGTCTAAATAGGGCCCAGAAACTAAATTATTATATCCGAGGATCTTATACATATATGGTCCGTATTGTGTGGGGGTATTTTGGCCTCGGCAGTGGCAAAGATTTTGAATAACCAGTAACTGTATTTATTCGCATTTCGTTCATTTTGTGGGAATGGCAGAAAACCCAATTTCCAAAAGCAAAACGAATTTTAATAACATATCATTTGAGTCAAGAACCGGTGAATGCTGTTCAGTACTTAACTACTAACCACAATTTATGTTGAAATAAAAACGTAACTTTCTTTTAGGAAAAGTTACCAATTCTTTTAGACCCAAATCAAAGTTATGTGGCACCCAAGTGACCCTTGCGGCTTTGCGTAGGCGTCACTTGTGGACAGTTGTGGACGAAAAATTGCATCATAAATTTGGAAATCACATTAGTTTTATGACTTCTACCAAACAAACAAAGATAGAAAGACAAATCCGAAAGGGACGAGCGTCTACTCGCTTTAACTAATGCAAGAAGAAGAAGAACCAAAAACTAAATGAGAAAAACGCTACAATATACGTAACCTAACCGAGGGGTGGTTAACCAGGCATATAGACAGCGGGAGATCCAACTTACAGCCGAATGGGGGCATTAATGCTAGACGCAGCATATAAATTCGTTACATGCTATCAATCTTGATTAGTAGTGATTTTTGCTTTTAACTTAAAACATGAAATTGGCGAGGGTGGCATCACACGCCTAAGAAGGAAACACCATGAAATGCTTCCTTTTGTGAAACCTCATTCGATAGACATTTTGAACACGTGTCCTGCATTGTCTGAGCGCAAGGGAAGAGTGGGAGGTTAAAAGATTTGACTTTTAAGCAAATTGCGAGGGTCGCAGAAGGAGGCTGACGCCAGACAATCTGACTAATGGAAATTGCAAATCTGGCGAATATTAAACTGAGATTTTAATGAAATTTTCAAAGCGAATATAAGAGAATTTTTGAATATGAAAGTAAAAGATGAATTGGAAAACACAGTCAAAAAGTAGAATTTTTTATAACTTAAAATCATTATAAATTTTTAGTGTCTTCTCTTATTTTACACAGTTCCCTCCCATTTTATGTTGCCGAACAAAGTTGCAGATTTGTGCCCAAGCACAAAATTAAATATTTCTTTAAGCGTAAAAATCCAAACAACATGAATGAAAACATAAAAATGTCGACTTCCCAACGATATTTGCATTATTTTTACGCCGTTTTGTGGCAATTTCAATAAACAATAAATCCCTCAGAGAAACTATAAAAAAACGAACTAACTACCAACAACAATTGCACATGCATGTTGAATATTAAGAAACATTGTAGCCACCACCAGCCAACATCGCTGGCAATTTTCTTAAAAAAAACGACAAACAATTTATTCCAATTTTCACTAGAAATGAGGCAAAAATTAGACCCAAGGCGCCTGCGAACAACAACCGCTGGCCGGCCGGCCGGTCGGCTGACTGTGCCGTCGACCCACTGAAATTATGAGCGAGTTGTGTTTATTAAACACAGCTCAACAGCGCCGCTCAGGCTGTCGTTATCACTGTCAAAAAATAGGCGCACGCGCGTACGCTCACGAGCTGAACAATTCATGTGATGCTGTTGGCTGGCGAACATAATCGTAAACAAATAAAAATCCTATGGCCCACAAACAACAACAAAAACAACACCAGCCACATAAAGGAGTTCTTTACGACCAGCCTCTAGGTGCTGCATGCTGCATGGAACGAGGAGGAGAACGAAGTGCAGCGGCCTGACTACTCTGCTTAATAAGCATGTGGCGCATGCGCAGTTGCAATTAATTCTGACGCTGGCTGGTGTGTGTGCATGTCATATTGCACTATTTTTCCCTCCAAACCAAACAACAACATAGTGGTACTTTTGATTTGGCTGTTCGGTTGCAGCATGTGCAGAAGAGGTGTTGCCGCAAGCTGTGTAAAATATGCGCAGCAGCAGCGTGAAATACTAGATGCTGTGTAAGTGCTGCCGCAGTAGGATTTAATTTCGATATAAAAAAAACACCAAAAACCAACAATTCCGGTAGTTTTAGCGCAGCTTAAATGGTTTTTAGCACGTTGACCACCACGAACAGCAAAAAAAATAGCAAAATGTACTGCGGTGATAAACTGTTGGCAATTTCCAAGATATGACCATGAAGATGATGTGGCTGCTGATGATGTTAGTCGGGTAATATGAGGTGGCGATTATTCTCTGGCGGATAGCGCAAATATAATAAAGTCGCCTTTCGTGCAGTCAGCACACGGCTCAAATTAACTTGAGTTTTAATTAAGACTTAATCATGCTGAAGATAAGCATCGGACTTGCTGCTTGGAATTTATGTGGAGGATTAGCGGAACATGGTAGCTTAATTTAGAAAATGTGTGACTAGTCGACTTCGGACAGGAAACTATCATGCATGCATTTCAAAAAGGATGATTTCAAGTAAATCTAGAAAGGCATAGAATATCATAAAAATCTGGTCATGGGAGTAAGTTTTTTTTTATGTTTTTAGAAAAAATATTCTTTATTCTTTTCTTGTGTTAGAGTTGTGGCAACTTTCCTTTCATGGACCAATAAGGTCAATATTATTACCACAACACTCTATGTTATTAGAAATTTCCAGTACATCCTTCATTATTTGTATCCAATCCGGTAGTGTTGGTCTGCAATGCATTTACCTTCAACAAAAAGTTAAGTTGAACAGATGCAGAGTAGACATTCAAGCATTTCCTTATCATTGTCTTCATTCCAGTTCCGACACCATTCTCTAGACACACAACAAATATTGTGTCCGATATCTAATCCTATTCTCCATTCTCACATGAATAAATCATGCAAGGTCAATTCAAATAGAAAATTGGTATTAGGGTAGAGAATGTATGTCCAGCTAAATTGGCTCCTTGGAGCATCTTCGTTGCGTGGGGTGGTAGATGTTCCTCTGAGATGGAATGGCTTATTATATCAGTCCGAGTACTCGCAAGAACTACTCGTTTATTCAGAGAGGCTCACCCGTTTTTGCTGCGACCATGCTGAGACGCACACGCGCACGGATAGTTTGTTCATCAGTCGTACAATCAGAATATGGAACAATTCAAAAGAAACATTCGCCCACATTATTCAAATACCCTGCACCTTATTCGATACGTTATCGATAATGGTTTTCAGTGTACCCATTCCCCTACTAGTTGATTCCCTTTCAATGTTGTTCCAATTAATTTTGTTGTGTTTATGTTCCCATTTCATATTCAAGTTCGTTTCATTTCTATAAAGGTCCGGTTCATTTCCAGGTAGTTTCAGTTCCATTCCATCTTCCGTTTTCGTGTCATTTCACTCTGCTTATAACGTATTCTGGAGACAAAACCTAGATTATGTACTAACCCTGTAATCCTGTTGTCTGTGAAATTATGCTGGCAGATATTCTCTAATGATAGTAGCTAGGATAGCTAGGATCTAAGTACAGGAGTAATCTCTGGAACTGTAAGTATAGAAAACACAAACGACCACCGGATGCGAGGCGTTAAACATTATAATGGAAGTACTTTCGTTTTTTCTTATTTTACAGTTAATAACTTTTTCGACTGTATTGTTTGATCGTTTATCATCTTGCAGTGAAGAACTTTCATCCAATTATACCGCAGACAACATTCGACAGCGACATAAGGTTTCTCAAATCCCCTTTGCACTTACTCCCACCCCCGCCAACCAAACTCCACTCCTCTTCATTTGTCAGTGGCGAAAAACTGACTTACTGACATCGAACAAATGAACTGATAAATACATAAGTCCACCATTAGAACAGTTGTTCTTCACTATCACCGTAGAATATTTCCCAGGGGCTCGTACCTTCCTTAGCCTGCTGCCGTGAATGCAGAAGGGTGTTTTCTGTTCCATCTCATTTCAAGAGGGTGTCAGAGAAGCTTATCTGTTTGTTCGCCGGCCTGACTGCCTGCCTGACTGCCTGCCTGCCTATTTGTCTGCTTCTATGTACGTCCGTCTGTCACACTTACCATACGTGTCTATTATAAAACACAAATTGTATAGTAGTCTAAAGTGGAGGAAGCCTTTTCGGTGTACTCGCTGCATTGTGGTCGTGGCGCTGTTGGCTTTTAGTAAAATTAAACGACACATGCCACACAAATGTACTGCACTTCTAGGGCATTTCCGCCATTCGCTACCATGCTACAGTCATATTGTACGTACATTGCAGTTGTAACGCTTTTTGTTGGTAGGTGAAACCTTTTTTAGATTTCGCTGATACTCTCCTTCAGCGTCATTGTGCGACAGCACAAAGTGCTCATCATTTGACACGAAATCCATATGTTCTATTAACACTGTGCGCCAACTGTTCTGTCCTCATGACAGCAGTGAGTTTTCGGCAGATTAGCAGTAGCCGCACTTGGTCATGGTGAAATATGATATTCGCGCCAAGTACAAATGGAAATAGCACTCATATAAATGCAAATGAGATATACTCTTTCTTTGTTGCTGTTAATTTATTTAAATGTATTTCTTTAGAAGCACGTAGGTCTGGGTATCAAAAATCATGCCTTTAGTATATTCCATTGCTTGGTGAGACTACAAAAAGTCTGAACGGCGGCACTCATGATCTATAACTATTGTGAGGTTGGAATATATCTACGTGAATAGCGTTGCAGGCCTTCATTTGAGGCTCCACAAAAGCTTCCTTTATCATCAGTAAGAGTGAAAATGGGCCTAGAGGTTGGTGGATCTTCTCACAAAACCTTAGAAGGTCTACTGTCATCTTGACACAGAATTAGACCATTCATCAGTTTTATTTGCCTGTCAAAATGTGACTCAAAGTCTTTGAAAATCTTGTCGTTCCTCATACTTCTGAACAATGCGCGTACAGAAACCAAGCAACATGGCATGCCATGTATTTATGCATTTTAATGATCTTTTGTTGATGACTCTTATGAATAATTGAATGCAGCTGGTTGTCGCTGAAAATTAGGTGTCTGTGCCGATTTAGAGGATTGTCTGCAACGATTTTTGCGCACTGCCTGTAGACGGCAGACAGACAGACAGACAGACAGACGGACAGACAGACGGACAGACATACGAGCTGGGAGACAGACGTCGGGTAGGCTGATAGATAAACTCATGCCCAAGATTATAATAATAAATGAAGCGATTGCAAGTGTGGCAAACGACAACAACAATTGCTGCTTGTCGCAGCTGTCTGAATTTGGCATTGCCAACAGACACACATCTATTAATAATAATAATAAAGAAGCAACGAACTTGCTCATCGTCGTCAACATCAACGCTATCAACAGCAGCGGGAGCAGCAATCAACAGCAGACAACATGTGTTTGCATATATAGCAACAGTAATTCGCGACAGATCAGCAGCAAAAGGCGTACACGAAAAACAAACAAAACAAATTAAAGCAGACAACTGCAACTGCAACATTTTGCGGAATGTGCACCAGACGAAGCGTAAATCTGCTGCATGTATTTCCAAAAATAAATGCAAACAACTAATGAGTAGGCAACATGCACGTGCGACAAGTATGCTGCTGTTGTGACTGTCGCTATACGGGCAACATAATTGATTGCTTGCAATCGCATTTGGCGATCGACAGTCGGCGACAAATAAAGTGATTGACAGCTCAATTGCAAGGCAATCAGCAATGACGTTTGAGCGTTCGTTCGTTCGTTCCCTGGTTCGTTTGATCGTTCGAAGCGGCCAACATCATCAGACATTGTCGTTACAAAGTGTTTCTTCTTTTTTCCTTTCTGCCTTTCCTGAGCGTGCATGTGTGCGACTTTTGGAAAATGCTCTAATTTTATTTGAATAAGTTTTTGGCTTAAATTAGAAATCGATTGTGGGACTCAACGCACTCAACGCCGATCTCATGCCTGGCTGTCTGTCCGTGTCAGATGCGTCTATATTGTTGCATGCGTTTAATGATTTATCGTGACAAATGTTTTGTTTGAGTCTTTTGCATTTTTGTGCGTTCAGCAATTCTGCTAAGTTTTCTCTCCTGCTTATCCGAAAAGTTGAAGAGCATCGAATGCTGCCTGCACATTCTTTTTAGTTTTGTCTGTCATTGAGCTCATTTCTCAAATGAATAGAATTTCGTATTTTTGACGTTTCCTCCGAAGCTTTCCATGCAACACTGGCTGCAACTGCTGGCCGCTGTTGCATTTATTTTACTTAATTTCTGATTGGATTTTAATGTTTTCCAATTTGGTCGCAGTGCCTGGCTGGAATTTTTCTGCTTTCTGACATGTCGCACGAGCGCACGTTTGTTAAACTGTCAAATGTGCTGCTGCGTGCGGCTGTTGTCATTGTGACATTTTATTATGCTAAATTATTGTTTTGGTACTTTGAGGGATTTGTTTTGGGAAAATGTTGTTTTTAAATAGTGTTTAGAGTGTGAAAGACTTGGTACTTCAAGGTACGGAAATAGTTGTCAAATGTTATAAAAATAAATGAATTATTATCTAAATTATCTTCACTTAAAGCCCGTTAACATCACACACAGTTTGATTTATGAACTGAATAATTTCCACTTTTGACCATTTGCGTTTAAGCATTATCCACCCACTTTGCACACATGTTAAAAACTTATACCAAAAAAAAAGCAATTATAACGCAACATCGGTGCAATTTGCATGTTGCAAGAAATATATTTTCAACTGTTGTGCAACTTATTATGATGCAAAGTTATTTTTTTGTTATGATGACCAAACTGTATGTGCAT
Organism: Heteromyza rotundicornis; assembly: GCA_951394025.1. Lineage (NCBI taxonomy): Eukaryota > Metazoa > Arthropoda > Insecta > Diptera > Heleomyzidae > Heteromyza > Heteromyza rotundicornis. The sequence continues at coordinate 65,128,262 of OX596010.1, read as the reverse complement.
CTTCCATCTGTCCCTGGATCTTTGAGACTTAGGTCACCATTATCGGCTAAGTGTTGAAATGTATTAATTTTTCTCTTGGATTTGGTTTCACTTACTTAACGGAGCTGTCTTATGTAGCTCAGCTTAAGACATAATTTTGCTGCAATATACATAAATTATTCTGAATTAAAGGAATTCTATTCTGCCATTTCTGCTTTAGTACATTGTACATTTCCTTATAAGTCATTCCCACTCATTTGCGGTTGAATTCGCCATTATGGTTAATCAGACGACGACAGATGTCGAAGACATCAACGAAACTGCATGGCCATATGGCAAATATAAACTAAAATTAACCGCGAAATACAAATGCAAAATTCTTTCTGGCTCTACCTAATTATTCAACGAAATGAGTTCTACTGAATACAATTTTTATTTTTTCTTAAACTCATTCATCTTTGATTTATGCAAGTAGCACAACTAAATGTTCAACTTTACTCCTCTTGTAGCTTCACACACGTTCTGTGTGGTAACAACATTATTGTGAAATCGGTAAAAGATTGTAGAGAAATTGAGGAAATCCATCCAGCAACAACAATAGGTGAAGAAAAAATAAATATTAAAACTAATGAAGCAAAAACAATAGGAAGAGTAGACCTCATTAAGTGTTGAAGTGATCATATTTCCAACACATTACACACCGATCACCGTGCGCGTTACCCCCTCTCAAAACGATCTAGCAATTATTGTTATTGAATGTGAATACAGCAAATGCCACATTGCAAATAGCAACATCTGTTAAAAGCGAGCAACAGCAACAACTGCAACTCATTGGAGAAAAAAACTAGGTTTTACACTCAAAAAGCATCTTCATGGCCCGCGGCTGCTGAGGGTCTGAGCAGACGGTTGCGGAAATTAAACTTTCTAAATAGACTTGAAATGAAGTTGGTTGCATAAATGAGTTACAAGCGGCAGCCAGCAGTATTAGCAGATGCAGTTGAAGTTGGCGGCAGCAGGTGTTGATGTTGTTCATTGCTTGCTGTATACGTATTTGTGTATTTTTCTGCAATCTGAGATTCGCATAATGAATTCATAGATTTGCTATTATTGTTGTTTGAAGTGCTGTCTGCTGTTGTTGTTGTTGTTGTGGCGCATTTAACAGGTGGTATTTTAATTGTTTTTTTCGTTCTAAGTTTTGCCATTGATCTCTTAAGTTGGCAGACGAAGTCATTAAATAGAATATTGAAAATGAGCGGGATTGCATGTTGAATTCTTGTACAAATAAAGAGCACAAGAAAATTTAGAAAAATTAAAACAATTAAATTGAAAATTAGTGGTTCTTCAATTGTAAAAATATGCATTGAACATAGTACATTCGAAAGTACCTAATTTTACGTTTTTATTTACTTAAAGCTTTCCATGGTTCCAAAGCAAATGTCAACTCATAAAAATGTTTGAAAATTGCCAAAATGTCAAGCGAAAATAAATAAATAAAAATAGATATTTATAGACGAATAAAGGCACTGAGCACGGCGAGCTCGCACCTGCAGCTCATAAAATTCCCACAAATTAATAAGAATTTATTTCCTACTCTACCGTACCACACACACACACATACACACACAGTCCACAGGCGATCGTTCGTTGAACACATCCACACACGGGCACACACACACTTAGTAGATATGTTTATGCAAAATTAGTGAGTGACTCAACGTGAACGGTCTCAAAGGCAAATGACAATACCGGTGTTTATGAACCTTGCCAATTTTCGGCGCCAATGTCACACATACGAAGAGACCCTAGCGAAATCACTAACTTAATTTACTTTTATAGTTGCTGCTGCTGCTAGCTGCTTGGTTTTTGCATTTAAACATAAAGTCAGTGTCAGTTAAGTTTTTACTCATTTGTTTTTTTTGTAATTACGTTGTTAACATTAAGAAATTCACCATGACAATGTTACTTGAACAAATTTGTTTGCTGTTTTGTGTGATTTTAATTTCGTTACCTTACTTTTGGCTTGAGATCTTACACTGTGCGCTTTTAGTGTGGCACCGAACACCTGCAATTTTCGGTTTGTTAATTGCGGTTTTTTCTCTCTAATTTATTGTTGTTCAACGTTCAGTTTAATTCTTTAAACATTTCCGAGCTATTGTAAGCCGATGATTGCTAATAATTAGTAAATTTACTGGTTCGGTCAGGTGCTAGTTCGTGTGAAACACCAATGAGGAATGTAATTGAAAAACGAGAAAGCGGAGAGTGCTTGGCCTCATTTGGTGCACTCAGATAAAAGACACTCTTCTCATTTGTTTTTAAAAAATCTGCCATATGTCAAAATTGTAGGAAACCCACACTAAATACAAAGTGTGTACTTCTTTTGGGCTGGCTGTTAATATTCTCCTCCTCCCATTCGACTACTTCCGCACCATTTAATTTCCGCTTGTCATCATGGCATGTACACAATTAAAAGCAAATAAATAATTCACGCTTTTGAAAGGAGTCTAAAAAAAAACACCAAAAAGAACTTACAATCAGAAGACTATGTATGTACATGAAAAACTAAAGCAACAACAAACAAATTGAACATGTGCCCAGCTAACTTCATTAAAAAGCATAGCATTACAGCCGACAACAAAAACAACTGACAACATTTCCCAGATACTGCCACTCGCAACAGCAATTGTCCTGCCCGCTTCAAAGGATAAACATTAAAATATCGAAATATACAAAAACTGCCACTGCCAATACCACTGATTATAAGCAGAGGCAGAGCAGAGGCAGAACAGAAAACAGCGAAAAGAGCTTAGAAATGTTTAAGCCACATTAGCATACAAAATGATGACATAAAATGCTACAAATGGGGTATGAACAGAGCGAATTAAACTCGGCAACACTGAGAGGCAACTGGAAAAAAGGACACTCAAGGCAAAACATGACATTTGTCAGCGGCCAGACAACAATTGGAACAAAGCACAAGCACAACATTTGCTTATTACTTGTGAAACGAAAAATTATTCAAAGCCTCTTGACTTCCTTCGCCTGCGCCAATGACAATACGCTGCTCTGTGCCTTTGCGGAAACACCCTATCTGCACGCTCGCATGGAAACGAATGAAGTTGACTGCAGTGGCTGAGACTGTTAAAGAAACAGTTGTCAAACATTGGGAAGGGGTGCGCTCATCTATTCAGTGTGTGGTCGGCAGTGGCTTACACCCCTTATGATTTATATAATTTTGTTTTGTTGGAAATTTCGCTGAGGTTGTTCTGGCGTTTGTTTGAACATTTGTTGTTTTTTTATACACCGAGGAAAATGATTTGCTATGAGTTGTTGGTTGCAGGTCGTTACAAGTTCCTGAATTTACCAAAATTCCTGAATTCACCTGAACTCAGGTGAAGTGTCAAACGATGAAAAACTCTCACCATGGTCTGGATATAGACCATGTTCACATATAAAAGATGCTAACGACTGTGGACTCATTTCGTAACTTTGAACAGAACCTCACTCCACCAGAACCAAAGTACATACAAACTTTTATTTATTTTTATTCCTATTGAAAAATTTTCTCTCAGTGTTATTAGTTTTGCTCTCATTTGCCCTCTAATTTCGCGCGGCTGTTGTCAAATTGTGTGCAAACAAATTCCACATAAGTTCGGGGTATGGAGATTTTTCGATGGGATTTTTAATAGAGGGTTTCGATTGTTGTTGTCGTCTGTTAGCGAGACATTTGTGCCATATTTGTTTGCTTTGACAATTATTGGCTCTGGCGGGCTGTTGAAATTAATGGAAATATTGGCAGTCATTGTTTCAACCACACTAAAAAATCCACTGCAAAAATCATCACGAACGTTTTCAGCAATTAAATCTAAAATAAATCACATTTATGAAAATGCATTCAATGTAGAGTAAAATTAACGGGAATTTGTCAATTTTGTTGCCAATTTATGGCTGCTGTTGCTTTGCGATCTTGTTGTTGTTGGCAACACCTGCCGCACACTTTTCAAACGCAGCCTGAAATACGCTGAAAGGCCATTAGCGCACACGTCGCTTTGGCCTCATCAAGAGTTTTTCTTTTTATATTCGACAAAAAAAGTGCTCGCCTTACGTTGGCGCGCAGCTGCAAGCCATCACTCTGCTGCGTACTGTGACTGTTGCTGCTGTATGCCACCCACTGTATGAGTGCCATTTTGGTAGCAATCGAGAATAGTTTCTTTCAAATTTAAGTTTGAAAAAATGTCGTCCACTCTTTGGGGTTTTTTTCCACGCACTTTACAAAACGTCGCAGGTTTTTAGTCATGTAGCCAACCGCCTCAGTCCGATTCGATCTGATCGAGTGCACCTGCTGGTCGGCAATCACCGCCATTATTGATTGAATTTCGAATTTGCGTCTGTGTTTGTGTTTGATAAATTGCACAGCAACAGCAGTTGCACCGTTTTTGTGTTGCATTTGTGCGTTTGCTTGATCACGCATAATCATCACACAAGCGCTGCTGCAGCTGTGGTCCATGAGGCCCATTCAATCGCTGTTGCTGCAACACGCCCGATTTGCTAAGAAATGCAAATTGTTTTTCGAAAGAGTCAAAGAAAAAGTCGATTAGATAGCGGAGTGTTGAATGAGCGCTGTTATGACGCCCCAAACACTTTTCGAAACGCACGCAGTCGACACGCTGCACTTTAATGAAACCACTTATCGCTTGTTGACAGTGCTGCCAACGCGATTAGGAAAATTAGAAAAGCCAAACACAATTTTGAGACACTTTCGAAAGCCAAAACGTCCCTTCTGGTTGAAATTGCCTTCATCAACAATGCATGCTAGCTGAGTCTTCTTAAAATTCATTTCGAAATTCATAATTTGCTGCTCATATTAACGTGTCGAATCAAATTTTTGCAAACTTGAATCTCACTACTAACTCAGTCATCGTAATATCAAATAAGCGATTGGAATTAAAACTTAAGTTAAATTCCACAAAAGCAAAAAAATGTTAGGAGTGACAAAAGGTCACTCTTATTGGGTTGAGGCTTTCTTCTGGAGTAAATTTCGTTTGATGTGTGCCTTGTGGTTGTGAAATTAATGTAGATAAGCGTGAAAAAAGTTTGACTATCGTTTGATGACATACACTGTTGGTGTAAGAAGACCTTTCCGAATGAACTTAATTTTAAACAAATAAGATATTGGTTAGAACATTGATCGTCTGGTCCAGTAAACACTAGTTAACATTCATTTTGCGTAACAGATTTCTCTATTTTTTGATACCCTTTCTCACAGGATACATAGTCCAAAAGGAGGGGGCTTGTATAAAATGAAAATGTAATTAGACTGGCCGCTAAAAGTGGATTTCAAACCGCGTGCGGAATATGATTCCCTTTGGCCAAATATTCCTACTACAAACATTTTTTGCTTTAAGTGATCGCGTCCAAATGCTTCTATAAAACCCATTGTTGGTCTAATGTATATTTGTGATTAGTGTCACCCAAAGCTGGGCATAGTTAATCGAGAATTTAACTTCGTTAATCCGGAAATAGTTAATCCGGAAAAATTTAATTTAATTAAAAATTTAATTGCGTTGATAAGTTAACTTCGTTAAAAGTTAAATTAAATAGTTAAATTCTCTATAGAAATTTTTTCTTGCAAAAAAAAGGCATAAAAAACATTTTAACTATATACTATTGAATGCCTGCACTCAGAGACCTCTACCGACACATTTGCTGACGGGCTAGGCACGCCGTCTCGACTTGGAACTTTAAATTTTTGTCAACAACACGAAAGAGTTCTGTGTTTACAATTTTTCAACAGTGTGGCTAGGTAGATTATTAAAAATAGTATGAATTCTTAATATTTACTTTTTTTTTTACATTCAATAATAAAAAATTTGTTTTGTTTCAAAGTTAACTAATGCTAGTTAATCGAAGAAATTTAACTTACGTTAAAAGTTAACCAAAAATTGAACTTCGTTAATTAACTATTAACGAATTAACTAGTTAATGCCCAGCTTTGGTGCCACCTTCTTTTGTCTGTCTCTCGGCATGAGTGCAATTACTGAGCTGTCGACTTAAAGTTTTGATTGCTTTTATTTGGACGGAATTGCAATAAAACCATGCCCACCTCATATACAAAACGGTCCCCAAAAGTTCTTTATTGTCGTATATCGTAAGAAATTTAGGACCGATCGCAGTTTCAGTGAAATATTGCTTCCACTACTATGTTTGCACATGAATGACACCACCGATGGGAAAACATTAGTGATATTAGTACGTTATTTCGTCATTAGCTACTTATTAAAAATGTACCTAACAAATAATAACTAACGAATTAACGGGGTCGTTGTGTTAAAGTAAAAATGTTAGGCAATACTCCATTCCAATAAGTTATTGACAACATTTTAAAGTATCCTAGAGTTGATAACAAAAACATGCAAGAACTGATGAAATACTCAAAGTCCCAAATAGATTTGCGAACACGATAATAATTGTATGCTCAAATATCTCAACAATTACCAAACTAATTAATGATAAGGAATTCGATGAAATCGATTTGAGTACACACCACCTGTGCCAAAAATTTATCAAAATTAAAAATAATAACACAGTTTAGCGAAACTATCGGGGAAATAATACAATAAACAAAAATATTTTAGTAAGTACATTTTTAACCAATATAAAATTACCAACAAAAAATATAAAAATAAAATGAAGCAATTACCTATTAAAATCAAAAGTACAGAAAAGATTGCAAAAAATTAAAAAAAAACAAGTCAATAAAAATACAAAACAATTGTCAAATGAGCCAAAATTAGCAACAACAATAATAGCAATAAAAATTATAAAATAAAAAATCACCGACACCTGTGCGCACCGAACAAACAGCGTATCATCATAGTGGTCGCCCTCTGCTCCCCATTCCTATACACAGAATGGCTATAATTCAAAACAAACGACGAGCAAATGCACCTAAAAGAATTGGCACAATACAGTGCGGCAAAGTAGGGGGCGACCTCAGCGCCTTCTAATTGTTCCTCAATTCACTTGTTCTGCACTTGAGTGCAAACAAAATTAATCATTTCGGTTCAGAAGAAGTGTAAACAATTTTATCAGCCTTCATTGCTGTACTTAAAATAGGTGGAGTACTGTGGGTACGATTAATTACAAACTTCGTTTCGTTGCTTTTGTTGTGTTGGTGCTTTTCAGCGTTCAGGTGTTACCTGTTTGAGTACATTTTCAGTGCCTTTGCACTGAGCCAGCCAAATGGTTGCTTCGAAGAAGTCTCAATTCACTTAACTGAACGTAGTTTCCCTACCTCAAACTTATCTTATCTAGCCAAGGCTGTTGGTGAGGTTTTGGGGGCCAGTGAGTAATTGGTGGATTCAAAAGGGCATTTCAAAATCTCAACAGATATAATACCAGATTTTCGTTCAAGCCAAATAATGTTGGCTATTGCCTTGATATTTTTGCTCTTCTTTCATTAGCTGCAGCTTCCTCTGACTGACTGATTGCTTTTTCCACAGATTTCTTTCCGCTTAAAAGTTTTTCGCGAGATTCCTTCTCCTGCCATATGTTACAGCCAAAATATTCCGAATTTTTCGGATTTATGTCTCTTGGCTTTAAGGCACTCTTCACCACTACCCTTATCAGACGTTACGTATTCCGCCTGCCGCGTATCAACTCCCATATGCCAGATGTCTTTTGTCGAGCTAAACAAAATATTGGCGCGTAATATGCAATCAAGCTGGTGGCTCATAACTCAGTACGAAAGGCACACACACTAAATTCTAAACTTTTCTCTTATCAAATGAACATTTTTGTTGCCACAGGTGCTTGCACCGAGAACTATTGGCGTGGCTTCAATTGTTCGTTGCTCCGTTCTTATCACGGCATTACGTTTTCTCTATGTAATTAACGCGACGTTCACATGTGTATGTACATTTTGTACTTCCTCGTGCACGTTACGCCGTCTCAAGTGGCCTGGAGTGGGTCTTAATTTGTCATGGTTGTGATTGTGCAAACTAATTGTGGGTTTAAAAAGAAAAGAAAAGAAAAATTGACAAAATTAACAACAAATGTTTCGTTGATGAGGGAAATGGCTTAAGCGACAATTGAATTTTTAACAATTTACGCGTAATACATTTATGACAGATATAAATCAATTAGCATGGACAGGAAATGGGAGGCCCAAAACGACTTAAGATTACTGAATTGACAGTGTGGTTCGGACAAAGGCCCAAGTGTAAACTAAGTAGAAGTTTTCCTTCCTCCTACCTACCTCAAAAGGCGCGCGCGTTCCCAAACCAAGTTCTCATTCAGTTTCTTACAAATCACTGAACCTACCGGCACCTCCGAGATTGTGTGCTGTTGAAACAAAATATCAACACGACAAGCAATAATTGTCTCATAATTTAACATTTATTGCAGCCATGATCGCCAACAGCATGTCAAACACTTTTCTCTACTACAATGCTGCAATGGTTTGCCATAAAAAAACTAGCAACACTGCCACTCGCATCGCTCGACCGCTATGAGGGCGCTGCTATTGTGGCCAACGATCTCACATAAAAGCAAAGATCGAAACTAAAAACAACAACAACAAAAATAACACCAAACAATCGGATGAATGCATTCGAAATTTATGACACTATTGTTAGCTTCGAACACTTGGCCGGCTGTGGTGAGGCTGCAAAGGCATGCAACTCAGGCTTCTATATGGGACCTCTGCAGAGCGGGAGGGAGGGAGGGCGGTGCTGCCCATAAAACACAAGTTCGCTTTGAGGTGTCATTAATTTTCCATCTTGCTTGGACAAATTACAAATTTATTTTGATGGCTGAGAGAAAAAATAATGTCTATGACAAGCAATTGCAGAGAAAAGTATTGTGTGGCGGAGAGGGGCTAAAAGAAAGAAATAATTTTCATTCAAAAGTACACAATTAAGTTAATGTGATTTAATATAAACAAAAATGTGTTCATTAATGTCCAACTACTTTCATAGTAGCACAACTAATGGTTAGACCCAGTTTTAGCACAACCGCACCTCACACGAAAAGCGATCGTCGTCGAGCTAGTCAGGTCATGTAGACGAATATCGCCACCGCAGCACCACTTCACAGCACATTTCCAAACATCCTCAGTGGCTGTGTAAAAAGCTTATGGGAAAAGCTGCTGCTGCAAAAACCTGGCCACGCTTGGCCGATTGTAGACCTCGTTTTAGCAGCCGCTAGTAGCCTTTTGTGTGAGTGTTTATAAAGTCACAGAAACGGCAGCAGAGCACACCTGTTGCAGACTACACAAGGCACAGCAAGACAGCCATTTGCTGCTGCTGGTGGTGGCAATACCAAGCGGTAAATCAGCCGCTGGGATATTCTCATACACGGCGCTCGAATGCGCTCTCAGCGTTCATTTCACCGCATGCAGGCATTAGCACTACCACCATTACCAACCAAGTACCAGTACCGTAACCGCTGTTACAGTTAAAAGTCTGCCTCCGCACTTGAAGCTCCCCACACACCCAAACTTAGTAGAAACTCGTCAATGATCGATGAATTGGCCGGTGTTTGTCCGACTGTCTGTTTGTGCTTGTGTGTGTATGTTTTCCCCAAATGGCATTTCAAGTCCACGACGAACGAGATCGACATTCAAGTTGCTTCGAGGCGAGATGCATTGGGGAGTAGAGCATGTGAAATTTGTGGTGGTGATTCAGCCAACAGATGCTCGCTAAGTTGAGCAAATCACGCATGCAGGCAGCCGGCCAGCCGACCAGCCCGCCGCCGCTCGAGGTGCTCAATTACTGTTTTGACCACTAACCGCGTTTATGAGCGTTATGAATTGCGTCTGGAACGCTGGAATGGTACTGACAACAAGGCATTACGATGGATCCGATGATAATGACCAGCGATTTAGGTCATTCCATTCGAATGTTTTGCTTCCATCGCACAGATTGTGTGTGATATTGACTTTTCTGGAGCACCCAATTGCCGCCTGCAAGTTGTAGACACATTTTGGTAGAGAATGCAGAAGCCACTGGCAAATATTCTGGCTTACTCGTCTGCTCACTTCCCCAACCAACCACCCACTCATCTAAGTCAATCTTCAAGCGTGATCATCTGCAATTGTGACTTCGAACTCCGGGCGTTTGGGATTTTCTCAACAAAAATTAATTAACGATTGTCAATTAGAGAGAAATAAAATGCATATGTTAATCAAACGAAAAGGCAAATAGCAATTGCTGCTACTCACGACAAGCTACCGGCGACAGTGGCTCCGGCCGCAGCCGCAGCCGCAGCCACAGCAATGAACAAATTAATCTATCAAATTGCATGAAATTGTTGTTAATGTCAACGTGCGGCAAAAACAGTAGAAAGAAAAAAAAGTATTGAAAAAAATGCAATAGTCATGACGACGATTTGAAAAAATAAAATTAATAAGGCCCATTAGCAATGGATTGCATTGCCGCTCGCAGTTCGCATCTCTAGTAGCATCAAGTGAACAATTGCGGCAATTAGATTGCCAATTAACATATACAGTCAGCAGCAAGAAAAAAATTGCAGTGGCTCTTGTCACGGTTGCTGCTAAATCGATCAATTGAATTTTCCAATGAAAAGGCGCTTCATTGGAATTTCTGCTTTGCATTTGTATTTCTTTAGATTTCGAATCAAGATGCATGAGCACATTGTTGCAACCGACGTCATTTCCTGAAAATCGTTGACACTCGCTTTTAGTTGGCCGTTTTTGTTGTTGCATTAATACTGGTGAGTGAGCCCGCTGAAGCCAACCAATGTTTTTTTTTTTCAATTGCAAATCGAAGCGATTTTCCATTGGTTTTTTTTTGTTTCAAGAGCTTGTCGCCACATTGACACATTGGCAACAATTGCTTGTTGTATTGACAATTTAAATATGTATGAATATTTGTTATAAATTAACAAAAATTTCAAGTAGGTAAAAAAAATGTATAAATTAATATTTAAAACATAGGGGAGGGTGCCCTCCTGCTGGCACCCATCAGTTCTGAAGTGCTTGGCGATGATAGCGGCAATTGGCTTAGTGTTAAAGTGTCATCTCATTAACCGTAAACTTTTCATAAATCATTGAGTTATATGCACAAGTTCCTGTAGTCTCTCGGTCCAAAAATTTAAAAAAATGTAACTGTGAAATGACACTGTGAATCCTGGTTGTGAAGTCACTGCCGGTGTGAAGTAATTTTCATTTTCGAAGCTGGTGTTTTTGAATGCCGAAAAAAACGATAAGAAGCCATTATTAGTATAAAAAACGAATTATATTTATGATTTCTTTAAAATTAATTGATAATATTGGACAAAAGAAATTAAATCTGTATTGAAAAAAGAAAAAAAAAAACAAAAATTTGTTCACTAACTTTAACATCATTGCTTGGCAGGGACGTTACCAGGGGGGGGGGGGGGGTTGGGGTGTTCGAAATCCCCCCCCCGAAATCTATGAAGTATTAGAAAAATGTATTGAATTGTTATGAAATTTAGCAGAATTTAAGAGAAAGTTCCGTATATCCTTGATATTTTATTTTATTAAAAAATTTCGTATACAAAAAACTGGAAAAATTTCAGTTCTAGCATTCGTTATTAAGCTTCGAATATCACGGTTTACATTTACATCAAAGTGAAAAACCTTTTAAAAATGTATAGTTATTCGAAATTTTCTGTGAATCAAATGAACGTGTTTTTAAAATTGAAGCAGGGTCGTACCCATGAAGGGGAGGGGGGATTGGAGGGCTTTGGGTGCCGAAACCATCCGAAATATATGAACACAATACGTCGATTTTAGAATAAATCCTTTTATCATAAACTCCCCAACGGGTTTTTCCCAATTTTTTTTTTTAATTCTACTTTTTTTAGTGAAATTTTAATAGATTTATTTTGAAAAAAAGCAATCTGTTGTTGATTTTAGTTTGGTTTGTATTTTCTAGTTTTTTCTTCAGTATATGAAAAAAAAACTTTATGAAAACCCCCCCCCCCCGAAATTTTGTCCTGGTTACGTCCCTGTTGATTGGTCTTAGCAATTTAATCATATCCATATCGCAAATTTCTTCAAAACCAACGTCATAGATACTGAAAATGCATAAAATATTTAAAAATGGCAAAAATCTATCAAATCTACCTAAAAATTATTAATAATCTACTGCCAATTTAGCCGACAAAAAAGTGTCAAATTACCCGACAGTGGGTAAATTAATGATTTAAAAAAAACATATATTTTGTAGTGGTTTTCGTTGAAGTAATTGATAACACTGCAAAGTAAATTCGAAAACCTACCTAATGTTATTAAAGATATTTCCGATATCTTAAATACGCCACTTTTATCGAAATTAACATAATAGCTGAATTTCCACTTTTTAAATATTTTTTTCACACAATTGTATCGCACGGGTACAAACACGAAAATCGAGTCGATTGAGTAAAACAACCACTTTCGCTATTTACAGTTTTAAGAAATTTCAACAACAACATCGATAAAGGCTCTACTGCCACAGGAGCAATGCTCCCATTAAAGCCTTTCATCGCCCAGAAATTTCCGGAAATTAGTACAGAAGATGAGTAAATCTCATTCCGTTTCCGTCCCCTTTCTAAATTGACGCGAATTACAAATTGTTCAGGCCCATTTGAATTGTGTTCCAGTTCTAATTCAATTCCAAATCCAATCCGTCACATAAAAATGAAACAAATCATTCAAGAAAAGTAATAAAAAAAAGTAATGAAAAAAATGGATTCACACAAAAGTTTTGTAAGTCTTGCCAAATCGTTCCGTGCAAGCAGAGAAAACGAACAATTCATATTACGCATACGCACCTGCAAACCACTTTTCACTCTATTTCCGTGTCAAAGCAATTGACATTTTAAGTTCTCGAGCGGCTGAGTTTGACATTTGCTGATGTCTTTCAAGAGAATTTCGCGAGAATTTCAAGCAGCACCAACAACCGATAGCAACATCAGTAGCCACACATTGACAGCAGCTGTGCGGCGAAATTAAATGAAATTTCGAAAATCCCCCAAAAAAAAAACTGAAACAGAAACGTATTTGAAACATTCAATGGCGGACGTTCGACATTTTGGTTTTTCTTCTTGGTTTTGTTGTTAAGCGCGCATTTTCCGCTTTTCTCAATAATTTGTTGCTCGCTCGTATGCGCCGTTCAATTAAAATGCTTCACACCTGTTATTTTTTAAAAATTATGTGTCAATGATTTAAGCCAACATTTGCCTTTTCTCATTGCTTTGTAGTATGTGTGTATTGGACATGGTTAATGGTTGGAAGATTGATGTGCGCTATTGGCATGGATCTTTGTTGAACATTTTGCTGCTCTGTTGCTGTTGCTGATGTTGCTAGCGCTAATGTTGGCAGATCCATTTTTTGTTTTTGGTTCCACGCTTTTTTGCTCCTTGCGGCTGCTGTGCACAGCTTTTTGCTGCACACATACACATTTGGTGGTGTATGAGTTTCTTTTGAAATTCCAACACAGGTGGCTTCGTTTTTGAAGGTGCAATTGTTGTTGTTGTTCTAATAGCTGGTGATGAAGACGATTATAATAAAGAGATTTCGCTTAACTCATCTAATGTGGAAACGTTTAAGTGGCATTTCGGCATTTTCAGTCTTTCAGCACCAAACACCACCAGACGCAGCTCGCAGCTGTTGATGGAAAATTTCTTCGTGGCCCGCTGATGTTATTTGCGGATTTTTTCAAACATTTTTTATTGACTTCTTGGAAACATTTTTCGGAGCTTTTTTTTTTATTTTAAATTTCTTTCGTAAATGAACTCACGCGCTTTTTCCACTAAATAATGATTATGGCTGTTTTTTGTTATTGTGTTATTATAAATTATTTGAGCAACTGCTGTTTGTTGTGTGGTGTTTTCGTTGAAGCCACGTCATTATTTAGCTGGTTTGAGGTGAAATATGCGAACATGTGAGTTGGATAGGCTATTGAAATGCTGAAAAGCTTTGCGGTGTTATGGCTACTTGGCAATTCGAAGAAGACTGGACAATGTCAACGGAGCATCTTTTAACACTTCAGACTGAGTTTGCCTCATGCTTCGCTCTCATTTTTCCCGCTTTAATGCTCAATCTGACTACATATCGTCGCACCTTCCAATTACAGCAATTGAAATTAACATTAACCGAATATGCTAATTTCGCTGCTCAGATAGGACTCCAAAGCAACCAAAAACAATTTGGGAGTATGGAACAACTAATTTCGCCACACACATACACGTTGGTAAATGGGTGCATACGCACCTGAATCCTATTGAATTTGAAGCAATTAAATGCCCGCACCCATATTAGCACCGAAATGAACTGAAATGAAAAGGTTAATACCTACTCGTTGGTATGTACTGAGGCGGTGTGGTCTGAGATATGATGACAGAGCGCTATCAAAATCACAAAATCAGGTGCATAACACCTGTGCAAACGGAATTGCCTACGTCGGCACCGATTGCGCAGTGGATGCGTACTCTACACAACACACCACTACCCGCACCACACCGCACCACTTTACTTCGAATGGCGTACTCCACTGTACTCCTAAGCCGAGTGCATTGGCTACGAAATCAGCATTACGCGTCGTATGGGGTTTTCTTATCGCTGCTCCTAATGCGAACAGGTGTGTACCAACCTATACTCAACTGAAGCCCGTCACTGGCGCTGATAAAAATAACGATTTCAGTTCAGAGTGTCTGTCAAATGTAAATAAAATTAACGCTTGATTGTGGGCCGGTGCACCGTACACTTCTGAGCTACGGGCCTAGTTGAATAGCAAATATTTGCATTTGTAAAGTTGAGTTAATACAAAAAGGGGACATATGCCAGGTTAAGGTGGGCCTAGAACAAATCTTACACAAATCGCAATTAATTTAATGGCTGCCACATATGTTCACTTATACGCACAATGCGTTAAGCCACTAGACGGACAGTTTAATACAAATTCATATGGGAACTGTTTTCCATTTGAAATCGGAGTGAATTGTATTTAAGCCTATCATGCACACTTTCGAAATATGAGACGCGTAATATTTCCTTTTTGTGCATAATAATTCATAGTAAGTATTTCCCGTCCAAGCTCTTTTCGCAGACTGTCGATACTGTCAACCCACATATCTGTTGCTTGCCTCTCACATATCAAACGCAATTTACCCACATAACCTCTGAACTGTAAACTAATAAAACGTTCACACAATAACAAAAAAAAGAAAACTAATTCCAACACCCCATTAAAAATTAACAGCAACACTAGCAACACTAGCAACACCAGCAACGAAACAAAAAGTATAACAAATGCGACAGATTTGTTGCAAGAAAGCTCATGCCTACAAAAGAGTGCAGTGTGTGTGTGTGCACACAGATACTGAGACGCAGGCTAACAAATTTAACGAATGTGTCAACCTTCTGACTTGGCCTAAGATTTATGCGTCGAATTAAGTGCAAAGCGGGCGCGCATGAGCAAATGCAAACACTTGGTGCTGCTCTGCTCTGCTCACGCCATCAATTGAGGTGCAGTTAACAAATTTGTTTAAAATTGTTAAAAAAAAAAAAAAAAAACCTAAACTAACGTAGAGGTGATTGGAGTGGAGTTGGGTAAAGGAGTGAGGGGGGCAGTCGTTTCAGAACAATTATAGATTTATAGTCTGTGACTGAGGCTGGGACGAAGCCCCTTTGGCCAAATGAATGGATGATATTGGAGTGTGTGTGAGTGTGTGTGTATCAGACTTAGACAAAATGTGGGTTTTCGTTTCACGAGCTAACTAAGGCGAGCAAATAAAACAACCACTAAAGAAAATTGCTTAGACACTCGGTCGGAAAAGTGCCGCCTGCGTTCTTTCTTTCATTCGTTTCGTTCATTCGGCAAAGTTATGAGTTCACCGCCAAGTAGAACCAATTAAGCCACCTGTGCCGCCACAAAGACCCCAGGCGTAACTGGCTTTTTGTACCCTACCTGCCGTCTACTCTCTTTATCATTCAATGATGCTTACGTTTGTGTCATTGGCTGCGGCTGCTTATGTGTTACAGCTAAGCGCCGCGAATCGTCTGCGGTTTGTAATGAGCCAACAATATGTTCCCACCGCCACCCGCCCCCCTTTCGTCCAGCTCAAGTGTGCAATTAATGCAGCGCCGAAATTAACCTTTGCAATTGTTTAGCCAATTCAATGGCCGGTCCACATTTCGTTTGTATGTGGACTGACTGGTTTGCACCGGCGTTTGCGTTTGGCGGCGCGAGTGGCAGGTCCGTTTGAAATGCTTGGCATTTCAATTGAGCCATTCGCTTGAGCACAAAGTGTTTCTCCATATTTAAGTTCTGCCAAATAGTCTGACTAATTGTCGCTCTAATCGTTCCAATCCGTACGTAACTCTGTGGCACTTCGATAGTTACGGTCTTTAGATCGTGTTTAGTGTATGTTTGAGTGCGTTTTGGAGTTTAGAGCCATTAGAGTCGTTGTTGTGCCATTAAAAATTAACCTCTAATTTCGATTTTAATCGGCTAACATTTAAACAAATGATTTTTATATCTGGCAGATGCAATCAAAGTTGACTAGCTGCTGCTGCTGCTGCTGTTGTGCTGTTGCACACGCGAAATCTAATTGCAACCGGGAATTCCATATAAGTCGTGAAGCGGCTCCGACATCTGTGCCAGAGGCGGTTCGCCGTAAATGAATAAAATTAAAAATTCCTTTTTGAGAAGGCTGCCAAGTGACTTTTTCACAATGACTAGTCAATTGATTAAAATTTGTTCATTCATTTCTCAAGACAAACTTTTATGAGTCGTAGTGAATTTGGAACTATGTGAAGGGATGAGAAAGGTCCAGTAGGACGTGATCAATTGATCGGCTTTGACATCTATTGGAAAACAACTACAGCTTATATTGGATTCAAATTCAAAATTTTAATTAGCTTTTCACAAGCCATCGATTTGCTGTTCCTTCTGCCCTTCGAATGTTATTTTTGGGACTTTAACCCTACTTTTTGTTCGTATTGTACAAAAGGTAGGGCCGACAAATAAAAAGAGGGCTTAAAACCTGAAAGGGAAGGCTGCCACCGTAGAAAATTAATATTTTGCGTTATTACTGTATTTTTGCTGTTTTCAAATAAATTTTTAAATTTTTGCTTTCACCATTTCGGTAAAGTTTAAAACGTGCGCGCAGCTTTAAAACGTTATCCGCCAAACATTTTTAAGCCACTATAATATGTAAGTCTTTTTTTTCATATTTTTTAAGGAAATGATACTCTTATCTTTGTCTTACTGTACTATCTGAAAAAGGCATGAAAATGCTAATATTGGATTTCTTAGTCATCGCCGATTTTGCCTGGAATTCTCCATATCTTTTTTTCGCTGCTATCTATCTAAATTTCCTCAAAACCGAAAAGGTCGAGGGTAAGTTTTTTTTAAATTGTGTCGATTTGAGTAGGAATATAATTTTTTTTAATGCTAGACATTTTTGATATATTTATTGAAGATAGCTGTCTTAAAGTAAAGTCAGTTATAGTTCGATGTTAGACACATATCATGGCTCCACTGTATCTTCAGCGAGACACCATTGTTGGTATCATGGCTTTTGTTATTGATTCTGGTTGATTCGGAAACCAAATATTTGTGTTGAAGGTGGAAGTTATCATCCCAATTTAATCCTCAATGGACATCATTATGGAGTAATGGAGGACGTTTTGAACTCTGGCCCTAATAATTCAATCTAACAGTAGATTCAACCTAACCCTTGGCGTTATTTTTTTCGAAATAAACCGAAAAAATCTCTGAAGCCAGCAGAGCACTTAGAACAGAGCACTTAGAGATCGTATATTTCTTTATTGCCCGAATATATTTTTGGAATTTTGCAAAGGTTCCAGTGAAATTATTTCCATACCGCTCCTGTCGATCTCCACCGAAGCCTGACTGTTTGCCTAAACAGCTCACACACACATTTGTTTGGAGCTTTGGTTAGGCTGAGTGGCCTGAAAGTCAACTGAACTTTAATCACATGAGATTGCATGTGCTCAATTTGTGATGCGAAATAAAATGATGTGATGATGATGTTCAGCCTCATCACATCCGACAGCGACAGCGACAACAACACAACACAGCAGAGCCCCATACAACGGCATATGTGAAACTTTTCGAAGCGTGGGATGACAGGTGCAGTTGGAAGACAATGGCAATCGCAATGCACTTTCTGTTCAGCTCGCTGTTTTACAAGCACGTACAGCAATTTAAGTTTTGCAAACAAAAATGTAAAAATAAATAAATTACAGTGAAACATTCACACATGCCGAAAACGGAAATTGTTAATGTGATAAAGACTTCACTGATAGACGTTGTCTAGGAACAAGGTGCTTTTCCATTAAAAAAACAAGAGAAAATTAAAAGTTTGGGCAAGTACCAAACAGGCCTTTCCGAAAATACTTACCTTCTCAGTTAATAGCTTCATCAAAAAGTATTTCCTCTCCGAACTCTTTTAGCAAATAGTGGCAAGTGGCACATCCTTTGGGAAATCTTCATCAAAAATATGAGTTCTACCATTTACAATGGCCACACCACACTGATAATAATAATATAGGGGTTGTTCCGCATGCTATTCCCATCTGACTAAAAGTAAGCCTTATGGCCTTCATAGCAGCCAAATCAGAGCAATCTAAGAGTGGATCTCTCCCATCTAATACGAACACACAACCGCACACACGTATTGCAAAAAGAAGGTGTCATATTTTATTCATATTTATTTCAAAATAAAACACAAAACGGTAGCCCAACTTACGACACGAACTCACGTAATGTCCACGAGATAAGCAAGCCCAGCCCGAGTATAGCACATGGCAGGGGCTCAGTGCGGTAATTCTAACCCCCACATGTCGTCCGTTACTTTGGTAGCTTCTTCAATATTTGAGACGTGCACTAATTGAGTTGGCAATCTTTTTGACTGCTGTTGCTGCTCCGTCGTCGTATGCTGTTGCCCATCTGACTGCGGAGATGCCTTGCCATTTCATGTGGCATTTCATACGAGAGCTTAAATGTCGATTATGACAGATGGTAAAAATTTCAAATTGGATTATGGCTGGTGTGGCTCGCTCGCTCGGTGCAAATGGCATAGGCACATGTTATGATTGGTTTCGCAAATTACGCGAGTTGTTTGAGTCCATGTTGGGAAAGTGCTTTCCCCCTATTTCGGGTTACAGCTCAATGGCAAGTTATTAAATTTTTATGAATTTTTAAAAGTTTGCACAAATGTGTTTGGCTTTTGTAACGGCCACCACTCATGCACACAGTCAGAGAGAAAGGGTAAATAATGTCATTAGTTTTGGGTTGATGGGAAATTCGCTGGAAGAGGCAATTGAGATTTGAAAGCATTTACAGTTGCAAATTGAATATAAATGGATTTTTATTTTTTAGTTAATAGCTCAATTGCTTACAGTGGGTGCGTACAATGGTCGTTCAGTTAAAATAGGTTTTTCGAAGACTTTTTTCCGATGTTGAATTCATTTTTTTTCCAATTGTTCCTCAAACTGAGTTTCAGAAAAACATGGACCTAATCCACTATGGAACTGGGCACCTCATATATGCTCCGCCAAAACTTCTAGCACGGAAACGTGAGACAAAAAATTTCCAGAGTAACAAGGGGAGGAGCGATGATTGCAGTAAATGCTGTCGGATATCAATTTTAATTTGGATTCACCTCGAGGAGTGTTCAGCGTTTTTAAATATTAATAACAAAATAAATGTATATGTATCCAATTTCGGTTTACGGTACACTTGCATGGTTTACCATTTATCCAAATCACATGATAATTTGCAGACATTTTCTTGTTTGCTTCAATTAATTACACGGACTAACTTCCAGTAGGTTAGTAAAATATTTACGCCATCAACAAGCTCAAATCAAATACAAATTGGAAATTTCTTTGAACTGAACTCTTAGCCCATTGATACAGTTTCCAGCACACACACACAACACGTGAAATAACAATCGAAAAAATAATATTATGGCCAATATAAAAGTTTTGATCAAAGGGAACAAATAAAAGCCAACCAAGTTGCAACTTTGACGGCTACAAAATTCCAAAATAAAATAAATAAACAAAATCAAGACCACCATCACGGCAAAGCGATTCGCTGCAGCCCCTACTTCGCTGTGCCATAGTGAAATGCAGCCAAAGATGATCGACAGACATGAACCGAAAGCCCAACGTCAACGTCAACGTCAATGTAATTTTAATTTTGAACTTCATCATCATCATCAGCAGCAGCAGTAGCAACATCGACACCATGGCAATGGTTGAGCATCTTCACACTCAGCGCCACCTAAAAATTCCACTGAAAAGCAGAAGCACCTCAAGTGCTTTTTGTGTGCTCCACCGAAAAGCCACACAGCCGACATTTGCTGTATGCAATCACTTCGCACATTGGCTCTTATACCACTCAAGTGCTTAGGCGTTTGCGTGCCGCATTACTGTGGCGGTGGTGAAATTTCGTTTCGAAATTATTATTAATGAGTTTAAAATCATTTTTAAGAGCTTCGTCAATTTGCTTATTCACTTTATTTGTTGTAGAAACTGCAGCTTCTGCCGCCGCAGCAATGCTAAAAACGAAAATAATAAATAAAGCGGCGATTGGCAATTGATCGTCAAAGTCATATGCCGTGGCGGCCTCTGTCACTTCCACTGCCGCTCATTCAAATTGTAATAAAGAACATCTGTGCAAACATTGCCCCGAAACGCCGAAAAAGCTTCAGAGAACCGATGGAAACGAACTTGTAGTTTTTATTTTTCGTTTCGGACCGGATGAGCAGCATTGTGGAATGTTTGTTTTGCTCTACTGGGCCAGTGATGAGCTGATGATAGCGGTGAGGGCAATGCAAATTACCGATTCAAATGTATAGGCACTACAGTACACGGGGTCCAGAGGAATGAGTTGAGGGGGGCTGATGTATTTTCAAATGATTCAAGACTTGACCTTATCATACATCTCAGAACTTTGTAGAAACATTCACAAGAACCCAAATCGGCCTCATTGATAAATGAAATGAAATTGAAGTATGATCAACAAATCTTCAACGTATTCATCAAATTCATGCCCTCAATTGTTTATAAGAACTACACTCAGCTGCTCTCTAAACAAATCACATGTTTGTTTGAATTTCAACACTCTTCATAATCGCCTTCCACACACAAACCCGAATCCAATTCATCAGCAAGTCAATTTACGTTGAAACATATGCAAAGTTTCTTACTTTCTGTTCCTCCGTACAATTTCAATCGTAAACACCAGCACCACCAATGGCAAGTCAATCGAAATTATTAACCAAAATCCAAATAAATAACGAAACATGATTTGAGTATATTGGATTCCTCATTTCACAAGTGACATTAAAACAGTTGAAGGAGGAAGCAATACTAAAAACATTAAACCAGATGAACTGGAAGAGTCAATAAAAAGTACCAAACAGTCCATACGCACTTTTTGTTTATATCCACAGCCACTTAGCGTATTTACAGATTCAAAACAGAACAGAACAGAACAGCCGTCTCCTAACCCAGCCGTCTAACGAAACCCGTACCGCCGAGTATGAGTTGATTGAGGCAAGCGCTGGTGTGCGATTTACCAGAAGAGGTGGCAGAAGTATTTCCTCTTCAAGACTTCTTCTTGTGATGCGCCTGCCTGCCTGCCTTTTGCATCTGTGCTTCTTCCCATAGTTACTCACTTGGATCGTGAATGAGTTCATGCTGCATTGGCAACATCAATCGACTGGCGCAACTTTAAACAAATATTTACAGAAGACTCCAACATAAAGCAGAGAAGAAAAAATAATATATACGTATAAGAAGAGGAAGCGGGCGACTCCCAAGACGATTGCCCGTAAAGTGAACGAATCAACGGAATCGATCAGTTCGAAAGAAAACAAATTCAAGAAAAACTTGAGATGAGGAGGAGTAGGTTGGGTTGCCACGCCGCACACATACATTAAAGAAGAAGAAGAAGAAGATCATTATGGTAATTTCAATATTTGGGGCAGCATACAATGCAAAATAAACAATGAAAAATTAAATGAAACTGATCGGCAAATCATCGAATTGATTCCACACGGCATGAACAGACCACCAACATATTGGCTCACGCGGTACATGAGCGCGAACACAAGTTGTTGTTGCTGGATGTTGCTGTTGGTGTTGGCATACTTGTGTTTATTTTGTGAGGCATCATCGAGCCTTGCAGGGCGATCGACAATCCGTTGCTGCTGGCGGCCATGCCGAATATGTTGATTCTTAAAGTTATTTTGTTGTTGGTGGATTTTTTTAGGAAAGTGTGGGATGCTCATGGTGCGTCGTTTAAAGTGCCACACATGTGCGGTTTGTTGGTTGGCTGCTTTCTTGGCTAAAGTGAGAATTAGGCCAATTATTTTTTTCGTTCGTCTTCTTTT
The DNA here is from genome assembly GCA_951394025.1 of Heteromyza rotundicornis. Classification (NCBI taxonomy): domain Eukaryota; kingdom Metazoa; phylum Arthropoda; class Insecta; order Diptera; family Heleomyzidae; genus Heteromyza; species Heteromyza rotundicornis. The sequence continues at coordinate 65,105,882 of OX596010.1, read as the reverse complement.
TTTTTTGTGTGTTTAAGTCTGGCCAACATCATTTTATGTTTGTACGTGTTGTGTGCATTTTTTGTGTAAAGTTTCTGTTCGCAGGGCTTGTCTTTTAACACTAATTGGAAGTGTGCTTGTATGCGTGAAAGTATTTCGTTGCAGTTCAAGTGGTTGGCAGCTTTTGTGGGGGGTCATGTGGACAAGATCACCGAGGTGCTTTTATTTTTGGTGAGACTAAGTGTGGCGGAATCTGGTTAGGCATTGTACAACATTTTTGTTTGATTTGTAAATATGAAAAGTAGCCAAGGGCCTCTAAAAGGAAATAAGGTTTAAAACAATTCAAAACTGTTTTCTCTACTAAGAAGCTAAATTGTTTACAATGGATTTGGTTCATTCACAACCTATGATAACACTGTGCGACCCAAATTCTGATTGCCGATCTGATAACAGATCTTGGTCTGATAGGTCTTGACCTACATAATAATTAGAGCCCGACCGCTAAACATTTTCAGGCCGAAGCCGAAGGTCAATTGGCAGCCTATTACTTCGGCCGACGCTGAAGGCCTGTACCGAAGCCGAACTCGAAACCGATACTTAATTAAAAAACCATTAGAAACTTATTTTTGGTGTATTTTCATTCAAATTCGAGTGTATAAATACACATTTAGTTTTTTAAGGACCGATGTTTTTATTTTAACAAATAATAAAAGTAACTAAAAGAATTCACAAGCAAATTTGGGCCTCCTAGGTCAAAACTAACATAAGCCTCGGATTATCCCTTATATCCCGTAAAAGCAAAACTAAATTTTTTTAAAAATAATATTTTTAAATTTGGAGTAAAGCATAAAATTGTGGGAATTTAGTAGAAATGGTAGAGAATTCTTCAAAGAATAAATCCCTGCAATTTTTTTTTAAGGACTTTTTTTTGATGGACAAAGGATGCTCTAGTTGGTGGTTAATACCACCTGTGAAGCTACTTTTCATATTCGAAATGTGCTGACGCTCTATACATTTCATCGCTTTTTTATTCTGAGCGTGTCATATGTTGGCGCAACAATTTGCGCTACATTTCTCAAAGTCAGAATCCTTCACCAGGACTCCTTTTAATATAGATATTAGGGCGAGTAGTAAGCTTCCAACTCTATATTTCAAATTCGGTAATCCACCCAGAAAATGTGTAGTGACGTACTTTGTGGTAGCTGTAATCCCATGCCACGCTACTAAGTTAAATTTGAATCATATTTTTGAGAAAAAGGGGGGGAAATTTTTTTTTAAAAAAGAATAAAAAATTTAAAAAAAATGGGAAAATAAAAAAGAGTAAAAAAACAATTTTTTAAAATATAACCCTTTAACCGACTAAAAAGCAAAAAATAAATTTCCTTTAATATAATTTCAGCAATTTCGATTTAAAATTAAGGGTTTTGGGCGACTTAAAAATCTGCAATGATATTCGGAGGAAAGTACCCCAAAACCCTTAATTTTAAATCGAAATTGCTGAAAATAATTTAAAGGAAATTTAGTTTCTGCTTTTTAGTCGGTTAAAAAGTTATATTTTAAAAAACTTTTTATTTACTCTTTCTTTTTTTTAAATTATATTTTTAATTTTTTTTGTATTTTTGTTGCGAATAACTTGAAATCATCGATAAATATTCAAAAATTATCGAGAAATTATTGAAAAATTGTCTGAGAGCGTATCGTACTCGCATGTGCAGGGTATTTTAGCTTCGGTCCGAGATCGAAGACCGAAGATAATTTTCTTAATAGTTTTTTTTTAACATTTTGAGTTTTTTTAAACATGTACACACAATAATTTTTGAAAGTCTGAACTTTTTATTTATTCTAAATTTTAGCCAAATTTGATTAAGTAATTAAATACAAAATTAGAAAATAAAAAAAAATGGATAACAACTCAATTAACCCGTCATGACATGACTTGCGTTGGATCACCGCAAATAACTGGCCACACAAACTCACGAACAATTTGAACGCTCAAGTAGACATGTCAATGCTGCTTAATTACCTTCATCAGAAAGCCGCAAGATCCGTGAACGCACGCAATGAACAAATCTCAAAACGAATCGTTTCGAACGAGCTGGAGTGCAATTCGTGTCAAAAGCGTTTTGAACGTGGCTCGTAACAATACCAACGAGAAATACGCGCTTTGGCTGAAAACCGCACAATTGTTTAGAGCGCTCAAGTCATGACATAATCCTCCAATGCAAACACACAAAAAATGGGAGGAAAAAAACAATCAACAACCAAACTGACAAATAGCCTCTAATTCGACGTCATGTCCTCAAGTCCGCTTCGAAATGGGCATTTTAAAGTTTCAGTGAACGCCACCGCCTCAAAAAAAACCAAGTGATCGATATGCGTGGCACGTATTTTCATTTAAATTTACAAACACGAGAGGTGCTTACAAAAATCCCCAAGTAGACCTCAAAGGCTTCGAAGTTCTATATAGAAAAACTCTAGACAAATAAAAGCAATCGTAGCCTAAAGCATTTCGTAGAATATTCCATTTAAAATTTTGCCAATTACCATATTGCCTTAAAAAGTTTACTTTTTGAAATCACAAAAAAAAGGCTACTGACAACGGCAGTGGCAGCTGCTGACACGATCACGTCATAAGCGCCACATAGGCACTAAAGTCTGCTCGTACGTTTGTCTATTTGTCCCTATAACATATGCTGCTGTCTAACTGAGTGATCATTCAGTCTGAGCCTTACCGCTCAATTCAACAATTGCTTTAACTCGAGCGAAATAAAAAAAATAGCAAAACAATTGTCAAAGGCTTATTGGTTACTGGCATATCGCCCAATCGTTCGTGTGTGTGCTTTTGATCATTTGAGGCTTGCTGGCGCGTTTGCTTTGAAGTTTTATTAAATAATGAAACAAAATTCAAAATATAATGGAAAAGTGACTTATGAGCAGCTACCCAAAACGTTCCAATGCGACTTCAAGGCCTGTGCATGAGGTTTCTGAATTTTCAAGTTGAAATTCAGCTCTAGCAGATTTGACTTCTGTTGTGATCTGTTTATGTTGATTCGTGTTCATTGAGGCTGACTTTCGATTGTTAGGAGTTGGCACTTCAATTTCATCGTTGGATTATGGGTGGCTGACACTTTTTGGGGGGGGGGGGTCCGACCTCAAATACCTTGCTCAATTCGACAATTCCTCCTTATTTCCGTTTGTTCCATTTTCATTTCGTTCAGTTCCGCTATAATTTCCAACCACATAAAAGAACGGCGTCCAAATCGGATCAGTATTGACTGTTGGGTGTATGATGTAAATCTACTCTGTTTCTGTCCAGAGGTAGCCTGAAAGTACTACGGGAGGGCTCCCTTGATTCGGCTATATGAACGTCTAATCGACCGATTTCTGAACTGAAAACATACGAATTGTGTACGAAACTCATTCTTATCAATAATCTCACTGCAATTACGACTATACAGAGTTGATGGCATTGATCTCTCAAGAAACTCGGAGAATATCAAAGATCACTTGATATGTATTATTGAAGCTATCGCGTATTAAGAAACATGAGCTAAAGCATTTCCATTCCCAGTAAAAACTGGAATTGCATTTTTTTTTAAAATCAAATTGAACTTTTTCATCTACAAACCGATCAATGGATAATAGCTATATTTCCATTTTCTAGTAAAATTAACATTGATAAGTACTAATAGTTTCCGTTCAGAGACGTCCACCCTCTCCACCTCGTGTACACCATTTAATTTACTTCGTTTATTACTTTTTTTATGTAACTTTAAACGAAACCGCAGAAAAAAGCAGGAAATGCAAATCCCAGCAATTATCGTACGACAATTAAAATTTCTTTATATTTTTTAAATACTTTAACTTCAGTCATTATCAGTGAATAAATGACAATTGCTGTTTGCAATTGCTTGGCGTAATTGCAGCTGTCATGTCGCAATTAGAAATTGTGTAAAAATCAGTAAATTTATTAGAAAATTCATATTTTCTTTGTACAATTGGAAAAACTCGAATAATGCACGCTTCACTGAAAGCAATCGACTTTCAAACTATCGACAATAATAGTAGCAAAATAAAACCATTCATTGCTGGCGCCAATAATTTCAGATCAGTGAAATAAAAACACAAAAGAGATTAGCTCAGTTCAATGGAAACACAGCGCAAAACAACAAATCGACAACAAGATTAAACTTTGGCTCCTGCTTTTCTGCGGTTGCAGCGCGCTGCAGTGCCCAACCGCCGAGTGCCTTCTTATCAGTCTCACTCGGCAAGCACTTGCACTTTTAACATCGGTCGCATTTGTCAATTGGGGCGTATGAGCGACATTAATACGTTTGGTTTTATTTTAGTAGATTGTTTGCGGCGAAGCGGTACTGTGTGGCGTTTATTTTAATCGCTTGTTGATGCCGTTCGAGTCTGAGTCTGAGTCTTCATCTTATTTCTGTTGGACTGACGTGCTTCTTGTTATTGTTATTGACTCAGCTGACTTTTGCGTCACTGTCGTCGCTGCCGTGAATAACACTTTTTGCTTCGAAGCTCGCCTTTATTTGCGGTCAGTGTTGGCTTCCAATGTATGCGATGTAGGCTTCGAGAAAAACAGAAAAAAGATTTCTTGTTTGTTTTGCGCTTTTGCATACCTTTTTCTCTTTTCTTTTATAATTTTCTGTTGTTATTTTCCATTTCTACAGATTTTTAAAAGGTTCGCTCGCCGTTCGTCAGATCTTGTTTGTGTGCCCACCTGATCAAACTTTGCATTGAGGGTCGCCAATGGAAAAACGCTAAATGTGAGATTACACATTTTCTTCTCACTTAGTTGCTAAAGCGGTTGACGTTGAAGCCACTTTGCAACTAAAGCAACTGCTTAGTAACTATTTGAAAAAAATATAGTTTTTGTTTTCAATTCCTAGGAATTCTTCAAACTTCGTTTGGTTTCATGAATTCTGATTTTATTCCGCCAACACCAAAAACCGATATGAACTCTGATTCGCACATGAAATCGAACAGTCATAATGGAATCTGATCCACAACCGTCTCTGATTAGTTAATGTAACATAAATTTGTTGTTTTTGTTTAGTAATTTCAACACATGTTCGAGGCGCTTTCTTTTGCTACGCAACAACAACGACATCAAGAAGTAAAAAGAAAAAACCTCAAGCAACTACAGTTTCTACAATTTGGCCCAACTCAAGTGCATTGCAGGTGTTTGAACTCGATTGTCAAGCTGAATGCGAAATCAACTCAACTCAGCGCAACTCAAATGATTTGGGCGACATGGAGCCGCTGCTACAAACGAAACAGACAACAACGGGCCGAACGTACCGACGAACGGTCAGCCGATATGCAAAAAAACAGGCAAACACACGTTAATACGCTTGTATCTCGACGGCTGCACACAAATGTCTCAATAATTAAATTTGGCTGAAGCAAAGCGAAATGAATGCGCCACAGCAGCGAAAAAATCGCCCATTCGACGCTCCGAGTAAAAGTGTGTCACACGCAAATGCCGACGGACGGACGGACGGTAAGGCAATCCAAAGTAAGAGTTGTCATAGCGCAAATTGACAACTTGGGGCGCGACGACGCTTTTTGATCAACAAACGAAAAAAAAAGTTCATTTCGTAAAAAAGGGCGTTGACATTTTAGGGCGCAGTCTCGTAGTCACACAGTTGAAGTCGCTGAAGTGACAGGCCATCAATTGTCATGTGCAGCCTGCAGCCCATGGGGCTGAATGTGGCCGAAATCTAAGCGAATGTGGCGAATGTGGAATTTCGTCAATTGTCAAATGGTTTTGCGCGGCTCAAGTGGCTCAAATCTCAGCAGCCGCTTGTATGGGAGATCACTGAGATCACATTTCGGCAAACGGCCAACACGTGGGCGTCCACTGCGGCAGCACATTGTCCAAAAACGGCATTATTAGCTTAGACTTATTTTTTTGAATGGTTTCTTGCGCATGCGCTCGCCTCACATATGGTGAGGTTGGGTCCTGTCGTCGAAGGGTGTGACTGCGGCGAGTATGTTTTTTCCTACTTGGCCATTGGGTTCAGTTGGTTGGCTGCTTGGTTGCATGTGGGCGCATGAGGCTGATTTAATTTATTTTTACTTTTGGTCATTTAACATGAGATTTATGTACGTGCAGCAATTTGACTTTCTGGCTGACGTTCAGACCTGGGCTAACGGACGGACTCAATGAATGAATGTGGTTGGATTGATTGATTGTTTGTCCGAGATGACGTGATGCCAAATTGAGTTGTTACTCTGAAGCGGGTTGGTCGCTCGGTTAGTAGCACAGGTAATTAAATTAATTAATATTTTATGAGCATCGGGGGAAACAAAGAACATTTTGCCGTCTCGATCAACGGCTTTGGCATTCATTTCCTTCTTAATTTCAGTTCCGATTTCGTTTAATTTTATATGTATTCAAATCAAATGCAAATTAATTGAAGTAAGCATTAAACTTGCACATTGTTGCACATTTATGACGGGCACATAAGCCCCGCGGGTGGTAAAGCAATAAAAATGAGAAATTTCATTGCCACTGCAGCATCTCATTAACTAACGAAATTCAATCTGTGCAAAAACAAACAATCAACCTCACAGCAAAAACGAATCAAAAAAAAAGAGTCCAAATTAAACAAAGTTCCCAACACAATTTATTAATAAAGTATTTATTATTACACACGAGGCATTTCGGCTTCCAACAGCAGCAGCAGCACCATCAGCATTGGCAGCTACCTCATACTGCATATTGTATGCAATAAATCCAAAATCAACAACGTGCGCCTGGACGTTCGGTTCGGTTCGGTGGGTCGAAGAAAAAAGTCGGAAATTTTATTTATTGCAAACAAACTTGGCATACGGGCGAATATGAGCCGTAGCGAATTATGAACTTTCAGCGGCAACGCCCGCCAAATATCTCGTCCGGCAAATATCGGCCCGTCAATAAATTCTTTTTTCGTTTGGTAATTTTCGACAGTGTTTGCATATGTTTTTACAGTGGGGCACGATCGCCTACGTGCGCTTTTTTTATTGGCGGATAAGAGAGCAGACAAACAGATTGGAAAAAGTTTGCGATGATAATACGATAGCTTTGTGAGAGTTATCCATTTCCAAGAGTACTGAAATGTTCTTTAGAACACAGGCAGTGTTGTCCGCAGGAAATGCGAAGATATTCAACCATAAAGACAAAACAAATACAACTTAACTAAGCTCTGCATACCCAGCGTTATACGGGTCATACAAATAATAAAACAGTAATTTGTAACCATTTCAGTGGACGCTGTGGTTGATGGTAAACTCCTTCCTTGAACCATTTAATCTTAAAACCTTAAGATTTTAGCAAAACCGGTCCAACGGTGGGGCTTTATACATACTTTGATGAATCGGCGGTGCCACGCCCAGTTGTGCAATCCCAACCTCATATGACATGCTCAGAGGAAAAGAGCGATGAAATTTACTGCAGCTCCATACATTTTATCGTGATGTGAACTGGGAAATGGAATGGGAGGTGTCACGCCTCTTTGTTCAGTTACACACAGCTTACAAGAAGATATTCTACAACTCCATACTAAATTCACTTAATATTCAATAGTTACTGAGTTAAATTGAATTCATATTTTGTCTTCATGGGCGGTGCCACACCCCGTTGTTCTAACCCAACCTCTTATGTCGTATTGCGAATTCCATTGCCTAAAAGTTTCAAGAAAATTGATAGATGGGAAAATCTTATCGGTGCATAGGAATGCATCTGTATCAAAAAAGTAGAGTGGTTCATATAAAGTTGACAAACACAACAATTTTTAAAGACAAAAACCGTGAAAAAAGTATTGTAGGCCATGAATTTTGACAAACTCTTTCAGTGTATCATTAATTATGACTAGTAGAATCCGAATATGCAAAAAACCACTCAAACATTTTTTTTGGTAGTACACTGTGTTATTTGTATAACCCGAACTAAATGTTGTCTTCAAACAAAAAACTACTGTTTCAAAGCTCCTGAGTTCTGTTGTTCTTTCAAAGGGCCTTTTCTTTGGCAATTTGTTCATTCCAAGTAATTTATAATAATTTTCAATAATATAAAAAAAAACGATTTTGTGTTGTTTGCAACATTTTTTGAATCTCGTCGGTTGTTTTGGGACTTGGAATTTTTGGCAAGTTTAAGTTGTTCGTTCAAAAATCTATTTTTCTGGAATCCATTTTGGTTTACTGGGAAGCATCGGATAAGTGAGTGAGTGTTTGTTTGTTTGTATGTACTGCGAATGTAATTAGCCAGCAATAAAAATGTGCAATCATAATAAACGTACAAATTGAAAAAATATCAAAATATTTAATACTTTATTGGGAATACTTTTTTTTCTTAAATACCAAGTTTTTAATGTCGTCGTAAATTTGCAATTTTAAGCATTTTAATGATCGCCTGTCTATAGGGCGAGCCATTTCCACCAGCTCACAAACATGCAGGCTCAAATAGCCACTTCCGCAAAGAGGTGTATGGCTTACTTCGTTCCTTGTCATGTTGTGGAGCTTGTTTAAAGTTGAGACTTCAGTCAACCCCATAAGCCGCTTAAAAGCTTAAGTGGCTGTCCGCCCGAAGAGCTCAACCTTTGATCTTGTATTGCGTTTTCGGGAGAGAAGAAGTCATAACTAAGTTTACTGAGTGCGACTTTTGGGGCGAGCGATTAATTGGCAATGTTGTGTGCACTCATCAGTAATCCTAGGCAGAGAATATATTTAAAAAAATTTAGCTTGTAGCAAAAAAGAGTTCTAGTAAAAATGGTTTAAAGGCTAAAGCCACTTGTAGCGTGCCTAGACCCTAAATCATGATTTGAGAAAATACTTATAAATGTCAAAGCAATAAATTGTATATTACCCAAGACTGTCTTCTAGGCACAAGATACTTTTGGGATTTATGATCAGGCGGCTTTGCTTCGACAGACAGACGATGGATGACAAATGTGCGCAAGATCACAAGAGTAGTGTGATACTGCTGAGTCGTGACAGGGTAAGGGTAGGGGGGGAAGGAGGGGAGGGTTAAATGGAAGGAATTGTGTATTAGGCGGCTTCTTTTGGAGAAGATACCAACCGCCTTACTTCACTCCTTCCATCCCCCTTCCATCACAAACAATTTATTATAATTTTTTTAGTTCGGAATTCTACATGAAGTTATCAGGTTTCCTTACCAACACCAACACCAACACCAAATACAAATCCAGTCAGCGGAAAAGAAATTCGATTTTTTTTCGATTTCATCATGGCAAACGTCTTGGGTGTCGTTGACTTATAAGCGCCATCCAAAGACGTTCGTAGCTTGTTTATATCTCTGCTATGGCTTATTAATATGAAACCATTCAGCAAAAGGCTTCTCCTCCACATTTGGCATTGTAATTGTGAGTCGAGTAGGAGCTGCCGCCGCCAGCCAGCCACCACCACTGCATTTAACGCTGCTGACGTTCGCTTTGTCTGCCTTGACGCTTGATCGAATGCATTCATTGTGCCGCTGACAAGCCCCAAGATACACTCATACGTCGAGTGTACGTTTCTGCGCTCGATCGGAAGTTATTGTGCTCTGTGCGCATGTGCAACGGGGCTTATTTTGGTTTCTATTGTTGTTGAAAAATTCGCAGTGGAAATTGTTGCATTGCTAATATTTTTGGAAAATAAATTAGAGTCTCGACTGGTGCGCGTGTGTGGGCACATGAATTGTGCAGCTTGCAGAGATTTGTCATTGTGCGCCGACGCAGCCGCTTGTTGATGATCGCGCCGAAGGAGTGCAAATAACAATGACATTGTTGAATTTAAATTTGATTTTTTTCTTGATAATTGCTAATTTATTAATTTCAATAAAGTTGCTGATATTGGCTTATTTACTTATTGCATGTTGTAATCGCTGAATGAGCATTTTTACAATAATTGTCGATTCTTGTACAAACCCCCTTTACGATCGACTAATTTGTATCCAATTTTGCGCTAATTCTATTTCCAAATTACAAAAACTGCAACAACTTTATTATGGCTGCAGTTGCTCGACGCCGATGTTGTGCAATGCCATCTATCACGGAAACTAGCCACATTTTTTCATAGTAAGTAATTTGTTTAGCTTTTTTTTAAACTTTTTTCTGTTTGCTTTTAAAAGTTTCCCCGACACTAACTAAAAAGATCTGCAATACCGATAAGAATTTGTCAGACAATGAGTGTCAGAATCTAATTGAAATTACAATTTTCGTTGGCACGCCATTACCGACGACGACGACGACGACGACGACAAGAGTGGTAGCTGCCGCCACGAACAACAATGCAATATAATGTAGAAAACAGTAAACAATCGCAAATAACAAACAACAACAGCCGCACAGTCCGTTGCAGCTGACAATTATATTGTCTACGAGACAGCGATTAAAGGCGTTGACTAATGCAGCCAAAGCGGTTTGAGGCACTTTTAAGCGCCATTTCGTTAAAATTTGCACAGAAATATGATTGATTTGTAAGAAAAGCTCTGCATAGTCAGCCAGATGCCATAGTTGTGGCTGTTGTCGTTTGAGTAAATACTCGCCACTGCTGCCGTTTTACCACTGCTGCCTAAATTGTACTTTGATTAAGTGCAAATTTAATGCAAATCGCATGGTCCATAAAGCAAAATAAAATACCGTTTTTTTTTGTATTATTATTCTTTTCACATGGAAACCATAAGGAACCATAAGGCTGCACAAATCTAAACAGACATTGATAAATACCATCCCACACCTCTTATTCGTGGCTTAGTCAGGGGGAGGCCAAGCCAAGCCGGGGCTTTCATGACAACGTTCTTTGGTCCGTTTCGCGTCTGAGTCCACCAACTTAGGCGGTCGCATTCGTTTCGTTAATTGATTCATTGATCTTGGAGATATCAATTGGGCAGCAACTGGAAAATGTCGTTGCTGCAGTTGTTTGTCTGTCTGTCTGTCTATCGTTATTTCTACAGCGACAGCTGGCGGCTGCCCGCTCCGCTACCGCAAAGACATTATTTTATTGTAGGAATTCAATTGCAAATTGGGCGTGCAATGTTGGTGGGGAATTCTGAAGTTATCAATCGATTGTAATTTGTTAAATTGACATGAAAGTCAGGGGGCGACAGTATAGAATTAAGCATTCATGAAACAAATAGTTGTAATTAAGCATATGTATGTAGTTCTTTCATAATGTTGAATATTTATTGTAAATACGGCACCCATTTACCAAAACTACTCTATAGAATATGAATAAAAAGACGAGCAAGTTTCAATCTTACGGCATCAGGAGATAACAGCCAGCTCTTGCAATTACTTATGTAATTAAATTGGCAGGGTATAAAATTCTTGTTGGATCCCCCTACTTAAGACCTAAAGTTTCTTTATCGCTGCACTGATTGCCGTTACATTGCGACATCGATCGTTAATTGTGAGACACGTGCATGCGTGCATGACAACATTTTGTCCTGGATCCATTTCGGTTTAGCAACAATAGCGTTTTATATTTATCTTGTCGTATTCATTGAACCAATGAACGCAAACTTTGGATGAAAATTAATGATTTATTCATTGGGACAATGAATTTTTCGTTCTTTAATTTGTATGAACAGTTCATAGCATAATGAACTTGTTCATAAATGTATGAAGGGAGATACATTGACTCCATGAACTTTTGTAGTTTTACTGTACTGAATCCATAAATTTGAAGCATTTGAAGCAATGAACAACAAAAACAAATTCCTTCTACGAACAAAATTTAACTGCAACCTAATTACTTTTTTTCAGAAAATCTTATTAAAGTTATGTAATGTGGCATGGCCAATTAATAATAACCATGAAATTGAATTTTTGCGTTTGCCAAATTTTAAATTTCACACCAAAAAATTACAAAAAATTAAAAAAAAACACGAGAAACCACTTTTTCACACAAAGAATTCCCGCACACGAATGCCGAAAGAAGAGCAACCCCAAACCGAAAGAGAGAATACACATAACAATAAAATGCAGGTGTGGCCATTAAAACTCAATCTGAAATTCAAATCAAAACTATCACGAAGATCACAAAGAATATCACAAAAAATAAATACGAAAAGAAGCTCCAATTCAACCCATAATACATACAATATAATCGAAAATTCAAATCTTCTCAGAGTCCAACCTGAAAAAAGTTCTGAAAATTCCCTACCAACAAAAGGCAAAATCAGAAAAAAAACTTAAACCAGAAGAACTTCTTCGAGCAATTCAACTGAACAACTGAGTACGTCTTGAGTTTGCCTCAACTCCTTGTGACTGCATTTGGAGTTCGGACGATATCTTGCCCGATCGATCTTGCTGTGGCTATTAACGTTCAACAGGAATTCGTTAAGATCCTTTTTGCTTTTATTTTTTTGTTTGCGTGTCTTTGTGCTTGTGGCGCATTCAGGGTATCTTGAGCAATTTTTCGAGCTGTTGTCCGTATAGAACGCTGCACGTGCACTTTTTAGGGTCTCCTCGGTATGAGTTGGAGGCATTTTCTTTGTTTTTTGGACTGTTTACGCTTTTTTGCGCAGTCGCAGAGATTTGTGTTTGAAGCCTTTTTTGAACACTTGTGTTTTGCTTTCAGTTGGGATTTTTGTTTTCGTTTTGGTTTGTTCTTCTTTGGGTTCTTTCGGGTGCCAACTGAAGAACGTTGGACGGTAATTCTTGGAATTTCTTAAACCCGAAAAATAACAATTCGAAGACAAATAATGCGTCCATTGTGTGTGTGAGTGTGTGTGTTTTGAGAAACCTTCGCCTTTGATGTGATGTCTTTTCTTCTTCTTCTTCCTCTTCCTCTTACTCTTCTTCATATTTTCTTACCTTTTTTGGGAGCCGAAGAGTTGCCCATGAATGATGCATTGCGGCATTCACTGCTGCCGTGGAATTAATGAATCACCACAGACGCTGGTCTGTTGAGGTTTTGTTAAGACGACCGAGACCAATACAATGATGATGCTCAGTTCGGTGGAGATGAGGATTTTCGAAAGACTTTTAAATTGAGTTATAATAAGTTTTTCGAAAATGCTTGGGAGGTCTTTCAGTGCTGCGATGCAATTTATTAGGTAATTTGTTTTTAATTTCCATTTTTCATGCGGGCTTTAGACTTTAGGAACGTTTTTTTTGTTTCTTAACTCTTTGGTTGGGTAATTCGACTTCCGGTGAGAGTAAACATTTCGGTTGAAGTCCAACCACTCCTCTACTTGACCTTGTTTAAGTGACCATTTTCATTTAGGTTAAAGGTTGCACAATGCAGTTGTCAGAAGCTTTCTTAGTGCCAAACAGAGCAACTGCGACACACTATATACCATTCACAGTTTGACTTGACTCTATCATAGTAATCAATTCTTTAGCAAATCCCCACTAAGGCGGAAACTTCAGCTTCCGTTCGGTAAACTTCCGCTTCAAACAAAGCCCTATGATAAGTAATTTTTACTGCACTCAAAGAATAAAAGATAAAGTCATTATTTCAACTGAAATGAGGAACCAACACCGAAATGCCTTCAAAGTGCAGACGAAGCAGACGCAAAAGTCTTTGTCTGCAGCATCTACTGCATTGACAGCATTCTGCCAACTGGAATGCCTCCAGTGTAATAATTTTTTTTGGTAAAAAGCCAAAATTTATGTACAAAAAAAAATTAAAGAATGAAAAAAAGATAAAGGCGACAAACCATTCAAGGCGCAACTCAGTTTACACGAAATTCCATTTTGTCGCATTTGCTGCAGTTTTCGTCTGTCTTCTTCATCGCCATCGCCATCGCCGTCGTCATCATCGCATTTTTAATCCGCTCAGCTGCACCTTTTTACTGTAATGTTGTATATGAGCGCAAACACAGCACAGAAATACAACAAAAGAGAAGCAATACCGAGTGGCACACCTGAAAGGAAATGCGTATCTTTAAGCCATTGTCATTGTTTATTACGCTAAGCTGGGGTTGTTGTTGTCAATTTTTTTGTTTCAAAAAATTCCACGAAATCAGTGCAGCGTATAAGATTTGCTCACTGCAACTCCAACTCAAGTGCGTCGTGTGGGATAATTGTGCTCGATTCAATGGCTTGCCTTTCTTCAGCTTCCGCATGTTGCAATGTTGCACTTATTTTGAGGTAGCGAGGTCAGCGGCTATGAAATTTTCCAATTATATTTCTTCGTATAGTGAAACGTATACAAATACATGTTTCGTTGATCTTCATTGTTGGTTCAGTGCCAGGGATCTCTCTACCAGCATCCTTTTTGCTCTCATTGTTCTGCGGTGCAATTCCTTTGAATCAAGTGCTCTTGTTACTTACTAAATTGAGATTAATGTGGGAATTCTAGATAGGATTTGTACGTGGAAATTGAAATAAACATTAATATTTATATTTCCCTTTATTTTGTGGGAAACGTAATTTTTTGGGGGATTTTTTGAAAACAGATTTGATGGGAATAGAAAGTTTTAATTGCGCTCTTTTACAGGAAAAGGTTTTTCCTCAAAACATATTGAGAAAAAGCAGTATAATATGATTATCCAGTAAGCAATACGAGTCCGAAAAGAGTCATAAATAGAGATGTAAAATGACTGACTTTGACTAGTCACGATAGTCATTGACTGAAAATGACTGGTCACATTCAGTCAAATTGACTGAATTTGACTAAAACAATGTCACTGAAAAATATTTCAAAAACTATTTTTTCTGTTCTTTTAATTGGTAAATTTATAATTTAGAATACAATTTAAAATCACAATAACCTTCATCACCAGCATCCGCGCACTATGCCAAGACATAGCTGGGAGTGTTTCACAATTTTGGAAGAATCGGGAGCAAAAAATGCGCTACTTGCATATATTGTAGCCATTTATAAGGAAATGTAACTACAACCAGACTAGGGGGACACATAATAAAATGCAGCCTATGTCCGGAGGAGGTAAAACGAAAACACATCGCAAGGGCAACGGCAGTCGTTAGCTGTCTCATTGCGGGATCTCAGAACGATATTGATATATAAATTTCGCGCGCTTCTGGTGTGCCACTGTCATTGCTAGAATCGAAGTATTGGCAAGATCTATTTTACTTGATGAGACCAGATTACAAAATTCCTTCATATATTTAGCGATTTTTAATAAACTGTAATGAACTTTCTTTCATATACTGTGGCTACGAATTCATTTTGGGATCAAAATTTAAGAATGGGCATTATACTTATTTGTGAAACGCATCTTCTTCTTAATTCTTTTGCTATAATTTTATTGATACCGGCATATTGCATTGTCCATTTTACTGTTTTGTTGCATTTTTCGTGTCATTGTTAATTTATAAAATTGATAAAAATAAATTGTTTTTGAAAATACAAAAAGTTCTGCACCAATCGAGCGACATTTTATCGCACTGCCCATGGGCAGTGCGATAAAACACATTCATTCTTTGAGTTCTTATACGAACGTGGAACTAGTCAAATAACATAAATTTTGGTTCTAACTTGTACCTTTTCAAATAGAATGGCACAGACTTCCACAAGAAGTGGGTGTTCCTCATTTATATATCGATTGGCCAATTAAAGTATTTGTCCACACTTTTACAAAACACACAAACACAATACCAGAGACTAGCCCCCACTTTGCAATTGGCTGCAGTGTCAATAGAAACGCTTCCTTATACGCGAGCTCCCCTCGCTGACAGTGGGCTTGGACTAGCCGGAGCATGTGTGCGCCAAAAACCAGCTTGAAATACGCTTCCGAAAATACACGATTTTATTTTCCGCCAAACTGCTCCGATTGCGGTCATATGAATGTGCCGCAGCAGAGTATTTACATTGGCGGAGATTTCTCAATGCGCTGCTTCGCTTACCAGTTTCTACTTAATTTTTCTTTACCATTTTTCTTCAACTCCATTGTATAACTGCGCTGATCCGTGGCCAAAGCGTCGGCGTTTTATCGTACAGGTGCGTTGCAGGTGTTTCCCACTGCCACCACCACCACGCCATCACCACAATCAACATCATCGGCATGGTTCAGCTCATTGGAGCGAGCGTAGCGGCGGAGACAGTTATGTTTAGCGGTAGAGCGTTTCACAAATTACTGCCTTTGTTGTTGTTTTTATAATTGTTGTTGTACTTTGTATTGCGGTTCGTGTGAAAATCACAATTAAATGCAGTTTTTATTTATTCGCTTTTTTCATCCATTTGTCGTTGCTACTCTTGCGCTATTTTGGTATAAATTAAGCTGGGCCCGCACTCAACCTAACCAACAAAATCGCTTCAAATGTGTGTTTTGCATTACGACTTGTGACTCGGAGTCGACTCCGACTCACATCAAGTTTAACTCAGCTGTCAGCTGTGCTGTTCGAAATGTCAGCTTGACAATTATTACGTCAAACTTTCCGGCACAGCTGTTGGCTTGAACATGGGCTTTTATGGTAATTCCAGTGGTTGTTGTGTGCTCGGTTTCTGTGTACCATTGTCTATTATAGAAATGGTTTTGCAGATTTCCTGCGAAATGGTATCTGATCGCACACAGCTTTTAATCTCGAATAATGTGAGCAATTCCTGAAAGTAAAAGAAATTATTGAGGTTGGGAAAAGCATCCATAGAATTGTAGCAAACTAGTACTCTTCCCACCAAAAACTATGTAAATTCAAGCGTTAAATGCTTGAAGAGCAAACTATGTGGAAGTTAACTCCAAAACTCCAAGCCCACTCATAATCGAAAAAAATAGTCGCCAAGCATTTTATAATTCACATGGAAGTACATTAAAATAATCTCCCAACCACACAATAAAACTAATTGCATGCCAATATGCGTTCGGATTAGCCACAATATTATGACAAACAATTAACGAAATACCAATGAGTAGCCGCCACTTAAACGAACCGAGCGACCCGCGCTCCGCACCTCCAAAGTCCCCGGCACCGAAAGAGAAACAAAGCGGACTGCTGTTAAGTGGAAGTCTTGGGCAAAGTGCACCGAAAATTCAATGAGAAAATTGACATTTGAATGGGGCAGAAAAGCAGTTAGACTCGCAGACCAATTCAATGTACGAGTCCAAGTCAAAGTGGCCGGAATTCCTGCTGGCATACCACCACACCAAAAACGAATTGTGCAAAAAAATAGCGAATCATTAGTGCGAAAACATTTGCACGACAGACAGAAAGACGGTGAGAAGAAAAATTGATCGGAGGAACGAGGGGGTTAAGAGCTACAACAAATAAAACAGTGACCAAACGAACAAAAATGTCATGGCAGTCATTTCACAAGCAGTTAAGGCTAATCGCCTAGTAATTGCTGTTAACAAATAAAATTAATCGATAGTTGGGCGACCGAAAGAGCATGCAAATGCAAATGAGACTACAATGATCAGTGATTGCCATCATGCAGATGCTGCGAAGAACTCAATAACAGCAACTACGTTTGATCAATAGCAAATAGTAAAAAATAATTTTTCCAACGAAACGAGAGCTGAGAATAGTTGACGTTACGAGTTTTCCCCCGAACTCTCAGACTCACACAATCTACATAGAAATCATAATTGTCGGTCTACAGGTGCAGCTTCAATGCCCGTTGTAGAAATGCATTCAGTTGTTGTTGTTGTTATAGCTGTTGTCGATCATAAAATTGATCTTAATGCGAACAAGCAATAAACACCCGTTTGTCTAATTATTGTCTACCTCAGACTTTGGATTCGCACACGTGCAGCACAGAGCATTCGGGAAAAGTGGCAGTGGCGAATCGATCGCACAAAAGTAAACAGTTTTACTAAAGACCGGGTGGTACCTGAATCTGTTTGTGCTGTTGTTGTTGTTGGTAGGCAACTGTGTGCTAGGAAAAACCCTAACTTGCCTTTAGACGATCTGCGTGAGAACCAAGCAACCAACCAACCAAGCAATGCGGTCCGGTCAGTCGTTGCACTTGTACACTTGGGCACATTTTTCTCGTTTACCTTTTTCGGTTCGTTGGTTATGCAGCGAAATAGCGTATTCCTTTCGTAGTTCAGTGGATATCTGTGGGTACTCTATGCATTGTTTTTGCTGGACAGTTAGGAACATTTCTTGTGTGAAAATATGCTTTCTCAGGTGGCCGATCAGTAAAAGGTACTAAAAGTATTATCATTAATTTGTGAAAATAATTGTGATGTTTTCGTGCTAAAGACATTTAAGAATGTAGGATAGGAGAGAATAGTTTTTGACCAGAAGAATTGTGTCTTCGTTTGAACCAATTTTAGTATAAATGTTGCAATCGAAATACATATGTGATATTTTGTCACTTTTCTGGAATTTAATTTTAAAAAGCTTTATATATATGACTTTTGAGGTTATCAAGAGTGCAAAATCGTATGAAAGAAAACTCGGCTCCGGAAAAAATAGGCTTTGGAGAACAGTCAAACCTCTATCTAAATGTAAGGCAAAATATTGGGTTAAATGGGGAAATTGTATTGAGCTGTTCCAATAGGCTCTGAAAAGCAGTCAGAGGTGATTAAACTTTGGCAACGTGCGCTGTCCCAAAATTTGTTTGCTACAAAAAAACTGTAACTGTTATTTTAGAGCATAATGCCACGAATGGACTCGAAAATATTATTCCAAGCTTCAGAACACTAAACTACCTGATAACGTAACTACAATTACAAAAACATAGTCTCAAAAAGGTTTTATTGTGGCTGGCGATATTTGATCCCGGCATCAGCGTTTATACAATCGCGCTTGGCTGTAAATGATAATTTTAATACTTATAAATGACTTTCTGTGCTTAAGAATTGTATCAATAAGTATCATAAAAACGAAAAGACATTATTTCGGCCAGATTCGACGTCTATTCATAATGCCATAGTATTCCACAGCTAAGAACCATTGAAACTTTGTGTACAAATTTAAAAAGAAATGTTTATGGAAAGGGGTAAAACCCCCAAATGTGGACTGCCTACACTGAGGGAAACAAATAGTGAAATCAAATTTGATAGTGCTCCTAAGCTGTTTTTATTTAAATCAAATATGCGCGTATTTAAAATTGTATTAAATATGGAAATATTAGATTTTTTATTTATTTAAATTGGGAAAAAAAAATTTTCTTTTTTATTTATTTGCATTTTTTTTAAGGTATTTATTTTTTGCTTTATTTAATTTTTTTATTTGCCAATTTCCTTAGAATCATTTGTAACAACTTTTTTACGAATTCAGTTTTGCCGGAATTCGAACCGACAACCTCTGGAGTTTGGAGTGCGCTCTAACCGACTCGTCTATTTCTCGCATTTTTGACAAGCGTCTAATTGTTTGTATATTGCTCAGCAAGTCTTATATTTGCAAGCTTTGATTTTCTTCTTCTAAAAATGTAAACTGAAGTTTTCGAATCTAAAAATAGAAACTCACAAAAAAACGTTGTTTATTTTCTTCTTCATATACATTTCAGTTTAGACACAGAAAAATTGTA
Organism: Heteromyza rotundicornis; assembly: GCA_951394025.1. Classification (NCBI taxonomy): domain Eukaryota; kingdom Metazoa; phylum Arthropoda; class Insecta; order Diptera; family Heleomyzidae; genus Heteromyza; species Heteromyza rotundicornis. Next base: position 65,086,517 of record OX596010.1, on the reverse strand, counting down.
CCTGTGATGGATGAGTGTGAATTTCTTATTTCCAATTTGCAGAGGTCGATGGTTCAAGACTGGCTGGCGCCAATGAAGTTTTTTATTTATAGAAAACATTTAAATACGCGCGTATTGAATTCCTATATGAGATACAGATTTCCAAATATTAAAATATTCAAATCACATTTAAATAAAAAATATTTAATTCTACTATGTGTTTGTTCGATCAGTGTACCAATAAAAATAAAAAGAGAGCTGGCGAAAACAAATACAAGCGAAATCCAGGAGGTAATGCGTAAGGTGCCTCAAAACATCAGGAAAGCCAATCGCTGTAGATACGAATTTTTTTTTGGAAAATTAGTTTAAGTTATATACTTCAAACAGTTTTACCGTTTGAAGTATTGTAAACACACATTTAAAACATCCGCATTCGCAAAATGTTATCAGATTCAGTTTCAAGACGTCAAAATACCCAACAAAAAAAAAATGTACAAAATTTTTATACCCCCACACTCACTGTGGCAGGGTATACTAACTTTGTCACAACGTTTGTAACGCCCATAAGGAGGCGTGTCCGGTATGGAAAAGTATATATATTCTTGATCAGCATCACCTCCTGAGTTGATTTAGCGATGTCCGTCTGTCTGTCCGTCCGCACGATAGCGGTCGCAGTTTTGGAGATATCGACTTGAAACTTTGGGTACAAGTTTTTCTCGTGAATACTGAGATCAAGTTCGAGAATCAGCCAAATCGGATAAAAACTGGGCGCGGCTCCCATACACCGAAAAAAAGGTAAAAATTTTTTATTGTTGTATTTGATTGGAAATGTTTAGAAACGTATTTTTGACATGATCCGAGGTTCCGAAGCCACATATATAAGGGTCTAAATGGGGTCTTGAGACCAATTTTTTTTTTTGGTGGATTTGATTGGAAATATTTAGAAATGGATTTTGGACATGGTTTGGGCTTCAAAACCACCTATAATTGACTCAAAATAGGGTCTTGAGACCACATTTTTTTTAAGTTCGAGGTTATTCTTCCTACTGTGTGGGGGTATTTCAGCTTCGGTATAGCCGAAGATAGTCCACTCTCTAGTTTTTTTTTCAGTTGTCTAAAACATCCACATCAGCATTTGCGGATGTCATTGTCAAACATCCGCCTCCTCATCCGCATCGAGGCTTTTTACAGCTTCGCACCCCCAACTCCGACGATTTTGGAATCCTTGCAATTTTTGTGTCTAATGGTGCCAGGTGGCAGAACAGTACATATATTAATAAAAATCCGGCGCATTGAGGCAATTGTGGAACCTTAGCTTAAGCGCATGTCTGAGAGCATTCAATTAGGCAGACATTGGCGATAAATTTCGCCTCGTCCAGTCCAAAGCCTAGAAAATTTATTGAAACCATCATATGAGCCATTCAGAAGTCAAATCGGTAGAGTCCACCATTCCGCATATTTCTTATTCTTGTGTCAATAAATGTGAATACTCCTTAATGATCTTTATGGCGACTTAATCTATTTGACTTTTGTATCGCTCATGTCTACCTTCCCAACAGCGGTGACATCCTAACTTTCTGCGTGTAATTGGCATGACTCCATGGGCAGAAGAGCTTCCAATATGTGTACCACTGCGTTCTTCTCTTTGCTTAACCCATTTCTTCCCAACTTCTTGTCACCTCTAAGCTCAGAAAAGTCTTGTTTAGTGAAAATGCCGGTATTATATTTTAAAGAATTATTTCTTTTATTTTTAAGGATTTATTTCTTTTATAAGTATTTTTTACCAATTATTTTATTTTGTTTTTGTTTTTTATTTCATGCATACAAACTTTGAAAATGTTGAAGTTGTTCAATGATACCTTTTTTTCGGATATATTTCGTTTTTATTTTTTTATAATATTCATTCATAGTTAAAGTTTAATTAAAATTATAAAAACGCATAATAATTCTATACACTTTGTACAAAGTATGCTACAGATCACAGAACATATATATTTATTATATATATAGTTTTACTTTTTTCATTTTCCATTCAAAGGTGTTAATAAAATCAACGAAACAAATTATTAACTTGCATTTGTTGCTGATGTTTTGTTTTTGTTTTTGTTTTCAAAGTTTTACAAACTAAACTTACTTTAAAATTAGTTAAATGTATGTGCGATTTGAAACACAATTTAAAATTTCAAAAACAAAACAGAACTAAAAATTATTTAAAAAATTAAAATAGAAAATATAAGTTTTTTAAATTACAGGCTGCACATACAAAGTGGTTGTTTGTTCTATTAGTTTTACTGCTGTTAGTTGTTGATGTTTAAAGTTAAAATTAAATGAAGCTATGCAAAAAAAATAAGAATAAATAAATTTCAGTGTTTATGTTTAAAATTAATAGGAAAAATCTTCTTCTTGTTATTTAATAATAATATTAAAATTGCTTTGCAGTGTTTTAAAGAAATGTAAATTAAGATTAATTATTATGCAAGAAAAAAAACTAAAAACAAATTCATATTGAAATTAAAATTAAAGTTTAAAGCTATGCCAAGTTTTTGTTGTTTGTTTGCAAATTATATTATTTTGCATTATGCAATTGCAATAAAGAAATTAGTATTTTTGTTTAAAAGTTTTTAATGCTAGAGAAAATTTAATTGCTAAAATTTAATTAAAAACTAATAATTTTTTCTTTCTGCTCAAATTGTGTGTTTTTCGTTTTTGTTTTTCAATTTCGAATTTGTTTCTTTTTTGTACAGCAAAAATTTGCCAATTTTTTATACTCAACGATGAAATGCATTTGTTGTTGGTTTGAGTGTTGAATGATGATTTTGTTTTGTTTTTTTTTTGTTATAATAAGTTTATTATATTTGTAGAGATCTTCGCTCAACTTCGGCTTTGACGACGGCTTGACTTTCTAGCATGGCTGCCTGCTGTCTTTCTCGGCTAACGGCTGTAATGAAAGAGGAGGGAAAAATTGTGATTTAGTAAAAATGCTTTTTTAGGTTTCAAAAAGGTACAAAATATGCAAAAGTCTTTTGCAAATATTGCTGGTGAAAGTGACGAGGTTACGCAAAGAAAGAAACGGCATTGGCATGAAAGAAAACAAAAAAGATTTAAGGTCTCTTCGTTGATGTGAGAAGGTAAGACAAAGTTTAAATAAAAAATAACATTTTTTTAATATATTTCATATTACACATATGCCCTTCTCTCTCTCGTTTCATGTGCAGTTATTATCAAGTAGAGCTTCTTCGTGTCACAGCGTTTCATTTGTATTTATCAATTAATTTTATACAAGTTCATTATACAACTTGTTGCTATTCGGTGTCTTTCGACTGGTTGCTTTTCCCCATTCAGGCAAGTCTCCATTCTAAGTTAAAAATGCCAAATCGGCGTATGATCGCCGCTTCAACGAACTTTGTACCGTTAAGGCAAAGTGTACAAACAAATTATATTATTATTTTGTACTAAAAGTACAAATAGTACAACAACAATAATACGAAACTACGTTCTTACGCTTCGTTGAGTAAAGTGGAAAAATTTTAAAAGAAAGAAAAATAAAAGCTAAACTGAAAAAAAAACATGAACAAAATTAAACGAACATGGCGCTTTGCTGCTGATTTAAGAACACGTGCATTTACTATGATTTTATATTTTTTTGCTTTTACACAAACAAATGACTTTCTAGCGTGCAATCATCAAATGCACTTTGCTGTTTGTTATTTTTGTGAATTTTTTTATTTTATTTCAAAGACGATCAACTCTGCGTTTCAATGCGGTGGCAATGTTCAGTCGAGTAGACTCTGTACGCTCACACATACGTTTTGACATATTCTTTCTTTAGAAATATTTTTGTAATTTCGTTGTGGTTGTTGTTGTTTTCTTTTAGATAACGAACATCTGTGCGCATATTATTGCCGAGAAGAATTCTAGTTTGACCCCCAACATACATACATAGGCGTTGGCAGCCGGATGGCAAAGAGTTTAACGGGGGAAGCGGTTGAAGAAATTTCTCAAATATAATAGAAGAACTTGGAAGAGGAGGTAGAATGTTTGTGATAAGAATTTGATTCTAGAATCCTTGGCGGTTTGAGGTAGCGATTTTGATTATTGTTAGTATACTAAAATTATAGAATTTGTTTAAAAAAACGTTAAAAGTCTTTAAAAAGCTATTCCAAAAAGCTTTAATCAAAGTAACATTGAACACAGTAAATATCTGAAGAATTAGCATCCTTATCCAAAAAAAAAACCCCAACTGACCAACATCCGACAGACGCAATTACAAACAAAAAATGTTAATTATTTCAAACTTGATTTTAGTACAAAAACAAAAGTTAAAAAGAAAAAAAAATACTTCTGCCGCCGCCAACCATCATTAACCAACATTTTTTGTATATGAACGATACGACAATCCCCAAAAATCTCGACGGCCATTGCCGCGACGACATCAACATGACTGTTTGTCGGCGTAACACAAATACCCACTCTACACACTCCACTAAGTAAATGAGCAAATATATATGGCCGAGTATGAGTAAGTATGTATTTCTGTACATATATACATATTTGCTGTACTAAACGAGAGGCCCCCGACGACTGAAACAAATTTAAGTATCTGCAGGTGTTCATTTAAAGCATCACAACAACAACAACAATAAAACACAAAAAATAATAATACGCGAAAAAAACACTCGACAATAAAATACAACAAAAAAACCCAGAAAATGTTGAAAAAATCCGCAATGAAATTAAATTTAACAAAAAACAGCAAAAAAAAAGAAATAATAATTAAGGCAACACATTTCACCAAATCCAAAAATTATGTTATTTAGTGCGTTGTGGTGGAAAGCAAAAGAAACAACCGAAAAAGCAGAGAAAAAGAAGGAAAATAAACTATATTGCTGGTGATTGCTGGTGTTGTCTTCATCATTATAAGCAAAGATGGGAAAGTGCTGCAGTGCGACACTTTTACAAGAGACAGGCATTCTCCATTGTTAATGAGAATGCCTGTCTATCAACGAGGTCAGCTTGTCAATCGTATACATATGCTGCTGTTTCCACTTCTCCTTCTTCTGCATTTTACACACAAATTTCACAAAACAAAATTAAGTTTATTGAAATTCGTTAACACCTCGGGGGCATGACGTTTATTTTGTTCAATTTCGGTTTTGTCCTACAAAAATGTTTTTATTTGTTTTTGTGTGTTAAAATTCATACGCTGCCTGCGTCAATGCGACACTCATTTGCATTGCAAAGTGTTTAAAGTTTGTGGTTTTTGCTGTTGTTTTTTTGTGCTTTTACGAATCCACTACTGAATTATTACTGCGGGTTTTTACGTACATTTTTGTTTTGTATAAAATTTGTCAAATATTCAAGTGATTCGATTCGAATTCAGCCTTTGGTCACTTTTTTCCATGGAAACTAGTTTGTGGCGCTTAATACCAAATAATGGAAATATCCGAATATCTATGCAAATGATTGAGATGGAAGTGATTGATAGCGAAAACAAATTTGATTTCATATGTGGAAAGTATATTTGGAAAAGTGAAGCCTCTGACATGGAGTAATCTTTCAGAAGAGGAACTTGTAGGTACTCACTCCTTTGTACTTAAATTAAATCTTCAAATTGCATTCTTTGCCAATTTCTTTAAATTTTAACCTCAACCTTATTGTACGGTTTACGCTGCATTGATAAAGAAACCTACCGTTTGTGAACTCTGAGCTGGAGCCATTGTTTGGTGTGGCTGATGTTGTACTGGAGCTGGAACTGCTGCTGCTGTTAAAGCCGCCGCTGCAATGATGTTAGCCGCCATTGAGGAGGGCAGTATGGTATTTGGTGTTTGACGATCGACCAAAGGTTGTCGTGTAGCGGGACTAGAATGTTGCAGTTGCTGTTGTTGTTGTTGGTGCTGTTGCTGTTGCTGATGATGATGATCGACCGACAAACGTTCGTTCAGCATATCCTCATCCTCATCTTCTTCGTCGTCGTCATCATCGTGTTGGTGTGAGGCGACAAAATTCAGGGCACTGGCCGCATCGAAGTTGCCAATTTCGGGATGTGTCTCCAGCTCCGATTGCAGATCGCAAATGTAGTCAATGACGTGCTGGATGATCTCCAATTTGCTGAGTTTGCGATTTTTGGGCATGAACGGCACCAGGTCCTTCAGCTTGCTGAGGTACATTTTCATTTCGGCATTTTCGCCATCGCCGCGATGGTGGGGATGACGTGCAATGCGCCCGTTGGGATTGATGGCCGGCATGGAGGCACCTGTTTGACAAACGGCAGTCAGTGATTTCATTTTGGAGATGATCGATGTACGCTCTTTGAGTAGAATTTTGGCGGTTGTGGTGCGGTGTGGACCGACAGCGACAGGTTTGAATTGAATATATTTTTTTAGGGTTTAAAAATTGCGTGATTTTCAGCTCACACAATTCACGAAATTAGTTCACTTGTGTGTTTTACACTTTGCAATTTTTTGTCAGTTTTTTGAATAATTTTTTTTAAATCAAAATTGGTTAATTTCGAAAATGTTGTTTTATTAATCCGTTTGGGTGAGTATTTGAGTGCGGCACACTTTAATCCAAAAACAAATGTTAATTGTTGTGTTAGGCCGTAATCCGTGAGATACGTTTGATATGCTTGATTATCCTCAAGTGGTCACACTTAAACTTGCTTAATTTTTATTTTGCGTTCAAAATATTTCTCGGTGCTGAGATTGGTTTTTTTTTTATTATTTTGCTTTTTTGAAAATATTTCAATGGCGCACGTATAACTTTGCTTGGTGGATTTTTTTTTGCTTCTGGACACTTTGAGAAAGGAACTCGAAATGAGGTTTTTACGCTCAGAGCACGGTATTTATACCTACGCTTGCTAACTCCGCCTATCGGTGCCTCAGTCTCCGACGAGTGCAGAGAGAGAAACGAGAATTATTTTGTAGACTTGAACTTCGGCTAACAAGAGATAAACAACATTTCAAAAATCAATGCCGCTTCGGCAAAACAGGGAGAGATGGAGCGAATGCTTTATCGAGATTTTGGAGAATTTAGCTTTCAGTTATTGTAGAGAACTGGTGACTGAGGAGAAGAAAATCAAGCCAAAGGGAGAGTTTTTACAATATAGCGAATGGGAAGAATTAATTGTGTAGGTTTTTTGACTTTTCTTGCCTAAATTTTGTCTATTAAAAACCAAATTTAAAGAACAAAATGTATTTATTTTAATTTTAAAAGATATCTTAAAGTTTGTATGGAAAATTCCCTTCAGATATCACAAAATACTCTCATAACCTACCACTACGAGTCTGCTTCATAGCTCCATTACTAAAAGTCTCCTCAAACAAGCCGGTAACGTCACGGAGAGGTCTCCAAAAACATCTGGCTGACCATTGTACCCCTCTCATATCAATTGCCAATTCCAATGATAAACATGTTCCCAGCTGCAAATGCCCCCTTAAACTTTTGTAGAGTCTACACACAAAGTGTAGACTTTTGGCCAAAATCAGGTAATAAATGTTTGCCTTAGTCTCTTTCTCTCGCTCTTGTCTGATATTTGCTCGTGCTTTCGTCAATCTCTTCACTTCGTGGCTGAGTGCTGATTGGTCGGATTTCATTCAATATGAGGGCATGTGGAAATGTTTGTAGAGCACAAATATAAAGTGTAGAGACTTTCCCCCTCAATTCTACACTCTACACTTCTACCAGACATTCGGCTAACTCGCAGATGTTCACAATGTTCGTTTTCCCAGCACCCCTCATAGATTTTCTCATCCCATAGAATTTTCTCTCTTTGTGTTTTTTTTCTTTTCAATTTTTCGGTGAGAAAAAATTTCAATGAACTGTGAGATACTCTGTTGACGATCTGTGTGCAGTTAATTCAAAAGATTTTTAACTTTTCAGGCTCTCGTCGACTCGGGGCGGTTTTGTGAATGAAATTTGCGTTTCTTTGTCAATTTGTAGATTTTTTTCTTTCTGCTTCTTTCTTATCGAATTTTTAAATAATTGTATGCTATTTACTCATGGGTTTTTTATACTCTTTGTTGACACGATACTCATATGGTTGACTGAATTGTATATGAATCGTTACAGTTGTCATCTTTAGGGTTTTGAGAGGAGGCCTTCTTTGTGCTCGCTCTCCATGTTTCCGAGGGTTTTGTGTGGCGTGTCTTATGGGGTAGTCTCCTGATCTTGATTTAGTTGGCTCCGCTTGGGTTTGACAACTGTCACTTTTTGATTGTATTTCAAGTGAGAATGTTGTAATTTGTTGTTTATGAAAATATAAACGACACTTCCTAGCACTTACTTACTCTGTGCACGAAGGAGGGCTAATTATCTATTGAGGGGATTATGAATGGGATTTTGAATGAGTTGTTATGAGATTGAAGACGAATAGAGAGAGAGAAAGAGAAGGAGAAGGAGTAAGTTAGACTTGCTATCAAGCTAGAGTAAAGTTTAGCTAAGATATTCTTTATAAAAATAGTAGGTAATAGTAGTTTGGAAAAAAATGTATAAAAAACTTTAAAACAAAATTAGTCTAAGATTGCTTCAAAGAATTTTATAAAAAAATTGACTTGTACAATGTACAATGTAAATTACCTAACAACATTTTTTCGTAATTAATTACATAATTTGAAACAATATATTTAAACATTTTTTAAATTATATCAAAAAAATTTTTTTTTTATGTTAACATTTTTTAAAATATTTTTAAAAAAATCAAAATCACATTTAAAAAAAAAATGTTATTTAATTTTTTTTTGTATTTAAAAAAATAGTATTAAATTTGGTCAATAGGATACATTACTATTGAAATAATAGTAGAAACTAATTGATTTAATAGGAAAAACTAATTATAATTTTTATTTAATCATTTTTCCAATGTATTCAACTATTTTCTGCTATTATTTAATAGGAATTTTTTAAAACTACATTTCAAACTTTGTTTTGTATGTAAATTTTTAAAATGTACAAAAGGTATTTTATTCTTTCATTTAAACAAATATTTTTTTGAATTGATTTTTTTTTTATTATAATTTTTTTTTGCTTTGTTTTTTTTTCTAGAAAATGTAATAAAAATCGTATTTTCAAACTACATAGCATACATATTGCTGACCCATACAGAATTCCAAATTTCAAATTACCTGTCGGTAAATTCTGGATAAATTTAAAATTGTATGTACTTCGGTGGACAAATTTACCTGAAAATAAAAGAAAACGAAATTAATTTGTTGCTTAAATTTCAAGTTTTACGAACCGAACTGGTCAACGTTGACAAGTTTTCAATTACGAAATTCTGAAAAAATGCCAACACAACTGTCGAAACATGCAAATAACTTGGGATTCTTATAACTCGGTAGGAAGGCACACACTTCAATAAATATTTGTACAGAGTATGAAAAAAACCGTAAAACTAGCAACTACCTCCGAATATGAAATAATCAACAAGAAGACGGACGGGACGACACGCAGTTCAAATTTCAAACAGAAAACAACAAAAAATACAACACGAAAAGTATTCAAAAGTCTTCAAAAGTTTTTCATGCCAAGTTTGAGGTTTTTTGATATTTTTTTTTTTTTTTTTACGACTTGTACTTTACGGGAATGACAAATGGACTAGAAACAACAACAGGTTAAAGAAAAAATATGGCATTGGAGGTAAAAAGTGCGGCTTTATTGCATACACAACACACACACGCGCAGAGTCATATAAAGGGAGCGGAAGGAGGCCTTAAGCAAGATTGTAACAAAACTGAGTGTCAGAGGATCACATGTCAATCACAGGTTCAGGCCTTAACTTAACTTGAGGAAAGAAAAAGAAACAACAACAAAAACAAGTAACGTAATTAAGCTTTGCCAGCGAAAACCACAAACAGCCTCACGTGCAATCGTGCCTCGCCTGCGCAATGTTGCCTTGCGTTGATATCTGTGAGAGCGTTTTTTTTGGTCTGCCTTTTATTTTAAATCGTGAAAATGTTGTTTATGTGAAATTGTAGCCGGTTGAATGTTTCGCATACGCTGGAATTCGGTTCATTAAGTGCAAATTCGCAAAAAGAAAAACAAACAAATAAACCAAAAAATAAGAAATACAAAAATATACTGTCTTAATGAAACGTGAATCTCATTAATGAAATGGAAATTGTTTTAGTACGTAATTTGATTATAATAAATTTGCTTATCAGTTGAATTCGTTCGTTCGTTCATTTGCTCACTTTGCTGTTTGTTTAGCTTTCGTATCGCATTTTGGCGGATGTTTATTGTTCGAATTTATGTACCACTTGTTATTTCTACACACACGCATACAAGCTCCAGCTATTGTCTTTTTGATTGTGAAGCTTTATCTCACACAAGTTAGTTGTTTATCTCGGAATTTTATGTGGAAATGTAGACACTCCAGACAGCCAGTCCTCCTGCTCCACTCCAACTTGCTGGTCTTCTCTTCAGACCCACTTCGTCACACTGACCGTGAGAGAATTAAGTCGTACGCGTTGCCGTAGAAATGTTTTTCTTTCTATTTGCGTTACTTTGCATGTTTGCTGTATTCTTTTGTTCTAATGTTATTAGCGTGAAAGCTTTGCACAGTTGTGTCCTTCTACATTTGACTTTTTGACTGACAAGTTCACTTCCCGCAAACGACATTTTAATGAAAATACTTTTAAATTTTGAATACTAATGAGTATTTAGAAAAATAAAGCATACCCCAATTATTTGGCATATGGCAAATACTTTTTGCATTCAAGACTAAACGCAAATGGCATATCGATGGTCATTCGTTGACACCCTCGTAACTAACATTTCTTCACGTAGATAACTCAAAGAAAAAATTCTTTTAAGAGGTATCAACTTATGACCATCGATATGCTATTCCTCTATTTACACAACCCAGGGACAAGAGAAAGAAACATAAGATATTTCAGCAAAATTTTATGTAATTTTTAGAAATTGATTGAGCGGGAAATTGAATGAATTTTGAATTTCCATTGCAGTTCCGACACCAATCGATGAATACGAGCACCATTCGTTTGGCATGGTGACCGATAGGACACGGTTCCTGGAATACCAACATATTAATTAATATTTTCTGGTCAAATTTCTCATTCGATGGCATAAGTGAATTGCGCCAGTGAAGCACAGAGTTCGTTATAAAAATATTATTTATGCAATTTTTAATATTTTTACTTTTTTAAATTTTGTTTCCCAAAAATTTCCATTACGAAATTATCCTCTCAACGGTGGGCAATTTGGCAATAACTCGCATCAGCGCTGACCACGTCCCGCCCAATTCTTTCGCATTCAAACAGAAAAATCAAACAAAGACCACAAAACTGACCACCTGCAGTGAATGTTGTTGCGAATTGTTGTTGCTAATGGTGTTGTCTTAATTTTTAAGTGCTTTTGTGGGAACAATATTATCACCAGGCAGGGTTCTTTTCGAACAGGTACTGCACCGTTTGAAAAGTGAAGATGTCACCTTGCTTTCACCATTTGAAGGCTTCAGGGGATTTGTCTTATTCAATGTGGTACCTTCATCAATGTCTAGTAATATTTCAGACAACTCAGTCACTGACCCAGCTACTTTCAGCCAATTTAAGAGTGTGTACCTTTTCATGAGTTGACCTTGTTTATCTTCTATTTGAAGGAGTCAATAGGTATTCGTGCCACATTTTCAGTTCTGCCAAGGAGATTTGTTTTGTATTATTAGCATTTAGTCATTAGTTTGGAATTAAGGCAGTCTAGACGAATTCATAAATAATTTTAGCCACTTGCTTGGCCCATTTTTAACAGTAAGAAACTCTCTAGTTCGGGACATTTTGGGCAGGGAATTTTCCTTGTCATGAATTCAAATTGAGAAAGAAACCACTAGACCTTGTTAGGACCTTGTATGTATGAAATATTGGCGCCAGTGTAATTGCTAGGAATTGCTGCTGGTTTCTTAAAAATTATTTGGAAGGAGGTGTGACCATAAGGTACTTTTCGGTTATTACAGTTGGTTTATTTATTTTCAAGGGTTTGTATTTGAAAAATGGATTTTCAAGAGGTTTCATTTTTGTGCTGCATTCAAGGGAGAACATCACTAAAATGTGGACCTTGTTGTGAAAATGTGTTGAGCAAATGTTAGAACAAAAGTTCGAAATTGAAACACAACAAATGAGCGGGGACCGACGCGATGACAGAAGTTCAAATGACGGCGGCGGCTGTTCGAGAGGCTCTATTCAAATTTCCAATCATTTGATTGGCTTCCTGACACTTCAGCAGACCGCTGAATGGCATTCGGGCATTCGTACATAATTGAATGGTATGCGCCAGCAGAAGAACGGCAAATAAAACAACACATGCCACGGCAACTGTAGCACATCGGCCGTTTTATTTCGATTTCCCACTTTCGAATGAAAGTAAAAGCCCGGTGTCCTGCAGCAACTTACTGCAATGGTTGAGCAACTGCCAATCGACTGCTTATCGAGTTCGCACTCTCTGCTGCAGATGCACTCGAATGCGTGCATTTACCCCCTCGACACCGCAATGCAAACGAAGAAGAGTCCTGTACATGCAGCCGCGAGGGTACAACAATAAAGCATTTAGGGTCGCCCAAGGGGCTGGTGTGTGGTGGCTGCACCAAGTCAAAATCCATCACAAAAACGTATAGATTTGCCTAGAATGGAGTAGAGTCTCGACACTCTATTCCGCTCATTGTGGCATATGTCGCACGGCGCATGCAGTTGTCGTCGTTGTTATCCCTGTTGTTCTTGGCCTGATAATCGTATCGTAGCGTAAATGGCATAATAATCCCTAATCGCATCAGATCTGTTCACCTGGATTTCGATCACCTTTCCTTTTTGTTGTTTTTACCTTTTTGTTGTGTTTTTCGTGGCGGCTGCTATTTTCGGCTGGTATTTTGTATTTTCATCGATACTTTTTTCTTTTGGCAGCTTTACAAATTCATCCTTTATACTCTCTGGCGAATGCCAAATGCTGTTGTTGTTAGCGGCAGCGGCTGCCGTTGGCGAGGGGTTGGTTATTACTGCTGATATTTTGACAGCCTTGCATTTCGCCGTTGACATTTGTTACAGTAATTTTGTTGTATACGTTTTACGCTTAAGTTGATTACCATGCCTTGTTGTTTGTTATTTGTTCTGCGGTGTGTGTGTGCTTGTTGTTGCTGCTGCCGTGTTTTGTCGCTTTAACTAATGAGCAATTAATTTTTATCTAGAGATCCTGAAAGTAATATAGAAAAAACAATATGGCTTGGGTTTGAGTTTATCCAAATTGGATTAATAACCTAAAGAATAGCTTATGAAAGTTTTTTGAAAGTAATGACGAAGAATAGAGGAATTTCGGGTTCAACCAAATTGTTATCATCACGAATATGCACCGATAAGTCAATTAATAGAAATAAAATATTCCGAATTCAAAAAGTGTTTGGAAAACTTTACTTTAATCGAATAATCTGGAAATTTGCTTAAGCGGTAAAGTTCCTTACGGATTACACTTTGAATTTCAGTTACTTCAGGACTTCGATTTTTTTAGATTGATTGATTAATTGCCTGATTTTTTTGTGATAGACAGTGATAAGGCCATTCCAGAAGCCCTCAAAACTATAACTATTAATACGGAATGGTTTACTAAAAATACTATGACTGCGACCGAGTTTGTTGAAATTTGGTGATTCAGCTGAACTTTTGGTTGTTGGCTGTACATGTTTTTACAAATGCCATTAAAAATGCTATTGAATCGACTAGACTTAAAACCTTACTAACCGAATAATTGTGAAATCTTTTGTATCGAATAATCTGTGATTCGATCAATCTACTAGTCTTGAAATATTTAAAATTAAGAACCAATTGCTGTACATATCTTTGAATCTCGAAATTCGACAAATCGATTTATCTTGAAATGTGATTAAATGAGTTGTTCGATTATTGTCGGTTAAATCGAGTTACCTTAAAAACTTATTAAGAGAAAAGCATGATAAAGCGGCAATGTTCATTAAACTGTTGTGTACGCGTACGCTAGATTTTGCTCTCGTTTTTCTAAGGGGTTTTCTTCATAAACAACCTTGAGTAACGATAAAACGCTGACTTTTGTCAAGCAAAAATCTTATCACAAATTAAAACCCAATCTTCACAACATCATCGTCGTCACCGGCAATAAACTCCTTGACAGCAATTCGGGACATGTGTGAAACATTTCCAACCATTTTTTGGGGGTAAAATTCAAAACAAAAACATCAACTTGAAAACCAGATGAAGAACAGAACATTGTACAGAATGCTATGCGGGGAAAAAACAAAAGCAGCAGAAGCGATACGCAAAAGCCAACTGCAACGCACATGCTGCACAGTTGCAGCGAGGAATGTTGAAATTACGCGCTTCCATACAACTGCACGGCATATGTGAGCATAAATTGAACACATGAGCACCCAAGCACACAAGGGCAGGGTAGTAGCGTATGTCAGCCAGGGAGGGACACGTGCAGCAGACGTCCTTGTGTCGCAACGAATACAAAAAAAACCGACAATACTCAGAACAAGCGATCGCGCAAAAGTCGTACAACGACGTGGCCCAGGTTAGCTGATGTGATGGCACAATAAATAAATAAAAGCACACGTGTGCTAAGCGCAGGCAAGTCGTGAAGTTTTTTCGTCAAATTTCCCTGCCTCAGGCGCATGCGTAAGTAGACACAAGCGCAAAAAAGGTACAAGTCGCCAGCGATTGGGAAGAGTTACGACGTCATAAAAATTCAAACGGAAAATTTGACGGAATATCGCCGAACCAGCATGCAGCTTGACAAAAATATGTGTCGCATCGCAGCATTTCACGCATGGCATTTGCTTGAGTGCGTGTACCTCTTTTTTCACTCTTTTTTCATTTGTTGTTTTAACTGTAATGATCGTTATAAATTCGCTAAATGCCGCAAACTTTCTACGCGCAATTAAAATGGCAACAAATGCAAAAGATGTGGCAGAGATTGCCAGCATGTGTGTTCGGCCGTTCGTTCGAATGCCTGCGGTGCCGCGCCGCAGCAACATTAGCATTTCTAACGGCTGCAAATTGCTTGCCAATACAATATTTTCTTTTTGTTGCATTTTGCGTTGTTGTTGTTGAAAACTAGATCACACATCAGCTGCAGCGGAGGATCAGCGGCCGGCGGCTGCGATCATCGCACGGAAATGCTAGAGTGAAAATTGCCATACGCAGTAATAGCCACATAGCAATGCAAGTCGTCGTTGTCATTTGCAATTTTTAATTGCCATTGGAATTTCTTTCGAGTGGCTGCTGTTGGTATTGCCATTTGCTGCACGTGTGCCGCTTTGTGTGGGTTTCGGTGTGCAGTAGCAGCCGCTTCAATGCTCAACAAATGCTAGGAAATATTTCAGCGACACTTGCTCATCCGGTTGACGCCGTTGCACTTGCAGCTGCAATCAACATTGGCCGCCACTTGTCGTCGCCGTCGCCATTGCCGCAGCAGCCGGCCACAAGTGTTTGCCAATTGCGCAAACGGGGAAAAACATTTCAGCATTTTCAGTATTAAATTGAGGAAAAAATGCATTGATCGATCGTGCTGATATGCTGCACGGTTTCGTATGCACCGAGTGCAATTTTAAGTGACTTGTCGTGCGACATTTGTCACTTAAACGCATATTTTTTGTGCATTGGCTAGTAGAGCATTGCTATGCCTTGAGGGTAGCAGCATGTTGCAATTCATTAGGCAACAAATTAAATTTAAACGGAAATTCTTTGAAAATGGACGAATCGATTTGAGAAGCGTTTAACGCCAAAGTGCTACCTCATTCATTTCCGACACAATCCCTCAGAGAACACCCAATCACAAATTTGTGTATGGCTAATTAGGGAAGTGGCTTTAGACCATAGGGCGACTACATTAGCAGCAAAATATTGTTATTGTTTTTGTTTTAGTGAGATACAGCTGGTGGCCAAGCTGTATCTCACGTCGATCATCATCGTCAGCTGACCCAAAGATCATCAACTTGCAACATAATGGAACGTATGAATTCCTCAACGTAAATCAATGCTGCTGCTGATGTGTACTGGTGCTGACATAATAACTGCAACATTAGTGGAAACAGTTGTAATTTTTTTTTGTTTCGCGATCGCCTGTTGCCAACACTCAACTGTTTCATTGCAGCGCTGGCCACCGAGGCATTACAGCTACAGCCGCAGATGCGGTCGGTTGCTCATTGACACCTGAGCTGAACTGCACGGAGCACAGCAGCAATCAACACTTGTTGCACTTGGCAATTCATAATTTTTACTTACTTCATTTGCCGTGAGCCGTGACTATTGTTGTTGTTGCTGTTGCAGTTGTGATCGTTGCCGTTTGTTTACCAAAGTTTAGTGTTGATGATTGGCAATTTGTTGTCATTTTCATTATTTTACAGCTCTTACAAATTGACAACTGCAACATTGCTGCAGTCGGACTGTCCTCCTTGTTGTTGGTCTCTGCAGACTGCAGTCGTCTAACTGTAATTCTGATTTATTATGATGTTGCTGACATTTTATGCTTGTCACTGCATTTGGCATGGACTTTTTTATGGCCGTGTGTGTTTTTTGTTCGTAAATTAGCAATTATTTAAAAGTTTTGCAACGTTTGTGGTTTTTTGTTAATTATTTTTTGCCATTTAAAATGTTTAACAAACAAAAAATGGCATTTCCTTTTCGGTGACAGATATACCTGCATCTATCTACATAAATAAATGCAAAACTAGCAATTTGGTTTTGTTTTCGTATTTGTAACATGAACTATTGCAATTATGGTTGTTCGAAAAAATTACAAAAACAATAAATCAAATATGTACGCATTGCCACGATTTACAAACGCATTAAATGTCGCCAGCAACTTTTTCTACACACAACAGTAACAACACTGAGGCGCTCTTAATGGCTGTAGTAATTGTAGCAATCGTTGATCGAAGAATATCTGCTCGGAACAAGGCCAATTGCGTGGCTAAAACTTTTTAGTTTTGTAAGCTTGGTCAGCTCACCCATACAATGAAAATCGAAACAGATTTTCCTATAAGTTTGGTAAAAAAAGTAAAGAAACACATTGTCAAGCTAAGACACCCTATTGTAACGTCAGTATGGAGGCGCGGTAGGTATAGATAAGTATGGATCGTATTGCCCCCATTTATGAGATTATTTCATATTTCCTTCTTTAAATATGGACAGGACCGTCTATCCGCAAAAGCTCCCTAGCAATTTGTCTTTTCAATCGCCAGCGCACTTGCCATTAATAAAAAGTGCGTTTATTTTAATTTGCAACTTGAAACAAACAACAACCACAACAACAGCACTGGAAAAAGCAGCAATCAAAATGCTTCCAATTCTGGGCGCATAACTTACAAAATGGCCGTGCACAGTTGGCGCAACCTGCTCCCCAAAAATAAAAAAAAAATAAAACGCAAATGCAAAAACCCAAAAGGAAAGAAACTAAGGAAAAATCGCCAAAGAAACACGCCATGCGGCGCTGTAGAACGACGCATAAATTGCAACACGATTTACGCATTTACTGCACGCAGCCAGTTTATAAAAGAAAAAATGGAGAGAAAAAAGTAGAAAAATGAATTGCGCAGGGGCCACACTAGGCACACTTGTAGGTGCGCTGCAGCAACATAGCCGCTCTACAGTTAGCAAGGCGAGATCGAAGTCAGCAACATGTCAGCGCAGGTTACAAGCAATTACAAGCGAACGCAAGAAACGCTCCTCTATGCGCACAATACGCCACAGAAAAATATCATGTTGCAGACGCAGAATTGCAGAAATGGGGTGTTGTTTGAGAGTGCAGTGGTCAGTGCGTTTGTGCTTGCTTCCAGTAGTGTTGAGTCATTTTAATTCATAAAAATTGCCTCGAAAAAAACACTGAAAATATTTTTAAAGTGCCACAAATGTTGTTCGCATAAATATTTGGCATACATTTTTATTAATTTTTGGATATTATGTATACAAAAAAAATTCCACAAATTCTGAAATTTAAAAAAAAATTAAACTTTTTTGTTTTTTCCAATGGTTTTTCTAAAGCCCCGATCAGACGAGGCTAATTTTTCATTTCTTTGGGAAAATATTTGCTCAGTCTGACCGGGGCTTACAACAACAAAATTAAGAACTTCAAAAAAATGGCTTAATATAATTGAGTGATTGAAATGAAAAACGCATTTTAGAAAAACCTTGATTTAAGAGGGGTTTTGGGGATTGCTGCTTTCGAACTTTATGTCGAAATTTCAAAAATTCAAGATGGCCAATTTTAAGATTTAATTACTCCCTTGCTTTTAGTTCGACTTCAGTGTTTTACTGAAAAAAAAAGTCCTTTAAAGTAGACTGTCTGGAAAAACACCAGTCCTGGAATAATAGCAGAGATTTGAAATAATTGTTAGAAATTTTACGAAAAATTTGAATTTCAAAATATTTCCAGTGTCCCGTTCCACTGGCCGCTAGTAAGACAATGTTCCCGCTCACTTGATGCCAACGTCGAGTCTCCTAATGCTGCCACAAGTCGAGTATTGGAATTGGAGCTGCTGTGTAGCAACAGCACAGCCGGCAGCGGAATTTGCTACACTTGTTGAGGGGAGGGGGGCCATTGGCGCTTTGGGCGAAACGAATTCAATGCGCCCCACAAGTGTTCGAAAGTTGTTGTTGTTGTTGTTGTGGCTACGTTTGCTTTTAGCTGAGCATGTGGCGATGCATGACGGCGCTTTTCTGTGCTGCAGGTGCATGAATGCGATTGCAATTGAACAACTAAAAATAAGCAAAACAACAACACCAACAACGATAAAAGCTTAAATGAAAAAAAGTGGTAAGCAATTTTAGTGAATGACAAAAACAACAACAATACAAAAACAAAAACAACAACCAAAAAAATAAACAACAATGAGGGCGCCACGACCACTGCAGCTGATCATAATTAAAACATCAAAAAATTGATCAGAAGCCAAGAAAAACAATACCAACAACAAATGCAATTGCAGCAACAATTGAAGCAATTGCAGCTGTGCTGGCGATAATTAACAAAAGGCAACAGCGACACTCACTCACACACAGGTCGAATAGCAATTTCTTTTTTTTGTTGTTGTTAGTGTTTCTGTAAATTCAGTTGATTGGCGCGAAAATTTCGAAATTCTTGCTTAGAGACTTTGCAAAAAATGTATATTTACTTGACGGCGCACAGTAGACGAGTGTGCGTCGATTTTTTCTGCAACGTGCTTCCGTTGCTAATTCTCCCTAAGGCAGCAACATTTGCCACCCCACTTATCATATTAGAAATGATACTCCTTCTATTGGGTTTCGACCGAAGATTTTGATGAATTCATCGACAACTGCAGCACCCACCACACCGCCATCGCAAGCAGCACAATCACTAGTTGAGCATTTTTCCTATTATTTTGGTTTTGCTTTTAAATTACTGAGCGTCATGGCGTCGCCAGCGAATTTCTGTGCGCTCGATTCATCGTAATTCAGCTGCACTTGCAAATTGGCGCACGGCGCACACATGTCACTGCCTGACTAACTGACTGCATCACAAAAATCAGCCACAACAAATCGCAACAACAAAACGTGCAAATTATTGCAAATTTTTGCGCAATTCATTTGATTTTTATTTACTTTTTTTAAACATACACGAAAATTCCACATGAAATCTCAAAGCTGTGTGAAATGTGAGTTAGATTGGTGAATGGAAAAAAAAATTTAAATATTTGCAGCATTTTTTTGTTCATTCCGTGCACAATTTCACAATTTCAGAATTTCTAGGAAGAATTACGCACAGAAATTATGCGAACCGTGCATACATCTACAGTGGGAAAATATTTCTTAATATTAAGGTTTTCGTATAGAAGTAGAAGCTACACAGAGAGAACAGTTTGCTGGAATTGTGTATTATAGTCATAATACATATTGATCCATGAATAAAAAACATAATTTAAAATTATTAGTCACGAATACTGATTTTGATTTTGTAGTTATGACTAAAATCAATTCAATTCAATTACATTTTGTATTAATGGAATATCTTCTTAATATATAAAAACGTTGGTGCGTATGTATCACGGCTAAAGCACTGAACGTATCAGAACCATACAAACACCATACGTTTATTTGTGAGCTCCGGAAGGTAGTACTACTTTGAAATTGATTGGTCAAAGAAGCGGGGTACCACTCATACAATTTCAGTATTACTTCAAAATATATCTGGGATACTTTCCAGCACACATGGCATTATGCCTCTTATTCCAAAAGTGAAATTCAATCAGTAAAATTGAACAATGGTCAAGCATTTGACAACAAAAAAAACTAAAATAAACAAACAAATTTTGATTAAAAAAATAATTTGTACAAATGAGAACTTCAAATCAGGCGTCACGCAATTACAAAAATTAAAGTGTTTGTCAGGATTGATTGCCCACCGAGCAACGCCGGGGTATTCAACTAGTTATGACTACAAAACTCAATACCTGCAAACAGTTCTCTCCGTGTATATACGATCACCTTTCTTATGTGAAAATTATATCGATGTTTGAGCGGCCAATGTGGTAAGTGAGTTTTTGATGAAAGGGAGTAATTGGATTTTCGAAGCTCCTTACAAGGTTTTGTTCTCAGTCAAATAATCAATGCGCCTCTGGAATACTTACGATTTCATTACCCCTTGTTGGCGTCTAAAGTATTTTTAAAATACTTTAATAAGGCAGAACCTGTTTCTTGTGATCAATACATGAAGTAATTACAATTTTCGAGTACGATTACAGTAATCAAACAGTAACCGTACAAGGATAACTATGGTCAATGGAGAAATAGCAACAACATTTTTCTCATTGTTAAAGATTCATAATTTCCAATACACGCGAAAACTTTAAAAGTATGTATTTGACCATCACTGATCCAAACGGATATTGTCTAGAAAATACTTCAAAATTTCTCTGTGCTGAGTACACCAAGCGCCTTTTTATACATTTAACTTGTATTAGGGTGCAGCGGTTAGAAGAATTTGTGGAATTAAATTTTCCTAAGATTTTTGGAAAAAAGTTTTGGGGAAATCAAATCTTTAGAGCATTATAAAGCAAGGCCCATCTACACAAGGAAATTAATGAATTCTCTAAAAATAAATTCCAGTTTTAGAAAGAAATGTAGGAAAGTATTCAATGCATGAATGTTAATGAGATTTTCTTAAAAAAAAAGAACGTTCACTGAGATTACTCAACTAGAGGTGCGCCTGGAATCGTTTCCCCCATACACCATTATTTTAAACAAATATATGTTTATGAAGTAAATATTTAATTAGGAAATACATAAATGAAAAGAAACGAACGCCTCCCATTGGCAACATTTCAAATTGCAGTGCAACCAAACTGTTGACATCACTTAAGCTAATTTTTTCTGATATTGTTGTTGTTTGGTAAGAGTTGATCGCAATTAGCATTTCGTATAAAGTACAAACATACATGCAGGGGAAAATAACGCGCCAGCTAAATACTGTCAAAGCACAAATGTCAGTGACACATAAAATGCGGTATTGCTGCATTTTAATTTTAATTTTTTTCGCTTCACTCACAATATTGCGCACACTTGTTGCTGATGTTGCGCGATAAAAAATTTGCGAAAACGGCATCATACTGGTGAGCCGTCTAGCGTATAGCTGAGCCAGTGACACATCAGATGGAGATAATATTATGTCATTACACCTCAAGTGTCGGCCGCATGTTGCCGGTGTGGTGTCGTTGCTGCTGCAATTGGTGGGAGTTCAGACGACGTTCGTTCGCTCGAACGTAAATGAGCGGAAAAATAAAACAACTTATGGCCAAGATAAGCGGCATAATTATGCATATTAGTATTAATAAAAGCTAGTTGCCGATTAAATATGGGCAATCGTTTAAATGTTGCTGCTGGTCGTGTTGATGGTGGCATATGAGATGGCTCTTTGTGGGCAGTAGTGGCAATTGAATTCGCTGTTACGCCGCTAATGGCACGTGCAATTGAGTGTTGTTTTCAACGAGATAATAATTAATTTCGATTATTAATCATCTCATGGAGAAATCTTGCTGATCGACTCAGTCGGCAGCGAAATCAATATGCTTTGCAATAAATCATACAAACATATGTACCAAACCCTCATTTTTACTTCAACTTTTATTGTTGTTGTTGCTGTTGTTCCAAAAGAAATCTCCAATCCAATCAATTGTCGTTCGATTGTCAATCGTACAGCGATCATTGTTGTTGATCATGCTAAACCGCAAAATGTGTTGTGACTGCTTTCGAAAACTGTTTTCAAATTTAGACATCAACATGAGCTGTCATCTGTCTGCGCTGCAGCAATATGAACATTTCTGTCCATATTTGCATTTTGCGAAATGACATATGAAAATGTGTAGCGAAGCAACAGATTGACAATGTCTGACGGGCAGCAGCCGACAACACTGAAACCACTGATTTCGAACTGCAACAGTCTTCGGATAAATTCAGCAGACGCACGTTAATCATGGCCGATTTTGCGTAGGAAATGCACCATGTATTTTGCCTGACAATGTTGTCGTGGCCGGGCATCGAACACGATTAACATTTCTACAAAATGAAACCGGTGCAATTGCCATAACAACAACATCAAATGCAAATTACTAGCAATACATTATATACAAATATTTGTGGTTGTTGCTGCTGCTGCTGCTGCAATTTTATGCACTTCTCCAGTCTTTCTTTTGGTCATCTTCCACGTTTTATCTAAATTATACGCGCGCGTTACATTGACTTAAGAGCATGGCCACGCAGTTTAGTAGAGTCCCCTAGCCAGTGTTGCCAACTTACTTCTATTTTGCCATTAGCGATGGAGTTGCTTGGAGCCACTAGCCGCTTCCATTAGTGGTTCTTGTCGTTGTCGTTGCCGTTGCCGGCTTTACTCCTGCTTTGATGTTGTTTATTACTGATAATGTTACTGGCAACGCATTTTTTTCCTTCTCCTCACGGTTGGCGATATTGTAAATATTTTGATGGTCCCAATCAGTTATGGTATCTTTTTATGGTTGAGTTTGAATAATTGGGCAGATTCATGCTTTATACGATATTCATAATTGATGGCGTCCTGATCTGTATCCTGATAAGTCCACCGATTTTTCATAGTAGTTTTATCAAATGAAAAAGTACTAAAGTCTAATAGCACCGAAATTTGTGCAAAGTGGCAGCACATTTTGTTATTACCAAAATAAACAATTCGATTTATGCATTGCGATATTTAGCAGTAATTTTCTGTTTCTGAATACAAATGTTACACTATTCACTCAGCACCTCTTCAACATATCAGATCTGAATTTGGTCCAAGGCCATCTGGTATTTATTGATAGCTCCATAGTAAATATGGGGCGGGTTTGGACTGGTGCCACGCCCACTTTTGATATAATATAAATACACTGTTTGGTTTAACTATAGTTTGGAATTGCTTGATTCTGAGTATGTCATATGAAGACCATCCATCCACTGTGCGATGACCATTTTCGAGGAAATCGAGTTTTCGGTAGTCGACTATCGTCATGAAAGTAACTGAAAAATGGGGAAGGAAAAAAGACAAATACCAAAAAACCAAATTCCTTACAAAACATATCATTTTGAAAACGTGTTTCTCATTTTAAAAAGTTTTCAAAAAATGGACATTGATTGTGCTTATGGTATGAGAAATAAATGTTAAAAGATAATCAAAGAATTTATTAATCATCAGCAAAAAAATATGATAAAGAATTAAGTGACTGCTTCCAGCTTAATAAAAAGGCACAATTGCCAATTGCCAACCCAATGCACTGTGCAGTCTCTTCATTGTAGGAGAGGACAAAACGAGTAAAAGTTGTTCAATCCTTTCGAAATCATGCACGGATAATACTTTGAATAAATCAAACTTATATTTACATTTTTTTCAAGATTGACTATTTTCCTACTTTCCTGGGCGGTGTCACGCCCACTTTTAAACTTTCAATTTATTGATATGTAATAGACAAATATTAATCGGGGTGAAAGTAAAGCTTTATTTCATGTTCCTGGTAAAAGATAACCTTCTACGCCTACTTTTATTGTTTTACGCCCACTTAACTTGGGAAAAACTCAGCAACACAATGTAAACTCTCAGTGGACATTTTGGACAAATTTGGTACATAAATGTGGTATATTGTAAAATGTTTGGTATATTCACAAAAACAGCTAACTGTTCGGAATATTTTTAATATCATAAGGTTTACAAGTGAAAAATGTACGATTTATGGTATAATTTTTCCTATTTATGGTAAATGTGTTTGTCTAAGTGTATACATTTTGTATCAAAATGCCACTGAGCTGATATTCACGAAAAGTGTTTGGTAAAATTTATTAATAAGTGCATCTAAAGATTTGAACATTTCAAATTTTGAAAGATTCGTTTTTTGTCCACTGACTTTACATTGTGCAGCGCCGCTTAGCCACTGCACAAACTCAAGCATGTATGTATATGTAACAGAAATCCATTTTTCGTTTGCATTTTCTCGCTGATTTTCGCTTTATTGCATTTCTTCTCGTCTACATTATTTTCGTTAATTTTCTCTGTCATTTCGTTTCGCTCGGATTTCGCGTCTCTCATGGAATGGAGTTCAACGACTGGAACGAAACATAACAACAAACACAGCAGCGTCAATGACGACAATGGCGTGATAGCGAGAATACCGACAAACGCCAACGAGAACAACGAAAACCCAGACCCATGAATGGCGCTGTGCATCGTTAAGTTTTTCTCTCTCACTGCTGTGTATTTCGCTTTGTGTTTCTCGTTGTTGTCGTGGCGTTGGAAAGTGTAACCATCGTTTTCGTTTCATTTCGTTCGCACGAAACGAAATTGCCGATTTAGTCGCGCGAGAAATGCCACACGAGATGGATGTGCAACGTTTGATCGTCGAAGTGAAAAATCGCCCCACCTTGTGGGATGTGCGGTACGCCGAGTACAAGGATAGAACGAATACACCGCAATTGTGGCAAGAAATTGCTGACCTCCTGGGCTTCGATGGTGAGTTGTGGAGAAGAAGTGTTGGATGACAGAAACACGTGGCGAACTGGAAGCAAATTCTTCCTAACCTCTTTGTGTGTGTTCTTACAGTTGAGCAGTGCAAACGTAAATGGAAGAATTTGCGTGATGCTTACCGCGCCGAAGTTCGCCGCACCGAGCGCCGCCTAGAGCGTATCCAATCGACTGGACAATCCGATTCCAAAGGTTGCGCCACAAGCAAGTGGGTCTACTTCGAACCGATGAGCTTCATCAATGAGACCAAACGTGCCAAATACTATGTGACGCCCGTGACAACCACGGGCTCCGAAGAGGGCAATAGCATGTCCGGGGATAATCCTCTATATGAGCCGTCATTCCATAGTTTCTGTGACATCAAAATGGAACCCCCACACACGACGGACGACGACGATGACGCAGACGATATGCTCTTTGAGGAATTCAAGACGGTCGCCACACCACAAGCGGCGCGACGCCTTTCCACTTCCATAGCCAACGCAGTAGATGAACAGGCAGCGCATGTCGCAGCAGCGGCCGCTAGCACAAGCTCCAACAGTTGCAAATGCCCCAAACCCAATGACGACCAAGTGCATTTCCTTGAGGGCTTGGAACGAGAAGAGCAGAAATTGATGCAGTCCACACGTCGCGATATGACACGCGCAGACAATTTGGGTCACATTGGTGATGCTGATTACAATTTTCTCGTCAGTTTTCTGCCGCAAATGAAGAAAATGTCCGAATTGCAGAATCTACAATTTCGCGCTCGTATGAGTGAGCTGCTGTTGAATATTATGACGCCGCCAGCGTTTGCGCCAATGGTCAGCCAGGCTTTGGTTAGCAGTATTGCGACTAACACGCCCATGGCAATGGTGCAGGGTGCCAATGTCGGGCAATGTGCGCCCCAGCAGCAGCAGCAGCAACAACAAAGACAAATGCAAAATCAGCAACAACAGCAGCAACAACAATTACAAATGTTGCAATCCGAGCTAATGGAAGAAGAGGTTCAAGCAGGCAATGGCTCGGAGGCGACAAGTTCTTCAAATTGGTCTTGAGTTGTTACGCTTTTGTTTCAGTCAATTTCTTTGATTACATTTACGCATCAGAAATACATTATCCTTTACAAGAAATAATGTATTTATGACCATTTTATACGCAATTTATGAAATAAATATTAATATCATTCAATATCCCCAATTACTTATTCATTACTGGTCGGTGGAATCTTTGTTTTTAAATAATTATTATAATTGGCTCCAAAGGCCCATAAACAACAACAACACAAACCACACAGTATCAAAAAATTGAAAATTCACAAAATTTCGATGTGAAATATTTTTTACAATAAATCGACCGATTTTCTTATACTTTGCACATTGGGCCAGGGACCGGAGTTGGAACAAGGGGGAGGATGTTCTAGGACCAAATTGTTTTTGCTGGAGTCGATTGGATATGTTTAGAAATCGATTTTGAACGAAATCCGAAGTCCTAACACCAGCTATAAATGGGATTCTTCTACATGGACAGTATTTTGCGAACGTATCGAATGTATCTTCGTAATCGCCGAAGATAGTTCATTCTCGAGTTTTATTTAATCATTGTGTAAATTCCACACCATCATTTCTAGCTAAAACCTCTCGTTCCTCGATTAAATTTTCATATTTTATGGTTTAACGAAATCAGCACGACAGCATCGTCACCAAGGTGGTCGATGGGGAACAGTAAAAAAGAAAAAAAAATAAAGAACTCCACTCAGCTGCTCCATGACGAATCGGAATTGACATTGAACCACTCGCATATGAACTTGTCAGTTGACTTTTTATTTTGAGTTTAAAAACGCAACACACTAAGAAAATAATAAAATAATAAAAAGAAGAAAATAAAAAAAGAGACTTTAAGGTGTGTTCTTGAGCTTGAGTCGCACTGTATGTAACTCAATGAAAACGCAGCACAAAAGAATTTCAGCATGAACCGCATGTAAAGGTTCACTTGAATAGCAGAAGGAAAAAAACAGTAAAAAAACAAGTTTTTTAAAATATAACCCTTACACCAACTAAAAAGTAGAAAATAAATTTCATTTAAAGAATTTTCCGCAATTTCGATTAAAAAGTAATGGCTTTTGGCCACTTCAAAATCTGCAATGGCATTAGGAACAAACCAGCCATGTTTTTTTTTTACACTTTTTTGCAAATGCTTAAGTACAAAATTTGGGCCCTGTAGCTTAAACAATACGAAAGTTAGTCCATCCTGAACTTTAAAAAGGCTCCATCCCTCGCTTTTAGTCCCACAACCCTACCCGAGAGGTATTTTATTTTGTCAATAAGAACCCACCTACCAAATTTCATCATTGTAGCTTGAAGGAATCGGAAGTTATGCCATGAGTAAGAAAAATTGGCTTCAGTCTCCCCACGGAGTCTCAGAATCAATCTAAAAATCAATATTTTTTCTGAAAATTTGACATTTTGGTCCTTTTTCATAAAGTAATAAACTGGCACTTGTTCCATTTCTAAAAATCAAAATATAAGAACCACTCTAATACATATTTAGTCCACCCAAAGCACGTTAATATAAGGGTTATAACAAAGATATAAATAAGCCTTACAAAACCAAGCGGGCAACACTTGCTTTTGCATTGGAGTTATAGGCATATGTGACAACACCTGGGGGCCATTCCAATGCTCCTAGTATGTCTAGTACTATTTACATACTAAATGATCTCATAGCTTTTCGTTATTGTGTGAACTGATTTTGTTCAACTGAAATGAATGGAACTGCAAGAGGAGAAAGAGAAGTCAAGTAATATGACTGAACGTGACCGATACTCCGCTTTGCCATGTTAATCCATGTAATTTTCATTTCTTTCAAAAATACGTGCGCATTCCTTTGTCCCACGAATTTTAATTGATTTCGTTCTGCACGTGCATTTTATTGCTTGCATATACAACCATTTTCGTTTCCCATTCTCTTCTTCTTCGTCGTAATCTTGGTCTTCGTTAGCATTTTATTGCATCCTGTTGGCGTACGAAATGGCACATTGACAGGTAACTGGGGATTTTCGCACTCTTATGCTAATCCCCCGGTCTTAGAGACAAAGTATCAAAGTGGCAGCGGCGGCTACAACAGTGACGGCGGCGGCGTTTCAAATTCCCTTCCTAAATCTCGTCAAATGTCCATAAAAGTGTTAATGTTCTTTGCAATTTCTAGCATTGTTTATATGTTTGTGTGTGTGCTTTGTTGTACCTGTTGCCTGTGGCACTTCTCTTCGGCATATTCGGGAAAAATGCAAATGTGTAAGGCCTTGGGCTCAAATATTTTTGTAGATTTCCATGCACATGAGCATCTTGCAGTCAGGTGTTAAACATCACATGTTTCCGTTAATGGATAGAAGATGCCCTGCTAAGGGGTATGGTATGTTGAAGCAACTGTGGTGGAATTTCCAGAAAATTTAAGCGTATTCGTGTGACCGGCAACGTGTATTAGCAGGATGACAGAGCCGTTTGTTTATTTACTCAACTCATTCACTCAGTAGGAGTAAAAACTTTCGAGAATTAAAAAAAATAGAAGCAATCCTAACAGAGACATCACCCAATGTTTGCAAGCTGTCCAGGTTGAAAAAACATATATTTAGATTAAAACTTAAATTAAAGTTACTTAAGCAGGATTCCCAATCAAAATTAGTAGCAAAGTCCTCCCAATAATTCAAATATTTCGCATTCCTCCAAATAACTGTAGGAACTATCATATAATTACACTAATTGCCTATACAAAACCAATACAAACAAAGTCTCCAGCGCACAGGCAGGCACCCAAACGGCCACTGGCCAGTATAAATTCTCAATTACTTATCGCCTTAATTAATAATGGAAAAGTGCCAGAAATTCCTCGAACCCGCCAAAAGGCTGCACCAGGTATGTAGTATGCACCGCGTCCCGCTTATTTAATTGCGTGCATCGAAACGCATTAAAAACCCAAACACGTCATAGGCCAACAATGCGGTTGGCCTTAAAAAACAAATCACAACAAGAATCACAGAAAGCAGACAATCAAAAGGAAAACTGGATAGCATTCAAGATTCACTCCACACCACTCCGCCATGCTATGGCGATGACGATGACTACCTGCCTGGTGCCTGGCATGGCCTGGGAATTAAAACATCGATCAAAAAACAAGTAGAAGCAGCAACAGGCTAAACTAAACGAAACGAAAATCCTGCTAAATATCCAGACGAGACAGATAAGAAACGAAATATGCCCATATTAAGAACAACAAAAGCCAGGCGCAATGACGACGACAACGATGATGATGATGATGACGATGATGACTCAACCGGGCACGATCACCAAACAAACCGATGAATAAAAACCCAAAACAATGCCAAGACTTAAAACAAGAAATGCAGGTGTCAATTGCAAAGCAAATCCAAGAAGAGAAAAAAAAAAAAAAGATTTCATTAAAAGAATGGGAAGGCAAGGAATCACAGAGAATGGGCATCGTAAAAAACGAACGAACGGGTTTGATATTAGTCCAAATGATCGGAATAAAATAAAATTCACACCACAGCCACCAAGCGTCCGACGATGATCAATCCAAACCACTAACAATCTAAACACCCCATCGAACAAAATGTTTAACATTTTTGAAAATAAAAGCCACTAAAGAAAAAATTAACAACAAAAAAAGAGACAAGACGCGCTTACAAATGCGTTAAAATTTCAAAGCCGATCAGCATCATCATCAAGACAAATGGTTTTACAAAAAAAAAA
Organism: Heteromyza rotundicornis; assembly: GCA_951394025.1. Classification (NCBI taxonomy): domain Eukaryota; kingdom Metazoa; phylum Arthropoda; class Insecta; order Diptera; family Heleomyzidae; genus Heteromyza; species Heteromyza rotundicornis. Next base: position 65,056,797 of record OX596010.1, on the reverse strand, counting down.
AATAATAACAATAATACAAAATAAAACTTGCGGCATCCGCTGGTGGCGGTTTGTAAGCACCTTCGACTATTTTCACCTCCGCCACTTTGCCTTCCTACCGCGAAGACGTAAGATTCGTGTTCCAGAGAGATGAAAAGATCAACATATTTGTACGAAGGCCTTACACACATGAAAAATAAAAAATAGGAATGAGGCGAAGAAGACGAAGAAGAAGGTCTCTGGAATTTACTTTGCACCGCTTTGGCCACATAATTTTCAACTACCAACGTTAAAGCACACACAAAAAACATATGAGAATGTCTGTACAAAAGATTTCATATTTCTACCGCGGTGCGGTGAGAATTCGTGGAATCGCCTCAATTGATTTACTCAGGTGCGTTCTGTTCGTTTGAGTGTGTGTTCGTCGGTATGCTCATGTTGCTAGGTTTGTTTGGTCAAATAAAATACATGCCAATGTCATCGTCACCATACGAAGTCCATGTTCGGGCCCATGTGAACACATGCAGCTAGTTTCTCAGGTGTCTCAAAAGGTTCACTCACTACACAAAAGCCACAACAAGAAGAATGAGTAAACTCGCAGCATAAACCACATTACAGCCATGATCATGATCATCATGATGGCTCAAGTACTCCTACATAGGCGAATTCGACATTTAAACACTTTTCTCGAACAGACGCTAGAAGGCTAAAAGTTGAGAAATGAAATTTTGTTCAAATAGTAAGTATCAATGGGCCAGGAGAGGGCGAAAAGTGGTAAATTTTGTAATTTTCTTCGGATTTGTGTTGAATTTGATATAGGCGGTTTACGGGGTCTCTGATTTCGAATTTGATGTTAGAATTGCGAAATTCAAGATGACGGATCCAATATGGCGGCCAAATTTTCAAAATTTCATCGAAACAACATGAAATTTGGTTTAGGGGGTTTTCGGGGTCTAGGCAAATGGGCAACATCGTGGAAGAACCACGCCTACCTCCCATACAAAATGGCCACAATATTTGTATTATTTTCGTTTATGTTGAGAAATACTGAACCGATTTGGAAGTGGTTTTTCTCATTTGGTTGGAAATGATGCCAGGAACGAAATGGAAACAAAACTGGAACGAAATGGAATAAGACCAGAAAAAAATGGAATTGGAACAAAATTTTGAAATGGATCGGGAATGAAGTGGAAATGGAAATTATCGATAAATATCGATAAATATCGAAAAATGATCGCTAAAATATCGAAAAAATATATTGTGCAGTGTAAATGAAACTAATCCTTTAAAATTCAGCTTTAAGTATCTAAAGAAAGGATCGATCCGTAGGCACGTTTCCGATTGACCAGCATCACATCAATGTTTTACTTGTGTAAATTGAATTGTTCTCTCTCTACACTCAGAAAAAAAACACATAGTAAAATCAAGTACGATCGTATTTACTCCTTCACTTTTTCAACTTATTGAAAACAACTTTGAAATAAAGTTGAAAAAACTTAAAATAACTGTTGTCAACTTTTAAACAAAGTTGCAAAGTTGAAATAAAGTGAAAAAAACTTAAAATAACTATTGTCAACGTTGAAACAAAGTTGAACGATTTTAAATCAAGGTCTAGCAAACTTAATATAAATTGGAAAAATTTTTTAAAAGTTTCAACTGATGATAAACTGACAGTAATCTCACCGAACTGATGTGATGACCTTAACTGAAATCTCGGGCCGCAAAAGAGAGTCATTCATATATTGACACTGTTCCACGTTTTATTTTAGAACTGAGCAGTGTTGAAATACCCGTTCCAAATAATACCCATGAATTTTTGGTTTTTTTTTCTCAGTGTTGTGCATTTGTAAAGCTTGATTTCCCGATAGGATATTCCATATCGTCCTTAACGGAAAATATGATATCTTTAATTTGGTAAAATATTCATTAAAGGTGGACTTTTTGAACAGGTTATAAGATCAGTTTTGGGCGACCACTAAGGCATTCAATCCCGGGATCCCGAATCCCAAAATCCCGGGATCCCGGACGTTTTCTAAATCCCGGAAACCCGGGATTTTGAGTCCGGAATCCCGTGATTACAAAAATTAATTTTTTATGTATTGTTTAAGATATTTTCGACGTTTTTCCACAAAAATACAGCAGTGCATTTACTTTCAATCTAATTGGTAAATACAAAAAGCCCACTTTTATAGATTTAGTGCTAAACACACAAAAAAATTAACAACATTCTTGTCAATAACGGTTAACAAAACATTTTTATCGATCTGAATAAAATTTGAATAAAAAGATAGATTTAGTTGATAAAATTATTTTGTTGACCGTATATTGACAAAAATTTTATCAATTGGATAAATGGTTTTGTGTGTATTTAGCTTTTGAATGGACACCAATTTCAAAAGTTTTGAACAACTTTGAAGATTGGTGTATCCGCTATAATACTAAAACTACTGAAAATTAGTTTTTCATGTTTAGCATGAAATGGAGCTGGTTGAATTTTATTATAATATTTGGAATCAGTGTGGCAAAATAAATAATAAAATAACTCCATTTATCACATAAAATGTCAAACTTGTTCGATCAATGTAATTTAAAAGTAATAACTTTTTGTTTGACTTCATTTATGTTACATATTATTTGTATTGAACAAAACAAATAATATTTATTAAATATTATTTCTTTGTTGAATTAAAATGAAATTAAACTTAAAATATTGTTGCAAAAGTTTCTTCTTTAATTTTATATTAGTTATTGTATTCAATTGGAAAATCCCGAAAATCCCGAACAAATCCCGGGATCCCGGGATTGTAATATCGAATCCCGAAATCCCGGGATTTTCTAAAACGCCTCGTGATTGAATGCCTTAGCGACCACCTTTTATATAAGAAATTAGTGTTGGTTAACCCAGTTTATTTCGGCTGCCAAGTAGTATTATTTTTTTGGAATTTTTGTTTTTGGACCCCCCCTGAAATAAATTCCTGGCTACGGCCCATATATATAACCTTTTTGGTTGAAGATAGTCACACGAGAGGGAGTCAACCTGTCGTAGATCTCGTTTAGTATTTAATGGCTCTGAGAACATAAAAACGTATTACTTTACATCCCAATAGCCCACTTTCAGTGGAATTGCTTAAAGTACCTACACTCAAACAACGTTGAGTTAATTAAAGTTCACAAACCATCTGAATTATGAAAAAAAATCGACCAACCGACTTCCTTCACGCCCGATTATTTTCAAGTCAATTTAGTCAAAACATTCACTAAACTCAAGTAGAGTAAACTTTTTTCAAATTTAAAAAAAGGAAAGCGAAAAAATCTGTCGCTAGCGTCTGAGGACTCAGGCTAAACTAATTGGCCACAACTGGTGCAATCATTCAATGTAGAGGCTTAAGCCTTTTGCAGTTAGTTAAGGCGACTTGGTTAGACCGAGCCTAATTGAACGCGCGAAAGCCCAGAGACTCAAAGCACGTTCGCTGGCGATTTAATTAAGGCAATATTTTAGCCGACCAATTGACAGCCCCAGTCAGGCCCGTGCGCAAGGGGGGCGTTGAATCCCCAAGGCAGAACAATGGTATATGTCCTTCCAATGGTTTATTTTCATACTTCCCGGTGAGATAGAAGGTCACAATTTTGTATGGGGCTTCATGGGCCGGGGCTAATGATGAGAAAAATCTCAAATAGTTTACACTTCCCAATGAGCTAAAAGAATTAAATTTGACATGAGTCAGATGGATTGTTGGTATTTTCATAAAACCCCCCAACAGGAAATTTCTTAGCACGACCCTGGCCCCAGCAGTCGAGGGTATATGTAAGTTCGAGCAAAAAAAAGGTTTAAGTAGAAGAATGACCAAGCCAGGCGATGGACCACCAGGGTAAAATCATGAAGTGACAGGAAGTTCACAGAATTAAATCTTATAAAAATGGATACGGTTTTGTCCAAGCGGACTTAATTGAGCGATAAAATGAATTAGAAATGTGATTGTGCAGTGATTGCGAATCGGTATTAACAACATTTATAAGCGTTGAGATTTTAATAATTTCCTTTACTTTTCTCATATCACTTGACAGACATCCAAATTGCTGCATTTATAAGGAAGTCTCAAATGTAATTAAGCTACTGCAAGCAGCTTCTCTCTCCTTTGCTGAGTTGTTAGATTAAGTTTAAGCTTCTTCGGCGATCATAGAGTCAGCGGGAATTGCATTTAATGGTGCAAATTGCCAATGCCAGTTAACACGTTTCTGGAGGCAACACTTTGCCATTTTGTACATATTATGTTGCTGCTGCTGTGGTAGCCGATGTTAAACTGCTGCTAAACTTGGTAGTTGTATGGCAGCTGTTTGTTGTTGCAGGTTTTGCCAGTATACAGTGGCATCCTTTACAGCCTCAGCCACTGTCACTGTTTATCTCTCAACTTGACGTTGGCGGCTTGGTTGGGGTTAATTGAAATCGGTAGCAGCAGCAACATGCAGCAAGTCTTTCGGAAAAAAGAAGCCAATTTCGAGCACAAATCGAAACTGAATAACTTTCTCACACTATGGTAGCAACAGTTGCTACTAGGCCGCAGCCCGGTGCTCGATTATGGTAAGACTCTTGGCAATTATGACCTCTGTTGTTACAATTTTCATTTTGCTGTTGCTCTTGAATGCTAATTAAAGTCTGTTGCTGTTGTGGTTACTTCCAAACTCTACGCCGAAAAGGGTTTTTCGCGTGGGTCCATTGAGCATGCGCCGCCATGGCGTCACTGGCTACACTGGCGTCTGTCTGCATACCAAAATATTTTCGAGGGCTGCGACAGTAGATGCTTGGAAAAACGAAATAAAATCAACTCAAATGCAAATTGTCCGTTGATGAATTAACAAAAGCGAAAATCGTGACTTATGTTTTTGGCAGCTGCGCCAGTATTGCCATTTCGTTGCTTTTCAGCGACCCCTCCATGCCTACCTACCCCTGGCTGAGTTGCGGTTGGCTTGAGCTTTCTTGTATCAGCAGCAGTTTCTTGTATCTTGTGCGAGTTGTGTTGTTTGTCGTTGTTCGGCTGGTGTTGAGCAATTCTCCTGCTACTTTTATTGTCAACCGTTTTCGTTGGCTGGGAGCTTGTTTTGGTTCGGAAAATTGCTGTGTCTAAAATAAAATTGTTCCATGAGGATTTTCTCTGCATTTGCAATGCAAAACTGCAATCAAAGTTGGCACTAATTTGGCTGCAAGCAAATGTTTGGGGTCATGTAAGCTCAGCACCAAAAATCGGCGGGAGGAATTGTGGTAACAACGGGAGGGAGTCACACCAAATTTGAATTTGTTTATAGAATATTGTACACTCCAGAAAGTCTTTGGTAACCTCTCTTAAATTTCAAATCTTTCATAAATCTTTTTTTTATTAAATATTTATTCCTATATTTGTATATTGTTTTTGTCACACCGTTTCAGCTGGCGATCTTTGGTTCGCGATCTTTGGCAAATCCTGTATTCTGACATGATGTTGAAATTTTAGCCCCTTTCCACAAAAAAGTTGGCTACCTCGTAAAATTATAAAAGCGTTGCTATGAGCGAAAGATGAGTAAGCCCCAATGATCCACTGTAAGTGACCATACAATATGATGAAACTTTGACGCTACGAACATTGTGTCTCTAACCACATCAGAACTGTCCAACAGTTGGGCAGGCTCTCTTGCAAATAAAAATTTTTTTTTTAAATTTTTGATTATTTATTGTATTTATTTGATATGCTCCAATAAAAAATGAAATTAAATGTATAGATACAATAATATTGTGTTCTGAGCGTCAGGCGGTATATATACTTACATTTAGTTTTTTCAGTTTGCCATCCCTATATCCCTATATATATTATAAAACTGTTTGTCTGTCTGTCTGTCTGTTTGTTCCTCAATCACGGCTAAACGGATGTACCGATTCTCTTGAAACTTTCAGGATACATTTTATAGGTATCGACATGTAACATAGGGTATATACGGTTGGGATTGGACAAAGGGGCGTGGCACCCATACAACACAAAATGTGCCCACAAGATAATTTAGTAACTATTGAATTGAATTTGAATTGAATATTGAATATATAAAGACGAAATTTGGCACGGAGTTGCATAAAAACCTTTCCAAGCTTTATTCCAAATATGAGCATAATTGGACAAGGGGCGTGGCACCGCCCACACACATGTAACTTAAATAAAAGCGAATTAAGCAACTGTTGGATATATTTTAATGAAATTTTAAATGGAGTTGAGTAGTATGTTTTCCCTGCTATGTGTCGATTATGGGAGTAATTGCACAAGGGGCTTGGCACCGCCCATACAATTTTCTACCCCATAACACGGTTAAACGGCTTTAATGATTTTATTGAAATTGTAAGGTAAAATTATGTAAGTAATGGAATTTGCAATAGGACATAAGAGATTGGATTTGGACAATGGGGTGTGGCACATCCCATACAACAAAAAATATAATTAAAATGTAACTTAGTAACCATCGCATGTTGAGTGGTCCATGCCACCAACTGCTTCCTTGCATATTTTTTGAGTGAGTAACGCCGAGGGGGATTACATATGCGTCCTTGGGCGGGATTACAACTAGCACCAAGTTTCACGGGGGGAATTTACCATCAACTACAGCGTCCATTGAAAGTGGTCGCCAAATTCCGAGATATATTTAATTTAAAATTTTATACAACCCGTGCAACCCGTGCCGGGTATGTAACAGCTAGTTGATCATAAAAGTTAAACTTTATAAAAACTTTTTCATGATTAACCACTAGAAAAGATTTCAAAGAAGCATTCACCACAGCAATTTATCAGCTGAACTCAACTGAACACCTGCACTGAATGCTGTAGTGAAAAAAAAGTTAAAGAAAAAGTCGTTCAAAATCCAAAATAAACTTCCGCTTTGTATCAACATACATTTGAGATCAACAGCGGCCACTCACCGAACGAATGAACCACACACAAGCTCCACAACAACAGCAATAACCACCAGCAATTTAGCTAGTTGAAGCGGGTGATTTGTGTTGAACGCATTATCGTCAGTTTTATTGTCTGTTTATGGTTAAAATGCTGTAAGCCGCATTTATTACGGCATTCAATTTGTTTGAGCGCATGTGTGTGTGTGTGTGAGCATTAAGGCCAACATTTAAACAGTAGAGCAAACAGCATCCATCATATATTCATTCTCAAAGCAATAAAGCAGGCCTCCACCGCTGCTGCTGTTCGCTTCATTGTTGGCAAACAAACTCAGCTCAGCCCGAATTCTTCTCATGAAGGAAAGATGTGTTACAAAGCCGCCGCAATGATGAATCCATCCACCATCTTGCCTTGCCACCAAAAGTCATGCGCTGAGTATGAAAGCCGCTCGGATGTCACTTGGTTAGAGCTGCTGGCAAAGCATCGCATTGGACACGTTTTCCGCGTTGAACTTCGTCGAACTTCAAGTTGAAGTTTGCTGCTAAGCCAAACACAAAAAAGCAGAAAAAACACAAAAACCTTTTGTAGTTGAGATTTTAGTCGTGATTTCCTGCATGCGGGATCTTGTGAGCTGCTCAGTTTTTGAGTTGCTCAACTCCATGCTGATTGCTGTTGGTGTTGTTGTTGTTGCGCATATTTTTACGTCCGAACTTTGAAGTTATTTAATTTTTCCGCCACACAAAAATGGGCTCACTGACGAAAAAGAGTGGCTTTTTTGATGTTTTCTTTGTGTGTGAAATGTATGCCGCAAACGCCCCAACCGCAGTATTTTGCGTCTTTTAATTTCATTTGTTATATTTCGTTTCTTATGAATGTGTATTGAGTTGAACACCTGCAAAGTTGAAAGCGGAAAAAGTCAAAACCCAAAATTGAATGAAGAAGATCCAATTGGCTGCTGTCTGAGTAGATTTCTGGCTTTTGTGTGGTTTTTGCTGTTAGGTAACTTTGGATGGTTTGGTGTAGGGTTAATTCAAGTTTGTAAAAAAAGAGGCATCTTAGTAAAGCAATTATACGTACTGAGAGGAAAACAATAGACACAAATATCAACCAAAACGCCAAAGGCATCATAATACTAAAAATGTTCCTCTGAAAACCATTTAGTAATCGAATAAAGACTTAAGTGCATCAGTATACAATTTTTTAAGGGTATTTGTATGGTATTTGTGGGGAATAATTGCAACATTGTCGAAAACGTTAAAATCCCTCATCTATTTAGCTTGTTTGCTTTTTATTTTTTATTTCTCCTCAGAGCACCATACAAGTGATTGCGGCACCTTACGCCCAACCTTAATTTCGTCCTCATTAAACTCAAATCAATTGCGAAACCATCCGAAAAAAAACCAAAGTAACGAAAAAGCGAAAAACCTTCATTGCAATTTAACCGTAAAACCAATAAAAATACCAAAATTACGAGATTGCATTCGCATTCGCATTTCATTCCACTGCACAGCGCAAACATGTGGCAGCATGTTGTGTTCGCAAGTGGCAATTTACAACTCTGGCCAAACACTTCCCAGGCTGTGTTAAAAATTTCGCCTCGCAAGAATAACAACAACAAAAGGAAAAAACAATAAAAGTTCATGACAAGCAACGATCCCAAGATCCAAACCCAAAACCCCAAGCCCAGGCGAAAGAGGTCGTGGCCATAATTACACTTAAGTGCGCGAGCAAAGCACTTGAATCAGTTGAACCCCTCACTTGAACGCTCCCCTTTCCACCCATCAGCAACAAAACAGCTGAAAATTAAAAGAGCTCAGAGAAAACTGATTGTGAGGTGCTGAGCCCAGCAACAACCACAGACGAACAAGCCAAGTCCTCCAGAGGGCAAGCCACAATTGTAAGCCACATTACACCACATTGGTGGACGCAGAATCAGCGCGACTAAAAGCAGCTAAGTATTCGCTGCCTTTCGTATTTCAACAATTTAGGTTTCTTTTCCTTGTGTTGTTTCATTGACAATGTGGACAACAACGCTTTTACCATTGCGGCTACTGTGAGCCCCTGAATCGTTCAAAGTCGCAAGAGTTCTTGACAGGAAATGTGCCAGAACACGATAATTGCAGCGCGCGGAAAATTATAGGAGGCACAGAGACGCACAGCATCAAATGCGAATTACAGTATCCAAATCAGTGTCGGCAGCGGTTATTTAAGCAGATTCAAGTTAAGCACAAATTTGGCCACCACCACCAACAACAATGATGCTCCTTGCACTTTGGGGAATGGCCAGTAGCCGTAGCAGCAGCAGCAGCTGCAATTTGATTAGTCACTGACTGAGCGAAGTGAAGAACGAACAGCCCCAAAACGTTGTGTATAAATCGAATGTGGCGGCGGTGGCAGCAGTTAGGCTGTCACTTGTGTGCCAATTTGCGGCGAGAGAATTCAAATAATTTGGTGTTTAATTTATAGGGACTGGACGCAACCGGACCTGATTGCTCGTGAGCAGAAACATCAACAACCACATAAAGAACGGGAGCAGCCGCATCATCAACAACTTTAACCCATTGCCATTAAATTTAAGTGAAATTAGGCTCCCCTTTTTCGGGGCGCTGTTTATTAATCGAGTGCGTAATTTATTGGGCAGTCAATAAGGTCCACTTTCATGCTGCTCCGGCTTCTGCTGTTGCTGGCCGGAGGCATTCATTGTGCATTTGAGCTGCCTTCTCAAATTAAGTGCAATTTCATTTGATATTTTTTAGTTTTTGTTTTTGTTTTACTTTTGCCTTCACTTCAGTTTGGTTTCGGGCTTAAATCATCAAGCGTGATTGTGGCTTAATAAATATTTACCCGAAAATGTGTCACAAAAGAAACAAAAAACAAAATGCAAATTGCACTTTTAGTGCATTGGGTATTGGGTACGTGAAATTCCAAATTTTCTTCAAAGAAATTAAATAGAAAATTGCTATCCAACGTTGTTGCAACGAGTGTTTTTTTGTAATTCTGCAAGCGCAACATTGTTGCAACTAATTTAACGTTTCCTATACAAAACAACTAATGGTAATGATGGATAATAACACCTGAGCGGTGGCCTGTCAATTTAAGTGTACACTGTTTTTGGCGAGAACACAATTTTAGGTAATAACCGGGCACGATTGAAATCGATTATATAATTTATTGCCACTTGATAATGAAAAGTAGACAAGAAAGTCGTCCTCTGGCTTTAGTTCCTTTCTTCAAAACCGTGGTTAGACATTCTTCAAAGAAGCGATAATATTCTGTTATCATTTAGCATTTGTCAGTCGCGCAAGACCACCACACGCGGTTACTTCCACATCAAAAGGCGTTTCAATAAAATAAATGATAGTCTTTCTTCAGAAAAAATAAGAAAAATTGTAGCAACTTGTCGGGTTGGGCAATCTCAACGAGCACACAACAACAAATGTGAAAAAGCAGAAACCTCATTACACTGACAATCTCCTCTGCTTGAATTTCTTATCTCGAATTACATACGGGCTTATCAGCGAAGCGGTATTCTCTCGCAACATTTTCAAGATCTTACAAGTAACTATCGTACTTTGTATTGTTCAATGATTAGAGCCATTAAGCACTTCTACGTAGGCAAGCACATCAGTTGCCCGTCTTCTTAGAGGTGAATTGAGTTCGTTGAATGTATTTGACCGTGTGGCATTTATTTTGGTTCCAATGACATGCTTCATTGAAGTTTCCACGCTTGCCTGGCGTTGCTATTGCATTTCCCACAGTTTGGCCATTGCACGTTAGCACATAGCGATGATTTGACAATTTTTCACTTGTTATCTTCCTCTTCGTCATAGTTTTCCCACATGATCCTTTTTCTGGTCTCATACCATTAAGTAATTGTGGATGAGCCTTCCTTTCCGTTCCGGGCTATGTGTGTGTGTGTGTGTGTGTCTCTATTTTGGTGACCTGCCTGTGTGTTTGTTTTGAAACAAATCGTAAATTTGTACTTTTTTTAAACTCAGGAATACCTGCCTGTTCTTTCGTCTTCTTCGTTTATCTCTCCCTTGGCCATGGTGGCTTTTGTCCACACACAAATTCAGTTCGTGTTGAAATTGTAGGAAATGCACGTGTTCAACGAATGTCAGAAGATGTTGTGAATTCGCTGTTGACATTCTTGGAAATGTGGCCTTTGAGCTGGGCCGCCAGTAACCGAAGGAATCGCCAACCAGAATTGTGTGATGTGATATGCGATGCTGGCGACCGAAGTGTGCGGTAAAATGTTCTATCTGGTATAGCGAATTTTTGAATGTGAAGATGTAAACAATAATAATAAATATGAGAATGATAAATGTTGCACAGAACGTTGAGGACGTCTGGAAAACCGTATGCAAATGAAACTCAAATTAACGTCCTTTCAGGGCCCTATAATTATGAACTCTTCCACGGTACCAGACCAACCTGGAAGACTTCCTTCAAAAACTTTTCGATGCTCCTCACTCTGGAAGGTGAATTTCGTTTTCTCTTTTCCTTCCACCTGCAACCACTTAGTTTAGCTACCAATTCTTCGCTATGGGGGGTTCATTATCGAGCCATTAACCCTTTCGAGCTCGTCATCTTTCCCACACCTGATTAAAAATGTATTTCCATTTTTTTTTTGGTTTCAAATTATCTTTCTGTTTTCTCCGCAACCTTAATTTGTTTCCTTGGCAATGGATGACGCATCGAAAACCCATTACAACTCTAACGACTACAACAATCACACAACAACCTCAACAACATAAACAACTTTCTGGAAACATTAATGTACCAAAGATTTGTTAATTTTCGTGGTCCATTAAAATTAACAGGCATCATTCCCCTAAAGGAGCCTCATGTCTGTAATATGCCACATTCGGCATACCAGAAGATACCAGTTTTGATTTGGCTGTCATTATCGCTGCTGCTCCGCCTCCATTTCACGAATACAAATAGCATTCATATGAATGCGTTTCGTTTCGTTTCGTTTCGTTTCTTTTTTCTTGAATCTTTTTACAAAAAATTCCAACTCGGTAATTCGTGGAAGGTCATTTTCGGTGAGGAGACGTGATTTGTATATGAAGCGTTGATGAGTAGTGGCAAGTGCATTTTCATGGGTTGTCAGCCTCTGAACGAGTTCGGTTTTGTCTGCGTGCACGGCTCGAATTTTCTCATTCTCAAGGATCTTATTTTTTAATTATTCCAATTTAAATGCAAACACTTGTTGATTTGTTGGATTTCTGGTTTTTCGGTGAAATAAAATGTATGCGGGAGCATACATATTTTATGCTTAATTGAGGGAATTCCAAGAATTGATTGGTAGTTGGGGCCATTGAACTTTCTTGCTTATGGAATGGATTTTGTGATGGGAATTTATTAAGAAGGAATCGTTTTCATTTGAAATTCAATATGTTTCGACAGGAAAGACTTGACGCAAAAAAACATACTCAATTATTTACTTTTATTCCTCTAAGAGAATAAAAAGCTTCGTAGACCTTTGCTAACGATTTCCATAAATGAAATGGATTTAATACTTTAAATTTGCAGTTGGTTTTCATTTGTATGGATGAGGAGGAGTCTGAATTCCACTCCTTCCACAACTCTGCACAGAAAGGAGCTTCAGCGGATATTAACTTTCTTTGATGATTTAATATTCGAAATTGCCTCAGGCTACGATTCGATAATAGAGGTGCCCAAAAATAGCTCACGTGCGTTCGAATAGTGTTTAGGGTTTTAGTAAACAACTAAATTATATTAAATATGAATATTTCTTTCAATTTATATTTATCACCAAACGTCATGGCAACTGTTTACACAATATCCAAGATTACCAACACATCTCTGCAACTTACCTCAAAGTCGTAAATTTAATTTTACAAAATGGAAATTTCTCAAACATTGAAATTATCACCAAATAGCATACATATGTCAAGAACCTTCATTGAGCGGCCTTATCACTTCAAAAAAATCCATAAATAAAGGCAAATATTTGTGGTCGAATATACACAAGTATAAGCGTAGTCAACTTCGGTTTCAACTGAACCGGGCATTAGGTCATCGAAAGTCGAAGCAGAAGTTATAGAAAGAAACGCCAAGGCGACTCTAATCAGTTTGAGGAATGTTCACAGGAACTGCTTTGTTGGTCTGTAGGCACTGGTCTGGTCTGGTCTGGCCTGGCCTGGCTGCTTCGTCATGTCAATTTGAGCTGGGCAGTGGTGATAAGAAAACTGTCGCCAATGTACAGTACTTTTGTGTATGGTGCTGGGCTCAACAAGTGTCGTTGATCGTTCGTTGGTCGCTGCTGCTGCACTTGGAACTTGGGAAAAAGAGTCACAATGAACACTTGTGTTTGCCCACTGTGGGGAATTGTTGTGAATGCAAGTGTTGATATCGAATTACGGGGATTTATATCTTGTTAGTTGTGGTTGTTGTTGCTGTATGTTTCCTTCTGCTTCATGTGACTTTCGTACTATCCGTTCGGCAAGTGAAAATCTTTCTTCACTTTTTAATCTTTCTTTGGTAATTTTTCGGTTGTTTTTTTTTGTGAAACCAACACTAAGCTTAAATATTTAAAATTGTGTAAAAGTCACGTTTTTCAAAACATCTCTCCTTCAAGAGTCGTTTGTGGCGTTGCCCTCGGTGCATTTGCTGGTCGTTTTGTTTCAGCTCGTCAACATTTTTGACCCTTGTTGCTCCAACACGTTTTGTGGTTGGCGAAGACTTATTAGAGTTTCTTCGTTCCCATAAGGTTTTTTTCTTAAATGAAATAATTCTTTTTTTTTTTCATTGTTGAGACCCACTCGGACGTTTACGACGCTCTCAAATAACTTTGGTTACACAGAACTGGATTTCGTTTTTCACACTTTCAGTGCATTGAAATGGGATCCTTCTTCTTCTTTTATTACTTACAATTTTATGGTGCCATAATTTTAGTTTCATATTTGAATGTTGAATGTATTGGCTCACCATAATAATGAATTTACGATCATAAGTCTTAAATGTCAATAGGACTTTGTGTATTGATAAAGAAACAACACAAAATAAAGGGAAATATGACTCTGAAAAGTGATAAGGAAAATGTTAAATTCTTAAATGTACTGAACACACTATCAGGGTCAGGTTTTTATGTAGAACAGAAATGTGATTGTGAAGTTTATGTGAAAATTTCAATCAATAGGCCCTGATCTCAGTTAATTAAGAGCATTCCAGTAGCAGCATCTCTACGGCAATCAATGAGGGTCTGCTGTTATAAACAAATATTGTAAAATGGAATTTTCAGCTCCAAATATGTATGTGCGTGCCTCGATTTCTCAATTTTTGTGGAAGTTCTTAATCATGAAGGCAATTACCAGGCATTGCATTAATTTAACCTTCCATTCATACATACATTTGTATTCATAGTCAAATGGCATGAATTTCGTATTCGTTTTTTGGAGAAACTGAAATGAATTCTTTATTGAAATAAATTACTTGCACGTGCTGAGTATGTGGGTATATCGTCCAACAGTCCAAAGTACAACTTTCGGGATGAAATCAAAAATTCACATTTCTTGTAGTGAAACAAAGTTCACTTAGCCAATCAATCACAATTCGAACAGAAATTTCCTAGTAGCTGCAGTCAATAGGAGAACTATGTTCCTTCAGTGAAGTGTAGTGTAGTGGAGTCCAAGAAAATCAATTAACTTTCAATTAACCTATAAAAGGCTTGGCATTCGTTCTGAAGTCCTAAACACGCAACCATTATATTGAGAAATTTTAATGCCAACTCCCAGCTCCTTGGGGGCATAACACAGCCATATAAGCAAATGAATAATTGTGAACGGGAATGATTTGACCATTCGAAATGATACTTCTTTGGGGCGAATTGCGTACCTCATTAGAAATTTATTGATAGCACATTAAGGGTAATCAATGTTAAGCACCAGCCTAGCCTGCCACCGCAACAGACAATCGATCTGACAAGGTGTCTTATGTTTGATGTCGGACAGAATGGAGGCAAGTTTTTATTTTAACCGAACTCCCTTATGATGGTTTTTTGTTTTACAAAACGTACGTGGTGGCTTATACGATACAACCGTTTTTTTACATATTTGGAATTCAAAGAAATAAGTAATTGGCAAGAGTTGCCACCTTTATCAATTATGAGTGATTTTATATGGTCTGTTTAAAACTGTACCTTCAGTCTGTGGTCAATTGAAGATTGACACAATTTTCTTAACTGAAAAAAAACCATAGCTATACAAACACTTCACAAAAAATCCCACTTCAAAATTCCGTAAAGATTACGTCAGTCATTTAAAAATCAAACAGAAGGTCTCATAGTCAACCCAAAAATCCCACTCAATTTCTTAAATATTTTTTTTTCAATTCAAAAATTCCAAGGCTTTCAAAGTCCTATTAAAACCGCACTGGTATTCAAAAAAAAAAATCAAATTTCCTCGAGCATTTAAAAATATCTCTCAATTTCACAAAAAAATTGTAATAATGAAAATGAAACTGGCCTCTTAGCACTGCAGTGTTTATTTTAAACATATCGATACTTTAAAGCACAATCAAAAAACCAATCCATTTCCAAAATAATTTTTTACTTCCTCATTTTTGACTTACTTACATTACGATATCTCCATAATTTCTTCCCATAACCTAAAAATACGAATAACTCGTTTCTCATGAAAAAGGACATAGCATGATTGTGCATTAAAGTATCGATATAAAAGCTAGAAATTCCAATTGTTAAATTGATTACCAAACAATTTCAGTTGCTTTGCAGGTGGCAACATTTGTACTTTGAAACGAAATTGACATTTCCTTTAACCTCAATTTACCATTAAATTACAATTACCCACAACAATTTTCTCCCGTCCAATTGTTTTGATATGAAATCGATAAAAAGGATCAATTCACGGAAATCCGTTGGTTCAACTCCAATTAAAGTAAAATCGCATTATCACAAAAAAGCTCAACATGGCTGTAATTGCTGTCAACATTTCAAAATACAACTCTGCGGTTGAATGTAAAGAGCTTGGACGTCGATTCGCCAAAAAAAACAAACAAATTATTGCAGTCAAAATAGCAACGAGATTAATCAACCAAATTAGACACAAAGGTTGCATGTGGCAAATGTGACAGCAACACCACCATCACCACTGGTAAGTAGCAGCACGTCTATTACTTAAGACGCTACGCCGACACATGCACGCATATTTTTCAACTTCAAGCAGATGCCTTGGCAGAGACAAGGCTTTAATGATGGCTTTGTTAAAAAATTGTGTTCAACATGCGCCACAACACACAGCAGCAGCAGCACCACAACAAGTAATGTCGCCACAAGGAATCATGTACCACCACCGCCGATAACATCAATGCCGCGCCAATATGGCAACGTGCGCTGCTGCCATCATTAGTTTCGTTTGGTATAGAAAAAAATGTTTTCCGATTTTTCCTCAGCCTCAGTCCTACTCTTAAGTTGAAAAACGACATCGTCCAAGCAACGACTGCCCGTGGTTTTTCGGTAGTCTCCTCCGATGTTGCTGGCTTTTCGCTTGTTGCTGGCTACAAGTTGGCGACAAGTTTCCGTGAGCGCGTATCGCACATCTCTGCGATATTTATTGGCGATTGAATTGTTCAGTTCAAGAGGTCAACCGTTGAGTGTGTGTGTGTGTGTGTGTGACCATGTGAGTATGTCGCTGCAGCAATCGGCTCTCTAACTGCAGCTGCTGTTGCTGTACTTGGACTCCGATCGTCTTTGGGGTCTTCGTGGACTTTAATCACTGTCGTCAAATGAGTGAACTGCCGCCATGCATTTTTCTTCGTTAGCCAATTAATTAGCAACTTAACATTTTTTTCTGGCCCACTCGCCTCTTGCCGGTCGTTTGCTATTTTTACCATCTTTTAAGCTTAACTTTAGCTAATTGCGTTCATATTTTGAGGAACTAATCAGCAGCAACATGTTGTCGTACACGGGCGCGAAATTGTGCTGTGCTGCGATGTGTTGTCCGGCGTGTTGCTGGAGGGCGTTGGCATTTTTAGTATGTGTCGAACATTTTTTGGCAGTCAAGTCTAAATAATTATGAAAAATGTTGCCAATAATTATGATTATGGTGAGGATGGATGATGACATGAGTGTCAAAAATACAAATGTAAATGGGAGTTGACTTCGGTCATTTTTGATTTTATACATTGACAAAGCGTTGAAGCTGATTCCAAATTAAACTAGAAGATGTTAGCTGGTAGGCAAGAGTCAAATTTAAGTTATCCGCACACTTGTAAAATTTTATCAAGGACCTCGATGCCTCAACAAAAGCTGGTTCGGCCAGATCGTAAAACTATTATTCTCTTTAACCGTCTGCGCTTGAGATGATGTAGGATTGTGGACCTTCACACAAGAAGCCATATCTACTTGTGGGTGCAACTTTTAATGCAAAATCTGTCTAGGAATCAGGCTCTCAAATATTAGGGAGAGACAGGATCTATATAGTAACTTTATAGATCCGGTAAAAGCCACATGCAAATACACCGAGCTATAACATGATGTCAGCTTTCATCTTTCTACTTTGAAGACTTCCTGCAACTGTTCATTTTCATATTTGACCCCAAAAGCCTTTTAGTAGCCTTATAGCAGAACCACAAGGTAAGTAAGGAAAAATAGGTGAAAGGTTCAGCTGACAGAGCGAAAAAGGCGCAAGCGTATATAATTAATTTACAAAGGTTGGCAACACAAAAAGAGCAAAAAAACATTAGAAGATGGAACGAGTCACCACTTGTGACTGACTGGCATTTTGCATATGAAGCGCGCTCGCACCAAGAATGACTTATGATTATTTAATATTTTCCTTACCGTTTTTGCATTTTTTCCATGTGATTTATGTCTGCACACGAAATTGTGAGCAGTTGTATTATTAACTTTTCAAAATCTCCACCGCAGGTGACAGGTGAGTGAAAAAAAATATATAAGAAGAAGAGGTGCATAGGCCAACAGCGCTGAACTGATGCATATGAGTTGACAACTGATTGCAGCGCGCCACTTTAGCATCAACGGTGCGCGGTGCGGTTAAACGTCAAGTCGGCGACGAGTCAAGTGTCACGTGAACGCTGGAGATTGCAAAATGGCCAAAGACTTAGTCGTGCAATTAATCAAACAGCAAGCAAGCAAGCTCTGTATGGTTGGACAGACAAAAGTTGATGAGGGGACTTTTTTTTTAAGTTAAAAAAAAAGTTTAACATTTTCAGTTTTGATGGAATGTCATAAAGTCATAAATTGGCGAAGAGATGAAGAAATCTAAACATTTTGATGGAAGAGAAAGCTTTCTCTAAAAGTTTTCAGTTTTTAACAAATGACTAAGCATTTGACTTTTGCTTAAGCGATTTTTAAACGAAAAAGGAATGGCTTCAAATTATTCAAAATGATTGGAAATCATTTCTCAAAATCACAGCTTGCCTCCAACTAATTACAACATTTCTGAAATGTTCTTAATCCGCGAGCCGCGCCATCGAAAGGCAGCAACGTACTCAAATCGGCTAGTAGGAGCACAGGCCTGTTGTGAATTATGGCTGCCACTTAACGTATTTTTGACATATTACCGCATTTGCAACAACATTTTGGCTGCCGCCGACTGCGAGCGGAATAAAAATGTTTCAAAACGAACCACAAAGAGGTACATTGAATAAAAGTGCAGCCAGCCAAAAGCAAAAAATTAAAATTAATGCAAGTCACACATTTGTGCGTCAGCTAATTTTTGTCAGGCGGTGGCGGAGGCAATTAAACTGCCACTGCGTCACATAGCTGCATGTGTCTATTTGCCATGTGCTGACGACGCGGCTACAAGACTGCTGTACAAGTGCTTGGAGCTCACATTCACTCGCCTCAGCTCTGGGTGACGCCATGCGTCCCAGTTACGCCGCTGGATACGCGGATACTCTGTTTGAGTCGCCGCCATATAGCCACCGAGGCTGCTGCTGCTGCTGCGGTTTGGTCACTCAACTTGGTCTTGGCCATTGCTAAGCGCTTGTCATGTTCAAGTTG
The DNA here is from genome assembly GCA_951394025.1 of Heteromyza rotundicornis. NCBI lineage: Eukaryota > Metazoa > Arthropoda > Insecta > Diptera > Heleomyzidae > Heteromyza > Heteromyza rotundicornis. Next base: position 65,037,900 of record OX596010.1, on the reverse strand, counting down.
CGTATATAATTCGCTGCTGTAGCCAGTTCACCAGTGCTGATCGCTGAATGTTGCAAGGTGTGTCGCTCATTTGCGGATTTTCCACGCTGCAGCTCAAAAGTGTTCCTTCAAAATCATTTCGGATTGAAATGTTTTCGCATAAATTTGCGCCAAGACAAACATTTTGATTTGCTTTTGGTGCCTTTTAAGTGAGATTTGTGTTGCATGTGCTTTCGGGAAAAAGACTTCAACGTTTTCGAATTGAAAACATATACAAAAAAAGCTTGTACCTTTGATCTATAAAACATTTCGTTCCTGAAAGTCATCACTGATCACAAACAATGGCCCACTGAGAGTCAATCGCAAATGTTTCTCACGATTTCCCAAGCCCCCAGCCAAGCCAGCGAATGTTTCTCGTGTAGACCGTGAAAAACACTTGTTGCTACAAAGCTGCAATAATATAGAGCGCCTCATGGAGCGGCAAGGCAACTCACTTGGCTTGTACGCTCGCCCATCAAATGGAAATTCAGCAATCTTTGTGATGGGGTCAGTACCTCATTTACAAGCATTTAAAGAGCTTTTCAGTGTGCCGCGCCGAGCCACCACCATGCAACAAGTGCATGTGCGCCAAGCCATTCTATTAGTCACCCGTTTGGCGCGCTACCAACGTTCATACCGAGACAATCATAATTTAAGTGGATGTGTTTCCGCATGCGCACAAACGCCAATAAAAAGCTGCAGGTGGTCGTCACATGGAAGCACAGCTCTTGTGTTTTTTATTTGAGTTTTTTTGTTGGTCGTGCTTTTGAAGTTGATGGTGGCCGGCCACCTCATGCAAATGGTGGCAATCGCGTTTTTTGTGCTTTTTCATTGATTCAATTGAGATTCTTCTGGTTTTCCACAAGCTCGCTGTTTTACGTACTATTTTTTTTTTGCATTTGCATAGCTACTATCGTCTGCAGATACTAGATTACTCTCTACTCTGTGTGGCTGCCGATCTTTGTGATCGTTTGCAGATATTTTTTTGTCTTGGTTTTTTTTGTGTGTGGAATGTTTTGTCGTGAATTTATTGGTTTCGATTTTATCGCTAAAATAAATGTTGCGTTTTACAAGCTGCATTTATTTTGTTTTAAAACTTATTAATGGCTCTGTTCGCTGCGAGAAAATTACACGGGCTACACAAAAACGTACAAACAAGCGGAAAGTGTAGTATACAGGAACTCCGGCCATGTAAAGTTGTGGCCTGGCTTTGGCTAAGCATTAAAGTTTATTAAGCAATTCTTGTAATTGCTCGGACAAATGGTGAACAATTTTCGAATTTTACAAGTCGGTGGAATTTCCTTTGCGATAAGCAATTAGAAAGTAAGCTTAGATACTTTACAGTTTCGAATTTGTATTATAAAATTATACTAACGCAAAACATTTTTATTTTCGTGTAACAAAACATGAAAATTTATTGTCTTTTTTATTGTTAATTCTTCTTAAGTCCGTGGTGCTCCATCGCATACATACATTCATCTTTGCTCGCTTCGGAATATCAAAAATCTTTCAAATGCAACACTGAGTGCGCGCATTTTAATAGCACGGATTCGTTTTCTCTTTATGCTCCTTTTAACAATTTAAGTTGAATTGATTTCCTATTAAATTGTCAAACGCACCCATTTAACGCTGATACTAAGCACACATGGACCCAACACTCTACGCCAATGTGGCGCGTGGGTTGGTCTACAAAAAAGCACCACAGAGAAAAAAAACTAGAAAATCCCCCACAGTGCGTGGTTTTGTTTTTTGTAAATACCGCACACCCAATTTTAATTCGACTCATTCCCCACCCCGCCAAAAAAATCAAAGGCTCCGGTTTAGCTGTTATAGGCAGGCGCCTGGACACAAGCGGCAGCAACAGAATGGACAACAACAAAAACAACATGTGCTACAACAACAAAATCGCGTAGAGTGTCCGAGCGCAGCAGGAGTTTTCATGCCTTTGAGCCGGGTGCGCCGACGACGACGACGGCTGCGGCTGCTCAAGCGCCTCAACTAGGAAGCAAATGCGGCCTAGCCAGACTTGAGTCAGCCGCAAATCGTTTATTTGGCCGTTTAAGCCAAATGCCCCAGCTTGTAACGAAGCGATAAAAGTGCTCTTAATATTAACATTTTTTCGTTTGTTTGTTTGTTTTTTTTTTCGTTATTATTTTTGCTGCTGATTTTGGCAGACAAATTAGAGCAATCAGTCTTCGGTACAGGCTCAAATCACCGCCGCTCGAATCGTTTTCCAGATTTTACTTATTTTTTTCCCAATAAATTCTTGCTCAATTAATATCAAATTACCCCAAAGCGCAAAGCGTTGTGTGCTTGGCTTCACAAAATCCCAAAATTGAAATATATGAAAATTGCTGGTAATGTGAATTTTCGCGATAAATTTGCAGATTTGAGGTTTTGCTTTTCTTTTTTTTTGGTTTGGTTCGCCTGCAGAACGTGAGATAATTTCGGTGTCGGTTTTGATATTTTCACAGCTGTTTCATATGCTTTGGAAGTTATTTTGAAAAATTTTTAAGCATTTTTTTGATTCTACTCTTTATTTGCTAAAATGGTTTTGGCAGGAAAATTAATGAATTATTTTGGAAAAAGAAACTAAAGATTGCTTACCTTATTGCCAATCTATTGGCACAAATAGCCTACATTTTTTTTTAAAGAAAAAATAAAAAAAATGTTATTTGAAATTGATCTATAATTTTACTGTAACATTTTTACATCCAAAAGTAAATACTGAATGTACGATCAGGTCAGTCATGCGATATGGGGCCCCATTGAAGGTATATCGGTGAAATTTTTGGATTTGGCGATGAGTAGTGAGTAGGCAATGGGATGACTGTGAAAAAGTATTTGTATTTCAGTCACTTAGGCCCAATTTCACAGTGTGCATTTAAGTTTTAGTTGACAATTGATTTTGGGATTCATTGGCATAGTGTAAAATTTAACTTAAATGTCATCGTAAAAGCAACCCCTGCGTAGGAAAAATGTAAACAGCGACTTCTTAAAATACTTAAAATAACTGTTGTCAACGTTGAAAAAAAGTTGAACGATTTTAAATGAAGGTCTGGCAAACTTAATATTAATTGGAAAATTTTAGAAATAATCGAAAAACAACTTTGAAATAAGTTTGTTTATTTTTGAATTTAAGTTTTAAATTGCAAACAAGTTTGTTCGTAGTTGTTTCTAAAATTTCCAACTTTACCAGACTTTCATTAACGTTTCTACTTGTTTTAAGGTGGTTATTTTTGATTTTAGGTTGTTTTTTCTCTGGGTGTACAGTTGCATTAATATTGAAATTGTAAGAACACTTTCAACCAGCCAATGAACACAAACTTACACCCAATTACATTGATTTAAATCAGTCAGTTATTAAGTGGCGAAAAAGCATTCAAAAGCTTTGTCATTCGAGTATCAAAATCAGTGCTTGCAGAATGGTCAAAGAGTAAAGTGCATAAAAGGGTAAATAAATGTTTTTTGTTGAGAATCCCTATATATATTATAAAACTGAGTGTGTGTCTGTCTGTCTGTCTGTATGTCTGTCTGTCTGTCTGTCTGTTTGTCCCTCAATCACGGCTAAACGGCTGTACCCATTCTCTTGAAACTTTCAGGATAAATTCTATAGGTATCGACATGTAACATAGGCTATATGCGGTTGGGATTGGACAAATGGGCGTGGCACCTCCCATACAACACAAAATATGTCTACAAGGTAATTTAGTAACTATTGAATTGAATTTGAATAGAAAATTGAATAATAAATACGAAATTTAGCACGAAGTTGCATAATAACTTTTCCAAGCTTTATGCCAAATATGAGCATAATTGGACAAGGGGCGTGGCACCGCCCACACAACACGTAACTTAAATAACAGCTAATTAAGCAACTATTGGATATATTTTAATGAAATTTGGAATGGAGCTGTATAGTATGTTTTCCCAGCTATGTGTCGAAAATGGGAATAATTGGACAACGGGGCGTGGCACCGCCCATACAATTTTCTACCCCATATCACGGCTTTACTGATTTTATTGAAATTTTAAGGTAAAATTGTGTTAGTAATGGAATTTGCAATAGGACATGAGAGGTTGGATTTGGACAACGGGGCGTGGCACCTCCCATACAACAAAAAATATTATTAAAAAGTAACTTAGTAACTATCGAATATTAAGTGGTCCATGCCACCAACTGCGCCCTTGCACATTTTTTGGGTGAATCATACCGGGTGGGATTACAACTGCCACCAATTGCGTCCTTTGACTTTTTTTGGCTGAATCATACCGGGTGGGATTACAGCTGCCACCAAGTGCGTCCTTGGACACTTTTTGGGTGGCTCATGCCGGGTGGGATTACAACTGGAACCAAGTGCTTCCTTGGAGATTTTTTGGGTGAATTATTTGGGTGGGATTTCAACTGGCACCAAGTTTCACGGGGGGAATAAACCATCAACTACAGCGCCATTGAAATTGTCGCAAATTCCTATATATATTTATTTTAAAATTTTATACAACCCGTGCAACGCCGGGTATGTAACAGCTAGTGGTTTTTATATTTACTTCTACAATTTTATATTTTTAAATTTTCGACAAGATTTCAATTGCAACCACATCACCTGGACAGCTCGTATGAAATGTTGATAGGCTTTTAAATTTATTACTAAAAAATTCCTTTGAGCGTTCATGAATGTATTCATTGTCCCAATGGACAGAGATTCATTGAACCAATGAACGCAAACCTTGGATGAAAATTAATGATTTATTAATTGGGACAATGAATTTTTTCATTGATTCAATGAATGTTTTCAAAGAAAATTTCCACTTTTTTTTTAAATCCATACATTCATTGTCTCAATGAATCGTTCTTTAATTTCTATGAACAGTTCAAAGCATAATGAACTTGTTCATAAAAGTATGAACAGAGATACATTGACTCAACAAACGCAATGTTTGGACGAAAATTTATGATTTTAACATTGGGACAATGAATTTTCTCAATTATGTTTGTTACTTATTTGGTTCAGTGTAGTTTGTGCTAAATTTCATGTGCAGTAATCTGTTTACAGTAATATCCCGATGCACGTGATTCGACTTCAAAATATTCGGCGAAAAAACCTTATATTTAACTTCAGGTAAAGTAACTCCAAAAGTGAAATCGTAAACCGCAACCGATAGTAATGTGATGGAAACGTGTCGAGTTCCTCAACAATGCAAAAACAGTTTCTTTCAAATACCCTCGTTCGTAATAAACTTAATTAATTTGTCATAGCATGGTCGCGCTTTAAGCTATCGATATTTTCGATTCAAAAACTAAATTTCGTTTGGAAAAATTACCGCATGTCACTCCACTACGTAAAACTGTCCAATATTTTAACTAAATAATTTTCGAAACTCCAAAGGAAAACCTAAACCCATGAGTCAATCTAGGCGCCCCAGGATAAATAAACTCAACAACAATTGAAAAAAATTAAAGGAAACTGCAACAACAACCACTCGAGAACTTCCCTCAGCTTCGCATTGCATGTTCAGTGAGCAAATCGAACAAATCGATCAGGCAATACCTTAATAACACCCCAAACCACACGCCGCCCGCCGCCACACATTTCGATATCATAACACGCAAATTCTACAGTGGGCTAAATCTAGCAACGCCTGCTGCTGGAATTCAATTATGCCAAAACGGCATCAATCGCGGCTCCAAGCCATGAAATATTATTTTTCAAAAATACAACTTAAAAAAAAATAAATAAAAATTTAAGAAATCATTAAAATAGAATAAAAATATCATTTGGCGCGCATGTGGACGAAGCCGCAAGCTGAGCTCAACTCAGCGCATAAGTTGGTCATTGCTCTGCCTTCGCCGGCTGTATGTGTGCTGAAAAAAAAAAATGTTTCCACTCGCCATAGCTTTTAGTCTGTAAGTCTGGCTCTGTTCGGTCTACGGTGGTTGTGGGCGTTATTATTATTGTGCCATTGTGTCGTATACAATAAAACTTATTTATGTCTTTTCCTATATGCCGTCGTAGTTTTTGCTTTATTTGACAGTATTTTGTATAAATTTTGGTCATTTTCGTTACGATTAGATTTTTTATGTGTACACTTTTCTGTAGTTGCCACTTGGTCATTGTTGTGGCTGTTGTTTGTCTCGCGAAAAGGTTTATGACCTGTTAATGTGCAACTACTGAGCTGCCGCTGATACGCAATTTGGCGGCTGTAAAAATATGTTTTATGATTTTCCTTAACATTTGCGATTTTTCAATGGTTCCTTTTTTCAATTTTTCATTTAATTTAGTGGTCAAATAAAAGCCAAAGTTTTTGGTAAATTATAAAATTTGTTTTTACTAACAAAACTTGTTGGTTGGAATAGTTGAGACTGGGAGTGAAGATGTAGGGTAGCTGCTTATAAGTCCAATTAGATCTGCTACAAACTTAGAAAAATCGGAAAATAAATTCCCTATACACCCAGAAAACAAAATCGGTTGTGCCATCAGCGCTTGTTGGAACAGCTACTTTCAGCTGTTGCAGCATATGCGTTCGGTTGATGCAGCAGAAGCTTTCTGCTGTTGCCCATGTCAGCTCTCTGTTGTCACAGCATCACTTTCTGATGCTGTGACAACTGTTAGAACTGCTATCAATATATTTAAATTAGCAATGGCTAACTTGGCTTGAGTAACTTGGTAAGAAAAGTTTCTTTAGTTTGGGAGTCTCGCCGTTCGGATTCTGCATTAAGTACTTTCCCATGATAATAAAGAACACAAATTGGCTTCCTTCTCTTCTTGAATATTTAGTAAAAAGAATACCAAAATTAATCAAAATTCTCTCAACTCAAGTCTCAATGACTTCCTTACAATTATGTAGAGATCAAATCGCAAAAAAGTATTTGCCTAAATTTCCATTCAACTCAACTCAACAGCAATCAGCCATGAACACTTCAGAACATTTCACAGTGGGTTGCCAGCAAAGGGAAAACGCCCTATCCCCTAAGAATTCAAAAGAAGCAAGAACAAGAAAATGCAATGAGGGTATAAGCCACAACCCGCAGAGGAACGACTTCAGAGAGAAAGAAAGAAGGCGTCTACGGCCACAATAAACATTCATCATTAAATCAAAATCATTCTACAAAAAATCAACAACGACGAAGAACAAGAAGTAGGAAAAATCAACAGCAAAATCCTTGCCACAAAAGGCACACAATGCAAATATTTATCCCAGTGACGTAATGATGTCAATAAAAATGCAAACGAAGAAGAAAAAAACTATAAAATAATAGTTGAGTAAAGATCATTAATCACAACCCCTAATTGAGGGTAGCTAAAATGCCGCTTGGCACGATCATTTGGCGCTACAAAGTAGGCAAAGTTTTGCAGCCTGGTAATGTTTTGTTCCTTTTTTTTATGCTTCTTGTATAGTAGGTATTAGTACCAGAATCAACATGGCGCCAAGGACGTTGATGACATTTGCTTTGACTTTTTATCTTGTACGGAAAGAACGAAAAAAATGCGCGAATTCTCCTCAGATTCGAAATGCAGCTGATGGAAAAGACCTCTTTTCGATATCGTGGGAAATTTGGCAAATTCAAAAGCGAAAAAAAAACAAAAACGTTTTCGAAGCTCAACGGTTTTGCTTGGCGAAACGCAGCTTGCAATTGTGCGCCAGCAACCCTTGCCGCATGGAGGTTTAACGTTGATGCAAGTTGGCATTTAACAAAAAAACGCGTTTTGATCGAAACAAAAGAATTTGGAAAAACTGGTAGGGATTAAAGGTATTAAAGGAGAAGAACACGTGTTCAGCTGGGATGAGAACACACTGAGAATATTAGAATAAATGAAAATTTTAATAAACCGTGAAGGCAACCAGCTTTGTGTATTCATAATCAAGTTTGACTGAATCAATATTCGTTGGAATGTCCTTCCTCAATAAATAAGTTTAACCTTTCTGAACGCAGTCAAACTGTTTTTCATTAAAAAATACTTATCCTAACCCCACAATTCCCACGACATTCTAAAGTCGATCCAAGAAGCTGCTGCCTCCTTTAACTTTACCTCTTAGCATTGTCTTCGCTCATGTGGTAATCTGCAAAAGCATTGTTTTGACCGATCTTCCAATTGCCAATTTGTGCATATGTCACCCACTGACGGTACATTACATTACGAGCGCACTAGCCATTTTACAGCATATTGCATCGGCTCCGGCTTTATGCCAACTAGCCGGACATGGATGCTTTATTATTTTTAATTGGACTGATCTCTTTGCAAAGATATTGTGCAAAGTACATGCAATCAAGCAGCAACAAGTTGTTGACTTGACAATTCCCCTGTACCACAAGCTCCATCACTGACTCTCTTGGTTGGTGATTTTTATTTGAAGTCACGTGCGCCCGGTCCTTGTTCGGCATGGGGAAACAATGCATAAAAACGTGACAATGCGTTGACAGCTTAAAGCACGCACAATTCGTGTACGTCATGTGCGCCGACACTCAATCGGCGGCTTGGTTGACTTGGTGGAAACTTTATGGGAAGTTTAGTGCAATTTATGCTTTTTTAGCTGATGTGAGTTATGTTGGTACGCATGACATACATACATTCCATTCTGCGTTTCATGCTGAAGGAAGAAAGTTTCGCGTGAGCGCTGTTTGGAGACAAATGGCAACATTAGATTTTTCGCATAGCTCCGCCCGTACCAATATTAATAAACTCAAATACCTTTTTGAAAAACAAAAATCCGGCTCGAGTAGAGAACCTTTGTTCAATCCCATTTCGTTCACGACCTCATTTCAAACCTCTGCTTTGTACATATTTCGCTTCAATCAAAGTAGCGTGTTAACACTCACCTAAACACCAAGTTCGCTCCTCCACTGCTTCATCGCTAAGCCAAAAATAAGTGTGTCAACATAAGATCGACCTTCGCAGTCAATACGCATTCACATGCACCAGGTGCCTGAGCTTGGTGAACTTGAATGGGATTTTTGCAAATCATTACCACTTCACTTAAAGTGCTATACATCGAGACACCAACTTCAGCCTCACCGCATTCGATTTGTTGGACTTTCCAATTTCACATTTTAAAATCTGCCATCAAAGACAAAAGCAATCAGACCAGCTTTAAGTGTAGAGTGTACAGTGTACACTGTACAGCGACAACTTGACATATTTTTCGGAGGACAAAAATAAAAGCAAATAAAAATAGTTTCTGTTATCATTAAGTACTTACAGTAAACCAAAATGAAAAATGGTTGCGGACGAGATCGACTATAGACGGCTCAGCGAAAGACTTAATTAAACTTTCACAAAAACCGTGGACACCATGCAAAAGGAGGCTTGAAAAATGTGTTTCAACAAACCAGATCCTTCGTCGCCTGCTACACAAGCAATAACGTGTAATTAAATGGCCAACCTGTTCTGAGAACGTTGCGTCCGACCAGCAGCAGATTCTTTATTTGGCATATTTCTTCTTTTTTTACTTCAAATCGTGATCAAATTACAATCCAGTGGAATTCTGTGTCAAACAAGCAGCAGCCAGTAACCAGCAACACGAAAACAATCTAACAATTCTATTTGGCACGAGCTCATTAAACGCCATTTAAATGCAACTGACAAAACTAAGCGACAGGTTTTTGTCGATTCGAAATTGCAATTGGCTACTTGTTGCAGAGCTTGTATCGAATTGTATGTACTACGTTGTACAAGCAGCAATTGCAGAAAAAGTCTCAAGCAGCCGTGAGGAGGAGGGAGCAAAAACGCATTGGATTTCGAACAGAGATCAGAGTGGGTGACAGACGGGTCAGTTGGAACAAAATAATTAAGAGATTTATGCCTTTTGCGATATGTTTCATTTTTTTTTATTGGTTTTTGCAATACACACAAATCAAAATAATTTCACAAACGACCACAGCACAATTGTCGCAAGTAATAAATCAAAAGCAACATGTGTGCTGCATACATTTTTTACCGTTTAATGCCAAGGTGAGGCGAAAATGACAAGCGCTCAGTCATCTAAGCTAGGTATTAATCGATCATGACGAACGATCAAGCGAGCTTGGGTGATCGCTGAGCAATTCGTAGATTTAATTGAATTTGAATCTAGTGAAACACGATCACATCACCCGATCGAGGCAGTACAGTGTTAACGGCAAACTAAAATCGGTTTTGTTGTTGTCGTCGTTACAAAGTTGGTCCATATACATACGCTGTACTGTGATTAATCAATCAACACTAGTCGAACGCAATCGAACGGATTGTTGTGTGATCGTGCAACCCACCCACTAGCAATCAGTCCATAGGGGAGTTGACCGTGAATGCTTTGATCAGTGGTCATATCTGTTAGTCTGTATTTATATATGTATGGGTGTGTGAATATTTTGTAGGTGCGTTCCAAACAATCTATGCTGGACTCCATAACAACATCTCATTCCGCCTGAGTGCACATACGTATGCTATGGTGTGGCGGTGTTGCTAGTGGTGGCGCGATCACTTAAGAATGCCAGGCCACATTTTCTTTGCTCAATGATTGCCCACCTGCAAGACCACGCAGCGCACAACGTTGCCATTATTATCGTCTATCCCCAAAGTGGGGCGAGCCTTTATTTCTTGTCGCCAGCCTACCAACATTTCGTTTCTTACATTTCCACGTGTGCGTTCGTCGCTGGTCGTGCTGAAAAAAATGTGTAAGTTCGCCGCAATTTCAAATCAATGCTCAATACAATTGTTGCTGATTGCTTGCACTTCACAGCAGCTGCTGCTGTTGGGGCTTCTTCCTTAAATGGCGGCCAGATTGTAAGTTGTTACGGTCGTGCCAAAAATGGTTTAAAGCTGGAATTTGCTTTTGAAGTCGTACTCGCTCTTTGGTAAATGTGTGAAGCTAGTGAGCGAGTTCGCGTCTTGGAAACACCTGGTGTGGACTTCACAGGAGACTAGGGGGAATTGAGAGAAGACTTTGTGAACATATTTTGAAGGAATGCCGCACATCATGTAATACCTATGAAATCACTTCTTTCGAGTGTCAATCATTGCAGCATTGACTTTAATGGTTAAATCACAAAAGCTCAAAAAATATGGAAGACATTTGAAGGCCTCTCTTCAGCCAGAATCGCTTCCAACTAGCAGCAAGTGTGTCTTAGGCGAACTGAAACTGCCAATTTGTTAAACCTGCCACATAAAATTCCACCACAAACACCGTGCACCGTGCACCGTGCACCGTGTGTAAAGTGCCAAACTCACGAAACGCTAATTAGGCACGTTAATGCAGTCAAAGTAACAAATTCTCAGCATTCCGCTTAAATTAACTGCTTTGAAACCAGTTCTGGCCGAAACAGCAACTAACAAAAAACACCACAACATCAATTAATGCTGCGGCAACTTTCAAACTGTAAACGGCATCTTTTGATTGCTGCACGTGTTCACCCAAAAAAGAATCAAACAAAATCAAAAAGAAAAACAAAAATTTACTCTTCCGGCAAGCTACCAAAAGCCCCAGAAAAAGCGTAGCAAAAAAACTTGAAAGTTCGACTGCGCTGATTGACAGCAGCAACATGTGAACTACTTTGCGGCATGAAGTGCAGCAAAATCTCGCACCATGCCGACGAACCGTTAATCAACTCGTCACTCACTCACTCACTGGCTCAATCGCTGACTCACGCGCGACGAGACGATCAGTGGAGAATGTATGACGTAGCTCACGTAATGATCGATTTACCAAGCAGCAATATTTGATTACCAGCAATCAGCTTGGTACACAGCCAACTCGACAACTTGTTGCTGTTATTTGCTGTCGAAGTATTGAGCGATTTGGCTCGAATTCGTTGCGAGCTGTGTGTCTGCCTGTCTACCTTTAAGTGTCTAGTCTGGCTCTCTAAGGTGCAGCAGCAGCAGCAGCGATCTTCTGAACTTGAGCTGAGTGGCAAAGAGTTGTATCGGGATTTCTATAGAGATGCTTGGCACTTGGTACGGCGGTGTAATCAACACAATTCAATTCTTTTCGACTTTTTGGGTTCGACTTGACTTTTCCTAGACACGATGCACTTTGATATGCAGATCCATTTCGCTTTGTCATGATACTTCAATGATGGTGTAGTACACTTTGGCTTTCCGAGGTATCGTAAACGATCTAAAGTTCGATCTTTTGATTGCTATGCTTTGATTATCGTGTCGGCCTACTGTTGTTGTTTGTTGTTTGTCGTTTGTGCAGAAAGACTTCTACGAACTGCCCAACTGGGGGCAAATCAAACAAAAGCGCTTTTGATTTTTCGTAGATGGATTTATAGCTGACGCGAGCCGTGGCCTTTCCTGCTTTTGTTCAAATTGATCGATTTCAGCGGTCGAATAACGAAATGTAAAATAACGACGTCGATGGCGGTGTGGCACAGCTGCAAACATTACGTGCACAGACCGCAGCAGCGTATACCATCAACGTGGTAAAGTCGTGACCCACGATCAATGAACTTTTCATGCGAGCTTTTGACTTCCTCAGCTCAAACGAATTTTGATGGCGGTGGTCGGTGGTCGGTGGTCGGGCATGTTTATTGCTGTTCATTCTCGTGCCAATTCTTCCAATTTCAATTCTATGCCTTCCTTGGACCTGGCTCGCGTAATGCTAAGATTACATGCCATATTGTTGTTGTGGTCTTTTGGTGTGTGTGGTTTCGATGCTTGGAATTAGTTTATGACCCAGAGGGGCTTAAGCATTTGGAAATGAAATGAAACGTAATGAAGCTGCCATCACGAATAGTAATTTTCGAAAATAATGGCTTGCCCCTAACTGACAGGAATTGTGGGAGTGTACCGTGGTGTTGGTCTGGATTTGAGGGCCGACACGAGCTGCAGGGTGAAATTCTTTTGAACATTTTTATGGCATTTTTCAGGTGTCAATGATGGTACACTTTAAGAGTTTAAATTGATATTTGTGCTGGTTTGGTGGATATCTCTTTTGTTGTCTTTTGAAATTGGAGGGGGTATTTTTGAAACCCTTCCTTCCTCTTATTAAAATCAAAATGCCACAAACAATGAATTTAATTTGACTTTGATAATATTTTTTCTCACACTATAAATGGAATAGTTTCAGCACTTCAGCCCCTCTGATTTTGGTCATGGGAGCAATTCGTTCAAATTCATTACGTTTCGATTCGTTGATTTCGTTTGTTTCTGGGGTGGCCATTGTCAACGATTGACAAAGTGTCCGGTGGTATTTGGCATAGACTATTGAAGGAAGAAAATATATTGAAATGGAATTTTAGTCAAATCTAAAATAGCTGGAGGGGTGGTGTAACCGGGTTAAATAATTTATAATAAAGGTACACAATGTTCATGACGTGAGTATATAATAAGGTCATAGCAAACGTAGGGAAGAGCTTTGGAATCGGTGGGGTAGAATACACTCTGATCTGAGTCCGTCAATGAAAGACTAACTTCTCCAGTGGCCTAGCTAGAAAGAATTGTACAACTTCGAACTGTGCGAACTTGCAACTGAACAACTTGGCTATGAAATATCATCGCCCATTTATCTTTCAAAAGTATCCGGTTTTGATTGTTTTAAATTCGTTTTTTTTCGTTTGGAAAATGATACGACGCCCTGGAACTTTTCTGATCTGATAAGGCAATCGACTGCTTTGAAATCAGAGATTACATATTCGATAATGATGACTTGGTGACTGTACAGGCTGGAAAATTCTGTTGAGGCTTCGTTTGTATAAACTCTGAAATGAATCTGCCGTGTCAGCTGCATTCAGCTACAAATCCATTCCGTCAAACAAAGCGTTCTTCTCTGCGCAGCAGACCGCGCTTATCTAACACCTTTCCAAACTAAGCCATAAACGACATCGAATACTTCAAATGGAACCAAGCACATTCGAGCACACAAATATATCACCAGGTGACCACAGTGTGCTGCTTTGCATATTTACTTCCTTTCGGAATGCACTTCACACAGACGGACGGACGGACGGATGGACGGAAGGAAGGTAGCAAGGGGTTGGTCATACAAGAACCACAAGAACAACTACAACAAACATTTTCTTTCTTTTCACGAATTGCGTAAAAAGCCAGCAAGCAAACAACCGAACGACTTGAAGAATTTCCAATTCTTTCAACGTGAAAGGAATTACGATAGACTGAATGTTGCCTTCGAGCGGCGCTGACTTCAGAGTTGTGAGACTTTTTTCTTTTACTACATACGAGAAGAGTGTTTTTATTGTGCGCCAAATGTCCACCGCCAGCGTACAACGCGTATGCAACTGCGCGTTTGCGCAGCTGTGCGCAAATTGACGCAAAAGAAAGAAGCAAGAAAAAATCACAGCTGCTGCTCACTGAGGCACTAACAAGACTGGGCACTAAAACCAGCAGCAGTAGAAAATGCCAGGCGTGTGGTGGATTGGGAGACAATTATTTCCGCAAATTGCCCTTATATGGATGCAGCGAAATGATTGATTTTCTTTTTCGTAGGTAAGTAATACAAATGCTGCAAAAAATGTGCAAAAAATGTTATGACCAGAAAGTTTTTTTTTATTTCTGTACAATGTATGATTCAACATGAAACTGTTCGGGAGAAGATAGAAGTTTAAATGCCACTCCCACGTCTTCGAACCCTTTCTTCTCATAAGATCAATCACGCGTGTCAGTAAACAAATTTTCTTCATCCAAAAATTAATTTCCGTTCAGACAAAATGTAAATCGCCTTCGAAATTTGGAATAATTTACATGAACCAAGCGGAACTTGGAATAATTTAAACACCTGCACTTTTGTGTGAACTATTTACAAAAAACCCTCGATTAGTTTTTTAATTTCTTTTTTTTGTTGGAAGAATTCGTCCAGCCAGCCGTAAATGAGAAGCATTTTGTCAACAAAGGCGTGTAGTTGCCCCGCTGAATGAATTAACAATGAAACTCAAAAGTCATTCGCACATTTCGTTGAAGGTATCAAGGAAATACTGGCGTAAGGGATGACGGAACACATGGCCACAAATACGGAAGTCAAATGCAGCCGCAAACGAAGTGTTGAAGGTAGTACAGTCAGAGATTTGCAAGGACGAATGCCTGCAAAAGTCAGGAGGCATGCTGCAAAACTACCTATAATTTGCTCATGCGACTTTAAATGCAGCGTGTAATGTGTCGGAAAAGGTAAAAATAAAGCAGTGCTTGGGAATGCCCGTTAAATCGATTGTTTTTAAATCACAAAGGCCCAGCAGCTTGAAAGTGGTTCATTAAGTGAAATGTCCAGCTGAGAATTTTAGAAAAATTATCACTTTTGAATTATTTCTATTACTTAAGAATTTATTTATCGACACACTGCTGACGGGTTCCATTTACCAGAAAACGCTTATATTTGTATCAAAAAGCGGGAATCGTTTAAGGCCAGAGTGTTACGAACTGAGGTATTTGCACTAGGGATGTGACGGGTGTGAGTTTCGCGTATGCAAATGCAGATGTTTGAAAATGGTTATTTAAACCACTTTTCCTAAAAAATTTAATGTTTTCACTTTTTTTATTTTTTGTTGTTTATTTTGACGTCCTGAAACTGAATCTGACAAAATTTTGCCCATATCGCCTACAGTTTCTCAGAAAAAACCAAAAACCAACCGCGGATACGGAGCTCCATCACGTCTCCACAACCAGAGAAAAAACAACCTAAAATCAAAAATAACCACCTTAAAACAAGTAGAAACGTTAATGAAAATCTAGTAAAGTTGGAAATGTTAGAAACAACTTCAAAAATTGTCCAATTTATATTAAGTTGCCAGATCTTTGATTTAAAATCGTTGACAAAAGTTATTTTAATTTTTGTTCACTTTATTTCAAAGTTGTTTTCATTAAGTTGAAAAAATGACGGAGTAAATACCATCGTACTTGATTTTACTATGTGTTTTTTTCTGAGTGTATATATTTTCAATTGGTTTTAAAATCGTTGTTACATTTGCCTTATGCGATGGATGGAAATAAAAATAAATAGTACGAAAGGAGCTACAGAGCTACAAATGCGGCTGTTTGACTTAAAATACGTTCTATAAAATAACTTAACGAATTATATCAACTTAAACTGAACACTTCGATTCAACATACAAACTACATAATACTATCTATACAGAAAAATCACATCTATACACATTATTTAAGCGAAAAGGAATTATTGCTCCAACTTCGACCCAGTTGAACGTTCGCCCTTGCGCAGTATCAAGTCCAGCTGGGAAATGAGACCAATCGCACGGAAGTTCTCCTTGAATAGAGCAAAGTCTTCCAAAGGTTTCAGATACTCCAAAGCTTGTGAGTACGACTCAAGCTCCTTATTTGTGAATGCGGGCGATGCATGACCGTTGGTTTGGCTACCCCCACCATGTGTCGATTTGGGTGATGGTGATGGTGCTGCCGAATGTCCGTTGGGAGTTGATGTGCCATTGGTCGTGGCTTGAACGCTGGTATTGGTACTATTATTGACTGGTGGCAGATCGGGACCATCAGTCAGATCTTCCACGGGTTCTGCGGGATTGCCATTGGTCATCTGAATGTCATCATCGTCCACCTTCAGACGTTTCGCAGCTGGGTAATAGCTCCCTCCGTTCGGTGTAGGTGTTGATCGTTGCTGCGGAGGAGAGTGAGAAGAGTGCGAAGAAGGGCGTGACGAGTGCATCTGCGGCGATGGGTATGAATTGCTTGTTTGGTTCTGACGTTCGTAATAGAAGTCATCGTAGTTGTAGTTCGGTTGCTGAGAGTACTGATCATAAGAACCCGTTGTGTTGTGATGCTGTTGCTGTTGCTGGTAGTGACTCTGCTGCTGTTGCTGTTGATACGTTTGATCATGCTCTTGATATGATTGATCTTGATCGTCTTCTTCCTCGTATTCGCCGTATTGTTGCATGTGCTTGATGTACTGCTCGGGCACATCCTCGAAATTGTCAGCACGATCAGAACTTGTGGGCGGGAATAGATGCTGCAAGTCCTGTACGATATCTGGTATCCAAAGTGATGGTCCAATAGGTTTCAACTGATTTGTGGCCAACTTTTGCGCAAAGCCAGTGAGATGAGTTTCGCGGAAACGATTCAGCCAACGATTGTCCGCCACAAAGGTAGTAGAGCCAATTAGCTGCTTAGCCGTGTCGGCTTTCTCCTTTATCATGCCGTGAGTAATGGATCCACGCAGCTGTGGATTCAAATTGGCACGCACTAGCCATTCGTATACGACAGCGTTGATGTAGGCGCACTTGCGACTGCGTTCGATCTCCTCCACCATTGCTTGCTGTTCCACTGCCTTCAGGTTGGACGGCACCTCCATTCGAAGTGATGGCACCGCACTGGCAATGAGTCGTTTCCCGCCTATGCAATTGGGCGGAAAATGCATGGCACACACTACGGGCTTCTTGAAGGGCAAAATGCGGCTAAGAGATGCGTGGCAAGCCTGCTTCCAGAGACTGTGGAAAGGATTTTCCGGCCTCGGAAACTGGAAGAATTGCAATTGCGGGTTTTGTCGCGAATTCGAGAGGCAACCAACAATGCAGCAACGGCGTATGGTTGGCATTCTTGTTTATGTTAGGTGCTTGTTTATGTTGTTAAGATGATACTTGTTGGTGCGAAATTTCAAAGTTCAAATTTTCGCTTCGTGCAACGGCAATTAACAGCTGATATCTGCGGCGAAACAAAAAGAAAAATATTTTTAGACACAGAGTTGCAAAATGTTAATTGAGAATACAAATATGCATAGACAATTTAAAGATCTTTCAGGAGCAGTGTCAAGGCTTAAATTTTATCATTACAATGTCATTACAAATGACGCTGTGACGTCAAAATTAGGTCAATTCAGCTAAATTTCATGGACAGCGAATGAACACCACAATGAAGTGACGTCAGAGCGTCATTGTAATGATGAAATGAAACAGAGAATTTTATTAATTTTGTTGGTGAATTTCAAATAAAATATCTCAGGTAACACTGCACATCATGCACATCTACATGAATAACATTTCCTTTTCTGTTATCGTTATTTTTTTCGTCACAAGAAAATGTAGAATGAATTGCCTTCTTAAGAAGTAATTTGTTTAAATGCAAACTTTACAATTTTGATCATCTATTTCACTTTGCTCAGGACGGCTAAGCCAAATCCTACAGAGGCTCTGTTATAACGAATTTGCTGATTTTTTTATTGTTTTTAAACAGGGACCGCCAAGAACCGGGTTTGGAACTGATATTTTGGAATGTCTGGAAACCGCAATCGATTTTTTTTTAAATTTGAGAACCGAATTTTGATTGAATTTTCTTGTCAATTAGTTAATTTGGCCTTTACGGAACAGAAACCGATATTTTGGAAAGTCTTGTTACCGGAACCGAAACGTAATTTTTAAATCTGAAACCGGAACCGATATTCGCTTCGGTTCCTGTTAAGGTTTCAAATAGGTTTCAACTGTAAAAGAATAGGTTTTTTTTAATTTCACTTATACATAAAGTTCCTGCTTAAACCATCCATTTGCCTCAAATGTCGTCCTAAATGTACTACCTTCAGTTATTTGACTTCTGTGTATATCATAATTTATATTATAATTTTTGCGATCCTTTTAAATATTTTGTTTGAACAAAATTTGTATATATATTGTACAAAGTGTAATAAAAATGTAAATGGAAAAATGGAAATGGTTTAGTGGAATATAAATATTCCATTTTCAAAGAAAAGTGGAAAATTTTTTCTTTAGTCTTCTGGTCACACTGTATTTAATTTATTCAAACCTTCGTGTCGCAGAGCCCTCTAGCGTGATTCTAGGTATATTAAATATGTAACACCGGCCACATTTGGTTGTGGTCTTAACTATTGTTTACATATGACACTGTGCCATCTAGTGGTAGTTCTACGTTATAAAAGTATTCTCAGTATATCATTGCGTTTCGCTGTTCACTCAACACTAGATGGAGCTAGTATGCGTTTCTGATAAATTCTGACATTTTAAAACATTTTGGAACTTTTAAAAAAAAGTGGTTTTTGCTTTAAAGGTAATTAATGAAAACCATTGTCAAATACATTTACAGTGCCAAATATTCAATGGGAGCCCAAGAGCAGCATTTGAAATATTCCATTGGCTGGAAAGTGCCACGCCCCGTTGTCCAATTCCAACCATATGTGGCATTGAGCTTAGAATTTAAGGCATAAAACTATGTATTGTTGAAGAATGTTCAATGGTGCCCTAATCGTCTACTTTCACGGATATATACCATGTGTGTATTACCCTTAGCCGACTTTCCATCTCTTAAGAAAAGGCAAAATTCCATACAAAATGTGCTTAGGAAATGCTTAAGCTAAGTTTTTTTCAGCACATTTTGAATGCAACTTTACTTTTTCTTAAGAACTTGAGAGTCGACTTAACCCAGAAAGCATTTTGTCGATATTTACATGCTATTTATACTTTATCGACCAGGATTACGGTTTTTTTACAAATGAAAACCGTTACTGCCTGTAACTATTAACTACCAACGAGGTACCATCTATACACTAAACTAGAGAGGGAACTATCTTCGGCTATGCCGAACCTGAAATACCCCCATACAATATAACCTATAGAAGTACCTCGAACATAGAAAATTTGGTCTCAGGACGTCATTTAGACCGATTTATATGTGGTTTTGAAACTTCAGACCAGGACCAAAATCCTTTTATAAAAATTTCCAATCGAATCCCCAAAAAAAGAAGTGATTAAGTTTCAGTTGATCAAATCCGACTTA
Source organism: Heteromyza rotundicornis (assembly GCA_951394025.1). NCBI lineage: Eukaryota > Metazoa > Arthropoda > Insecta > Diptera > Heleomyzidae > Heteromyza > Heteromyza rotundicornis. The sequence goes on along the minus strand of OX596010.1, from coordinate 65,018,212 downwards.
CCCTACACCGGGGCCGGATCCAGGATTTACCAAAGGGAGGAGGCTAATTTTTATACCCCCACACTCACTGTGGCAGGGTATACTAACTTTGACACAACGTTTGTAACGCCCATAAGGAGGCGTGTCCAGTATGGAAAAGTATATATTCTTGATCAGCATCACCTCTTGAGACGATTTAGCCATGTCCGTATGTCTGTACGTCTGTCTGTCTGTCCGCACGATAGCGTTCGCAGTTTTGGAGATATCTACTTGAAACTTTATGTACATGTTTTTCTCGTGAATACTGAGATCAAGTTCGAGAACCAGCCAAATCGGACAAAAACTGGGTGTGGCTCCCATATAACGAAAAAAATGGTCAACATTTTCCAAGTCTTTTTATACCCTACACCTCATGGAAAAGTGTATATATTCTTGATCAGCGTCACCTCCTGAGTTGATTTAGCCCTATCCGTCTGTCCGTCTGTCTGTCCCATTTTCTTGTAAATACGATTGCAGGAGCTAGAAGAAAGCTAGGGATCCCAAATTTTGGATTTATCCTTTTTAGGCCCTAGAAGGAGTTGGTATTGCAAATGGGCGGAATCGGTAGACTGCCACGCCTACCTCCCATACAATTGAAAATCGTGTTTTTACCGTAATTTTAAGATTTCATCAACACAGTATGAAATTTTGTATTTGATGTCGCATTTTCAAGATGGCGGATCCAATATGGCCCAGTAGGTTGTTTATTGCTGTATTCGATTGGAAATGTTTGGAAATGGATTTTTAATATGGTCCGAGTTTCCAAGCCCACGTATAAATAGGTCAAAATGGGGTCTTGAGATGAAAATATTTTTTTTTGTCGATTGGAAATTTTTAGAAACGGATTTTGAATGTAGTCTGAGTTTCCGAGACCACCTATAAATGGCTCAAAATGGGGACCAAATTTTTTTATGTTCGAGATACGTCTAAATGAATGGTATTTCAGCTTCGGCATAGTCGGCACACTCTCACGGTGTAGTAAATCAGGTGAGGCAAGTAGCATTTTCCACTGCCAGACGTCAGATTTTTCCCCCTGCCGTACGTCATTGAAAGATTAATTGAAATGATTCAGGGCTATCGTTATTGGCATATTTGATTGGAAATGTACTGAAAAATTAGTAATGTGCTGAAAAAGGCAACGCTGATAACTGATTTTTTAAATTTGAAAGAACGTCATTGACAACGAAGGCAAAAAAAATCAGGAATTGACAGGAATTGAAGTGAGAGCATTATTCATACTTGCCACACCTGGTTTACTCCACCGTTGTTCACTCTCTAGTTTTTATATAAAAAGTTTTTTTACATGACATTTTTATACCCCCACACTCACTGTGGCAGGGTATACTAACTTTGTCACAACGTTTGTAACGCCCATAAGGAGGCGTGTCCGGTATGGAAAAGTATATATATTCTTGATCAGCATCACCTCCTGAGTCGATTTAGCCATGTCCGTCTGTCTGTCCGTCCGTCTGTCCGTCTGTTCGTCCGCACGATAGCGGTCGCAGTTTTGGAGATATCGACTCGAAACTTTGGCTACATGTTTTTCTCATGAATACTGAGATCAAGTTCGAGAATCAGCCAAATCGGATGAAAACTGGGCGTGGCTCCCATACACCGAAAAAAAAAGGTAAACATTTTTCAAGTCTTTTTTATTGTTGTATCCGATTGGAAATGTTTAGAAACGTATTTTTGACATGGTCCGAGGTTCCGAAGCCACATATATAAGAGTCTAAATGGGGTTTTGAGACCATTTTTTTTTTGGTGGATTTGGTTGGAAATTTTTAGAAATGGATTTTGGACATGGACCGGGCTCCAAAACCACCTATAATTGGCTCAAAAAAGGGTCTTGAGACCACATTTTTTTATGTTCGAGGTACTTCTTCCTACAGTGTGGGAAGCCGAAGATAGTCCACTCTTTAGTTTTTTTTTACTATTGTGGTTGGTCCAGTATGGTTGACTTGCTTAACAGATGTATACAAATATTTGCTGATATACTCACAGATTTTATGTGTGTGAAGCGTAATTGCCTCAAATGTTGAATACTTTTAGATTAAATACGATTGTTTTTGTGGTGAATGAACTCGTTGACCACAAACGAAAGTAATTTAATGGAAACGTTTTTAAATTCTCGCAAATGCAAAAAACGTTTATTTAAAATACAACCTCGTATAAAGTTAAGATTGGCTTACAACCAGTAACAATTTAAAAAAGAAAATTTTCCTAACTAATCAATGTTTTTAACAACCGTTTTATTTATAATATCTATAGGTTAGGTTAGGTTAAGGTGGCGTTTTGCGGGTGCCAATGCAATTTCTATACAACATAGTGACAAAAAATATAGTTTAAATTCATAAGATTTGTTAAAATAACAGGTGATGTGGACGGTCAGACGGACATGGACCTATCGTTTCCGTTCGATGCTGATCAATAATATATATGTTTTTCCGTACCGGACACGCCTCCTTATGGGTGTTACAAACGTTGTGTCCTAGTAAATATACCCTTCCGAATTTATTACGTCCCAATTTTTTGAGCGTTATTCCTGTGGGTCTTTTTTCGCGATGCCATCTTCATTACCTGCTGTTTCGACTTTCACAGATTTTCTCATTTTCGTTTTATGCTGCTATACACGGTTTTCGTACTATGCCCAGGACAGGTAGTAAAACTCTTCATTGGCCTCATCGGTTTTGCTCGAACCGGTTTCTGTTTATATATTGAATATACAAAATCTCTCATTGTGAAATAGTTAAACGGTATTTTTAATAGCGAGAAGGACTCGTACGGTCGCTGCTTTTCGTCCTGGATTTTTGGAATTGCGATAATCCAAAAAAGTTTTAAAAAATGGTAAGTGGTCGTTTCTGTGTTAAAGCTCTCAATATATGTATGTAAATAGAAAATGTCACATAATTTCAAGATTAATTTATGTTTACAGGACAGTATTGGCAAACACAAGCATTATCATGGTCGCAAAAACAAAATGCGCAAGGTTTTATCGTTAGAGGAGCGCATCGAAGTTATACGAGAGTATGAATGTAAACCCGTATACAATCGAATTGCAGAAAAGTTCAATTGCAGCTCCAAGCAGATCAAAAGGATTATCGCCAACAAAGATCGTTACGACAAGGACTATACGAGATTTGACGCAGTTCGCGTGCGTAAACAGAAAGTCGCATTCCTAGGCGAGGTAATTTACGAGTACGTACTGCGTGCAGTGTACCACGAAGTGGCCATTACGTCGAGTATGGTTTGTGCGATAGCACAGCAAGTGAAGGAGGCCATTTCCATTGACGATTTCCATCCGAACAATGAGTGGATTTATGGTTTCATGACGTTCCATAAAATAAGCGACTTCGGATTGAAGACTTTGACAAAATGCATTTCTATTCAGGCGCCAAAGGAGTCTTCTTTGAACTGCATGGATATAATGCAGTTTGTATGTCGACATGACAGTACCAAACCAAAGTGCACCATTCTAGAGTCGTCTCAAGAAAAGAGCTGACCAAACAGCAGAGCGAAGCCATCAGATCGAGTCCTCAATTGGATATGAACATTTGGATGATGACAACCACATGGAGCAGTTTAGGGATAGTTCGAATTCGAATTCATATCGTGCAGCAACAAGTGTTAAGAGTTTGGATTTAGATTCAGAAATAAAAGAAGAAAGTTTATTAGAGGAATCTAAGCCCATGACCAAAAATCCTCAGTTATTGAGGTCTGTTCCAGATCAACAAATTAAAAATGAAATTTCTGAAGAAGAATTGATGATTTCGACAGAGCAGCTGCAGCCTCTGGCGGACATTACCACCTGTCCGGAAGCCTTACAGCTCCTAAGGGCTTTAGAAGGTTTTGCATTGCTTAAAGAAAATTATAGAGCAATTGGTCTTATCACGCAATTGGAAGAGGTCTTAAAGAATCCACCAAAGTGTACCGAATTTGAAATTTAGCTCAAACAATATATTAAATTTTTGTAATTGGGTTGACCTCAACAGAACACATGGGTGAAAATTACAAAATTATTTTGTTCAAACAACAAGCACTACGATATGAAGCACTTTCTAAGCGATTTTGTTTTCAAAAAACCAAAAAAATCTAATGAAATTGTTTGCTGCTAAAATAAAAACCAAAAGAAAAACTTAATAGGAATTCGAAATTAATTTTTCCTTGTAAATTTTTAAAATGTATGAGACGTTCTTTCAGATCTACATAAAATTTGCCAAATAAAAATAAGTAGTCTCCCAAAAGAATGAAGACAATTGGCCATCATAACATTATTATAAAGTATGGGTAACAATTACCAAAATTTAATTTTAAGAACCTAAAAAAATGTTACTAAGTGCTGAAGCACTTATAGCTGTGGTCGGCACTCCATAGCCTCGCGAGGCCGAAGGTAATCGTATTTTTCACACCGACACATTGGGCAACTTGGTATATGGGTGTTTTGGGATCGCTGATTTCGAATTCATGATGGCGGGTCCAAAATGTCGCAGGTGTGGGGCTAAGTCAGTTTTAACAGACTGAAACTTCCTCACTTGTTATACCCCCACACTGTGGCAGGGTATATTAACTTTGACACAACGTTTGTAACGCCCACAAGGAGGCGTGTCCATTATGGAAAAGTATATATATTCTTGATCAGAATCAATTTATCCATGTCCCGCCTGTCTGTCATCACGATAGCGGTCGCAATTGTAGAGATATCGACTTTAAACTTTGGATGGTATCATTAAACGTATAGAAACAGTTATTTGCATTCCAAATTTTACAAAATGATATGCAAAAAGCATTTGTTTTTTATTTATTCCCATCACCCTTGGGTTCATGTTTTTTCCTCTAAACTATGATCAAGTTCGAGAATCAGCCCAATCGGACAAAAACTAGGCGGAGCTCCCATACAAAACGCCAAAAAAGCAAGATTTGGTATTGCTGGTATTTGGTATTGCTGTATTTGATTGGAAATGTTTAGAAACGGATTTTCGACATAGTCTGAGGATCCAAAACAACATATAAATGAGGATCCAAAACAACATATAAATCAAAATGGGGTCTTGGCGCCAAATTTTGGCTTGTGCCGAAAAAGCGATGGTTCTGTTCTGTGACTCTCCTATAAAATTCACTTTGTCCACTCTGGTTTCCAAGAGCGTCTCACATTTATTTAGGAGCACTTTCAGAACAATTCCTTTCCAGTTCAAAGTTTAAATATCAAATCTCTTAATTACGCGTTGAGTTGTTTGCAGTTTTCTCAACTCTGCTTTGTGCTACGCGGTTTTCGCACCACAACCACCACAGTACTTCTTAGGTTCTCGAGAACGATTGTTTCTGACCGAACCGAACCGAACCGTTTTTATTTTTATTTTATTGAATACGAAATTGTTTCTTCTTCGGCTGCTCCGCTCTGAGGTTTCAACTCGTGAAATCTCCTTATCAGCTCGGATGTGGCTTCGCTCATTGCTGCCCTGTAGTGCTTTTCAATTAGTTCCATTGCGACGAAGACTTGTTGAACTTTTTTGTCGTTCGTAACTTCATACTAGGCCTAGCGTTGTTGTTTTTGTGTCTGGAACTGTGATCATACCCAAGCTCAGTGAGCAGAATATTTGTGTTTGTTGCTGTTGGCGAGCGGACGAACGATCGTACCCGACGGTTTTCAGTCTCTCAAGCAACATGAATAAGGTAAGTCGTCGACTCTGTGGTCGCGTTCGAATTGAACGGACAGTTTTCAAGAGCTTTGGATGACGTCATTGCTACTATAAATATAAACTGTAGCGCTATTTCAATTTGGTTTTTTTTTGTAGTACACACGCGAGGAAATCGTTCGTTTGAACCCGCATCATCGCGATTATAAAACTCGCAACATTTTGTCGCTGGAGGAGCGAATCGAAGTTATACGAGCATACGAAAGCAACCCCATATACCAGCGCATTGCAGAAAAGTTCAATTGCAGCTCCAAACAGATCAAAAACATCGTCGCAAATAAAGACGCTGTATTGCTTTACTACGCCAATTATGGCGCGGATGGTACGACAAATGAAGCGCGACGAAGACGTCAGCAGAAAATCACATTTCTAGGCGAAGTAATTTACGAGTACGTACTGCGTGCAGTGTACCACGAAATGCCCATTTCGGCAAGTATGGTTTCTGAGAAGGCCTTGCAAGTGAAGGAAGCCATTGCTATTGGAAATTTCTCGCCCAACCATGCGTGGGTGGAGCATTTCAAGACCACCTATGAAATACCCGAATTCGATTTGAAGACATTGCAGAATCGCTTCACTTTCCGCGAACCAAAGAAATCCTCGTTCAGCTGCATGGAGTTGATACAGTTTGTAAGCCGACAGGAGAAGGCAAATAAGCCCCAGAAAATAGACATCCAGCAAGATGAGAATGGAAATCCAAATGAAAATCAGATTACCAGTCGAAAATACCGCATCGTTGTGTCTTCTCAGAATAAGAGCAGCTGTGAAACGACTGATCCCGGCGAGCCCTCAATTGCATATGAAAATATTAATGATGACATGGACCATGATATGGAGAACTCAAATTCCAAGTCCAATTACGAACCATCAATCATTGTGAGCTTGGATTCAGATGAAGAAATCGAAGAAGCGAATACGAGACAAGAATCGAAGACATCCTCCCAACAATTGAAAACCCTGGCGGATATAACCACTTGCCAGGAAGCCTTGCAGCACCTTAAGATCTTGGAAGATTTCGCCATGCTTAAGGATAATTACAGGGCAATTGGCTTGATCACGCAACTGGAAGAAGTCCTGAAGAATCCGCCAACGTGTACCGACTTTGATGATTAACTTAAGACATTCGAAATGGATTAATATTCTGTTGGCACAGTCACTCGCGTATACTGAAAATATTCCTTTTCGCATTGTTTTAAATGTGAAAAATACAAATATGTATGAAAAGACAAAAGTATAGTTTTAAAGACATTTAGCAATAAGCATATATTCACTTTTAAGTATTTCAATAAATGAACTGTTGTATTATTCAAAAAAAGCTTAAAAGTTTTGATCTTTGTACACTGTGCCAGAGCTGTCACAACAAACACCATTCCTTGATTGCATTCGTCGAATGTTATTTTAACGGCAGAAAAATTATAGAAATCTTTGTCCTTGTGTGCAATTATGATTGTCCATTTATCTCTGTGAAGTCTTTTATTATTTCACAAAATTACGCTCTTCTTTTGACTTCAGAATTGAACTTTAAAATAATTAGTCAATCAAAAAGACTTCAAATTAAGAGCTCCAATGATACCAATACAGCAGCTCAATTAATTTTTACATCGCATAGACGTCAACCGACGCATTCCTTTTTTGTCATTTTGTATGAGAGCCCGCTCCTCCCCCTTAGTTTATAAATACAATTTTAAGTCGATATCACCAAAATTGCTACCTACATATATCGTGCGGACAGACGGGCAAAGCAGACTTGGCTAAATCGGTTCAGTTATAGACAGGGACGTAACCAGGAAACAATTTCTGGGGGGTTTTCCTAAACATTTTTTTAAAAACACTGAATAAAAAACTATAAAATGCAAACAATATTAAATTAACAACAACACCGTTTTTCTTTTTTTCAAAAGAAATCTTTCGATTTTTCATTAAATTTTTGAAAAAAGGTTTTTTTCTAAAATTGACGTATTGTGTTGACATATTTTTGGTTTTATTGCATATCTAATTACTAAAGAACATTTTTTTAAAACTAAACCGAAGTATTTACTTATTGTTTTTCAAATAAACTTCAAACTGTGTTGAAATATATTATTCAAATACATGTCTTTTTGGATTTGAAAATGGCAGTTGGTATCTAATTGAGAGAAAACCCTAATGAATGATTTGGCTTCATATTCTTTTTTGGTACACGAAAGTTTTCAATTAAAAAATACATATTGAAGTTTCTTTTCCGTTCTGTAAAATTTCATAATTTGTTCGTATTATTTCAGAGCTTTTTGGGGGCTCGACACCCCCCTCCCCTCTTCCTGATACGTCCCTGATTTCGTTTTAAAAACACTTTCATTTGATCCACAGAAAATTTCGAATAACTATAAACTTTCGCTTTGATGTAAATGTCAACTGTGATATTCGAAGCTTTATATCGAATATGGCGGTTTCTCTTTCGGGTGGGGGTGGGGGGGGTGTGGGGTTCAAACACCGCGAACTCTCCACACCCCTGGTTACGTCACTGGTTATATAGCCTGATCAAGAATATATACACTTTTCCATACCAACTCCGACCTCATGGGAGTGTACAAACGTTGTGTCGAAGCTAATATACCCTGCCACAGTAGTGTGTGGAGGTAACTTGTTTGAAGGGTACAACAATTTGCGTTTTTGTTACTTCAGTGCAGTTCGCCAAGTAAGGATTGCCACTCACGCCAGTGGCTACCGATATGTGAATTATCTATTTCATTTGCTTAAGCTAACGAAACTCATTCAGTTACTACTGTTGTTTTTCGATCCACCCTCACAAATGACGTCAGTCATATAATGGTGCCGATACGAATCGATCGTCAAATCAAATGAAATTTGAATTTAAAAATATTAAATTTCTAAAGATTGAAATTTAGTTGATTGTTGACCTCTTGGTTATATGGTAATATTCATTATTGGGCTCTAGGTCAGATAATTGTTGTTATTTAATTATTAAAGAATAAACCTTTGTGTTTTTTCATTAAATAACAACATTTATCTGACCTAGAGCCCAATAATGAATATAATCATTCTTAAAAATTGTTAGAATAATTTTTAACTAGAGAATGAATGCGATAAAACTAGAGTGTGAACTATCTTCGGCTATACCAAAGCTGAAATATCCCCACACAGTAGGAAGAAGTACCTCGAACATAAAATGATGTGGTCTCAAGACCCCATTTGAGCCACCTATAAATAGTTTTGGAGCCCGGACCATGTCCAAAATCCTTTTCTGAACATTTGCAATAAAATCCACCAAAAAAATTGGCCCATTTTGATCCTTATATATGGTTTCGGAACCTCGGACCATGTCAAAAATACATTTCTAAACATTTCCAATCGAATGCAGCAACAAAAAAAGACTTGAAAAATGTTTACCTTTTTTCGGTGTATGGGAGCCACGCCCAGTTTTTGTCCGATTTGGCTGATTCTCGAACTTGATCTCAGTATTCACGAGAAAAACATGTACCCAAAGTTTCAAGTCGATATCTCTAAAACTGCGACCGCTATCGTGCGGACGGACGGACAAACAGACATAGCTAAATCGACTCAGGAGGTGTTGCTGATCGAGAATATACATATATACTTTTCCATACCGGACACGCCTCCTTATGGGCGTTACAAACGTTGTGTCAAAGTTAGTATACCCTGACACAGTGTGTGTGGGGGTATAAAAATACACTAACGTCTGGTATTGCATTAGGTGCAACCTATGACATCCCCATGTTAAATTCCCGAGCAGCCTAGTGCCTAACAAATACGATACATCGCGATTTAAACTTTCTTGCAGTGTAAAAACGTAGAATTTTCTACCGATCAACATCATGGAAAAATACCCAAGGCCTCACAATATAATTAATCCACATTAAACGGAAACAGCGCGTTTCTCTATATCAAGTGAAATTGTTCGAAACAAAATGCAGATGGCAGCTAAAAATACTTAAATGAAGTCGCCGAGAGATACAATGAACGAACGAACGCCAATTAAAAAGCGAACAATGGCAAACACAGCTATGAGAGCGGCAGTGCTCTCCGAAACCCCCACATTTCAACATAGCAACATGTTTTTCACACTCAAAACGTGTTTTCGACCAGGGTAACGTTGCCGAATAACAAGCCGACAGAGCACAAATCGAGAGACCACATTTCATATCGAAAACTACAGCGAGGCACTTGCCTCGCTTTTTCCAATACAGTTCGCCTCAGTTTTGCTTTGTCGCTGCTTATGACACGGTCTCAGGTCGTGTGGAAGTAGTTGTCGCCCGTGATAGTCACTGAAAAGTTTATTTCTGTAAAACGTTTCAGCGCCTATTCAAAACAAACGAATTGCTCACGAACGTAGTGTACAACAACACAGTGGGCTCATAATTCCCATCTAACCAAATAGGCAGGGCAGCTAGTAACGCCAACCGCAGCAGAATCAACAGTTGTTTTTGAAAGAATCGCAGCGAAGAAGCGGCTAGCGACTCGTTATTGCAAAACGGGTTTCGTTTTCTTTCGAGAGATTACCTGTTTTCAGCTTGTGCGATAACCGTATTCTAATCGGCACAAGAAAACGTTTTTTGGTCAATGCAAGGAGAACTGGTTTTTCGATTTGGACTCGATAATATAACCTGATTTCCAGGTTTCGTGAGCGAATCAACTCATTTCGATTTATTAAGCTCGTAGCAATTGTATAAGTTCAGTCTGTTGGCGAACATGGCTAAGGTGAGTCCAAATGAAACATTTTATTTTATTATTTATAAATTTAAAAATTTTAAAAGAATAATGACAAAAAACTCAAAAGAAGGGCGTCAAATCGATGCGGCAAAGTAGAACAAAAATGTATGTTTATTCAATACGTTCTACCTTCTAATAAATATCAATGCCCTACACCGTAAAAATGCTCTTGCCTTGTTATTAGAGAAAAAAATTTGTTGACAAATAAGATCGATTTACAAATTTACAGGAATTGATTGGGAATCTTTTGTTTATTTCATTTTAAAAAATGATATCACTAAATCCTTTTTTTTTAAACAATTTTTATAATGGGTACATAAAAACAATATAACCGGGATTCTTTAGTGTAGCGCTTGCATTGTCTATATTTCAAAGGAATACAATAAAAGATTTTTGTTTGGCTTAAGGGGTATTTTAGAATATTCTCTTCCTTGAAGACAATTGAGTACGTAAATAGCACAAATATTTGTATATCAATACCTTAAAGCACAATCATGCTACGTCCATTTATTTTTAAACTGTAGAAAATGAACGATTCCCACAAACCACAATAGTTTGGCCAATGCAGCTTCTTCTCAAGAACTCAAAATGTCAAAAACAAGATTAAAATGGACATAGCACAATTGTACTTACAGATATCGATCTTCACATTCCACGAATATCTATGAAATTAGTTCAATTAAACGAAATCTTAATAATTTCAGAAAATTCATGCGGACTATATCGATGTCGACCGAACGGTCTTAGTGCCTAGCCCACAGCGAGTACGCAATATACTGACCCTGGAGGAACGTGTGCGCGCCATTCTCGCTTACGAATGTCGTCCCATGTACACCAAAGTGGCCAAGATGTTCAACTGTAGTTGGGAGCAGATAAAAAATATTATAGCCAATCGCGACGCCATTATGGACTTCTACGAGGCCACCAAAAACACCGAGCGCCACACCGATGCCAATCAGGATGAGATGAGACAGCAAAAGATATCATTCCTGGGCGAATGCATATACGAGTACATTCAGCGCGCCCAGTTCCATACGAAAGCCGATATAACCGAACAACTGCTGCGCAGCAAGGCATTCGAGTTTCGCGATTTCATTCAGATTTCCAACTTTACACCAAACAAAGCCTGGATCAATCACTTCAAAGCCACCTACAACTTTTCGCTGTCCAATCGTCAGATCATGCTAACGCGCACCCCGCCCGCCTCGCTGGATTTGAAGGACATCATGACGTACTGCACCAAATACAAGCACAATCGAACAGTCCCGGCCGGCTCTAATGTACCATCAGAACTGAGAAATCTTTACCGGACCACCACACAAATTGCGATATCGAGCGAGAATAATGCCACGCTGGAGGAGTTCAATCAGCGACGCCAGCGAAAAATTGATTTCCTCGAAAAGGCCTTGTACGAGTACATCCAACGTTCGCAGTATCACCACATGACACCACTCAACGAAGAGTGGCTGCGTAAAATCGCTTACGATTTGCGGGATACTCTGAAAATTGATAATTTCATCCCGAACAAGGCGTGGTTCAATCATTTGAAAAATCGTTTCGATTTCACATTTTCACAGTGCACCATTCCGACGACGCGCACACCACTAGTCTCATTGGACCTAAAGGATATTCTCAGCTATTGTAGTCGCCAGGAGAATGTCAAACTCATTAAGCTGTCGCCCAAGGAACCAAAATTGCCTACAAATAATAAACCGCCCACAACAACCATCACCAATTCGTCGCCAACAAAGCGTCCATCTTCGTCGAGTACACGATTCTCGCATAACACTAGGACCAGTACTGGTGCTCACAAGCCCCAGAAAGAGATTAAAGAAGAAGTTATCGATTTGGATGATGAAGAGGAAGTTGACATCAAACCGAATGTGGCAGATCTCGTACAAAAGTCAGCAAGTAAAGATGGCGATAGCAGTGACTATCTGCCGCCTCCATTAAAAATACAAAAGATTGAATCGATATGTGATAGTGAACAGCCTGTACATAGTCCCGGCCACTGGTCCGAGCACAGCGACAAGGAAGAGGAGGAAGATTTGCCAAAACACGTGAGCAACTATAAAGATGCTTTGAAATTGTTGAAGCCCTTGGAGGAGTTCGCCATGCTGGAGGAAAATTATCGCGTTATTGGTTTGATATCGCAGCTGGAAGAGATTTTCAAGAATCCGCCCCAAAAGGACGAGTAAATTTATTACATTTGATGACACTTTCTGTGTTTCAAAGACGTTGCCTTGTTTTAAAAGCAATTAAATTCGTGTAGATAGTAGAAGCAATGAGTGAGACCAGAATGTTCTGCGTTTTTGAAATGCGAACACTTTTAAGTTTTTAGTTTAGTCATACATTGTACACTTGTATTTATTTAATGTAACATTACACATTGAAATATAATTCATGTTCGATATAAAAAAAAAATAATGGCTTCATTGAGAGGCGACATGGTTTTATAACATATTTATGTCTAAATGGACCATTCTAGGCGTTCTCATCACATACAAAATGGCCGCCAAATTTGTGCTATTTTCGTTTATCTTGAGGAATACTGAACCGATGTGGACGCGGTTTTTTGCATTGGGTTGAATTGGGTTTTTTGCACAGAATTTAATATATCGATAAGCATTGAAAATGTTTCGAATAATAAATCGATAAAATATCAAAAAATTATAAACAAAAAATCGATAAAATTTTTTTAAAATATCCATTAAATATCAAAAAATGTTTGATAAAATATCGAAAAAATCCTCATACCTCCCATACGAAATGGCCGTTAAAATTCCTTTTTCTTGAGAAATAATTAACCGATTTGGACGCCGTTTCTTGTATTTGATTGGAAATGATGCCGGAAACGAAATGGGAATAAAACAGGAACAAAATTGTGAAATTAACCGGCAATGAAGTGGAAATGGAAATTATCGACAAACAATTGAAAAATGTCGATAAAATATCGAAAAATGATGAATAAAATATCGATATAATACCGATTTTCGATAAAAATTACTAACACATTGTCGCAGAATGTATCGTACTCGCATTTATAGGATATTTTAGCTTCGGTCATACCGAAGATAGTTTTATTTAAGCTACAATAAAATAGTTATGTTACCTCAAAGTCAAAAAATCTATTTTAAAAAAAAACTAGCATTGTATCTTTAAAAAGTTTTATTATCAGGCATGTTCTGACGCGATGGCGAAAAACTATAGTTGAAATCGACATAATTTGATGTGTCGACTTCACTTATTTTTCAATGTGTTCACACAATAGCAAATCGACTTTTATTTTAGTGGCTTACTCGAATCAAATTTCCACTATCGGTTTCAACTATGGATTCTGTGATAGTCGAGTATCGGCTTTTGCGAACTGGCCCCTGATGGTTTACTCTACATTCAGTAATAGTGAATAAGATTATATTTTCCCTAGGAGTTGTTGAAGCGTTTAATTGGACTGGTAATTAAGATAATAATATGAGGCGGGCATCGTTCAATAAGAAATTTACTTCATTCAACTGAAAGTCTTTAAACGAAAAGTAAACTTCCGTCTGTCCGTCTGACCGTCTGTCCGTCTGACCGTCTGTCCGTCCGCACGATAGCGGTCGCAGTTTTGGAGATATCGACTTGAAACTTTGGGTACATGTTTTTCTCGTGAATACTGAGATCAAGTTCGAGAATCAGCCAAATCGGATAAAAACTGGGCGTGGCTCCCATACACCGAAAAAAAGCTAAACATTTTTCAAGTCTTTTTTATTGTTGTATTCGATTGGAAATGTTTAGAAACGTATTTTTGACATGATCCGAGGTTCCAAAGCCACATATATAAGGGTCTAAATGGGGTCTTGAGACCAACTTTTTTTTTTGTGGTGGATTTGATTGGAATATTTTAGAAATGGATTTTGGACATGGTTTGGGCTTCAAAACCACCTATAATTGACTCAAAATAGGGTCTTGAGACCACATTTTTTTATGTTCGAGGTATTCCTACTGTGTGGGGGTATTTCAGCTTCGGTATAGCCGAAGATAGTCCACTCTCTAGTTTTTTTCTGAAATGGATAGAGAAGATGGGATATTTTATGATTGGCCGTTCTCAAAGAAAATCTTAAAATGGTGTGTTCGAATTTCGAAACCGGTTATGAAATTCTAAAATGATTGGTTTTTATACCCTGCACACTGGTGTCCAAGGGTATATTGTTTTTTACGCCCATAAGGAGGCGTGTTCGGTATGGAAAAGTATATATATTCTTGATCAGCATCACCTCCTGAGTCGATTAGGCCATTTCCGTCTGTCTGTCACTTTGTACGATAACTGCCGTAGCTTTTGGATTCCTCTTATTTTGGGGAATGATTGGACGGTATTGAAAATCGGATAAGAACCACGCCTACCTCCCATACAAAATGGCCGCCAATTTTATATTATTTTCGTTTATCTTGAGAAATACTGAACCGATTTGGATGCGGTTTTTTGAATTGGGTTGGAAATGAGGTCGGAAACGAAATGGGAATGAAACTGGAACAAAATGGAATTGGACCGGAACAAAATGGAACAACATTTTTAAATGGTCAGGAAATTCAAACTTTCGATAAAAATCGAAAAATTATCGATAAAAAATCGAAAAATTATCGATAAAAAATCGAAAAATGTTCTAAACTTATCGATAAAATATCGACCAAAATCGATAAAATTTTAAAAAATTATCCATTAAATATCGAAACATTTTCGATAAAATATCGACAAATCCTCATATCTCCCATACAAAATAGCCGCCAAATTTGTACTTTTTTCCTTTATCTTGAGAAATACCTAACCAATTTGGACGCCGTTTCTTGTATTTGATTGAAAATTATGTCGGGAACGAAATGGGAATAAAACTGGAACGGGAATCGGGAATGAAGTGGAAATGGAAATTATCGACAATCAATCGAAAGATGTCGATAAAATATCGAAAAATTATGATTATATCCATAAAATATCGAAAAACTAACAATAAAATACCGAATACCGATTTTCGATAAAATTACTAACACATGGTCACAGAATGTATCGTACTCGCATGTGCAGGGTATTTTAGCTTCGGTCAGATCGAAGATAATTCTCTTACTAGTTTTTTAATAATAAAGTGGGGAAACATGCGAAATGTTAAAAAAAAAATTATTGCTTACATGAGGTAAAAATTAAGAAAGGTCTTTACGTTTTTTATGGACAACCACTTACTTCGGTTCGATATAGTCAGAAAATATAAATACATACATACGGTGGGGTGCAATAAATCTGAGTGAAGTAAGGCCCAATGACCCCACAACAGCTATCCCTCATATCGATCAAAGCCGAAGTCGCAGTGCGCTCTCATTATTTCCCTTTGCTTAAACATTTTGAAATTTTTTATTTTTTGGCACTAGGTGCTCAGAAAACAAACTAGGATACCCTTACTATTGAATTAACAGGGAAAACTGATCAAAATTTCCTATTAAGTAATTCAATGAATTTCTACTGTTATTGCAAAAATTGTGTATTCTATTGAGCAAACCTAATAGTATTTTTCTCGAGTTTTTCCGGAAAAGTTAGATGCGATAAGTGGAAAAGTTCCCTGAAGTATTCAATAAAATCAATATTGGATTTGTAAATATTTCGGAATTGATTTGTGCAACTACAGTGGCCTAACTCCGCTATTACATAGTTAGTGATCAATTTGAACCGTATTATTTTTTGGAAATACATGGCTTGGTTTCGGTTAGGTTCAGCTGATAAAAAAAAATGGTTCAGTTTGACCAAAACGCTCCGGTTGAAATACATTTGAAGTCCACTAGTTAAAACTAAGGACATGAAATCTTACAAATAAACCCGACTTTTGACTCGATTAAAAAAACTTAGGAATTAGTATGAATTGTGAGGGGATCATTGCAAAGTTGCACCTAATATCTTTCGTTACTAGTGGAAATATTAAAACATCAAAGTCAACTAGTTAAACTGTCCGTATGTAGAGTACCTCTGAAACGAATCGATCGATAGCCCAGCATATAAATATAATTTATTGTAATATAACAAAAAGGATGACCAGAATGAGATTATTATCATTTTGTGAAGCAACCGAGAATGAGGATGCTACCAAAAGGGATGCGAATTGTGTCTAAAACGCCCAGTTTCCCCACTCGAAAAGTTTTCGTTTGCAACCCTTAGCACACACAGCATCACGTCCATAAATGGGCTTCGAAAACAACAACATCAACTAGATGTTTTCATTTGATTTGATACCGAGTGCGCACCCAAGTCGAAAACGAAATAATATACCCAAGTCATTGTCGGAATGCAGTGAATGTGTATACCTAAAATATCTCAGGTTACGAAACCGAAACAACCTCACCAAGAACCGAAAGACTCGAGTCATTAAATCCACAAACACATACAAGGACACGGATACGCATACAGATGTACAGTACGCAATTCTATACAAAGAAACCCAATATATATATATATATATACTCGTTGTATATATACAATTGTTTGGTTGCCAGCTAAAGTTATCGAACTACTTACTGTAGTAGTGAGTGAGGCCTTTTACTGAACTTGATTTATCATCGCAGTGCAATAGCAGATGCCCGGACGGACAGACAGACAGACTTTAAGCTAAACTATCTGATGGCATACAGCTCTCCTCGGAGAAGCTTCCAATTATTATTTCACAAAGACTATGTATGTACATCGAATATCGAAAAGGGCGAATTTTTCCAATGCAAAACCGAAAAATAATACGATACCATCAAACGGTGACCCCACATTAAATCCGATATATATGGTATGCATTGTTCGTACGCTCGTACAAGTATACCAGAATGTGATAAAAGCCCTCCGCACCACCGTTCCGTCCTCACCACCACTCACTCCTCACACAGCACAAGCTGAAATTTTTTGAAAGTATTCCAAGCGACGTAGAACCAAGTATGCTACAAACAGCTACTGGCTTCCCTCGACGTTCAAGGCGGGCACTCACCAGAGAACCCGTCAGACGACAGGGCGAACAGACCGACCAACGAAACGACAAAGCGACAGTTCGGTTCGGTACGGTTAGGTTAGGTTGGGTTGGATTTGTTTCGTCAGAGTACGAAAATACGAGTACCATACGAGCAAACAGCTTGACTGAGTGGCTGACTGACTAGTGTGCAAAACGAACGTTGTTAATTCCTAAAACGAACCGAACCACTTGGCATGGCATCATGGCATCAATTCATATAATTCTATAGTGTAGCAGTAGTAGACTCGAGTAGAGATGGTATGGTATGGTTTGGCATGGTAAGGTAACGCAAAGTAAGCGGGCTGGAAACATGTATAGCGGGGACGAACGGTGGACGAGACGTGCGGAAGATACTTAAAGTTGTTATAAAAGTTAAGATAGATGCGAGGGATAGATATGGTACATGGCATAGCAACCAACAGCCCGCAGCAGCAACATCTGCTGCAGCAGGAGCCAAAAAGGAAATTCGCATTCAGGTCCCCATGGCATTTGGGTGCTGCCAACTGATACACTGACACTTGTACACCAATACACTCACGCTCTAACTTCGGCATGACCATACCATACCATACCTACTCGAATCCCATGTGAAAGGTACACAGAAAACGATAAAATGGAAAGGTATAACGCAGAGCCAACATACAGAATCCAAAGCAATGACTGGCGTAGTAATGAATTTTTCGTTGAGAATCCCTCAAAGGTTCAAATTGATGGATGAGCCGATTAGACGGAAGGTCACTAAGCTGCAAGGAAACACACAAAGAATATGGTACGAAGACAACAAATACGAATAGTCTTAGAAATATTGATAGCGAGAGAAATTGGCCAAACGAGTTCATAGTTGAGTTCGGTATGGGGGGACGGAGTGAGTGGGTGATAGATGGATGACGAGGTTAGAGTACTGCATGCAATGGAAGAACAAAAATTTACGAAATATCGAGTCATAGAGACCCGAGCATCAAAGTTTTTGCGTCCTACCCTCCTTCCCCCGCCCCCCTTTTCTCTGGCTATTTTTGCACACATCCACCACCATGAACAGCAAGAGCGGCGACCACTATTATGAGACCCCGGCTGGTTTGTCTACTGTTATACAGAAAATGAATTCCCGGCACATAAATGTCTGCCTGAGGCAATATACAACAACAGGCAACAACCACAACAGCAGCATTAACTGCAAGAACCATACCATGAACATGAAGCATTTCTGATGATAATGATATTGAATGACGATGATAATGATGATGATGGTTGTTGGCTGGCGTTGCGACAATGCGCGCTATCCATAATGTTGGAATAGACGTGGTAGGTAGGCGAACCAAAAAATATGGTTGGTATCGTAAAATATCATGGATGGAAAACGAGAACAAAAGCTAAAACTAGTTCCTCTGTAGCCCCTTCAGCTGTCCGACCCCCTACTCAATATCATTTCGTTCGCTCGTTCGTTCGTATTTCGGTTCGTGCGCTTGTTCGTTGGATATCTGCTTGCCGGTTCGTTGGCTTCGCTTCGCTTATTCGACACCATCCCAGTTCAACACTATAGAGGCAACAACAGAGGAACAGCAGCTGTCGTGAGTTGTATGAGGGTCGTTCGCAAGTAGTTGTCGTTTTGGGTTTCACATTTGTGCTTGAATTGTGTGGAAAAATTCATTCATCTATACCCCTCGCATATCGCATATATGCGAGTCGAGTCGAGTCGAGTCGAGTCGAGTCGAGTTGAGGCGAGGCGAGGCAGAGTATCATCATCATCATCGCCTTGTTGTGCTGTGCAGTACGACGACGAGTAGGTATTATACGCCATATATATACAATATAATACCCACACAGCACTGCAAAAGTGTTTGCTTTCTACGACTGACGCTGGCTGTTTGGGTTTTGTTGCTCGTCGTCTGGCATGTTTGGATTTCCTTCCCATATAGATGAGGAAAAACGAGTATTATTTGGGCGCATGAGACGAATGTTTCATTTAGTGTTCAGCGGTCGTGTAGAGCGTTTGTGTTTTTCAGTTCTTTCGGATAATACGACTTTATAGAGCGGTGAACGTTTATACTAAAGAGTGACTAGCGCATAGGAGAGCCGCAGAGAGCGAAACCAAAACTTAACGGGGTCTTGAGAATTTTCGCGTATGTGAAAAGGTAATTAGTACTACATTTGCATGTTCAGTTTATATAGACGAATTACAACAACACAAACAATAACAGATGTCGCTGCTAGTGCTGTTGGTGTGGCTGATATTTGGATAGTGCTTGTGCCTAGCGTTATCTTTAAAATAGATATATGCAGTTGGTGGGGACTTTTAGATTGTATAAAACAAAAGTTTTCAAGTGGATACGAACGAAGCCGAACAAAGTGGTTTTGGTTGTTGTTTGCGGTTGATGGTTGGTGAAAGCAACCCTTAAATACACTTGTAAGCAATGCGTTTTCAATATAGCGTTTGTTTATATAAATTAAAGTGCTTCGATTTGAACACTTTTTTATGGCCTGGTGACGATACAATTTGGCGGTGGACAATTATTTTGATAATTATTATAATTTATGAATAAGTTTAGTGACAGTGACTTAATGATTGTGATTAGGATACGATTATAATTATGATGGAGATTATGTTTAAAGCAAAGGTCTGCGATTTTATTTAACATTCATCACTACTCTTTTGGTTATTAACAAGAGCATTTAAAAGTATTCTTAATTAAATTATTTTGTTTAGAGATCATAAAAGTTTCAAGTAATTGACTATGAAGTAATATAGATCCGGTCTAAAGAATTAAAAATGTATCATAATGCATTCTTGCATCGTTATACCAAATTGGTTGAATTGCGAAAACCCGGTTATCATATTTGCACAAATCTCCAAAAGTTTACTATTATCAAGTTTGAAGTCATTCAAAGTACGAATTTAGTGCAAAATATTATCGACCGCAACGTATATAGTACATAAAGGTGATTTCTATACCCTACACATACTATGTGAGGCTATATCTACTTGGGTATGATGATTGTGTGGAAGAGAGAGAACGGAGAACGTCCCTTAAATTCATAAATAATGCATAGCCATTGCTATGGTATTTTAATACGAGATTTGCACAAAAATTATATTAAATTTTGAGATAAACCTGCTACGGTTCACAACACCGCAGGAATTTCTGTCTTTCATACGAAAGACAGAAATTGCCTTCCCGATTGTTGTTTTCTTGACAATAAATGATTTCTGTATTATATTTGTGGTATTAATTTTCAACATACTCCGATATATCGGAGTATATATAAATTTCCGAAAATCATTCACACCATGTGCCAGCCTTGATTATATTAAAGTGTGGCCAAAATACTCACTGTAGCCTGCATCAAAAGTTGTTGTCGACCGAACCGAAGATACTTTTACCTGTTCGATGCTTTATGAACTCAAGAGAAGATGCTGAAGTGATATTTTACCTAAAATAAGGGCAAAACTACCTGATTTATTCCGACTAATTGAATATAAATGAAAAATCGAGGATAGGAAAGTTTCCCTCAGACGGAAGGACGTATTTCATAGAAAGATTGAGCCAATTTTGAAAAGTAGCTCTACGCAAACAGACTACCGAAATTACTCAAGCATTCAATGGAATTAAAGCAGTTGCAGACAACATTCCATAAAGAACCGACCGAAACGGATACGTGTGAGCATATAGACAAAGTCTCAACTCTCGAGTATTACAAATATCTGACTCAACCATTGAATGTATGTATGACTCAAAGCAGATGGTAGCCGACTTTGGCTAACAACCTTTCCTGCGCTGATTTCACATGAAGGCGTAGATTTAGCGTGCCGTAACGATATATGTAATGAAGCTGCCAATTAAAGAAAAAAACGTTGGCTTGGTTGTTGATACCAGAGGCCATTGAGTGTATGAAGAAAATAATATTTGGTATACATTCGGTTTAAGAAGAAGTTAAAACGACATTTGTGTAGAAAATATTTTAATGTTCCCAGTCCACCATCCAATACCTCCACCATCAATATATACAGCAATATGTGTGTCCGGGTAGTACATGTACATATTTTGAAACTTCTAACAACAAGCGATGAATCATATTTGTATTGCCCAAAGAGACAACCACTGTAAAACTATTGAAACGAAATTATTGGGTAAAAGCCAGAAAGAAATATTCTGTATCTATTGAAAATATTACATTGTGGAATGTTCCTCAGCCCCCGAAGGGATTACACATTAATAAAAGGCATGCCGTTGGGCATGTAACCGAAGAGTACGTTTCTACAATAACCTTGATGTACATAATGTATGGGGTGAAACTAAGTGGGTCGGTGATGAACTCTGTAAAGGGATAATAAAATTAAACCACCTTTTCATAGTAAATTATTGTTCTACAGTAGTAAAAAAATTTAAAAAAACGTTTTTTTAAACAGGATAACAAATTACAAAAAAAAATTTATCATATTTTTTTTTTGAATGTTTGACGTCAGTTTTATGTGAAATTTTGGACCCATTTATATGTAGTTTTGGAAATTCGAACCATGTCAAATCGAATACGACAATAAAAAAAATATAAAAATACTTGGAAATGTTAGGACGGTCAGACAGACGGACTGACATGGCTCCTTGTAGGCGTTACAATCGTGTTGTCAAAAATAATATACCTTGCCACAGTGTGTGGCAAGTTTAAGAAATAATAAATCGAAGCAGTGGAGCAGACTAACTTTAAAGGATTCGTGCTCCATCCAAAATCCTCAGTTAAGCGCTCCGCACACGGTCCTTAAATTTCATCATTACAATGACGCTCTGACGTCACTTCATTGTGGTGTTCATTCGCAGTCTATGCAATTTAGTTGAATTGACCAAATTTTGACGTCACAGCGTCATTTGTAATGACATTGTAATGATGAAATTTAAGCCTTGACACTGCTCCTGAAAGATCTTTAAATTGTCTATGCATATTTGTATTCTCAATTAACATTTTGCAACTCTGTGTCTAAAAATATTTTTCTTTTTGTTTCGCCGCAGATATCAGCTGTTAATTGCCGTTGCACGAAGCGAAAATTTGAACTTTGAAATTTCGCACCAACAAGTATCATCTTAACAACATAAACAAGCACCTAACATAAACAAGAATGCCAACCATACGCCGTTGCTGCATTGTTGGTTGCCTCTCGAATTCGCGACAAAACCCGCAATTGCAATTCTTCCAGTTTCCGAGGCCGGAAAATCCTTTCCACAGTCTCTGGAAGCAGGCTTGCCACGCATCTCTTAGCCGCATTTTGCCCTTCAAGAAGCCCGTAGTGTGTGCCATGCATTTTCCGCCCAATTGCATAGGCGGGAAACGACTCATTGCCAGTGCGGTGCCATCACTTCGAATGGAGGTGCCGTCCAACCTGAAGGCAGTGGAACAGCAAGCAATGGTGGAGGAGATCGAACGCAGTCGCAAGTGCGCCTACATCAACGCTGTCGTATACGAATGGCTAGTGCGTGCCAATTTGAATCCACAGCTGCGTGGATCCATTACTCACGGCATGATAAAGGAGAAAGCCGACACGGCTAAGCAGCTAATTGGCTCTACTACCTTTGTGGCGGACAATCGTTGGCTGAATCGTTTCCGCGAAACTCATCTCACTGGCTTTGCGCAAAAGTTGGCCACAAATCAGTTGAAACCTATTGGACCATCACTTTGGATACCAGATATCGTACAGGACTTGCAGCATCTATTCCCGCCCACAAGTGCTGATCGTGCTGACAATTTCGAGGATGTGCCCGAGCAGTACATCAAGCACATGCAACAATACGGCGAATACGAGGAAGAAGACGATCAAGATCAATCATATCAAGAGCATGATCAAACGTATCAACAGCAACAGCAGCAGAGTCACTACCAGCAACAGCAACAGCATCACAACACAACGGGTTCTTATGATCAGTACTCGCAGCAACCGAACTACAACTACGATGACTTCTATTACGAACGTCAGAACCAAACAAACAATTCATACCCATCGCCGCAGATGCACTCGTCACGCCCTTCTTCGCACTCTTCTCACTCTCCTCCGCAGCAACGATCAACACCTACACCGAACGGAGGCAGCTATTACCCAGCTGCGAAACGTCTGAAGGTGGACGATGATGACATTCAGATGACCAATGGCAATCCCGCAGAACCCGTGGAAGATCTGACTGATGGTCCCGATCTGCCACCAGTCAATAATAGTACCAATACCAGCGTTCAAGCCACGACCAATGGCACATCAACTCCCAACGGACATTCGGCAGCACCATCACCATCACCCAAATCGACACATGGTGGGGGTAGCCAAACCAACGGTCATGCATCGCCCGCATTCACAAATAAGGAGCTTGAGTCGTACTCACAAGCTTTGGAGTATCTGAAACCTTTGGAAGACTTTGCTCTATTCAAGGAGAACTTCCGTGCGATTGGTCTCATTTCCCAGCTGGACTTGATACTGCGCAAGGGCGAACGTTCAACTGGGTCGAAGTTGGAGCAATAATTCCTTTTCGCTTAAATAATGTGTATAGATGTGATTTTTCTGTATAGATAGTATTATGTAGTTTGTATGTTGAATCGAAGTGTTCAGTTTAAGTTGATATAATTCGTTAAGTTATTTTATAGAACGTATTTTAAGTCAAACAGCCGCATTTGTAGCTCTGTAGCTCCTTTCGTACTATTTATTTTTATTTCCATCCATCGCATAAAGCAAATGTAACAACGATTTTAAAACCAATTGAAAATATATACACTCAGAAAAAAACACATAGTAAAATCAAGTACGATGGTATTTACTCCGTCATTTTTTCAACTTAATGAAAACAACTTTGAAATAAAGTGAACAAAACTTAAAATAACTTTTGTCAACGATTTTAAATCAAAGATCTGGCAACTTAATATAAATTGGACAATTTTTGAAGTTGTTTCTAACATTTCCAACTTTACCAGACTTTCATTAACGTTTCTACTTGTTTTAAGGCGGTTATTTTTGATTTTACGTGGTTTTTTCTCTGAGTGTAGCGACATTTTTAAGAACCATTTTTATATATCGCTCATTGCCTGCCATAAGGACATAACTCAGAAAATCATATTGATGGGAAATCCCAACAAGAAAACTTAAAGTTCTAAAACTTTAATTCTGGCATTTGGCATGATGTAGATTGATATCAATCACCAATGCTAACACCGAAAACCTGAATTTTTAGTTGTGTCGTTATTGCAGGGAATGAGAGATATTCAATGAACACTGAAAGTAATAAAAGGAATGCCTTTCAGATTTTTCCATACACCGAGAGAAAAAAAATAACAGTTGCACCGTTCAAAACCATCCGACAGTCGAAAAATTTTTAATTTGACAGCGAAAACTGTTAAAATAAAAGCGAAATCTGATAATTGTAACAGTTTTCGCTGTCAATTCAACAGATTTTCGACTGTCGGATGGTTTTTAACAGTTTTTGTAACAGTTTTTTTCTCTCGGTGTAGTTTTTCAAATTAATGAGGATCTTGACAAGTGGAATATGAATACCTATTTCGTTAAAGTATACTGAAAAAATCTTTTGTGTTAACTTAATGCTGTAATCCATAATAGAAAGTAAATATGTATAAGAAATTAAATTAAAGTTGAAAGTGAAATTAAAAAATTATTGAATTTGGGATTATTCAGAAACGAAAATATTCTAAGGCCCAACCAGGCACGTACCCAGGGGGGTTCTTGAGGGTTGAATGTTTTTCAAACGGACCTACAGCTTCCAAGACTTTCCAAGCAGACATCACGTGCACATCCTGGCACTAGATTCGTTGAAGAATATTTCATGATGTCTGTCTTCATAGCTTGCGTTGAAGGTTTAATTTAAAATATGTCATATGCAGGATGGACTGGAACCGGTTCACAGATTTAAAAATATATTTCGGTTCCTGTTCCCAGAGATTTTAAAATATCGGTTTCGGTTCCATAAAGTCAAAAAAGTTCAAATTTTAAAATGAAAGATAAAAGTTATTAACAAAAACTAGATGACAAGAAAATTTAATTAAAATTTATATTTTAAAATTGTATTTTTTACTTTCTATGAGCGCTCAGAATTTACAGTACGAAAAATATCAAATTTGAGATGATTTTAGAGTCGAAAAGTATCTCATTTTAAAGGATTTTATTAACCAAAAAAATTTTTTAATATCAAAATATGCTTTGTTTTTATCGGCATGATTGATAGAGGCACCAAACTTCCTAATCGAGTCCGAGTTGGAATCGCGCGGCAATTACGTAGCCAAATACCAATCGGAATTACAAATTTAGCATAAATAACCGTAGCTTTCAAGGTTACGAAACAGAAGGTCCCATGTTCGAACCCCGAAAAAGGTAAAAAGTTTTTCTTTAATATTTGAAATGTTAATAATTTGACAACAGGACAGCTGTCCATGGAAGATATCAAAATAATTTGATTTGGTCATATTTGGGAAACATCAAGAGTCATATTTTAGACGCTTTATAGAGCCATATTTCCGCCTCATATTTGAATCATATTTAAGACACATTTTGGACTCCAATTAGAGTCATATCTCATACATTTCATCGTGCCCCTTCAGGAAGTGAAACACGCCATATTAGAGCCTTTGAGATTAGAGCGTAATAAGATCCTGAAAAGAGTCAAAAAAGAGGTAAATTGTTTGTTGGGTTATGAAATTAGAAACTGTAAACAAAAACAATTAAACGGTTTTACTTTTGGTCCGGTTTTCAGATTTAAAAAAATATCGATTTCGGCTTTTGTTCCGGTTTCGGTTCCTAGACATTCCAAAATATCAGTTTCGGTTCCTGTTTCATGAGTTGAAATGGTTTCGGTACCAGAAGGTTTATTCAAATGAAGTTCAAGTCTTCAGGTAAGGTGCTGGGAAACCTGCTACAAAATTACATATATTGCATATAGTCCTATTTTCGCATAGAGGTCAAACCAAATTATGTGCATATCGCATATCGCATTTCCTGCAATAAAGACATAACTCAAAATTCGGGTTTCGGAGCTATAATACCACCATAAAGATCCTCAGATATTTGTCCATATACTGCCAAAAGACAGAATTCATACCTTTAATATTTGATGTATTTTAACCTTTTTTAAAAATATTCCAAGTGCTAAAATTCATATAAAATAGTGAAATTTTAAATTTAAAATCGCTATTTCCCAACTGTACGATTTTTTGAGTTGTGTCTTTATTGCAGGGAATGAGCGATATATCGAATTTGTAATATTTTCAGATACTTCTTCTAGGCTTTCCTTCACCCAACCATGTTAATAATAACACTATGTGACAAAATGAGGTTTCTGATTGCTGATCTGATTACAGATTCAGAAAGGTCTTGGTCCACATAGTAACTCCCCCAAGGGACTTTTCGGGATTAGCTTTAATAAGCGAGATTTTCCAGGTCAAAGGTCACCACTAGTTTTCTGCACGCTTGTTAAAAAATCTTTCTAACGGTAAGCGATATCGTGTTGTATCTTCAACAAAAGTATTCTACTAGGGAGTTACCCTATTAGGACGTTTTCGTGCACATATTTTAGGGAGGTGAACTAAACCAAGTAATTATTGAAAAAAAATTTACACAAACTTTTTAACTTTTTGCTTGGAAAAATGTTTAAAATTTCAAATAATTTCCATAAAAAAAAACACAAAATTTTTAAATTAGAAAAATGTTTTTATCTTTAATAAATGTATGACTAATCCAAAATTAGCCTGCAATTTGAGCTTCGACTGTCAAGCTCAACTATACACAAAGAGTAACATGCGTTCTAGCCGACCTCTGAATTATCTCGAACGGATTCTCATTTCATTTTTTCCAGAATTTTCTTTTATTTATTGGCATGGTTTTATATCGATGCCTTGAAGCACAATTATGCTATATCCATTAGGTGCCGATATGAAAGCAATTTTAACTTAACTATACAATCAATATCAGAGCATGGTAAAGTTCCTTAACCACAACCTCACCCTACTCATTTGCTCCACTTTGTACAATTGGCGCAACATTTACCCTCGTCCACATCCTGTTCGGCCTCACAAATGGCATCCAGTAGGGCCATCTTTACCGAGCGTTGTTGTTCGCGCGTCAATTGACGCGTTTTATGAAATGCTTCTTCATAGAAACGTTTCAGTTCGGTAGCGTCTGCTGACTGTTTAGTTGCATCCGCTGTGCCAAGGCGACAGATGCATTTCACCTTCAGTTCGGAAACTTTAGGCAGAGCATTGGTAACTTCCTTTTTTTTCTGCTGTGCAGTAGTTGTTGCTAACTTCGGTCTTTTGCGTAGTTTTGCATTGAGTATATTAGGAGGCGTTTGATGGTTTGTAGTCATTGTTGTTGTTGTGGTTGTTGCTGCTTCTATAGTTGGAGATTCCAATTCGTATATGATAAAGTTTTGCATGTGTTCGGTGTCATTTGCCGGTTTACTGCCATCGACGTTATAATAATCCATTTGGGCCATAGTACAAGTGCTGTTGTGAGGGTCGTTGGGTTCGTCCTTTATGTGAATGGGAATTTCATGTTTTATTTCACAACTGGGTGGTTCCTGCTCTGGCTGTTCAATGTCAGCTTCGGTTTTCACCTCGACGACGTTCATGTTTCTTTTCGTGGATCTTTATTTGGTGGCCGCGCTCTGGGCTGTTTCTTGTGATATAGGCGCCTGTAGTAGAGAGAGCACAGATAAGAGTAACTCGATTAAGGCAGCAAAAATGTAAGCAAGGCTTTTGTTTCCAATTATACAAATTTAGGGCTTACTTATGCGATAGTGCAAACTTAAAAGCTTACACAAAACTCCTAACCATTTCACGTGTAGAATTACTACTTGGCAGAATGTAAGAAGCAAGACTGACGTAAAAATATATTACCTAATGAATGCAATGAATAGTTTTTCATATTCATTTCAAGAATTCATCCGAATGAATGTGTTTCAAACAAAGAAGAGCAATCATTTTTTGAAGTGTTCATTTCACGTGCCGACACTTGGCTTTTTCAGCAATTCAGTGCTTACAAGAAGTGCTTACAAGAAGAACAAAAAGCTTTAACATACCTGAGACTAGGCGGAAGCTTTAAAGTTGTCAAAATGCTTGTCATAATACCAACAAATGAATATGATAAAATACGTAGGTGCATTTAATAGTTGTTATGTAGTATATTTAAATGTTAGTATATTTTCGTATTGAGTGCTTCATATGCGCTGCCGAGCGACAAGAGCGTAGAGAGCATTTCTATATGACCCCCTTGAGAGCATCGCAACAACAACTCAACAGACGACGGCGATAAGAATTGCTTGACATGCGCAGTTGCCGATTCGAAGCACTTTCGGTATACTAAAATATATAGATTCCACGAACATTTGGTAATCGACTGATTGTGAGAAGTTCACATTTTTTATAGAACTTTCTGTTCGAGAATAATTGCGTTTACTTAATTATATGGCAGGCTGAGCTAACACGCAAAACTTTTATTTTCATATAAGTACCAAATGAAGTAAATGTTTACTTGTTACAGTTATGTAAGTGCATAGTACTTACGAGGAGTATCATAGCAAAACGTTGGTTTTTTGGGTCCTTTGGACTGAATACTAACCGAACAACAACTGTACAAATAATTTATACTCTTTTTCCAAACGATTTTCCTTTCGAAAACCATTCAACACTAATTGAAAATAACCAAGTTAGCCTTTTTTGATACGCTGAATCCGAATATAATCATAACATTTTTCCAGCACGCTCCATTTCGCCGTAAACGGAGTAGCTTTACTAAACATTCGAATAGTCACACCGATTTTGAAAAGTTTTAAAATTGATTTATAGAAAATACTCAGCTCTACAACTCTGTAGAAAATCGTTTTTGTATCTCTTTTAGTTTTTAAGATACAAGAACTTAAACGCATAACATTTTTTTTCAATTGACATTTATTTGGTTAAATGAGGTTGAAGCTGTTTTTTTAAGTATTTTGACACGCTGAATACGAATTTTATACTCAAAAATTCATACTACGCTTCGTTTTTATGTAATTCTGCATTAATTGTATTATTGAAATTTTTCATGAAATCTCAGAATATTTTTTTTGGTACTTAGACCCAATAGACTTACAAAATTTCAATTACCATTATTTTTTTCCAAAAGTTTTCGTTTGTCAAAACGTTGATAGGTTGATGCATAAATCGGTGTACTCGTGAGGCCAATGTAGCATTTTTGCGTGCTTGGTATATTTTGGCATTGATATAAAGTGCAATTCTTCCCACGTACAGCGGTGAAAATTTATTTTAAAGTCAAACCGTTTATTTCTGGTTAGACTAAGACACCAAGAATTACGATTCTTATAAGAAAGCAATATTTTATTCTATTCTGATACAGATGTGCATATGCACCTGTTAGGGGCAAAAGTGGGCTAAAGTCAATAGGGCAATTCACGAGTTGGTCTTGCAGAAGTGCAAATGCAAATATTTATTGGGTATTTTTGCATCACAACAACAAAATATACAGTTTTGCATTCGGCATAGCATATAACACAGCGCTGCAATCGGTTTTACCGATTCACACCGATATAAGCACACGTACGAGAAAAATAGTGCCGTCTCTGTAGAGATGTGATGAAAGCTGGTTCTCGTCGCTTAGTTTTATGAAATGCAAATAGGAAATTCAAATCTTTTTATTTCATTGTGGTGCAAAAATATGCAATAAATATTTGTATTTGCACTTCTGCAAGACCATTTGCACCAGCTCGTGAATGGCCTTTATGTATTTTGCTGTTGAAAACTCCAACCAACATGATACGTGCACGAAATTGTGTTTGCGGCAGTGTAAATTTTCTAGTCGAACGAAATACAAAAATTCACTTGAGTATATTTTGCGTTAAAGTGCTTCGTTAGCGTATAGAATCGAAATACAAAAGCACAGAACAGAGCCAGCCCGCCGCTGCCCACTACCCGCCGAAACGCGCTACGAAATAACGATAACAACAACAGCAACAAATTTGACGACAACAACAATAAGAACAAGACGAGGGTAGCAAACTGAATGTGCATATGCGCAACACCAAAAACAAAACAAACGAAAGCGAATTTTCGAAAAATTTACATTAAACTGAAACGCCGGAGAGCACCAAGCGACCTCGAGCGAAATAACAACCCACCCCCTCTCCGCGTAGCCGAGCCAAATGAGCGAACACGAACAACAGAAATAAAACGGCTACGACGACGACAACCACCAAGACCGTTAACCAAAGGCGCGGTGCTGCTTGCCTATGCTTATCTCGGAACCCCGGGAGCAAACCGTAACGTCGTGTCTATGCGCCGGTGCCGGGGCAATTTCAGCTCTCTGAAATGTGCTCTCCGCTACGCTGTTGACTGAAAAAATACGACCGAGGCGGGTCTCGGTTGTTTCCGCTTTTAGACAAACGCAACGTTCTAGTTGAGTGTCGTCCGCTCCGGTGCGCGTTACTTCTAAATATTCTGTACTCTGTGCCAAGTGTGTGTGGAGGATATACGCTGCCGCGGGAGCCATATAACCAGACAACCAGAAACTTCATTCGTAGCAGCAAGAAAAACGGAACGCATGTGCCATATTAAAAAAAAACAAAATAAATAAAATAAATTTACAAACAAGAAGAAGCAGCAGCAGCAACGCCAATTCAAATATTATCAACAGCGTGTGCGAATGCAATTTTGAAACAGAAGAGCGACGACAACAAGAGCTGCAACCAGCGACGACAGCAATTGTCAGATACAGCGCACCCACCAATACACGCTGGGGCCGTCAACGACAACAACAAAACTGCGAAGCTTGCGAAACTTATTGCTGTCGCGGGGCAAACGACGTAGAGTACGAGGCAGCAAGAACAGCGCAACTGCCGCTCGACCCAGCGCCGACGTCATGAAAATCAGGGAACGTGTGAAGGAGAAACGCGTGGAGGAAGTGCTCGTGGACGACGATGAGGAGGATGAGGAGGAGGAAGCACCGGTAAGCATATGACGGCAATAAAGTTCAAACGTAATGAGATGTGGCATGGGATGAGTTGGGGTATTTGACGAGACTGATAAGAGTTCCTTCAAGGTGCACAGTTTCTTTGCTATTTTTTAAATTATTATCTACAACAAAAGCTCAACAATAAATCCAACTGGAATTGTGGAACTGGGCAAGGCATAAAGAAACTATACAAGCTATTAAAAGAGGTGGCCGATCGTCTGGTATCATTGGAAAACGGGAGGGGGCAATTTCAGCTCAACGGAGCGCCAATTCCAGAAAATCTTCAAGGGGCAAAGCACAGAAATATTTCATTTCCCTGGGGGCAAAGCTCCAACCAGCCGTTATTTTTGAAACTTTCAACGCTGCCCAGTTATACCTTCAATTTCCTATAACTGAACATATATTAAATGTATTTTTCTCCCCACTCTACAGAGTTCACCGCCGCCCGAAAAGGTACTGTACGACAATCGCATCAAACGCAAAAATGTACTGGCGCTGAACGAGAAGGTGGCCGCTATACGTGAATACGAAAAAATGCCCGTCTACAAACGTATTGGACGCATGTTCCACTGCAGCCCCGATCAGATCAAACGCATTGTCCAACAAAAGGACTCAATACTCAAAGCATGGGAACAACGTACGCGCCGCTGCCAAGATGCGAAAACGCTCGAAATGAAAGTGGTGCGTGTATCGATGCTGGGCAAGGCCGTATACGACTGGATACGTCGCATGATGTACTACAAAGACCTCATGATAACCGACGGGCTGATACAGAAGATGGCGTTGCAGTTTAAAAGCGCCATGGGGCTGCAGAATTTCTTTCCGCATCAGGACTGGTGCGAGAAATTTCGGCAAACCTACAACATAACCACGAACGACAGCAAACTGTTGAAGATTGGCTATGTGCAGGGGCATTCAGTGCAAATTAAAGATGTCATCAAGGATGTGTTGAGCGAATGCACGCCGGATGGTCACTCCGATGATGACGATCAGCAGAAGGATGAAAACGAAAATGAACGCCAAACCGCTAACAACCAAGCGAATAGAAATAGCCCAAAGTCAAAGCCTTCAACAGCAACAACAGCAGCACCGGCTACCCAAGCGTCTCGAACTTTGCCGCGATTAGTTGCCTTGCCTATACAAGCGAATAGAATCGGCATGACACAAAAGGTGCTGGTAGCCACACCCATTGGTGGACAAAAACCCGGTGCTCCTCCCATGACCATGACTATTATACCTCTAACCACGATATCACAACCGCCACAGCCGCCAAACGCTCAACCGTTAGGTGAAAGATACACATTACCACCGCCAATGGTGGAGATAAAACAGGAAATCAAACGAGAACCAGAAGATATCCAAATCAAACAAGAGTACATATCGGAAGATGAGGACTTGCAAGAGCGATCGGAGCCACAGACGGCAGCACACAAACAAGCGCCCGCAATGACAGCGTTACCCAAAGATAATGTCGTAGATAACATGGACTATGACAATCTAGCTTTATCCAGTCTGCGCAAATTGATACAAACGCAAACTACAACATCTACACCATGCAAAGCAACGGATAGTGCAACGATCACCGTAGCCAAATTGCCTGCAAATACAAGTGTGAGTCCACCCACACCACCGCTACCTCCGCTGACCAGAGCGCCGAATCCGGTGGTCAATCGTACGGCGAATAAAAGAAAACTCCAATCAGACACGCCTGTCTTGCCTGCGATCAAAACATGTGCAGAGGCACGCAAGTACCTGAAGCTGCTGGAGGACTTTGCTTTGGTTAGGGAGAATTTCAGACTCATTGGCCTGATAACTCGAGCGGATGAGGTAATGCGTGAGTTGGATGGTGACGAAGATGTGGACGTAGATTGAAGCATTGGTGCTACAGCATACAAAAGGAAATATTTTTAAGAATTTAGGTTTTCATTTTAAGGTTGTTCGAAACAGTCTGAATTTTGATGTGTTGTTTTTGTTTCATCTAATTTTTTTCTATGAATACCAAAGTGAATTGTTACCCTAAATAGTTAGTAAGTTTGTAATAAAAAAAATGGTTGTAGAGTCGCACATTTTGTAATGATAATGACACAAAATACTGAATGTATGTGTATGTACAAAAATGTAATAAAAATAAACTCCCTTATCAATAAGAACAGCAAGACGATAATCATTCACCTGACCATACCCGGATACTCATTGAACAAACAATGGAGCTAAGGTTGACAAGGGCGTCATATTTATGAAATATACAATCAAAGGACTCAATGGAAATGATTCATTGGAATTACTTATCAGTTGCATTTATTACGCATTTTATATATGTTTGCAGATCTCGCTTTGATGGCGCCATATAGTATCTAGACTTTGTTGAAAGCAATCTGAAATTGTTCATAAACGCAAACAAGGCCCACCCCACCCATCGCACACAATCATATTCGAACAGCGTGTGACATTCGTATGGCCATTGCGCATGTCTGCCCACTGAGTAAAATCCAAATTGGGTACTCGCCACCCAGCCACATTCTGGCTTCGCACTGCGCATTAACATGCATGCTTCTCTCCACTTTTTTCCGCTCATTTTGTGCAGCTGCTTTATTTTTAGAACGCATTCTTGGTGATACCAGAAATGTGTACTTGTCTACTATGCCTTTAACAACATATTTGTGAAAAGCGTTGGTTCGCTTCTTCTACCATTTCGAGGTACATTTTTGTCCTTTCTGATGCAAATAAAACAATCGGAAAACTTGGAGTCAATTCCGCCAATAAGAACGAAATCGAAGATTTGATAGACACGTCGTCAATTTTAGCAAAATCTTCAATTTTGAATTCATTTTATTTTCCACATCTATACTCATACTTATGATAATTCAAGTCTTCCAAATCTTAATAAGTAACATAATATGTACTTATTGAAAAAAAATATATACAGTTTTGTGATACAAAAACAAATCACGCAGTTCAACTAATTCAACGTTCGCTTGCGTTTAACAGCCTTTTCGTAAACCTCCGCAAGCTGTGCAAGCAGATTGATGGCACGAAAATCCTCTTCGTATATGGCAAAATTCTCCAACGGACGCAGACATTTTAAAGCGTCTGTATAGCTTTGAACGATTTGCTGCGTGTGTTCAGCATTGCTCGCTGTATCATCGCTCACGGTTGTGGCCGCCTTTATCGTCAAGGGACTGCTGCTGTTGCTATGACTCTCCACCTTGATTTTTTTCAAAGGGGGTGTTGGGACGTTCGACACTGGTGGATTTGTATCTGGTGTGCAAGATTTCACATTTCTTGTTGCCGCGTCAGTCTGAAGTGTGGCTGTTGTGGTTTTTGTTGTTGTCGCTGGTTTCAACAACTCGTCAAGTTCCTCATTGTATTCATAGTCGCCATAACTAATGGTGGGTCCCTCTTCGTCCTCGTTTATTTCATCGTCTACATCGCCAAAGAACATTACATCGCCTTCTTCGTGCTCGATGTCATACTCATCTGGATCCTCATCTCCGTTGTTTTCGTCGTCCTCCAGTTCGATAGTGTCATAGCCCGCACTTGCATTAGACTTTGCCGCTACCCCCGGTGGCCCTGGCCCGTCACAGGTCAGTGCGCGTTCCACCTCTTTCGTGCAGTAGGCAATTATATCCTCGTATTTGAGCGACTTTTGCGGCGCTTTCGTTATCACAATCGCATTCAGACGCGACAAATCAATATTGTAGACATGCTTGAAGTCGTTCACCCACGCCCGGTTCGGATAGAATTTCTCAATGCCTATATAGTCACGAAACTGGAGCGCCCGTTCGCGTATCGTATCGTCGGTTAGAGTGGCACTGCGATGGTAGTGAGCGCGTTTAATAAACTCGTACATGACATTGCCCAAAAAATTGATTTTCTTCTGGCGCACCAGGCGGGGATTGTCGCTGTTGTCAACGGTCTGACAGTGAGCGTAATATTGCAGGATTTCATCGCGCTTGGACACGACATTTTTTATTTGCTCCCAGCTGCATTTGAACGCCGAGGCCACGCGCTGGTACACGGGATTGCGGTCATACATCTGGATGGCTTGAACACGCTCCTCCAGGTTAAGCACCTTCCGAGGGCGATTCTTCAATAGCATGCGTTCGCGCATATATTTCGTGGGCTGCAATTGATCCGGATAGAAGGAGAATAACAAATAATGAGACTACCCATGTTTTCTCCTATTGACAAACGGCACCCCTCATGCCGGAGTCCCCCAACCATCTAGTCTTCTAATGTATTCATTCGAAACTCACTTTTGCCATACTTGCACCCTTTATTGCAGCGAACAGAAGAAGAGGAGAATGCACAATCAGCAGTCCAGAGAAAAAAGTCCACACAAATCGCAAAAACACAAAACACGTGAAAATATCAAGGAATACAGTAACCGACTGAACAAGGCGAGCAGGAAAACAGCTTTAACAAGCCCAAGCGTTGTATTCACCGAGCCCGAACCGTACAGACCGACCGACCGACCGACTCGACCGAACTCAGCTTTGGTGGTTCAAAACAACAAGCTTCGACAAAGAACCATGATGATGCACACAATCTCATCGTGCAAAAACAAAACAGCAGAAACGAGCAGAGAACAAGGTTCGCGTAGTTGAATCTTGGTAGAGTGGAAAAGTATATATGTGCAAATACACGAGTGGAACAGTGGCTGGCTGTGCTCGCCAGATATGTGTGTGCTTCGGAATACTGAATACTCTACGGAGCAACAACAACAAGCGAAACTCTTTCATCAAATGGCATGTTGATGCCGAAATGGGGATAGTCAGGCGATGAGGCGATGAGGACAGACAGCCGGAATGTATGTTTTTGCGGAGATGGTGGTGGTGTGTCCTGATGCTGTGCTTGTGATGAGGAGGTTTTGCAACGACAACTCACCGTCAATCCTGTGCGAGAGGATTTTCACGAAGAAGGAAGAAATCAAAAGGACGAGGGCTTCGTACGGTGTGCTTCATCCACCATCACACCTAGTAGAAGTTGAGTTTGCAGCGTAGTTTCACAAACCAAGCAAGGGGAGAAATAAGGAAAATCATCAAATTGCGGAAACATTTCGAACCGCTTTGAGGCCTCTTCGTATTGAATTATCATTTCTACAGAATTGTAAAATATATTAGGGATCGCAACTCTGTAAAATTAAACTAAATTGAACAGCAATTTTACAAAAACCAGTTACTGTAATTAATATACACTTTTTGTCACAGTTAATTTGTTAGTTTATTTACGGAGAGAACTGTTCGCAGGAATTATGAGTTACTTACTCATAATATTGATTTTAAAAAAAAACTCAGGGCATTTTTTACCAAAATTTTTTTGTATTTTTATTCATAGATCAATGTCAATTAACAGTTACCTCCTATCAATTATATCTATCAATTTATATCTTTTACTGCAGACAGACAGTAAGACAGAGAAATTTCGACAAATATATACTTAGAGCTGATGGTAGCGGATGAAATTCTAAATTTTGATTTGTTTTCAACATTTTATAGTCTCTTGGGCCCCTTTTGAATAAGTACGGTACTTATCGAGAAATTCCCTTTTAAAATTTTTTTTCAATACAAAAAAAGTACGTAAGTACTACGGAGACATTTTCGATACAGTTTTAAAACTTTTATCTTAGTGATACATATTTCATTTTTTTAAGAATATCATAAAATTTGGCATGATTTTTTTTCGATTATTTCCAAAATGCGAAATTGATAAAATCGAAGAAATAAACACGGAACATAGAGTTTTAGCTGAATATGAAGAATTTAAACGTCTTAAAGCTTTCCTACATGGGAATTTTGGGCAAAAGTGAAAAGTATTGAAAGTTAGCTCAATGAACCTCTTTTTGCCAACATTTATAGAATTTTTTGATAAAATTATAATATCTCATACCCCAGAGAAATTATTTCTCGTTTGAGGAAAAATTGGATTGGTTTTGTGTTATATACAAATTTCCTCAGGTGAAAGACAAAATTCTATAATTTTAAGAAAATTTATTAAATTTAAGGAAAGTTTTCCTTAAAACATAGAATTTCATCTTTCAAATGAGGAATCGTTTCTATGGCGCAAAACCAATCCCATTTTTCCTGTCTGGGGGAACATGAAATTACAGTATTAAATTCGTTGAATTGTTTTATGTATTTTTTTTCTGAATCTTTAATTTTTATTTTTGTTAAATGTTAAATTAAATATCGATACCTTAAAGCACAACCATCCTATGTACATTTTTTCAAAACTCTAGAAAATGAAAAACAAATTTTCAAATGTTTTGTGTGAAAATTGATTTTTATTTCCTCATTTTTCAATTACTTTCTTTACGATTCCCACAAACCACTATAGCCTGTCTGATGCAGCTTCTTCTCAGGAATCCAAAAATACCAAAAACTCGATTTTCATGGTGATTGTACTTTAAGGTATTTTTCACGAAAAATTTCAGTACAATTTGATATCGATTAGTTGGCTTGATACAATTTTGAAACTGTCATTTCCCAACCCTGATTCACACCCATCACGTCGGTCAAGGCCGACTGAAACCTGCCATCATGAATTTTAAAATTTCGATATCGAATTCGAAATCAGCGACCCGAAAAATCCCCATATACAAAATTTCATGCTATTTCGATGAAACCTTAAAATTTTGGCCGCCATATTGGATATGCCATCTTTAATTTTGAAATTTCGACATCAATTTCGAAATCAACGACCCCAAAAATCCTCGTATACCAAGTTTAGAACTATTTCAGCGGTATACTTTTCCACTCGTCTCCTTCTTGGTGTAACAAACATCAGACCAAAGTGAAAATACCCATTCCTCATGAGGGGTATAAAAATAGTTGTGAACAAAAATATCTTAACTTTATTTTTTTTCATAAAAATATAATTTTAAAAAAAATTCTCCAAATTTAAGGGCATTTTTTATCACAAAAAAACCGTTTAGTAAAATAGTTTTTATTGTATACAATTCAGCACTTTTAAAATGTTTTTAGTAGAAACCTTAGTACCATTTTAAAGGTCTAATCAATACCTTTCAAATGCCTACAACTACTTTAATCCGGAATATCGCACTTGTCAATCGGACATCAAATGAAGAAAAATCAATTTAGGCTGTTTTTTTGGGCATGCCTAATCTAAAAATTATTTTTGCGTTGAAATTCTTTTGAGGTAAGTTTTCAAATGAGGGGTGCACTTTTCCAACTTTTTTTTCGTGACCCTCCTTAGTGTACATACTAGGGCTTTCGATCCCGGGATTCTGGTCCATTTTCTGTCCCGAAAATCCCGGGATATTTTTTCCTAAATCCCGGGATTTTCGGGACTACATTTTAAATAAATGAGTCCATAAAAAAAGTTTAATACAAGAAAAATACACCTTTTCTTCACTCATAAAATATAAAAAAAATCGTCTAAGCAGAAAAATTGTTTTTGACAACATTTGGACAAACCTAAAATAAAAAAAATAGAAAACTCAAAACTTAAAAATTTTTAATTTATTAAAAAAATTACGAATAAAATTGTTTGTGCTTGAAATTTTTTCTTTAAGAAAAAATAAATTTATATTTATTTCAGAAGAAAATTGGTATTTTCAGTCTTAGCGAACGCACAAAAATGAATTACTTAATAAAAATATTGAAGTAAAACTGAAAACTGATACAAAAGTAATTTCAGAAACCTTACTTAAGCATATTTTGAATTGAATTGTGTCTTTCCTAAAGAAACGGAAACTCAAATACTAAAAAAAAAAATTCATTTAATAAATTGAAATTAATGTTTATGTTTATTTATTTACGCTAAAACTATCAGTTTTCCAATAAAACATAAAAAATTTTTTTTTTATTTTTTTAAAATGCATTTTGCTTGTAAAAGTATTAAATCCCGAAAAATCCCGGGATCCCGGGATTGCAATTTTCAGTCCCGAAAATCCCGGGATTGCGAAAAGCCTTCGGGATCGAAAGCCCTAGTACATACATATATGTACCTACTAAGGCATTCAATCCCGGGATCCCGAATCCCGAAATCCCGGGATCCCGGACGTTTTCTCAATCCCGGAAACCCGGGATTTTCATTCCGGAATCCCGGGATTCAAAAAAGGCTTATTTTATGCATTGTTTAAGATATTTTTGACGGTTTTCTACCAAAAAAACAGCCGTGCATTTACATCCAATCTAATTGGTAAATTAAAAAAACCCACTTTTGCAGATTTAGTGCTACACACAAAAATTGACAACATTTTTTTCAATAACGGTTAACAAACAATTTTTATCGATCTGAATAAAATTTTTTGAATTTAAACCATTTTTTTTTTTACAAAAAAGATATGTTTTAAAGAACAATTCGTGTATCCG
The DNA here is from genome assembly GCA_951394025.1 of Heteromyza rotundicornis. Lineage (NCBI taxonomy): Eukaryota > Metazoa > Arthropoda > Insecta > Diptera > Heleomyzidae > Heteromyza > Heteromyza rotundicornis. The sequence goes on along the minus strand of OX596010.1, from coordinate 64,978,464 downwards.
TTTTAGCTATAATACTAAAACTACTGAAAGTAACTTTTTCGTGTGTAGCATGAAATGGAGATTCAGGTGGCAAAAAATAATTATTTGTTCGATCAATGTAATTTAAAAAGAATTACTTTTTGTTCGACTTATTTATTTTAAATATTATTTGTTTTGTTTAATGCTATATTTAATAAATATTATTTCTTTGTCGAATTAAAATGAAATTAAACTTAAAATATTGTTGCAACAATTTTTTCTTTAATTTTATATTAATTATTGTATTTAATTGTAAAATCCCGAAAATCCCGAACAAATCCCGGGATCCCGGGATTGTAATTTCAAATCCCGAAATCCCGGGATTTTCAAAAACACTTCGGGATTGAATGCCTTAGTACCTACAGTAGAGTCGTTATGATTTTTCGATTTTTCGAAATTGAACAATGATCCATTTAAAAGTACCTTCAAATATAAAAATAATTTGCTTTAGAACCCCATTTTGACCCGTTTATGGTGGCAGTGGACCATGTGCATACTCAAAACCAACAAAAATACAATTTTTGTATTTTTAGTCTAATTGGGCTGATTATTGAATTTAATCTAAGTTTAGAATAGAAAAACATGTACCCAAAGTTTCAAGTCGATATTTCTAAAAATTCGACCGCTACCGTGCGGACAGGCAGACATAAGCTTGTTAAATATTTTTTTTCAGAATAGAGTGCCTTTTTATTTTCTCACAGTTTGGGAATCCCAGGTACCCGACAATCACACATAAAGCAAGCCTGTAAAATACTTTCACAACAAAACCTGTACAAACAACAAGCACCAACAACAAATAGAGAAGGCAAGCACATAACACAAGCACATGATGAAAACGAGAGAACGCACACGCTTGAATCAGTTGATTGTTCGCACTCAAGCCAAGCGGTCAAGCATATATAGATGAAAGGCGGTCGTTTTTACGGTGTCTTTTTTTAAATTCAAAGGCAAAAGTTCAAGCAAGCAAAAAAACTTAAATGACGTCATCACGCCAATCAGTTCACACCATACACAATCGCCAGTTTTGGACTGATTTCTTTTTGCTGTATGAAAGTCTACCGGCATTGTGGGACATGCGCTGTTCGTTGTACAAAGAACGTAGGGAAAAAGTGGAGGCCTATGATATTATGGCGGAGAAATTACGCGAACTCGAGCCGAATGCCGATCGCGAAGATGTACTCCGAAAGATAAATATTTTTCGCACCAACTACCGGCGTGAATGTTCGCGTATTAATATGAGCGTTTTAATGGGAAAGCGCTACAAGACGACGCTGTGGTATTTTGATCTGCTGCGTTTCTTGCAGAGCCCAGAATCGAGAAGAGAGAAGAAATCTAATGACGGTGAAAAGAGTATATTGGTAAGTTTGCATTGGAAAACATAAAATTACTTTCAGTTACTCGATTTTTTAAGTTGCACTTTTTGTCTTTTTTCTAGCGTAAGAGACGTACTAGTAATGTCAAACAGAAACCTAGAGAAGTCACTAGCCAGCATGAGAAGAGACAGCGCGTGACCGGTATACCTCAAATATTCCAAGAGGAATCCTTCGTCTATGATGAAGACGCACAGTTTGAGTATATAACGGAAAATGATGGTGATGGCATAGTTATTGAGGAGACTCATTGTGAAGCGGGAGAGGAAATGGAGGAGTTCGTCGATGCGGACATTGACAATGACAAATCGCCACAATTTCAAAATGAATTCCAATCTTTTTCACTGCAACCCAATCCAAATATTGATTCGTCGCAGGAGAATGCGCCATTTTTAGGAGAAGTGGAGACATACGATGTAAACGGATACAATGTAAATTGCTCAGCAACTATACAGGAAATTGTGCAGGAGAATCGAGAGTCAGCAATGAATGCGGTCGAGTGGGCCCTGTCAACGGAAAACTTGACAAAATCAATGCCGAATCCGCTGATGGTGGCCAAACATCAATCACCAAAGAAAATCCAAAAGAACGTTCAAACTATGACAATGCAGACCCCGCAAAGTCTTCTAAAGAATTCGGCAAGTGAAGGGGCAGAAATATTGGCCAGATCATGGGCCATACAATATGATGAAATGTCAGATAACCAGAAAATATATGCGCGAAAGGCAATAGCAGACATACTATTCGAGGGTTGTATGGGAAATTTAGGGCGTGGCAGTGACAATCCCCAACAGTATCACAGTGAAGATGGTGCCCCGCTGGAGGAGAGCAGTACGTATGTGTATGAAGAAGAGGAACTTGATTTCAAAACACAAGATTGGATACTCAAAGTCAAGTAACACTAACAATGATCGAATAAAAATAAAGTGTACATATAATTTATTCAACTCAATTCCTTTCCAAAAGTTACCAAATAATTACAAATGAATTACATGTTTTTTTTTTGTTAAATCGTGTTTCATTTTAGAGATTTAAAAGTTTTCGTCTTTAAAATTATCTTCAATGGGTTGCAGTTTTTTCACCATCTCTCCCCACGCCTCTCTTTGGTATTATTTCATAATGTTCATTCTTAGTTCATTCGGATGAACTTCAAGTCGTGAATATTTCGAATGAAACGAACACAAAATGAATTTCAGTACATATTCAGCGAGTAGTGGCGGCGCATGGTAGAGTTATATGTATCTCTACGTGTCTGAGTAAATTAAACATATATTGAAGGATTAAAAATGCGCCTGCAACCTAGAAGGCATCCTCAAACCGTAGCACTCATTGATGCTGTACGGCAAAATCCTTCCCTATACGATTATCGCATGCCAGAATATTACAACAAGGCCTACAATGATTCGGTGTGGCAGGACATTGCCAGGGATTGCGATATGAATGATGGTCAGTTGTGTTTTTTTAAATTGCCAAATTCATTAAAATTGTTTCCGAAATTCCAGCTAATGAAGCGAAGGCGTTTTGGAAGGGGCTTCATCATTCTTTCACTGTTTTCTATCGAAATGAACTGATACGATTGGTGCGCGCCAATTACGATGGAATCGCTACACTGCCCCAGGAGATCAGCGACACACCTGACGAACGCTTTGGCAAAAAAACCTGGGGCTACTACAGTGATATGCGGTTCGTGGCGCCTTTTCGCATCAAGGGCTCAGATCCAGAATTGGATCGTCTCATCGAATTGGCCAAACCGATAGTGCAATCGGACACCCACAAGGCTAAGTTATTATCGAAAAACACCGCAGAACCTGTGGCCAACATACCAAATTCGAATAAAACCTCAACGACAGCCACACCAAGTACCCGAACAGGAAAATCGGGCCATGAAATCACAGCAACGGTTACAAGTGGTGGCGAAGAATTCGATATCGTGCCAGTGGCCAGCATGGAGGGCTTCGACAATTGCTTGGCTAGTTTTTTCGACGCCATGTTTCGTTCGACAAATGCTTTACCAGAGCATTTACAGCGCCGAGTGAAACGTGAATTGCTGCAGTCGTTACACAATGCCGAAGCAGAAGCAGAGCAAATGACGTAAATTAAAGGGGATGACACACTGGCGTCAATTGACCCCGAGTGCTGTCAAAGTGTTGTAGTTTCCAAGGCAAAATTAAAAATGAACACTTTTTGAGAGCTTCGAGCTGGGGTCATGAATCAAAAGAGTGTTGCATTTTAGCAAAATGTAGCTGTCAAATCTTTAGTAGCAAAAACAAGGTTGCAAAAGTATTAAAAAAGCATACGAAATGCTAGTATTTTCCGTTTTTGTTCGTTGCAAGCAACACTTGTCAGGAATTTGTTCATCGTTACTTTATATTATCATTAAATTTGTTGAAGCAATACGAAATGTAAGTAAATAACACAATTAAACATGAATATTTTAATGAAATTGTACAATCGTAGGTTTATAAAAATATTCTGCATGAACTGAAATGTGCATTGGTTGCACTCTTTTATCATATAGGCACATAAAATATTAGTGATTGCAACCCTTTTGTGATATAAAGAAAAAAGGGAGCAGATTGACCCGGCGTCAAATATTTTTGCGTGTGGCACGTCCAGGCGTCAAAATAGTAAAAGAGCATAAAAGAGAATAAAAATACAAATGAATAGGGGTCAAATGACGCCAGTGTGTCATGCCCTTAAAAGAAGAAATAAAAAATAAATCGAATATTCATTTCACTGCTTTTGCATTAAATTTTATCACGAAAACTTTAAGCTTTTGAAAAGCTTTTAGCTTTGATGTCTCTCTAAAATAAACACGCTAGTTTCGCGTTCATTTTGTCATAATCAAAAAACTGCTTCAGTCAGCTGTGAATTGTTGCTTGAAGAGAACTCATTGCCCGTCGCTCGTGTAAAGAAAATAATGAACACAATTGGGCGTGTGGAAGCTAGAGCAATTGCTTTAATTAACAATGTTAAAAGGCATCCTGTGCTTTACAGACCCGAAGAAAATAGCTTCAAGAGTTTGCCACGAACGGCAAAGCAGCGTCTTTGGGATATGATAGCAAGGCAATCGGGATTTGTTAAAAGTGAGTACCTACATACTACATAGAAAGATAGTGGTATAAAATGTCTATTATCTTTCCAGCTGAGGATGCGAAAAGTAAATGGGCCTGTCTGAACAGAGCATTCAAGGCACATTTGGAAAATGTAGCCAGAAAGAAACTGCGCCGTTACGTACCCAAAACGGACGATCCGAATGACAGCTATGTACAACCGACGGACTGGTGCTACTACGACCACATGAAATTCATGGCGCCGATAATAAACGCAACAATACTGTCCCATAGCCCAGGGATGAAGGTTAAAGTCGGCAATTTAATTGTGGAAATCGAAGTCGATAATAAAAATAAATTACTCATGCAAACACGCTGTCAAAATTCCACCACTTCGAAAGAAGGGGCGGGCAATGAGCTGCCAGATTCTGGAAGGACGGTTCGACCTCCGCCTACAAATGCCGTTTTCAAAGCCACCCAATCATTTCGCGATTTGTCCACTAACGATCAGAATCTAAAAGTATACTTCGATGCCATGCTGCGCTCCACACAAAGACTGCCTCGATTCCATCAGGAACGCGTCAAGCTCAAACTGTTACATGCAATTGCAATTCACACATCAAATAAGCCCGCTTCCTAAGACACAAGTTGTGTTTTATGCAGATTAGCAAGATAAGAATGAAAATTCGTTTCAAATTAAGTATTTATTTTTAGATATATTTTCCTCGGAAAATCTTACCGGCTTTCTGTCTATGGCGGCTGCTGCTTCGTATGGTTGTTCGTGTCATTATGGTTTCAAAAAAGCCCAAAAGCCGTCTTCAAAACCGAGATCGCCATATTCGAAAGCAGATTCCGCCGCAGACAAAAGCGCCCCCTATTTCGGTTGGCGGCGGCTAGTCAATCGGCTAAGCCCGGTTTTTGGCTAAGCCGATTTTCCTTTAAATGGATATGCTAAAAATTTTCAAAATATAAGTTTTTTACTGCTAAAATTGCTAACCATTTTTATTTATATAAATAAAAATGCCACAATTAATTTAAAAAAAAAATTTTTAGCAAACAAATTTCTTATTTGGCGCGTATAGATGAGTTTTGGACCGTCAATCGCTTTGGTTTTCTAAAATTTGTTTTGAAACCAAACTTTGGCAAAAACATTTTACGAATTGAACAAAATTGTAAACAGTAAAAACTGTAAACAGTAAAAACTGTAAACAGTAAAAATTTTCAAAAAATTCAATTTCAAAATTTTTTTTAAAATTGTTTACTTGTATTTTGTGGATTTATCTTCTTAATATATAAAAAAGTTGTATGTATTAGTGAACATCACGACTAAACCACTGAACGTATCAGAACCATATAAACACCATACGTTTATTTGTGAGCTCCGGAAGGTTTGTGTACTACTTTTGACTTGATTGGTCAAAGTGGGGTACCACTCATACAATTTAAGTATTATATTTTTTTAAATTTTAAGTTTAATGAAAATGTGAAAAAATTGTTGTGAGTGATTGTGCGGCTAATAAACATGATTTTCGAAGCAACATAAAGGTCATTGCATTAATTTTGCTGTGCGGGTTGCCAAAAATCTCTCCAAAGTACTCAAAAAAGCAACTATTTTTTTTCCAACATTTTTTTTGTTTTTCGATTCGTGTTGTTTACGTAGTTTTGCTTATGAGAGCAGAATTTTTTCCCAACTGCATACCGGGCTTAAATGAAAAAAAATTATATATAGCCAGAGAAAAGCTAACCTGGCAACGCTATAATAAAAGTAAACAACATTTTTGTAAGCGTTCGCTGAATTGTTTGAGAAGGTTTGCGTTCATTCTCATACGGTAGTCGGAAACGGTTCGTGGACACGATAACGTCAAGAGAGAATAAAAGAGTAATTATTTATTAACAAAAGAGGTTATTGTTTGTAGTTCTGAAGTTTCTATAAATAATTAAAGTTGGCAAATATTAAAAAAACAAACTTCCGCGAAACAATAGAAACTGGAAAGAATGGAAAAGTTGGCCACAGATCCCGTCATTGAATTCTACCTGAAGATGTCAAAGTGAGTAGCAAATATAATTACTGAGGCCAAAAACAATAAGCGCAAGCGATGCCAGATTTCTAGGAAAAAATCCTTTTTCCCTTTGGGATGTGGGAATTTCCATTGATTTTACAGTACTCGTTGAATTTTTGTAATGGGAGCACTTCTTTATGGTGGAGCTCCACCTTTGAGGTCCCCACACATCAACGCGTAAATCCATAGCCGCCGCGAAATGTTCGCCTACAGTACGGGAGCGAAACGGACGCGCAAATATTGACCCACACTGACGCGGAATCCGGTGCAATCCCAATGCAACGCTGGAAATTTGTTAAATTACAGTGATGCCAGCAAAAAAAATATAATCTGAAGGCTTAAGTGAAGCGCTTAAGCCACGCCCCGATTTTCTTAATTTTTTTAGAGTAGAACTTGACCTCATAAAACTGAATCTGCAAAAATTTTGATGCGCAAATGTCTAGTTTCCGAGATATTTAATTTTAAAGTTACGGATTTTCCCATACGAAATCGTACATGGGCATTTTCAATTACAAAATTTTTAAATTACAAATGATAGTAATTTCAATTGAAATTTTTTCCAATTATAATTACATGTAATTGGCATTTAAATTTTTTCAATTACAATTACATTTCTCGAAAAATTTCAATTACATTTGTCATTGAAAAATGTTATTGAAATGTAATTGAGAGAAAAAAAGTAATCATTACTTTTGAAAAGTAATAATTACATTTTTTGTAATTAATTACATGAAAAATCACGGATTACAGGAAAATTAAGGGAACAATTTGAAACTTTTAGAATAAAACACTTGGACTTTTCATGGGTGAATCATACCAGGTGGGATTGTAGCTGCCACCAAGGGCGTCCTAGGACTTTTTTGGGTGATTCATGGCAGTTGGGATTAGAGCTGCCATCAAGTGCGTCCCTGGACTTTTTTGGATGAATTATGTCGTTTTTTATTATGAACAAATAAGTGACTACAAAATTTATCGGTTGGTAGGCGCTAAGTTTTTCATATAAAAAAAACAAAACTGATGGAAAACGTTTGATACCAAAACACGGCTAATAAAATCTGGGATTTCCTAGATATTTGCCTAAGAGTAGACTTTGGTCGCAAAACGCGAAATGACTTCGTTAAATTAAAAAGTTAATTGCATTGAAAATTTAACTTCGTTAAAAGTTAAATTAAATAGTTAAATTCTCTATAGAAAATTTTTTTTCACAAAAAACGCATAAAAAAAATTTTAACTATATACCCTTTTTTCGATCGATTTCAGCCCTCTATATGCAAATTTAACTTAAATGAAAACTTTGTAAAAATTTTACAAAAAGAATTTGCCGACGCGCTTTTTTTTTATTGTCACTACGCACTCAGAGTTCCAAGTTGATTGAAAAATGTCGGCGGCGGCTAAACAGTTTCGCGCCGACCATAATCGGCTTCAATCGGCGTGAGAATAAATCGATGTCAATATCGGTTGAGCCGACATAATCGACTCAATATTTCGCCGACTACCAAGCCGATACATTTGACGGCGGGCTAGGCACGCCGTCTCGACTTGGAACTTTAAATTTTTGTCAACAACACGAAAGAGTTCTGTGTTTACAATTTTTCAACAGTGTGGCTAGGTGGATTATTAAAAATAGTATGAATTCTTAATTTTTACTTTTTTTTTACATTCAATAATACAAATTTTTTTTTCGTTTCAAAGTTAGCTAATGCTAGTTAATCGAAGAAATTTAACTTAACTAAATGAAAAAGTTAATGGTTTTCGAAATTAACTGAAACGTTAAAAGTTAACCAAAAATTTCACTTCGCTAATTAACTATTAACGAATTAACTAGTTAATGCCCAGCTTTGGTTGTAATGTTGTTGTAATGTTGCTATTGCAATATTGTTGTTGTAGTATTGTTGTGGTAATGTTGATATAAGGCTGTTGTAATGTTGTTGTTGTTGTTATTGTAATACTGGAACATTGAAACAAGGACGAATACCCACAACACATCCCTCTTCACTTAAAAATTTGTTCCAAAAACTCGCGCGAAAAATTTTTCCCTACGGCGCTAAACACCAACCTAACATCTTAAGGGATGTCTTCTATTGTATTCGTACTTGTTTCAGTATTCGACCATTACAATAACAACAACAGTACAACATTCTTAAATCAGCAATAACAACATTCTACAGCTGTACTAAATAATATTAGAACATCGACATTACAAGCATTTCTTTTGTATTGAGTTCGGTTTTAAGGGGTAAAACTCTAACTCGGTAGTTAAAATGATATAGTAAATTTTCCACCGAAAATCCGCAGCTAAAAATGGGTAACTCCACATTTTGTTTATAAAACGAAAATTTCGATATGTTCCAAATTTAATGCCTCAAGGAATATTTTTTTAATCATTATTTTTGCACATTTTGTATGGAAATTTTTCTCTACTTAAGAGGTGGCAACTTAGCTAAGCGATTATCGTTTTTGACCACTTAATTTGAAAGTGGATTGTTAATTTTCTTCTATTCATATTTGAATATTTTCAGGCCAACCGAACAAGAGAGTGAATTGCCCATTTACAATGAAATGATGTTGCGTTTGTCCTTTAGGGAGATTTTAGGAAAGTTGGTAAGTAATTTTTTAAACAATTGCAACACAAATGCTACCATTTCCAAATTGTTCCGTTTTCTAGCGACCTTTGGATACACAGGAGATTGAACTCTATTGCATACTCTTGCTCTTTCACTTCTCAGTAAAGTTTGAAGCCGTTGAGGATCTAATGAAAATAATGCCATGCTTCAGTGAAACGGAAATTTATGATTATTTGGAACATTCGGAAATTACAATGCTTGAGTGGGAGAAGTTTACGCTTTACCATCTGAAGGATATTTTATATAAAGAGGCATTCTATGCCATCCTTTTTGAGTGGACGCGACGTTACTTGCATTTCTTCGGTGGAGTCAATAACTCAATATTGTTGCGGTCGAAGGTAGCCGAAACACAAACATTCCTCAATTGGAAAAATACAAAATGTATTAAACAATATGAAAAGCGTTTGTACAATATGAGCATCGCCTCAGCAGATAAAAAGGGCCTTGAGAACATCAACGGTACACATCAATTGGAGATTCCAAATATTTACCACGATATAAAATTTAAACTGAATCCTTTGGTAACTGAGTATGTGCAGAGTAAACGTAATTATGAAAAAATTATATCGGAGGGTCCGCCAATGAAACGATTCAGAAAAAAACTTTCTGAGATGAACACACCAAAACACTTTGTCATAAAACTCGATGGCCAGGAGGAAGCGGAGGAGTTTCAAACACACACAGAAAACAACGAAGTGACAGAAGAAGTGACAGATGAGGATACCGAAGCGAATGTTGGTACTGTACAGGAGTATATTGAGTTCGAGAACGACATTGTGGGCAACTTAAGCTTGAATTCGGAAACTTCTAGTGACGAAGATGACGTTGAAGTGGTGAAAATACAAGACGAAAAATCGGATATTATTGATTACGATACTGCAATGAGTTATTTGTCAGCACTGCAGGCCTTTGCGGTAGTCAATGGCCACAGCGGTGCGATATTGCTGTTGGATAAAGTGGATAGCACTTTTCGGAAGAATTATGAACTTAAATAAAATTTTTTGGTTGACGACATTTAATACTTAATTTTTTCTACAATAATTCTTTTCCACTTCTTTCGAAGTGGGTGAATATCGATGGGATGTCTGCTTACCCTCCATGTTGGTTCGTTGGAATGTGTGTTTCCCGTCTAAGTTTTATGTTGGATACTTTGTAATTCCATATTAAGTAAGTAAGAAGATTCCGAGTAAATGCGGCTGAGACTTGTTAGGAATAAAGTTCTACAAAAACACATCCAACCTCGCTGGCCGCTGAACCACAAAATATTTTCGTGCAATTCGCAACTCCTTAAAATCTCTTGAAATTTTATTGCAGCGACAATATGGTCCAATAGTATTTCACTTTACCGCTAATAGCTGAACACGTTCGGCGTCAAGTTGTACAATTTTCATTTGAAGCCAGTGAAGCATCTCTCGGTAATTTGAAAACTACAACACCAACAAAAACGAAAATGCTAAAGGAAAAATAAATGCAACACAAGACCAGAAACTAGAAAACATGTGCAAATGATCTGCAACTGTTGCACGTTGGGCATAAATATAGCGCCTAATCACGCTGTTCAACAAATTGCGTTCATTAATCACCGCAACGTCCAACGCGTTGGCTGCCTCGATCGATGGTGGTATGTAAGTTTACGACGATCACCTCCTCTACGTTCTACGTTCAGCTCAATCGATTTCGCATTTAGAATCCGAGCAGGAGTCCACCGCAGTAGAGGAATGCACTTGTGGTTTGTCTTGTTTGGTTTGGTTCGCTTCGGTTAGATTGGGTTGCGTCTATCCACAACATGCGTGTTGTCTTGACAGCCGCCCGTCCGGTGTGGCGCTGTTACTGCTGCTGCCGTGTAGCATTTAACGCGTTTGCAAATTATTCGCGCTTTTTCCGCCATTAGGGGGAGCGAAACATCTGCACACACTCGATTGTGTTTGGCTTTGTGTGCGCAAATCCAATGCACCTGTGCGCGACTCGTTCTTATTGAGCTTAGTCATGATTTGTGATGCTAGTGGGTCTATCTGTCTGTCTCTCTGTGGTCTTTTCGTATCCTATTTCGAATCCAACTGGCAAGGCTACACCGCAAGAATCAATTGAAAGTGTACATACAATTGCACCTGTAACGAATTTGTCTAATGGACTGTGAGCTATTTTCAAATCTTAAAGAAAAGAGGTAGGTCAAAGCTTCTCTGAGAGCAGATAGTTGTTCCCATTGTAGGCATTAAACATTAAAGGCAACAAATATTTTACTATTCACAAATGGATACAAAATAAATAAAATCACAGGCGGCGGCGCACCTCTTAATTTGCACCTGCCGTTTTTGTCCTTGAAGTCGTTGTGTTGCCGTCACAATCGCACCAACCTCACACATAACCACATTTTCCCCCACATGAAAAGCACACAGCCCCATTATCTCGACAAGCAACTTTATGCCACAATTGCCTAGCCACAGAAAGAAAAAATAAAAGGGGATGCTGTGTGCTGTGAGCCTGCCTCTCGTATAAAGTATAAAGGATGTACGACGGCACCAGCACCGGCGATTAATGATGACACACAAATGCGGCGTGTTGGGTGTTGTTGTCTAGGCTTAACTATTTCGTGTACATAGTTAGTTACTCGTACGAGTATTTCTTGTTGTTTTTAAATGAAATCTGTAATGCTTCTGCTGCGGCGATCCTAGAACATCTGCATTGAACAGAACATCTGCCAGAAACGGAATGTTTGCAAGATTTTCAACCTATAAAACAACAAGTCTGTCCAAGCTGCAAGTGCGGTTTTGATAAGTTTTTTTCAGTTACCTCCCCATTTTTTTAATAATAAACTTTTAAATTATGTGTCTAAAGGGCCAGGTGTCCAATATGTTGTAGTTTTTAGTTAGTGATTAGAAGGCTGGCAAGTGTCAGCCGACAATGGGCTCCAATTTGCATATGAGACAGAACTTTATTAACAAAGTAAAATTTCATGCTCGCTAAGGAAAGATATTTGAAACTTTTGCTTAAATTTGTACTAGGTCAGGGATACCGTTGTGATCTATATTAGTTTTTTTTTTTCTAAAATCGTCAATTAATTGGTATTAGTAATCTCTGTTTGTTATTTGAAGAAAAGATTTCACTACACTGCAAACTTTGAACGTTTTGAGACATAAACCAAACTTAACCTTTCTTAAAGGATTTTCAACTCTGAACAAGATGGCGTTTCCATCACGTCAGGTTTTATGAGGAATTCAGGATTAAATAGCCAAAAAATGACCAAATTGGCAAACTTCCGAAATTCATCAAAAATTGGCTAATCTTTTTTAAGCCAATCTGTTTATGTGATCGGTTAGTGTTTTTAATATATGAACGGTTTAGTGTCATTAATTTTGTTGTAGTATATTTATTCTCTAAGTTGCAGTGAAATAGAACTTGGTGATTTAAAAGCCAAACCTATTGATCCTTAAAAATTTTTTGAATCTGAATAAGATGGTGTCCACGGAATGGCTTTATCTCGTCCAGTTTTTTAAATTAGAGTCTAAAGAAAAAAATATGAAATAACAATTTTTAGTACTTTTTCAAATGTTCATATCTTTGGAAATTGGTATTGCAAATTTACAACCTTTAGCTTATTTTAAAGGATAACCATAACACTAAACGATTACATAAACATAAAGTTTGAGCAAAAATCCAAAATCTCGTAATAGCTTAATTAATATTTCGAAACCTGCCATTTTTTGACTTCTGAAAAAACCTGACGTGATGGAAAACGCCATCTGGTTCAGCGTTAAAAATCCTTTAAGAAAAGTTAAATTTGGTTTATGGAGCAAAATCTTGTTGGATTTCTTTAACCTTAATGTGCTTGCTGATAATTTGCAGGGTTTTAAAAATTAAATTAATAATATATGATGATTTTTGGTTACTTGTTCGGGCTCTAGGACCTAGAGCAAGTAACCAAAAATCATCATATACAATTAAGGTCGAAAAAATAAAATATCTTACATTAATAATATATAATATTATTCAGATATTATGTACAAAATGATTCAGATAGTAATTTTTTTTATCTGAATATTGAAAACCAATGTTTAAAAAATAAAGTTTATAATGAAAAAAAGGGGAAACGGTAACAATGATAGTACGCTTATTACACTTTTCATTAAACAATTCTGCAATTTGAATGGTTTTTATACCCTACACCTTATGTGGTATGGATACACACAAAAACAAGTGAGTAAGTTTCAGTCGGGCAAGCCGACTTATATATACCCTACATCTACTGGGTCATATTGGATCCGCCATCTTGAATTTTGAAAATGCGACATCAAATTCGAAATCAGCGACCCCAAAAACCCCCAAAACAAAATTTCTTACTGTTTTGATGAAATCTTAAAATTACGGTAAAAACACGATTTTTACTTATATGGGAGGTAGGCGTGGCAGTCGACTGATTCCGTCCTTTTGCAATACCAACTCCTTCTAGGGCCTAAAAACAATAAATCCAAAGCTATTGCTTTCTTCTAGCTCTTGCAATCGTGTTTACAAGAAAAGAGGACGGACGGACGGATAGACGGATAGGGCTAAATCAACTCAGGAGGTGACGCTGATCAAGAATATATATACTTTTCCCATACCGGACACGTCTCCTTCTTGGTGTTACAAACATCAGACCAAAGTGAATATACCCCTACCTCATGAGGTCTAGGGTATAAAAAGTGGACATCTGAGTTAAATTTGCCCTGTCCGTCATTTCGCCGTCGTCATTTATAGGCACTATTGAAGGAGTTAGAACTACACTGAGAAAAAATCAAAGCGAAACGTTGTCAATACGTACCGAACCGTTTTCCAATTTCCATCCAAAACTGAATGTTCTGATTTTGACAACAAAATGTTTAATTGAATAATTGAAGAATTGAGACTGAAATGTTGTTGTTTCACGACTGAAATTGTAATGTTTTGTGACTGCAATGTTAATGATTTGAGCAGGCTACGTTTTTGTTTCACAACTTTTTTTTAAATTAAAATTTTATCGAAAATTATGTTAATAATTAGTTATGCAGTTTCATGGAAAGTTTTCTATAAAAATGAGGCGTTTGGAAGCAAAGCGGTCCAATCCACAAAAATTCAAAATCGATTTTATGCTTTTTTATGTTTCTACTGGGTTCATATTATTTAAAAAAATCCCCCTTGTAGATTCCTGCATTCCCTAATTTATGATAAATAAAAGTTTTACTTTTGAACTAACAATTTAAGCAAATTTTTCAGTGCAAAAGTGGTCCAACCCACAACATTTTTTTTAATAAGCAACATAACCTATGTTTCTTAATAATATTCGAAAGAGAACATTTATCTCCTTTTTACCTCGATGTGGATTGGACCACTTTCCAAACGCCTGAAATATTCTTTAATAATTAAGCCCAATCGGTCAATAATTTTGCATACAAATCTTATTTTTGAAGTGGTCTTTGATTTTTCTTATACAATTGCATACAATTCATTCTGTAACGATACCCGTTTCAAAACATAACCATGCAGCTCTGATTTTTTTCCCTTAGTGTAGTCGGTCCAAACCGTGGTTTTAATTTGTTTGGCCCTAGAAGCAGTTGGTATTGCAAAAGAGATGAATCCCAGACAAGTGAAAATCGAATATGTAACCAAATTTCGCTGAAATAGTACCAAACTGGATATAGGGGAGTTTTTATATATATCAGCTTTGAGCGACTGAAACTCACTGTGTTTTAATTAATTCAGACTTTTTCCAGCCTTACTTAGAAATTATTGCTATTATTACAGCCATTCAGCAGCTAAAAAAGGCAAAAGCCACAATTGCTGCAACGCCAATTGACCTCACATGTTCAACTGCGGTTCAATTTAAACCGCGTCCATCAACGAAATCGTTTCCCAAGCACGCTGGAAATCTCGAACTTAAGCGGGTGAAATTTCATTTCAGCTCCAACATCAACCACACTCAAAGTAACAGCAATAACATGAAATTGCAACCGCCTCCTACTACAAACGAATTACACCGGAGCGGAGTGATGTTAAAAGCTCGTTCGTTTCACTGACCAGTCAAAATATAGACTTTTACATACCGGCGTGCGATTAGCAACAACTACCATCGACCTGAGTGGAGCTGGAAGGAGCATGAAGGTGTAGATATGGGTACGAGTAAAGGTACCTTATGATCTTCAGAATTTCCATGTTTTCAATTCAGCGGTGCAGCTGTGATTCGCCTTCTACCACCATCCATTAAAGCACTTCTTTTGATTTCTTTCTTTTTTTGGATTTTGTTTTTATCTCGGGCCAAGTTAAGCCACAACAAAAGATCGTTTTGATCTTGCAATCACGCGCTTACATTAAATGGGCTTTTCGCAGCACGAATTTTGCACTAAAGTTGATATCAATTGTGAAGATTCGATCAGTCCAGTCCGTCCGTCGGTCTCAGTTGGATATGGGATAGCATCGCATCGCGAATTTTCATTTGTTCAAATTACAATAATTTCATTATTACCATGAGCGTTAATTCGGTTTGTACTTTGTACTCGAACCCCTGTAATATGAATGCAAGTGTATCTTTTTCTTCTTTTTGTTTTTGTTTTTGTTTTGATTTCAGCTTTATTTGCCCTGAAGGGGTGGGCCTGGTGCCTGTAACATAATCAGTGAATTGTGATCTTCTGTTGCTTTCTGTTTGTTGTTGGCTGGGCCGTCTTTTAAAGGAGAGTCTTTCTGCAATATCGCCCCGAATGCCAGCCTAATGACCGCTTAAACTTAGCCGAGAGAGAGAGAGAATCTCAACGATCGATTAGGTGAAAGATGTTGTTATTGTTGTTGTATACATAAATACATTAATTTGGACTATCGAATTATTGGAAATTATTGAAGACTTTAATCTATATTTTAGTGCCACTTAAGTATAGCTTTCAGTTTAAAAGACCTTTTGTTCTGCTTGGCCGTTAAAAGTTGCAAATAAAATTTGAATGTTTATTGCTAGCAAAGCGTGTGCCACATTACTGTTGTACTGGAAATGGCCAACTGATGGTGGGCGTGTAGCAAAAATACCATGCATACAATTTTTATACATTTCACATTTGTCTTTCCGTAGAGCCATTTCGCCTCTGCTGCAGTTGGGTGGGCCTTTTTGTTGCTTTGGCCACATGCGACTGTGTGATCTGGAAAGATTTTTGTGGACTGCGATTTTGCCTTATTTTGGCTTAATAGGAGTCGCCATTTTTGGTATTGGTCATTTACGTGTACTGCATGCAGGGTTGCCAACAGGGCCAAAATTTAGCGCAGTTTTCACCGGGTTTCACAAGTTTTCAGCTATTTTGGTGTATTTTGTTTAACAGCCTTATTCTAGCAATGAGTGACAATAGCAAATGACAAGTCCTGTCATCTCCTATTTAGATAGTATCAAAAAAAGGCAAAAAACACAGTTTTCATTTAAGAGACATAGCATGATTGTGCTTTAAACCAATGCCAGGCAAAACTGAGCGCACGCACATAAAAATATTAAGTGTGCATATCCTCGCGAGGCTATAGGCTGCCTGGCACTGCTTTAGAATATCGATAAGCACCAGGGCTCTGGAACTTATTCGAATAATACAAAAACCGGTTAACCGAACGTCCGATCAAAAACAGTTTGTTCGACTATTCGAATGCCCATGAAATTTTGGTTAACCGAATGAGCGACTAGTCGAAATAAAAGGTAAAAGTTTCTACTGCCAAAACGAAATTAAATTAGCTGAGCCACAGCACATTGCCATTTTGAGCGCGTCAATTAAGATTTCGGTTTTTAAATTCATAAAATTCGACTTGAGGTTAGTCGACTAACTTCAAACCGAATAGTAATAGTCGAAAAATTGTATATCCTGTTTATTCGGGTATTCGATTATTCGAATAGCAAGAGCCCTAATAAATACCTATACCTGAAATAACTACGTAGTTTGTAAAAAAAAATTGGTTTTCAAATCTCCGATTCTGGGTTTTTGAAAAGTTGGCAACCCTGGACATATGAAGGCAGCTTAGTCGGACGATTTTTCATAACTTATTTTGAATCAAAGTAGGAGACAATTTCAAACGTTCAAAATAAGTACCTATGCTGATTTTTTTTCCATTTGATATCATTCCACGCAAATTTTTCGCATAATTTTTTCCCCAAAATACTAAAACCTAATTTAAAAGAAAAGAAGCGGAATGGATGGAATGGATAAAATGAGAAAAATGTTGGTGATGTGAATCCCACATTAAAGATTTTCAGTTTCTCAGTCTCACACTTTTTCGGTTTCTCACAGTTGCTGGCGTGTGAAAATCATTTCAGAAATTCAAAAACGCGCCGCGCGCCAATTTAACATTCTCTCGTTTTAGTTTTCAGTAAACGAAAGTAATTGCTACTGTTTTGTTTGGCCTCCTACATGTGGATGGGAAGTCCAGCACATAAAGCCGGCAGAATAGTGCGGAGGCAACAATCAAATTCAATCTGCATTCCACATTTCATTAGGGCAATTAAGAGCAGCTCAGCTGAGCTCAAAACGCAACCGAGTTCTGTCCCGGCGAATGCCAGGAATGAGAATCTCGTAAACGATTTTAATAAAGTTCTCACATTATTGCCGCCATAATTCGTCACGCAATGACGACGAGTGCATGAATCGTAGGCCATTGTGTAAGCTTCGTCCGTCCACCGAAGTCGTCATCACCGGGACAGTCAGTCAGTCAGTCGGTCGGTCGGTCGGTCGTCGTGATCCTCATTAACGGCGCAAACAAATTACCCTCACGCTTAAGTGAATGAACGAAACGCAAAAATAAAACACCCTCATTCCTCCATGCCATCCGAGCGAAATATTTTCACAGCGGCTGCCTGAGTTCTCGTGTGATTCTTTCGAAAAGCTTCAACTGATTTCGAGTTCCGATGAGAATGATGTGAAATTCCATGGTCAGGCGCATGCGAGCAATTCCAACAATTTCAACGGAGGTCATGTTCATGGTACGGTGTCGTGTCGGGTCGCGGTGGTGTTGATGTTGGTGTCTAAAGCCTTTGCGCAGTCGTCACTTTCATTCATGCATTCGCTCACTCCTTCCTCAGAGGGCGAAAGGTTCAGCGATTTATTTATGCAGCTAAGTCATCGCTGATGTCGCGCCGTCATGTGCTACGCTGGCGGAAGGGTATCAAAATCCAATCAATCGTATATATAAATAGCTGGCGGTAATGTTCAACCCCCGATTAATATGAACTCGGCACCTGAGCGCTTCGCTCTACTCAATAAGCCAATGCTGAGCCCTAGTGATTCAACATATTAGGGTGTTCTATGTTCTTTTGCTGCCGTCCCATCTATTCCCGCGTCTCGCCTGTCTGCCACGCGTGTTTGTTTTTCACTGCATGTGCAATGTTCGCGTGGGAATTTTCACTGAGTGCTTTATTCCTAAATTGTAGATGTGCGTATAGTTTTTCTTTTTGCTATTGTATCCGTTCAATGGCTTACGGCTTTGTTTTGACAGACATGGTTTTGATGAAGTGATTTCCCATCGGAAAAAGCCCAGCTGTGTTTGCTTGCAGTTCAGCCGTTAATCGATTTCGTTTTAATCAAATTCGATAGTTGGTTTTATTTAAAAAGTGCTGCAATAGAATTTCATAAAAGGATTGTGTGAAATTGGTTAAAGATCCGACTTCATCTTTGTCGACTTATTTATGTAATAATTATAAGCTCATCAATAGACTTTGTATGCAAATGAAGTGAAGGAGTCTCAATCCCGTCCTACACTCAGAACCCTGCAAATTTTATTTGTTGATTTCTGAAATCGACATCCAGCCAACACACACTTTACCGCGCGCTAATCAAATCAATGTTTTAACACGATAAAAATTTGGCCAAGTCGCACTAATGAGGACCATCAATAATATTATTGTATAAAGAAGCCACGAATGATGACGTTCGGCAGCTGCAAAACCAACATTTGACAATTAAAAATCAGGGGGACCCGAAAAAGAATTCGCAAATAAAATAATATTCATAAAATCCCGAAAAAATGTGGTGCCACTGCTGCTGAAGTGTGAGCAAGCTTACTGCCATGTTTGAACACGTTTCGCCAATTTGAAAATCACCTAATTGCGAGCAACAGCCAACCAGCAGCTGCTGCCGTATTGCGCCTTTCGTTCACGTTGCGATTGACGCAGACGCGTCCATCGACTTTTGAAAAAAATGATTTAAAAAATTTTAATGTTGTGACTTGTTTCTTAATTGAAATCATCAATTTTCTCAACTTGACATTATCAGCAGCGGCGGCGGCAGGATGCAGAAGCGTTCGAGCATGTACTGTACTGCTTGCTGCTGCATTTGCTTGCAGAAAGTTGATTAGTCGAATATGTCGCTTCACATTTTCAAATCCGACTCATTCAACGCGACGTTGACTGATAATGTCAATGCGCTACTTCTTCAGCACTGGAATCGCTTCAAGTCGGGTTTTTACTTTGCTCTGGTCGACGGCCTGAAGTCGTTAAGCAAAGAAATTAAGTGCATGCAATTAATTGTGAGAAGCTGTTGGTTCGAACTTGGTGGCAGAGACTGATGGTGAAGAGTTTTAAAAGAAAGGACTCAGAAGAAAATAATTTGGAAATTAATGTAGTATTGAACATTTTTCTTTTTTAAAAACTTGTGATTGTGGATATAATTCGAACTGCCACGCCCTCTTTCAAAATCAAAAACCCTGATTGAGAATCTCTAGCCATGCTTTCACAGACTTTATGTCGATGGTCCTCAAGAATCTCTAGCCACTGTCCCACAGAATATATATGTGCAATTACAGCCTGCGAGGTCTACTGGTCTCCTGAAGCCGAGCTACAATATCTGCCATGCCCATTTTTTTGAACACCCCTTTTGGAAAAAAAAACCGGCTCGATTGTCTCAAGCCATAGGTACTTTGGACATAATATGTAAAATTTCAGCTCTCTAGGTCCAGTGGGGTCTTCTGAAAGGAGAGAACAGACATCCGGCCAAACAGTGGGATTTTATATATACTGATGATGATGCACAGTAATGGTACAGCCTCCTTCACCATTTATGCAATTCCAAATTTTAATATATTTTGCCGCCATTAATAATAGTGATAACTTTTAAACTTACCGCAAATTGCACATCATTTTTCTTATATGTACGCGCCTGCGTACAGCCGGCAACTGGCCAAATGAAAAATTATATGTTGACAGTAATCGAATAAAAGCCACCGCAGCCACCGACTACACATGCATACATAGCTAATCTGTGAAAAACTTTTGACAGTTCTTATCTCTGCCGATTACAACGAAATATTAATCATTTTTTTATTTTATTTTTGCTGGCCTAGCCATTTCCTGTTTGCAATGCAAGAATGCCAACGTAGATGTAAGATGCTTCTGAAGAGTTGAAACTGGTTGTGTGACATTTTGACAGCCTTTGACTTTTGAGAAAAGAAAAAAACAAAAAACTTGAAAGTTTAAAGTTTAAAATACAGGAGGTTTAAAACAAGTGGAGTTTTGTAATTAACAAGAGACAAATGCCAGGGTGATTAATGCCTTTTGAATACAATTCATCTCTTTTCCCACGCCCTTATGAAATCAATCATATTTAAAGCTCTTAAAATTAAAATCAAATATTTTTCGTCTACATATTTTTATTGCCTTACCATTAACATATCAAATGAGGCACCCACCCTCTTCTGACACTCTCACAATTTTCACAAACTCTCTAAATCTCCACAAAACTACCCCTTCGAAACGAGGAGAATTCTCTACGACTTCCCCTGATTTCTCCTGATTTCTCCTTTTAACTTCGGCTCAGAGAAACCAAGAGACTCTATAAACCAGGTGGAGACTTCAAAGTGAGAGAGTATCAGCCAGAGATGGAGAGAGCCGAAAACTCTGAGCCAAACTTCGTGAACCTAACAATTGAACACCAGTTCGTTAAAGCCGACTAGCATGAACCGAATGCCACAGACAATAATATGAACTCACACGAAGACAAAGCGTATAGAAGACGAAGACCGCAACGATGATGATGTTGAGATGCGCTTGAATGCTGTGCCATTTTTTTCTGCCTTTATTTTTTGTTCTTCAGCACCAGCTCACTTTTGGTTGAACGAAGTGCATAAAATGCGCTTGTAATCATGCGGAAATGATCGCTACGACCTTTCGGCAAGATCGTTCGCTCGTTTGTTCGTTTTTAAGTTGCTGATTGCAAAGCAATTGTTGGTTGGTTGGCAATTGCAGTGCACAGCAGTGCACCGACAACAACAACAACAATCATACCGATAATCATGAACATGTGATGATCATCGTTGATCGTTGGATGTGTTGCTTATGATGACGATGTTGAGGCTGCCGCGCCGGCGGCTCCAGATCATTGCGGTTCTGTAAACTATTTGCATTTATGATGTTTCGGTTTTATTTTGTGTTTTCAGTTGGAACGACCTTTTGATCTGTTCCAGTAAATTCATTTGTACGTTTTCGTTTTTTTTGTTGTCTGTATTTTTATTATTCTTCGTACTGATGAACCTTTCTCTTCTTCTCGTTGCAATCAATGGCTGATATTGATGTGCTATGTGCCACGAGAGGATGAAAGAAGTCAGCGCCAAGGTGAACCTTAACTCAATTTGGTTGGCAACGTGATTTTGGCTTTTTCATATTTTGATGTTGCCTTAAACAAATTGAAGTTTCTTCACGTTGAAGTGAGGATAATTTGGTTTGGAATTGGATTGAATTGATCGGGTAGAGGTTAGGAGGAAGCTTGGCATTTTCGGTTAATTCGATTGAAACGCAACAGTTGCGCGCAATCATATTGAACTGATTGAACTGGCATTCCATTCAAGATGATCGTGCCGGGTTGAGAGAGGGGAATTTCAGTAGGACATAGTTTTTAGGATCATCTTCATTTCTTATCAATTGTACAGGTTCCATATTCTACCTAAGACGCTCCTTGATTTACTTAATTTTCATCGAATTGCTCTCTGCAAAGAACACACACGGCTTCATTTCAAAATTATCGTCAGTAGCCATAAATTAGTTCTCGTGGTATGTATCAAGAATACAAATTGCACTCATCGGGGACCAGGCAACATCATCAGCATCTATAAAACAGCCAGCCACAACGCTGCAAATTCACAAATTACACTCTTAAATGCCAAGCAATTTACACCAGCAATAGTCAATAAAACTTGACCAAGAAAAACTGTTTAAAAAAAATACGACCAACGGCGATTTGGTCAACACAGCCCAGCTAGTCGGCCCGCCAGTCTTGCACAGTCTCTCAGCCCCAGTCTAGTTAATTTAATTTCAACGTCACGTCGTGGCTAGGCAGGCGCATTGGTCTTGCGGCGCGTATAAAATTACCGCTTTCGAGGTCATGGGAAACTTCGAAGCTTGCTTTTTTTGTCGACTTCCATTCGGTTTTTGGTTCGTACTTATTTGCATTTGGAGGGCTTTTTTGGAGTTTGGTTTTATTTGTTTGCGGTGCACACAAATTATGGCATGAGATTAAAGTTGCCCAATCTATGAAATTGAGATGTCAATTTTTGTTGGTGGACGTTGTTTTTGTTGTTTGTTTTGTTGGAAATTGTTAGAGCCGATGTGGATCGATTTGATATTGGGAAATGGCTGGAGAGTTCAATAAGTTCAACTGCCTTAGATTTAGATTTGCTTTGAATAATTATGAGTCAAGTAAGTTAACTAAAATAATGCTGAAAATTGATACATTCAAATCCTCAACTGCCCTTCACAAATTATTAACTTGCCTCATTAAAGCCCTAACACTTGATCCAACACGTCATCCGCTAAATCCACATGTCAGCAACGACCATTTCCTTTGTAAATTGTTTTCGAAATGAAATAGTGCGAATTCAATTGACACACAAAAAAATTCTAGTGAATTTCAAAGGAAAACAGCAAACAAACAAGTGTGTGGGAATTCAACTACCTATGAATGAAATGGAATAAAAAAAATACCAATTCACAAATACAAAGGATTCTTTTCCAAACAATGCAATTGGAAATTTATTTATTATTAGCCCACAATAAGAAGAAAAGTGGAAGAAAACGACGATCGGAATCTACAGGCAACACCACTTGTGGGAACGAATCGCTAACCGACACGAAGAACTTCTGCAATTTGTGGCTAACAATGGTGTAGAAGATCTTTTGATCTAGCCTGTTTTTGTTGTTGCTGTTGTTCTTTGAATGAAAACTGAAATTGAAAGAAACCGAAGTTCTTTCAACGGCTTTTGTCTGCGCGCTGAACTGAATACGGAATTAGGATTTTGGTTGTTTGGCGTTGAAGGAGTTCTTGTTTGTGTTGATTTTGGTTATTGTATTTTTTCTCATCTTTGCCAATTAGATTTGAATATCAAGGAAGTGTAGCATGAGCAACATGAACAGACTCACTACACAACAAGATAATTCTGACGTTAATTAGCATATAGTAAAAATTCCATAATAAAATACATTACCTTTAAGTGAACTCATTAAAAAACATGTGTGGGCTTCTCTAGAACCCAATTTGTTGAATTTTTCTCCCATTTTCGATATCAACTCCTTCGAGGGCCAAAAAAGGGTAATTCCAAAATTTGGGCCCTCTAGCTTTCTTCTAGCTCCTGCAATCGTGTTTACAAGGACGGACAGACGGACGGACGGAGATACGGATAGGGTTAAATCAACTCAAGAGGACAGAGTCCGATAGTTTTCCGTAACCATTACTCCTCCTTCTTGTAGTAGTATCAACTTCGCATCGACATTGAAAGTACCGGCTCAAAAATGTATGATCGGTCACTGTCTTATTTTTATAAAGTCTGGCACGAAGGACTTATTTACAAATTACAGCATATTCTCCCCATTAATATGCACTGCCTACTTAAAAACTATCTCACGAATAGAAAATGTGTAGTAAAATATAAAAGCATTGTCTCTCGAAAATACGAATTACTAGCCGGAGTACCACAAGGAAGTGTCCTCGCGCCCCTGCTAAATATTCTCTATACTGCAGATATGCCCAAAAGTGGCCGAACCCTCATATCGACTTTGGCTGGCGACACTACTTTCCTGTGCTCTCACTCAAACCCACACATGGTAACTCTCTACGTGCAAAAGCAATTAGACACTCTAAGTAATTGGCTATCACGATGGAAAATTAAAGTAAACGAATCCAAAAGGAGTTACTTAACCTTCACCCTAAAAAGGGGCATGTGTCCTGCTATGAAGATAAAGTTGTCCCTGAAAGTTCCGAAACAATCTTGGAAAGCACCTCAATTACCGACTTACATGGAATAAACACATTCACTCCACAATCACCCAGATTAAATTAAAACAATTGGAACTAAATGACTAATCTCAAGGACATCAAAGCTAAATCTCACATACAAAGTCCAAATATACAAAAGTATGATGAAACCCATATCGACATATGGAATTGAGTTCTGCCTGGTTTGAATGTAACACTGTAACAGCAAAGGAACCGAACTAGCCTAATCGGACCATCAAGCACTGATTTTGAAGAAAGCTCCATACGATTCTGAACAGGTCTAATCCACAGAGACCTGAACATACTGGAAGTCAAAGACGAAATCCCGAAATTAACCACGAAGTACAAGCAGAAGCTCATGTTTCACCCAAACATTCCAGCTAGAAACTTATTAGGACCGTTGAATCCCCACGTCTTAAGCGAAACTAATATAATTCCCATATATTAGACATATCATGGACGAAGGGTATAGAAGTAAAATTGAAATCTCATTGTTAGATCTAAGATAATTTATTTGGATGATTCAATAAATAAAAGGTTTATAAAAAAAGAAAACTTCGTAGTACTTGTAGTGGGGAAAAAACCCAACTACAGTGCACTATGTAACCTTAGCTAACCTAACCTAACTATGTATTGCCCACTCTCACAAAATAAACAAAAACCGACACAGATTGTGAACTTTACAGCGGTGCTCTGAGTACTTCGAATGGAATTTGCGTCGTAAATGTGCCATTAATACTCAATTAGAACAAATTTACAGACGGATTTAATTGCAACGAATTGCAACGAATTAGTAATAAAGCTCTGCGTACTTGGCTTTGGCTTAAACTGCGTGAGGTGGTTCGCCTTCACAGGTGTTAGACGTTGTCTTCAAATTGATAGGCGTTTGAATGGCAAAAGGTTCACAGACTATTCTTAAACGCACGAGAATAGGAGGTGCTGTGAATGTTGCAACGCATGATGCAGTGCATAGCTAAGGCAACACCGCACAATTGCATTGGCTTAGTGTGTTGCGATTTGCATAAATTAGCAATTCTTGTTTGCCCGGTGACACAACTGTGTCAATTTAATTAACTACTCTGTTCACTTTTTAATTGGTCTACTCACTCTTATCATATTAATGTTCTAACTAAATATGTATGTAATTATGCAGGATTTGCTGGTATTTTAAATTGATTTAAAATGGTTTGTTGTGATGCAAATTAACACATTAAATGATTTGTTGGTAACATTCTCTAGCGTTTAATGGAATTTAACTCAAGACTGAGCAATGAACTTAGCGGACCACTGAGACATTTTTATTTTCTATAACAAATTCAACTGTAAGAAAAGTTATTCTTGATTGAGATATTTGTGGATCCCTATATGTAGACTTTAATGACCTCTGCTAACAAATTCCTAGAAAAAAAAAATCTACTTGCTTAAAGAACAGATCATGAAAATGTTCGTACTTACTGGCTGATGTCTTAGCGAAATTCTTAGAAAAATTTCTCACGCTATAGAGGCGAACAGAAGGACCGACAAGATATAAGTCTCAAATTTAGCAAATGTTTTTGCTACTGGCAATAAACTTGTGTTGAAGCTTAAACAGAAGCTCCATGTGGAAGCAAGAAACTGCCATCGTTATCCAGAAATCATAAGCTAGCAAACACCTCAGATTTAGCAGATGGTGAAGCACTGACGTGTGTGTGGAGAAGTGTCTTCCCTTCGGCACAAGGTACATACATACTAACCTTAAACACGACCAAAGGATGACTTGGTGGTGCAATACAGCCAAAAACTGAAATTTAAATATTCATAAAGCATTTAAATCCCAATGTCAGGTTTTCACTGTTTTTCCTTCGAAAGCAAAAAAAAAAAAACGAAACAAGCCTCATCTTGATCAAAAAATACCATAAACGTGCTGGGGATCGTCGGAATTGTCGCTGTCCGTCCCATCGTCTGTTTTGTCTCAAGTCTCGACTTTGTTGTCAGGCATTTTTGCTTTATTTTTTCTGCGCCTTGTTATGCTGTCTACCAAATAAGCCAAAAATGAACTACTTGAGGAGCCAAACTCCTGCTGGGTTGCCAACAGTTCCAACCATCAGTTAAGACTAGCAACTGCGAGGCTGAGGTTGGGTAGCTGCACCAGCAGCAGCAGCAGCAGTCGCCAGAGGAATGCAACTCCAAAAGCGATGCGGCATACAAGCAAACATGAATTACACACAAACAATTGAATTAAAGTTGCTTGAAAATTATGCATGCGACGTTATCCAATTAACGTGGCCTAGCAACGCGCGACATGTGACTTATGATTAGAATCGTAGGCAGAAGGAAGCCTCCAACTGCACAGACTTCTGACAACAACTGCAACTGCACAACTGCAACATCAACTTAAGATTCTACTGAAAGAACAACAATGACTAGAAGCTAATGAACCTCAACGCCGTGACGGCGGCTGATGAAGGGAACTGATTAATGTCAGTTTCAGTTTGCCGAGTTCTGCGCAACGTTCGTTGAATTAAGAATTAGCCATATTACCCTCGTAGGAAGGAGAGGTTGGAATCCACTAAAGCGTCTAACAACTTAACTAACCGCGAATTGCCACTGGGAACTGAGTAGGTACTGAGAACGGATTGGACGAAGAAAACTTTAGCCCAGCGCCAAGTTGTGCAATTTCCACTACAGATTAATGGCGAAGGAGCAGCGGTGCAATAGTACAATGTTCTCGGTCTTAGCCAACGTTAGCCATTTGGTTTCTAGTTAGACTTTTACTTTCCATTTGTGGTTGAATTGGAAGAGAGAAGCCAAGACATTGTCTACACTGTGGTTTTGGTCTTCGGCATCGATGTGCATTGAATATATTGTCAATTGGTTATGTCCAAGAATGGCCGAACGACCGACAGACACGATGGTCTGGTGTGTTACATTCAGCTGGAGGATTATTAAATATGTCTTCGACGGGTAGACATTGCAGAGGCAGACTTATATGGAAATAATTTAGGATAAATGCCTGACCTTATAAGGGGTCGAGCAGGGCTGAGTGTAATTAAGAAGAAGTGGTTTTACGGGTGGAAATTAAAAAGTTAAGTCTCTCGGTTTGGGAACTCGATTTCACACGAGGGAGTTTTCAAATTCAAATGTAGAAAGAAGTGCTCGACCTTCTCATGGAAGCGAGAAGTTAATGAGTCTCATTTCACAATGCGGAGGCATACTAACAGTGCTTAACTCAGTTGTTCACGAATCTAACTTTTGGCAGCAAAAGGAGTTTCCCTTTTTGCAAACACACAAATTATTGTCACCAATCGGCCCAAGGAGTAAACTCTGATTACTCTTCATAGGCTTATGCAGCATGGTCTGAAGAATTTCTGTTCAGACCATTTGCCCTTCACCTTCACCTTCACCTTCAACTAACCACGACACACACTTTATTTGCTTATTTATTTATTATGTGTGCGTCCCTACAAAGATCGTGAGAAACTTTTTTTCTGCTGGCACATCTTTGCCATCATTTAACAGAGGAACTGATGCCCTTGACTAAGAACAACAACAACAACAATAAAACGGGCGACCACTTGGTTGGCCAAGCTCCAGTGCAGCTTAACCCAGAATAAAGAATACAAAATCGAATCTTGGCAAAAGACTTGGCGCACCTGAGAATGTTGATAGCAGAAACTGCCGATTGCCAACAGCATCAGCATTACTGCTCAGTCACTCAGCAAACGACATTAGCGCTCGGCCACTCTGTAACGCATCGTTTTATTTGAACAATAAGCGCAAGTAGCTTTGGAAAAAAAAGTTTTAAGAGAACAACAAAATGGTAAAGGCAGCAACCCTTTGGACACATGGAACGCAGAGGACAAGTTCATGCACGTACACTTGGCTTCGCTTGTGATTACCGAGAAACCGCGTACCGGGCAAAGGACGTGAAGTCAGCAAGAAACTCTTAGCAATTTCCATTTAAGTGTTTGCGTCGTGACAAAATCAATGTTGTGTCTTTTGTCGCAGTCAATAAGCGGCGGCGACATGTGCTGCATGCTGCACAAGCGAACGCCATCCAACTCTTTGGTTGGCAGTCGACAGTGATTCATGGTTTATTAAGCGCATTATGCCGCAGGACCCCAACAGAATATAACGAAGAACCACGCAGCTGCACACGTGTTCGCTGAAATGATGATGAGGACAACAGCGGCCGACACAACGATGAGGTTCTTGCTGCTGTCAATATCGAATGTAGAGGCCTTGAGGCCTATTGGCAAATGGAATTCATGGCAATTGATTACTTAACATGTTGCAAAGCGAACGTCATGGAATGCAAGAATTGCTTTCATTCCGATTCGAAAAGGGCAACCACAAAATTCCAACTTCTTTAGTAAAAACCGAAATTGTATGAAAAAAAAACGAAGGCATATTCTCCACAACTGTTGCGCCACACTCAAAGTCCCGCACAAACACTCCATTTACGACCACTTTGAAGCCTAATCCAATTCAAACAAATCGTTTTATAATTTCAGCAAATGTAAATCCATTTATTTTCCACAAAAGCTTTTTGTGAAATCACTTCCCGCTCTGGATTAAAAAAAGTTGCGGTGAAACAGTAGCACGCTGTTTTGAGCCACCCGCTCGACAGATCGACTGACTTGCCTGCTCGTTTGTCTGTTAGGTTTCTTAACACAACACTTGGCACTTTTCCTAGCACTGCTTCCTTGGTGTCTCGTTAGTTACTGTCTGATTGTCCGTCCGTCTGTCGGTGCTCCTTTACTTGTTGCAACATAATAATTTAAAGCGTCGGTCTATTATTTTCACCTGTCAGCCCACAAATCTTTATGTGGGTATGCAGTGCACAGCTCCAGTACTGCAACTCGATCTTAGTCGCTCTCTCGGCGGGAACCTCTCGAATCTGGTTCGTTCGCTGGTTTTTTTTTTTGCTTCCTCTACCGCCAATTGGTTTTTAATCACATTTGCTGTTGAAGGCTATTTATGAGCTGCTTAAGTGTGTGCAATCACTTGAGTTGGAAATGCATTTTGTTTGAATTAGTGCGATTTAATGGACGATAAAATATGATTGCATGTCATCGAGTTGTAGGCTGAATTCGGCGACAAAAAATTTGTTTTTTTGATACAAAATTTCAAACTAACACAACAGTTCATGGTTGAATAATGAAGTTCGAGTAATGTGAGGCTCTCAAGTATTTGCAATTGCAACTATATAGAAAGAGATGGGTCAAAGAAAATAAGGAATCTAACTAGCTTCAAATGCTGTCAAAGATCTTTATTTGTATCGCGCTTTTAGATTTCAGATCAACCCTAGTTGGCCTGTTGCTCCAAAGTAGCTGAAGCAATGCCTTAAAAGGAATCGGTGTTGCTAGTTGTGTAGGGCTCTGAACTGTTAATTAGAATAAAAGAAACGACGCGGTTTTTTCTATTCTCTATGGCGTTTTTTCTGCCCATTTTGTTCTTCTCATTCGTAATGGAACTAAATGGATCTGCATTCTTTATTCTTTCAACATTTTAAAGATCACAGATCCACTAAACATATTAATTTATCGTGTTTGGTGCTAGTCTGAACTTTTTCATTCTTTAGTTCAAAATTATCAAGGTTGCTGCCAGAAGCAAATTCGCGAGGTTTCCTCGCCCTCTTCCCGCTTCAGCATTGACATGGTTTGATCGACAACTGACCACATTCTCATATAAGATGACACCAAAAAAAACCACCGACTACCACAGCCGATGCACATGTAATCAGATGACAGCTGCACGCCTTAAACCATCAAATCAAATAGCACCAAATCGAAAAAGAATAAGAAAAATTGACAGCCTTAAATAAAAAAGAGTTAAAAACAAGTTTATCAATTATAACCCTCAAACGGACTAAAAAGCTGGTTTGTTCCTAATAACATTGCAGATTTTGTAGTGGCCAAAAACCCTTATAATTTGAAAGGAAATTAATTTTCAGCTTTTTAGTCGGTTTGAGGGTTATATTTTAAAAACTGGATGTACTCTTTTTTTTAGAGACAAATTTGTACCCCCCTTTTTCCCCTTTAATGGTGGAACTGTATGAAAAAGCTAGCCGATTTGAGGATATATATATCCATATATATAGTCCACCCAAAGCAAGTTAATATAAGGGTTATACAAAAAGAAACAAATCGCAGGCAACGCATCTTGTTCACACTCGGCCACGAAACCAGCGAAAATGACCAAACGAAAAGTGGAAATGAATCTTGCAAGCAAAATAACTAATCGCAATCGCATGTGCAAATAAAATTAATTATACGCGACCGAAAGAAATCGCACCACTCCAATCATTTAACGCAAAAGATGAATTGCACAAATGCAATTTCGCGAGATGCATGGAGGAGATAATGCAAATGCTCAGGCGTCGACTGAGCACATAACACACAACACCACCAACAGCTTATAACAGCGACGGCAATTGCATACATACTGCTGATCAGCGCAGTATTTGTTGCTGTTAATGTTGGTAAGACTATTCAGTGATTTATGCTTCGAAGCAAATGATGGAAATTCGATTTACTTTGAGGTGCGAATGGAAATTTACGAGCACCGTTGGAATGATGAAGTGCGCCAGCCATTGGCGACACCAACAGCAAAACATTAGCCGCAGAAACATCGGCAGCAGCAGCAGCAGCACTTTACCGAAAAGAACGTGAGAAGTCAGCCGAACGCTGAGAATTCCTTCCAACTCCCCGACAATCGGCATACATTCAGCTCAGCTCATTCTTATCAGATGCTGCACGCAATTTCGCTGATGAATGTTGCAGCTCGGCACTGCCTGCATCGCTGCCTGCTAACTGACAAAACAACGCACCGGTTGCGATCACAAATTATTTGCCTGCCAAATATTTGCTTTTTTTCTACTTCGCTGCGTTAATTCTGAGCGCCAATTGGCAATTGCGTTTTACACACTCGCGTGGCCATTTGCATATTTGGCATTCGCGCGCTTTCGCATATTTAATTATGTTGGGAAACTGACGGAAAAATAAATTACAAAATTGTGTTAAGTGTTGCCAACTGTTGCCACTTTATAAGCAAGTAGTTTATGTTGTTCGATTTATTTACTTTTTTTTTTGTATTTTCTTCCTAAACACAGACAGCATAATAAATCTTTGTACAACTTGTAAAATTTAGTCTGCATTGACTGCGAATGAAAGTAATGTGGGATTGACCAGGTTGGAATTGATGTGCCTAAATGGCAAGTAAGCCATTTATTACACAGTTTGGGAACATTTAAATTTGTTCTATACCTGTGTGCTCACTGCCCCTCGAAGTGTCTTTATAATTTGCTCATTACCTTCAAGCTTTCATTTATAAAAATCGAGTTGGACTAAATGCATCTGATGATTTTGTGGTTTCCAATTGCATGCACATGAAACATGGACAAAATTATACCATCATCAAGAAAAAATATTCAAATGTTAAGCTTCGAGCGTTAGAGTTCTTCCCAGCTTATTTTCAAAGGATTCTCGGAAATCATTATGAGTGTCGAGTGGAGTTATCTGCCACACGCTTTTGCAGTTTGCCCTCCGCAGGCATTTTAGTGTTACAAAGTTACGATTCCATACTTTTTTTTGCATTTTCAGTCACACACACACACACACAATTATGAGCATCATACAAATCCCGAAGTCTGCAAAAAATGCAACTTCACAGGAGCTCCAGTTTGAGTGAATAGAGTGCAGATGTAAAATCAAACGTGACGCTGTTGGCTTGATTATGGTGTGGCACGTTTGTTATTCCTCAAGCGTTTGGATAAATGAATCAGCAGAAAATTGCATACATATTTAACCTATCCACACCATCGCCACCATATCCCTTTAATATAACCCAGTGCCCGCTTATTTTATTTTTTGTGAATTAACTGAACCTTACAACGGCTGTTGTTTTTTTCACTTTATTTCAACTTTGCAACTTTGTTTCAAAGTTAACAATAGTTATTTTAAGTTTTTTCAACTTTATTTCAAACTTGTTTTCATTAAGTTGAAAAAATGAAGGAGTAGATACGATCGTACTTGATTTTACAATGTGTTTTTCTCTGAGTGTATTCTTTTAGGAAAATCAAAACTATGAAATAAATAGGATTTTATGATTAGATCAATTATTTTTACTATTAAATTTGGTCAATGGGTTTTAAACTATTATAACAACAACTTTGAAACTATAATTCTAATAGTCCAATTGTACTATTGACTTAATAATATTTCCAATTAAAAACAATTGTACACCCTATTACTCAAACAGTAGTACGCTTTATTATTTTAAATGTTGACCCTATTGATCAAATAGGACAATATACTATTAAGGGAGTTCACAAAGGTCTCATATTGGCCATAAAGTCATATTGTTGTATAAATATACAATAGTCATAAAAATGTTGTTGCTTTTTTCCATACAAAAAAGGAATTTGTGAAAATTTTACTTTGTGACTATTTTTAATGCATAAAACGTGCACGATTTGCCGAAAATATTGCAACAAAGATCGTGGAGACTACCAAAACTATTCCGACCATCATCTTTGGCCAGATGGCCACTTGCACCACCGGGCCCACGAATTCCGGCCCCAGAGGATTTTGAAAGCATTTTGAATGCGCGACTGCTTGAAAATATTGAAACAAAGCTCACGTGAACCACAGAATTACTTCCGACCGTTGATTTGGGTTGCATCACCACCTCCGCGATTGGTGGCGTGCACCCCGGGGCCAACGAATTAGGTTAGGTTCGACATTTGTAATGAAAGAGAGTTTAGTTTGAAATGAGTGAGCTCACAACTATCGTATTTTTTTCAAATACGATTATATGACAATATGACTTTGTGATTACTTGTGAACTCCCTTATTGGTAAATGAATGATCCTATTAATCTAGTAGGATATCTGTTATTTTTTCAATAGGATAGTCATTATTTTAATAGTTTCAATAGTGTATACTATTAAATTTATAGTCCGAGTAACTATTAAAATAAAAGAAAAACTTTATTGT
Organism: Heteromyza rotundicornis; assembly: GCA_951394025.1. Lineage (NCBI taxonomy): Eukaryota > Metazoa > Arthropoda > Insecta > Diptera > Heleomyzidae > Heteromyza > Heteromyza rotundicornis. The sequence goes on along the minus strand of OX596010.1, from coordinate 64,945,143 downwards.
TTAAATATTATAAAGATATTATTTATTGCGAGATTTTTGCTCTGGAATGCTCGAGAATGATGACATAGATGATGAACTGGACGACGGTGACATCAAAGCTGCTATCAGTGAAATCAAAGCTACTCTCATTCCCAACAGAGGCGCAGGAAATAAATAATTTATTTCGGATTCCGTTGTCACTAAGAGACTTTCGACGTCAAAATCATTGCATAAAACGTGCACGGCTTTACTCAAAATATTGGAACCAAAACCGTGAGTATCACCAAAACTCTTCCGACAGTCGACTTGGGCCAGACTAGCGGGTCGTACGGATGCCTGGCGCAGAGGGTGCCGGAACAATTTTGAATATAAAATATTGAAAAAAAGCTAACTGGAACCACACAATTTCTTCCAGCCCTTTATTTGGGTCGTACCACAATCTCCCACGTCGATTCGAAGAAATCTGGAGGAAACGCAGCAAAACAGACCTTTAATTCGTGACCTCCAAAAAAAAAAAATTTTTTGATAAGGAAACAAAAAAAATCTAGGTAAGTAAACAAAAATTTACACCATTTCTTTTTTCGTAAATGAAATATAACAGTAAAATATCAATAATATTGTGTAAAAAAATAATTTAGAGTGAAAGAAATATAAATTGAAATTGAATTAAAAATTAAAATCCTTGTAAGCCCACATGATACTTCATTTTTCTTTCATTTTTAATGCATTAAAAATGAAAACCGTAATGCTCAGCTAGTGTAAGCAGTTTTTAAAAAAGAAGACATGTAAACAAAAGAAAAAATATCAAAATTTAAATGGATGAACATTTTGAAATTACTAGTCTAATACCCCGGCGTTGGTCGGACTTATACTTAAAGTAGCCAAAAAGCCTTCCGTAAACCTTTCCGTGAACCCCCAGAACACCAGAGTATAACATAGAAATTTGCAGAACTCTAGGTTCAGCGGTCCCGATTCGGGACAAACAAACAAATATTTGTAATTGAAGTTCATTTGCCTGATTTGAAGTTCTCATTTGTACAAACTGTTTTTTAAAACAAAATTTGTTTGTTTCGTTTAGTTTTGTTTTTGTCAAATGCTTGACCATTGTCCAGTTTTACTCATTGAATTGCTCTTTTGGAATAAGAAGCATAATACCATGTGTGCTGGAAAGTATCCCAGATATATTTTGAAGTAATACTTAAATTGTTTGAGTAGTACCCCGCTTCTTTGATCAATCGATTTCAAAGTAGTACACAAACCTTCCGGAGCTCACAAATAAACGTATCGTGTTTGTATGGTTCGGATACGTTCAGTGGTTTAACCGTGATGTTCACTCATGCATGCATGCACACGTTTTTATATATTAAGATGTGCGACTGCCATGAATTTTTGTATACAGCTGCAATACATCAAGGCCAACTGATTTCAAGCTTCAAAACGAATTTTTGTAAAAACTTGATAAAAACTATTTTAAATTATTTTAATATTTTGACAACCAAATACGATGCTAGAGTCATCTCTACCGCACAACTGAATTAAAAATGATAGAAAAATGTAGTGGGCTTTAGCAAATTCTAAAAATATGCCTTACCAATAACCTTTTTTTGTGATTTCAATTCATTTCAGTCGCAAAACAAACAATTTTCAGTCATGAAACAACCACATTTGAGTCTCAATTCTCCAATGTGCCGTTTCAATTCATAAACAGTTTAAAAAAAATTGAAACGTTTTGTTTTCAAAATCAGAACATTCAGTTTTGACAACATTTCATTTTGATTTTTTCCTCAGTGTATATGTAACTACTATAGCACCTATAAGTGCGAATAGAAATATATTTCAAAAATAGAAAACTGTCCCGTTAATTTTTTCTAGATACATACATCAGAAGCTCCAACAATTGCGAATAGATAACATTTCCTGTTTTAATAAATTCCCAAAATTTTAAAGCCTCTCCCTGCCAAAGGTTGAAAAGGTGATTTATTTTCAAAATGTTCTTGAAAGTATTCGAAAACCAAAGTCTAACTAATTTGGCTCGGAGTACAAAAAAGCCAACGAAATAGCTTCAGGCCTACTGTATGGGCAACTTCATGTGTCAAAAGTGGAACAATTGTTGTTGTGTGTGGCATGACACCTCTGGGGCCTGGAATATACAGTATGCTGCTGCTGTAACCATTTGGCAATTGGCAACCGTTCGCCAGTGATTTGTTTTGGCTGCTCACAGCAGCGACCTGACACGCCTTTATTGCATTTGATATGAATCACATCAAGCCAAAGTTTAATAGAATTTAGTTGCTTTTGATTTTCAGACTATTAACATTGGCATTATCTTGATCACTAATTTTTCAAAGCCAAATTGAAAATTGAAAGAAAAAAAACGAAATTACATGCATTCTCACAATGTATGCAAAGCAGCAGCAGAGAGGCCACAGTGGAATTGTGAAAAAAGTGATCGGGAGTGTCAAAACTATTGTCATTACTTCGTTAGTGAAGTGGGGTGTTGTTGTTATTGTTGTTGTTGTCGTTGTCGTTGTACACGAGTACAAGAATTGCGTGATTCAATTAAATGTCAAAAGATATGAATCAGAAATGCTTAAGGAAAGAAATGCCAATTTGTGCTTAAAAAATGTACAAAAACGTTTCATGTCCACATGTGCTTGCAACACCTGCTGCAGCGATTATGTCATAAATTGCATACAATTTTTTTTTGGTGTTAAGCCACAAACTGAAAGCAATTTGTCAGATTTTATTGGTTATCCTGCACGTAACCAAAGCCAAGGGAGTGTGATTTTCCCTTCAAATGTACACTTGAACCTAAGCACATTATAATTTAAAGGCAAACTGATGATGCCACCATAACGAAGTAAAAACAAAAATTAACGCCCTCCAGCAATTATCCTTATTAGCCGATTAGCTACGCAGACAAAGGCGATCTTCATCATCATCGTTACTATTTTATTTTTCTTCCTTGGCCTTAAACATAATCCAAATCCGAAACTCACTTAGCTTGTTTGCACTGATAAATGTGCGCAGGCTTCATCAAAACACCTCACCGAACTACTAATTATCACCGAGTGTGTGTGTGTGTGTGTTGCTTGTGTGATTTAACGTCTTCCTCTAAGTGCTTTGCGGTGTCTGCCTGCTACAAACACTTAAGTTCTATCATTTGAAAGGCTTCTTTTATTGCGACCCAAAGCCGAATTCATACTTGTTCCTTGTTTGGCCTCTTTCGCGATGATCCTTTTTGTCAGACTTCGGTAATTGCGTGCCTTGTGTTTTCAAGGAATTTTTTCGCCTGCATTTTTTTCCTTTTTTAATCCCATAGCACTCACACAATAAACACATAGTTTACTCTTGATTTGTCGGCGAATTTCACACTAATTTGGATCGTCTCTGTTTTGTCCTTTCGATTCAAATAAGTGCCGCGGGTCTTTGGGCCTATGGAGGAGCTTGGCTTATGTTAGAGTTGAAAACACGCCCTCAATACATAACGATGCTTTAGACGTATTCAAAGTTCATTAGTTATGGAAATAATTTCAAAGGAAGAAACGAAAGAGAATTTTTTTGTCACAATCGCCGCTCACATTTCCGTTCACTAACCGATTTGTATTCAAATCATAAAAGCAATCACAAGCCGCCAACACCACAAATGGCAGTATACACAACAAATCAAATACAAAAATTAAAGCCATTGTCCGTGCCGATAATTTGCCAACAAAAGCAATAACAACAACAACAACACCAAAAGTACGAAAATTGCCCCAAACACTGTTCACATGTCGTCAATAAAAAAAACATATTGACAATTAAAGTGCAATTGAACGGCAGCGACTAAATATGGTGCCGCCAATGCTATGCAATTGCCATTCAAACAATTAAACAGTTGCTGCTGCACAAAATTTAAGTGGCTCTGGCCAAAAGTGGTGCACAACAGAGAGCTTATGTATGTGAAAATGGTATCAAATGGCTGGAGATACCAACATGTTGCACATTGTGCAGCATGTGTCGTTGTCAACGCTCTGCTTAAAGTCAAAGAATTAATTAATTATATGAGGAGCACGGCGAACGCAGGAGGATATGTACCAACAAATAATTCCTTTGAGATTTACTGCATATTTTATATGCCTCACATGGAATCTTGTATTTCAGAATTGTTTGTTTTTTCACAACTTTTTCGTTGCTCATTGATTGAGACTGTCTTCCAATCGTTTTGGTTATTCTTTCTTTCGAACTGTGGGGACGTTGCTTGTTCCTTTACGATTCTTTACTTGGTTAGTCGCCATATTACAGTGTTGCCTGCTTAGTATTCAAAGCTGTGGCCGCTGTCGGCAATTAGTTGAGAATTGCTGCTTGCGATTGGCGTGGCAATGCAATGTTATTTAAACTGAAGATTCTTTTGTTAAATACAGGAAGCAAAAGTATAAAAAAATTAAAAAAATATATTTATATGCATTTTATTACAATAAACAAATATAAAAATTCGTATTCACAATCACTTTTGGACCAGCCCATCACCACTCACAAATTTTTAAATATTTTTCTAAATACGAAATATTGCAACGATTTCATATCTGCGTCAAGACGTCTGTTTGCATATTTAATGAAATTAATAGCTGTGAGCACCAGTATCAGCAAAGATCTCCGTTGAATGGAAACTTACTTTTTACTACTTACATATGAGATATTTTTACCCACGTACGTACGTTGGCGATATTTATTATACTCTTCTGCAACATAAATTGTTAATTACGTATTTCATTTCTGCAGCCACCCCTTTTGGCGGATGGCTTTTCCGAGGCAACTAATTAATTTGCCATTTGTGTCCCATTAGGGTAATTGTCTGTCAGTTGAAATTGCACATGGGCACCTTAAGCTTTGTAGTTTTTTAGTTGCAGTAATTCTTGCTGTTGTTTCCGAAGCAAAAGTTGTCATTGTTGGTTTTGTTCCAGCCATGGCGGTGTTGGCCAATTTGCATTCATTGCTGCTGTCGGTTGCTGTTGTAATTGCCTGTATGTACTTGGCGTATTTTCTATTTCACCACAAAGAATTAAAAATCAAAAGCGCGCCATATTTAATTTGAATTTTTGGCGCCTTTAAACGGTTTTGTGGCGACGGCTTGATCTCATTGCATTCGGTTGTTGCGGCTGACTGCACTGTTTGCTGTATGATTAAGGGGGTGTGTCTGCACACAAATGCGGCAGAACATGTCAACAAGCGTTTTCATTTGCATATGACAACTAAGTACTTGTTATTTATTTATTGAGCAACAATAACAAAAAGAAAAATAATTTCAAGAATTTCATCTTAATTGGCTGCCTGTTTGATTAGTTTCCCTTGGGACACAGTTTTGTTATGTTAATTATGCGCTTGCTGCTGTTATTACCATGAAATTTAACACTTCAGGCGATTTATGGTAATAACGCAAAGGCCTGGCATGATTATCGTATAAAATCATTAAATCAATTAACATGTGGTTTGGAATGGTAATTACCACAATCGAGTAGCAACAAGAATTTACGATTTTTCGAAAGTTTTCCTTTGACTCAAATGGAGTTTGCACTAATTTTTAAAAAATTTCTACAAACCCTTTTTTCAAAAGACATTTTTCTTATTTTTTGGCAGCAGCATCCTTCATTGTGGTGGATACAGGCTCAGACTAAGCCACAGCAGGGTGTGGCGCCGACGATAGGATTCTGGTTGCCTTTCATTTTTACCTTATTTTTTTTGGACACCTGAGTATTTCTTGTTCTTCTGAAGGTTTTGCGAATTGAGTTTGAATTTTAATTTTTGCTGCGTCGTTGTTGTGTTGGTGTTATTTTTATGGCAAACAAATAAAGAGGAACACGCAAACGCACTCAACAGGGCCAAGCACAACAAGTGAGTCTGGTGTATGGGCGGCTTGAAGGCGTCGAACAATTGTGTACATTGTGGATTGACTTTTGTGTAGGGATCGGCAGTACATGCCTACATGCTTTGAAGAAGCTGCCTGAGCGAATGAAATGTGGTTTTTATTGCTATTGAGGACGCTTTCACTTTGCTTCATTTAAAGTCACTTAAACAAAAAATTCTTATAAAAAGCCTTTAATCACGCTAAAAATAACGCCGGTCGTTTTTCCTGTATATTAGCTGCCCCCGAGCGCCTCATATTTTAATTTTAAAATAATGGTATGCAAAGTTTTCTTCTGGTACGCTTTTTAATGCAGTTCCTATTACTAAGTTTGTTTCCTCAGTCTTTTGATCTGACTTAACTAGAAACTTGAGTAATTGATTAGATTGATGCGCAATTATAAAAGTCCTTGCCAAAATGTATTCCCTATTTCGATGTTCACTCCACAAAGACATTCATAAAGAGATTCAAATTTTGAAAAAATCTAATGGCATAAGTAAATTTAGTGCGAATTGCCGATCCGGTTTTTTACTCGACTATAATTTTTATACCCCCACACTCACTTTGGCAGGATATACTAACTTTGACACAATGTTTGTAATGCCCTAAACTTCTAAACTTCTACTGTGTGGGGGTATTTCAGCTTCGGCATTGCCGATGATAATCCATTCTCTGGTTTTAATGGAATATCTAAAGATGAAATTTAATTGTAAAAGTTCGTTTCGTAAGTCTTTTGATGTGTTTTAGCAATTTTAACTGCTTCCTTAAATTCTCAAGGTTGAAAGGGTTTTTTCAATAATTGAGAATGTTGGAGTATAAGGCAAACAAATGTTTAATCTATTTTTTTTATTCGGCCAAATCCCTACTTGGACCTTTTTTTTCAATTTCAGACTGCAGATCACGACACAAACCTTCGACCACAAAAAGTTCGGTAATTTTTCGGTAGTAATTTGTAACTTGAAACCCATTTGGTTAATTCACCCGAGGCGGCTACTGTAGCTGATGATGTCATTATAATGGCAATCGATGATGCTCCTCTGCTTTTTGCGCACGCTATATTGCACAGCGTATATAGTTACCATAATTGTTGTTGTTGGGAAACATGAATCGATGTCAAACAAAAAAAACAGAAATTGAGGCTTAATAAACGAATTGTAACAACACCTAAGGCACCTGCTACTTGAAAAAAATGTTCTTAAAAAAATAAACAAAGTCCCTTTGGTCATCCTTTTCTGATCAACGTAGGCAGATAAAAATGATATTGGTTTAGGTTACTACCTTTTTCTAGACACGATTTCATTGTATTAATATTGAATATTGGTAAATTGATATTTTCCTTGATGACTGCTGATGTCTTAATTAGTTTCGCCTTACGAAAAATAATTGAAAAACATTTATTGTAAAGGTATATATTTTTAAAAATCTATTTTGAGGTATAATTTGGAACGTACTTTACTCTCATGACTTTGAAAAGGTTTTTCCATTTGTAAAAAAATACATTTTTATATTTAAATTCCAATTAAAAGACCATCTTCCATTTAAAGTTAAAGCTTAAAAGTTTTACGACAGATGAGCTCAAATTAAAAACTCATTTGGACGAGGGATCATCCTAATGAAGGCAGCTCGACTCATCATTGCAAAACTTTCGAAAAAAATGCATTCAAAAGGCTTTACTGCAAATTGCCTGTATCACATGACCGCTATGCAACTGCTCGGCAATGAAGGAAGGACCTTAACCATTTAGCACGTGTCCATAAACAAAAATAAAAAAGGTAACTAAACTCATTTTGCAAAACATTTTACTACCTTGCAATTAAACACTACTCAGGGCATCTTCTGGAATATTAACTTAACGATCCACACAAGCAGACGATTAACGTTAAACGCGGATGCTGCAGCAACCGAACTGGCAGCAATTTAGCAAAAGCTGTATGCCCAAAGGCTCTGCAAACGCTGGTAATTCAGTCCAGATTGAAGGCAACCCGAGGACTTCGAAGACTGTCGAAGCATTCCACTTATCGTTTGCCATTTTGAATAAAATCTATAATATAAGTTTTCCCATCGAACATTTTAGTCATGGCTAATTTCTGCGTGTTGCTTGCTCATTAATTATGTTGAACTTTTCTCGCGATCGTCCGTTCAATTGCTAGCTCGGGTTTTGATACTTTTTGGATCTGCATAGAGTTTCTTCTTTTTGTCATTTTTGATACACCAACTTGTCAGTATTTGCCCTCTAATGAAACTGGCCTCATATCTATAGGGGTTTCGAGCTCTACCACCTCACTGGCTTCGATAACAAAAGCTTTGATTGAATTTCAATCAATTTCATTAGAAAATACTTTTTCAATTAATTCATTTTACTTTAGTTCAGATCCCACCAAAAAAAAAACTCGTAAGGAAAAGCATTTTTAATTGCAATTTGATTTCTTTTCGGAACCATCTAAGCCGTCAACTCTTCATTCAGTGCAGCTGCTTGCAATCGCTTTATATGCCGCCATATTGTATAATGTCTGTGTTGTTGTCACGTTAACCATAACTGACTTTTCAATGGCCTCTTTAGGGTCCTTTTATTCTTGCTCTACAAAAAGACCGACCGACCGACCAACTTTGGAACTCTTCTTCCGCAATCATTAATAATTTCAGTTTGCCATTGCGCTGTAGTTGTAGCAAAAGCAACAAGTTGCTGCTGCTGCTGTTGCTTGTTCTTGATCATTATTGTTGCTGTTCTGGCTGTTATTTGTTAACATTCTTCTTCATGTTGCTGTCATTTGGTTCGGACTTTTAATTTATTTATTGCCTGACTGTGGGACTTAAGTTGGGCTACTGTCATCGAGAGTATTATGTCGGGATTAAACCTTTAGTGAGCACCTCAAATATTCTCTTCTTTATGTAAAAAAATGCCCATTTCCAAATCATCCCAGATTCGCAGTCAATAAAATTCCGATTAAGAACTGAAATAAATCCAAAAGCCACGAATTACAAACTGCACCCAATTTGCACTCAAGTCTGGCCTGCGTGTGCTAGTCAATTTCATTTCCATTTATGCCCACGAGAATTTTTTTTGCTAAAGGAAGGAATGTTTTCAATGCTGTCGTTGTTGTTGTTTGCTGAATCGCTTCGTTCATTGTTCATTTATAAACGAGGCGATGCGACGCGACGCATTGGCAATTGTGTGGCGCCTTCCAGTCTGTAGAACACCTGCAACCAACCCACAATGGCGCTGAGCAATTGACTTGGCCACAAACTCTGCTGCTGCCTCCGCAAATGGTTAAGCGTGATTATTTTTACAACAACTTCAGCGACAACGACGACGACGACGATGATGATGATGACGATGACTACGACTGCTTTCCCATAAACGCGCACAGCACTTAAGCGCGTTCACAATCAGGCATCGATGCCGACATCGCCACCATCACGGCCGCCACCTCCACCTCCACCGCCTCTTTGGCTCATTCGGATAGGGTGCTTCTAGCCTAGAACCTCGTTGCATTGCATTTGTAGATACATTTTCCGCATGCAGCTGCGAGATCTTCATAGTCAAGCTCTCTCTCCTTATGCTAGCCCAGATGTTGTCTCGTCTTGTGGTGGCTTGCTGTTAGTTTTCTTCTTCTTATTTGCCAAGAATAATACATTTACTTCAATAAAAAAAGCCCTTCTTGACTATTTTCGTCTGCTTGTATTTGCAATTGCAGCTGCGTTCTGCATTCTGTGTTCCGTATCTGCCGCCCGCTGAGGTTCAATGTGGGCCTGGGCCCACGCACTTGTCTAGGCGGCCACAAAGGAACTCAATTGGGCGCTGAATGCAACTGGCAAGGATCTAGGCGGCAGATAAGAACTGGCGGATTAACTATTTTGCGCTTGTTTGGTGGATTTGTGTGTGTGTGTGTGTGTGTGAGTGGGTTGCTGTTGTCGTTGTTTGTTGTTATAGTATTGGATTGTGTGGTGTATGTAGTGCCCATGATTATTTGTTGTTCTGTTGGTTGACTTAGGGCCTGTCTAGTCGCTTTTACAATCGGTTTTCTGCGTAAGGACGTTGTCTGCACGATTCATATCAGATTCCAAGTAAATTTTTCTTCGTGAATTAATTGCATATTTCAATAAATAGTTAAGGGCTTGGATCATTTGCGGTTGCGATTGAAATTTTTTTTAGTTTCTTTCTCTGTTTTTTTTACTTTCAACTATAATCTTCTATTATTGCTTATTGTCCATAGTATCATTTTAAATATCAACGCAAAAAAATAATGCAACGACCGTCTTGTTGTTGTTTCTCTGATTGGGAAAAGACTTGAATAACATTTTATTATAAAATACAAGCAATTTTACTAAAATATTAATAAATAAGAGTTATCCTCGATCGCCTCATTAGAGATCACTACTCGAAATGCAGTCACGTTTCTGACACTTTATGACCGATCATAAAGCATAAACATTAATTTTCCTAGTCAACTCAATAGGCCAAACGGCTCTCAACGTTCATAGTTAAAATGAGAATGCGGTATGAGCAATTAAACGATAGCACCGCAGCACGCTAGCATTAACAACAACCACAAAAATAGTCACAAGCACAAAACAGTTCCCCATCAAACCGCCGAAATAAATTCATAATTTCAACCATTGAGGAGGATCAGTTCAATAAAAAAATAAAGGTGGCCGTGGGGTCAAAACGTGCTCATATCAGATAACTTAAATATGAGCTGGCGAACGGAAAGCCAATTAAATTCGAGTTTCGCAATTAATTTGGTTACAAAAGAACTTTAAAGGCCAAAAATTCGAAAATTTCCAAATTAAAAAGGCCTCTTCACGCTTTTAATACCTGCCACGGTTTAATATGAATTTGAAATCGAACACCTCTTGGCCGATTAAGGCGATAGTGGAAAAAGAAATATCGAGAAAAAAAATTGCTGAAATAAAAATGCTAATGAACAACATAATCCTGGCAAAAAGAAAATATTCAAAATGCAAGCATAAAACTTCATCTGCAGTCTCAAGTAGCATCAACACCTGCAGGCATCAAACATGCATTTGCACTCTCACATCATATTAAAAAGTCCCACGACCAAAATTAATTCACCAAATAAAAGCTTAAAACAACACAAAGAATTCCAATCAGCGGGCTGCCAAAAATGTATAAAACAAGCATCATTTTACCATATGTATAAGAAGCTGCATGGCATTATACCCACAAAAAACTCCACAGCATGTTTGCCATTTAAAGTGCCTTAATTAAGTCGAATTTGCTTACAATCGTTTTCAAAGGGAGTTTCTCGATATATTTTTTCCATAATTTTACCCCCACAAACGCTGTAAAAAGGGTATATTAACTTTGACACAACGTTTGTAACGCCCATAAGGAGAAGTGTCCGGTATATGTTGTATTGCTGTATTCGATTGGAAATGTTTAGAAACGAATTTTTGACATGGTCCAAGGTTCCAAAACCACATATAAATGGGTCAAAATGGGGTCTTGCGACCAAATTTTTTTTGTGGATTCGATTGGTAATTTTTATAAACAGTGTACGAGATTCACATACAAATGGGTCAAACATGCGACATAGGCAGAAATATCAAAATTTCGGCCGAAAAAGAAACGATATTTATACCCCCACACTCACTGTGGCAGGGTATACTAACTTTGTCACAACGTTTGTAACGCCCATAAGGAGGCGTGTCCGGTATGGAAAAGTATATATATTCTTGATCAGTATCACCTCCTGAGTCGATTTAGCGATGTCCGTCTGTCTGTCTGTCCGTCCGTCTGTCCGTCCGCACGATAGCGGTCGCAGTTTTGGAGATATCGACTTGAAACTTTTTTTACATGTTTTTCTCGAGAATACTGAGATCAAGTTCGAGAATCAGCCAAATCGGACAAAAACTGGGCGTGGCTCCCATACACCGAAAAAAAAGTAAAAATTTTTCAAGTCTTTTTTATTGTTGTATTCCATTGGAAATGTTTAGAAACGTATTTTTGACATGGTCCGAGGTTCCCAAGCCATATATATAAGGGTCTAAATGGGGTCCTGAGACCAATTTTTTTTTTTTCGGATTTGATTGGAAATTTTTAGAAATGGATTTTGGACATGGTTTGGGCTCCAAAACCACCTATAATTGGCTCAAAATAGGGTCTTGAGACCACATTTTTTTATGTTCGAGGTACTTCTTTCTACTGTGTGGGGGTATTTCAACTTCGGTATAGCCGAAGATAGTCCACTCTCTAGTTTTTTTTTTCAGCCGAATCCGAAACACGGCCGAAAAGCCGAAAACCCGAAACCGGAATTCGGTCTGTCTCTAATAAAACAAAGCTTATTCCAAACTCGATTTTAACAATGTTTTTCTTTTATTAGAAATTAGTTTTTAATTTGCAGCAATTTAAGTTATTGGAAACTTACTTAAATTGTTGCAAATTTATTTTATTTTTTGCGGCAAACTACCTAAACTGTTGCAAATGGACTACATTTGGTTTTTCGTGTAAGTTTGTATTGAAAAGTAGTATAAATTCTTTGAGTGCACTTTTTTTTGAAAATGTTCAGTTTTTATGAAAATCTATTTTTAAGCTATTTGTGCTTCTATTATTCGAATGCATCATGTATTTCGCTTTCAAAAAAAGCCTTTTATGGCCAGAATGTATTTTTGATCCAAAGATTTCAAAAATAAGGGTCACAAAATGTATTAAAATGCAGCTTTAAGGTCTTAAATTAAACACTGTGCTAGATGAAAAATGTACAAGCATTCCCACCTATATATGTAAATGGTTTGGAACTCAAAAATTCATAGTCAACTTAAGTTCCAACTTATCTTTAGTAATCTACTAAGTTGACATATAATTCATCGAATTGACAGCTACTAAGTTGGTACTAAGACTTAGCAGCTACTAAATTTGACGATGAATGACAATTTTTTTTAAATTCATTTTTAAGTAGAGACAATAAATTTGTCTTCTTTTGGTAACTGAAGTCTTTCGAAAGTTGTCAAATTTCATATTGCCGGATTTAATACAAGTTTTTTAAAATATAACCCTTTAACCGACTAAAAAGCTGAAAATAATTTCCTTTAAATTAATTTCCGCAATTTCGATTTAAAATTAAGGGTTTTTGGCTACTTTGTTCCTAATATCATTGCAGATTTTTAAAGGCGTGGTCGGTGAGCTTTCTCACAGGCCAACTTAAAAATAGGGTTGCATCGGATGAAAATGCCGATCTTTTCTGCATTAAGGATGCGGATTGTTTAATGTAAAAATTTGCTGGTGCGGATTTATTCTGCGGAATCAGTTGCGGGTGCGTGCGTAAACATCCGCAACAGCCCGAGTAAACAGAGCTTGTTGCCTATATGTATACGTTGTTGTGGTAAATCTAAAGGCGCCAAATGCTTTTTAAGTGTTTTTTTCTTAATTTTTTGTTTGTTTGTGGGCAAAAACGATTTCTCCTTGGCATTGATAGTTAAAACTAAAACATGAGCACAGACACAGCAAACGGCATACAGACGCACGCATATTGCAGCTCAATTGTAACAACGCACCTCTCTCGCTTGTGGCTTACTGGTTTTTATTGGCCAAGTAGATGCAATGCAAATGGATGTTAAGTGACTCTGTTTAGTTGGGACATTTTGTGTGTTTGCACCGTTTGTGCTATTTTGCATCAGGGTGAAGTTGTTGTTATTTTTTGTATTTGCATACAAAAAATAGTGTTGGAAAAATTAGACAATCGGAATTTAAATAAACTCCAATTTGAAACTAGAACTAGAGTTTGGAATCACACTCAATTGGCAATGTTCCTCTGTTTCTTTTCCCTCATCCTTTCGCATTCCAGAGGATGGCATACTCAAGTCCCAAATTAGTACAAATATGGAAGGAAAGTTGATTGAGGAATTCGAAAATACAATTTTGAAATGGCGCAAAAGTTGAGTGATTGTTTGAAAAGAAAACTTGTCCTCCCCATAATCGACAGCAGCCAATGCTGACAAGCAAACCGCAAACAACTTTAAACCAAATCTAGCAGGTGTGCGGCAATTTGAGACTTTAGCACAACGAATTAATTGCATTAAAATAAAAGTCATGAATGAATATGTATAGGCAAAAGAAACAACAACAACAGATAGCACAAATCCACCGGCAAACAGCACCAACCAAGACCATAGATTAGCACTAAAGGATGAAATTATTTGCAAATGCAAAAGCAAAAGCAAAAGTGGTAATTAATAGCCACAAGATGAGGCGGAAAATAATGCGAAAATGATGATAACTTCATATGGCTGGGAGCAAAGGGAGACGTTTTTATGCTGTTAATTCCTTGTGGTGCGCAAAAATCTCTAAGATTACAACAATAAATCCATGTGCGGCCTTAGTGCTTTGTTGGATACTATCGGCAAATAGCAGCTCGCACCTGGCGGAACTGCCAAGTCATAATTTGCACTTTAATGGGAGGGAAGTCAAAGTCTATAAAAAGGACATGAGCACATGAGTTGATGACGACGACAACGACGACGACGTAGAAGAAGAAGAAGAACAAGAATCACTTTGAAAACAGCCCACAGAATAACTTCTAAAGACATCTAAGATTATGGTTCAGCATGAATCAATGTGTACCTCCTGGACTGTCGTGCTGCTTGTTGTATTGACAAATAATTATAAAATCCGGTATGTAGACAGTGGCCGTGCACAGCAGCTGAAAGTAATTAAAATCGTCATATTTTCAAAGGCAATCTGCATCCGGTTGCTACTAGAAGTGGAAGATCAGCATGATCAAATTTTGTATACCCACCTTATGCGGCAAGGGTATATTTACTTTGGTCCGAAGTTTGTAACGCTTATAAGGAGGCGTGTCTGTCATCACGTTAGCGGTAGCACTTTTGGAGCTATCGACTTGAAACTTTAGGTACAGGTTTTTCTCCTCCAAACTCAGATCAAGTTCGAGAATCAGTCCAATCGGACAAAACTAGGCCAAGCTCCCATACAAACCGACAAAAAAGCGGGGTTGGCATCCGAATCGAAAAAAGGTTTCGGTTTCACACCCACTTGGCTAACCAAAACCGTTATCGGTTATCGTCATCGGTTTCGCTCCTTGATTATAAAAAGGTTTCGGTTTTAAAAGGTTTCTAGATGGCCCAGGGTGCTGAAGCCAGGCCCGTGCGCAGGAATTTCCCGTGGGGGGGTTTTAAACAAAATTAATTTTTGATAGTTCAACTAAATCGGACAAACAAATGTATACAACAAAAAAGTGATTTTTCAAATTTTTATACCCCCACACTCACTGCGGCAGGGTATACTAACTTTGACACAACGTTTGTAACGCCCATAAGGAGGCGTGTCCGGTATGGAAAAGTATATATATTCTTGATCAGCATCACTGTCTGTCCGTCCGTCTGTCCGTCCGCACGATAGCGGTCGCAGTTTTGGAGATATCGACTTGAAACTTTGGGTACATGTTTTTCTCGTGAATACTGAGATCAAGTTCGAGAATCAGCCAAATCGGACAAAAACTGGGCGTGGCTCCCATACACCGAAAAAAAAGGGTAAACATTTTTCAAGTCTTTTTTATTGTTGTATCCGATTGGAAATGTTTAGAAACGTATTTTTGACATGGTCCGAGGTTCCGAAGCCACATATATATGGGTCTAAATGGGGTTTTGAGTTTTTTTTTTTTTTTGTGGATTTGGTTGAAAATTTTTAGAAATGGATTTTGGACATGTTCCGGGCTCCAAAACCACCTATAATTGGGTCAAAATAGGGTCTTGAGACCACATTTTTTTATGTTCGAGGTACTTCTTCCTACAGTTTGGGGGTATTTCAGCTTCGGGAAGATTCATACGCTGTATCAACCAATTCATACAATGTAAATCAGCCTTGATCTTTCTGTATGAACCGTATCGTCTCCTATAAAAATTCCATAACAAATTTCTGAAGTGTCCATAGAAATGTTTTTATTTTCAAATTTGGAAATTGTTTTGATAGCGAAATAGTTTTTCACGGCCCTTCCTCCGGTCTACGCACTTCCAACAATAGTTCTACAGCCATTGGCACAAGCGTCGCTCCGCCGCCAAATCCAAATTTTACCGAAGACAACCAAGTGTAATTGGATTATTTGGATATTGTTCCCGAAAATTCATTTTTAAAAATGGCCATTTCGTTTTTATTTTTAGTTACCTGGACTCGCGTCTAATCAAGAGTACCAAGCCCCTCATCTAGCCCTTCGAGGTGAAATTATTTAACTCGTAATTACCACCCGCCCTACAATCACTATGTTATTGAAGAGCCCCCCAATTCGATTTGTGAAAATTTTCAAAAGTTGGAAATAAAATTTATCTATTTTCGTTTTTAATATTTCCTATAAAAATCGGGGAACGGCCGCGGTGGCGACGAATACGATTTGAATTTCTGAATTTGCTTGGGACTCGGGGAATCAATGAAAATGTTTCCAAACAACCCATACAATCTGTTCCTGCTGGTGGAAGTCTTAAAACTGCTCCCGACCTAGAAAATAACGCAATAATCATGGCAAAAGAAAGAAGGTAGTGCCGCTGTCACTTACTTTGATTAAAATGCCGATTATTTTTAGGTATGTTTGTTTGAAACAAATCAAACAGCTTTGCCACCCGCTAAAAAATATTTGAAATATTTTTCGGAATTAAAAAATTTCTTAAAATCTTGTGGATAAAATTTTAAATGTCTCTACAATTGAAAGGTTTAATGGATGTAGGCTGTATTAACATACAAATTATTTCAAAAAAATCAGTTTTAAAGTTTTTTATTTAACTTTTTTCAAAAAAAAATTTTTGCTATGTCTTCTTTGTCGCTTCTGAATCTTCAAAACTATCATCAAAACTTATTTTTGGGATGGATTATAGGCAAGAAATGGCCCTTGCCATTTCAATTTTGGCAAAAAGTCAATTTTGAAATTTGGGATTAAACGTCAGATGGTTAAGATGGCTTCTAAGAATGGAGAGCGGCACTACCTTCTTTCTTTTGCCATGGCAATAATCATGAAAGATGTAAATATTTCCAAAAAATATTTATTTTTCAATTTTAAACAGCTGATCTTTGTTTACAAAAAAAAGCAAACAAACTTTGACTATCTGCACTCTTCTTTGGGCATAGAGCGAATCTTCTCTTTTATGGCAAGATTCATACACTGTATCAACCAATTCATACAATGTAAATCAGCCTTAAATCAGCCTTGAACCGTCTCCTATAAAAATACCATAACAAAGTTTTGAAGTGTCAAAAGAATTGTCAACGTATTTTTTTTGGAAATGGTGGCATGGAGTTGCCACCTTTTACGTTTTTTGTATGGATTTTCGGTGCAAAATGTTCTATCCCGTTTTCACTACAGCAGTTCTTATTAGCTCTTTGTCAGATTTTTCGTCATGGAACTGATAGTGTAAATAGGCTCTAAAAGAATTCTGTTGATTTTCAGAGGAATCATGGAATATCCTACTACATCCGCCTCAAAGACACCATCACTGGACCAGTTGCCTGAACTGGATAATGGCAAGTACATGAAATCAAATGATACTTAATTATTTATAATCTGTTCCTCAATATGTATGTAGGCCACTTCATAGAATGCATTAGAGCCAAGCCAGCATTGTGGGACTTGACGAATATAGGAATACAGCCGACAGTTGCAATGATAAAACAGGCCGGAAAGGAGTGGAGCTCGTTGCGGTACAGATAAAGCAAGTAGGAGGACTTTAATAATAGCAGCGGCCGTAGTGGCGAAAAAACACATTTTCCCCACGCTGCTCAGCTGAGTTTTTTGGATGATTCGCTTAGGCCAAGAAAGTATGTACAAATATACATGCATATATGCTTGAGCCTATTTACACAGTTATTCCCATGACGCATGGGCATGCCGTTTTTCGAATATACACTGACATGGGCATGACCAAATTTGACAGTTTTTATATGAAAATGTAAATAAACGAAGCATGGAGTTGCCACATTTTACGTTTTTTGTATGGATTTTCGGTGCAAAATTTTCTATCCCGTTTTTACTACCGCAGTTCTTATTAGCTCTTTGTCAGATTTTTCGTCATGGAAATGATAGTGTAAATAGGCTCCTTGATATTCTTACATTTGTATTAACAACTTTTTAGATCAACAAGTATTTGGAATTTGGAGGATACGGAAGGTACTCAAGAATCAGAACAACTTGAAATTGAATTCTTGGTCGACGAAAATGAAACTCCTGAAAAACCTGCAAAACCTCCAAAACCAACATCAAAAGACATATGCAAATTTTATTTTGGGTTTTTTTTAACTTTATTCTGATTTGCAATAAATTCCCACGGGTGCAGTGCCGTTATAAAGTTATAAAATATTCTTTAAATTTGTTCCTTATTGCTTTTGCAGATATGGATGCATTGGTTTGTGTAGTGGTTGATATGTTGTGCATATTATTTTGAAGCTCCCCCACTCGCCGGGAACGTATTCTCCATTTACTTCCCTGTCTACAATTCCTGGTGTGACGTATTCTGCATTCTTTCTGTAGCGAAGCCAATTGTGTAAGCATGTCGTTGCCATTACAATTTGTTCAACATGTTCCAAATTAGCTTTAATTGGACATTTGAAACTAGAAAGCATTCTCGTTTATTCTCCTAGCTCGGCTCAGTATAAAAATGAAAATGCAAACAAGTAATAAATGAAAGGCAAAATCTAAGTTTTTTTTACCTATAGTTAAATACCCTTTCTTTGCAGGTCAACATTCTGTGAGCAAATGGTTTCATCATTGTGTTTTCCGCTACGTATCATCCGTGTATCATCCGCTACGATCACGTAGGGCATAATTTTTGCATTAGGAGATATATTACATGGTTCCGGATTTCTAAGGAAAAAACGCTTTCAAATAACTCACTTTGAGTTAGACCTTTTTGGTACTTACGGAAGTTTTCGCGAGTAGTACAGTTTCCCAAATCCGTCTTTAAAACATCAGATATTGCTGCAGTTGTTTCCGATACTATTTTGGATAACGCCGATGGGAGCACTTATAGCTCAAACCCAAACTTCTTTGAGATTCGACGGTAGCTAGGTACCTAGAAAACATTATTTAACAATTATTTAAAAAATAGAAACCAATGAACATTACATACCTCAGTGTTATTATTAGTCGAATTTCTGCAGATATGGGGTCCCTTAGTACACATTGTTTGGTTATAATAGGAGCTACCATATTCAGGAGCTCCTCAAAATCTGATACCCCCATTCTTGTATATTGGTAGAACAATATCGGATCCTTCTGCTTTAGCAACAAAAATTGAGACACATACGCTCCACTTTCAAGAACGTTTTTGTTTTCCACACGCGGGAACTATAAGATCTAGGATGTCGTCATCAAACATTCCAATAATATCCATTGTTTAGATTTCAGTTAATTGTTATTAAAAAAAAAGTTTTGAAAGGGAAAAATTAAATTGGTTTTTTTTTGACAAATTTTTTTTGTATTTGAAAGTTCCTATACATTTTTGGAGTTGATTGGAACTCAAGGAAACAATGAAATGACCGCCAATCAACCCATACAATCTATTCCTGTCGGTGGAAATTTCTAAATTGGGCCCTAACAAGCAAATAAAGCCATAACCATATAAAATTACAAATATTTCAAAAATATATATTTTTGTTCCATTTTGAACAGCTTATATTTGTTTACAAAAAAAGTAAACAAAGTTTGACTATCTGCACTCTTCTTTGGGCATAGAGCGGATGTTCTCTTTTATGGCAAGATTTATACGCTGTATCAACCAATTCATACAATGTAAATCAGCCTTTAATGTCGTATTGTGACCCCGAATATGGCAAAGTATGCCCTGTGGCGTTTAGCAAAGCGTGGAATAATATCCGAATATCATTGCAGATTTTAAAGTCTCCAAAAACCCTTAATTTTAAATCGAAATTGCTGAAATTAATTTAAAGGAAATTTATTTTCTGCTTTTTAGTCGGTTAAAGGGTTATATTTTAAAAAAACTTGTTTTTTACTCTTTTTTTATTTTCATCCTTTTTTTTTTAATTTTTTTTCTTCCCCCTTTTTCCCCGTTTTTTCCCCCTTTTTTACTCTTTTTCCCGAATGCGAACCTAAGTAAAAAATTTCAGCCTTGTAGCTTACAAAATACGAAAGTTAGGACTTTAAATTGGCTCCATCCCGCTCCCCTTTGCCCCCACAACCCCCTTTCCAAAGGGTATAAAATTTCATTTTGTCAATAAGAACTCACCAACCATTGTAGCTTGAAGGAATTGTAAGTTATGCTATGTTTAAAAAAAAGGGGTTTGAGTCCCCCTAAGGCCCCCTGATGGACCCCAAAATTTAATAGAATTCATTGTCACCGGAGTTCTATCAGTGTTCCGAATTTCAGCTCTCTAGCTCATGTGGAAGTGTATGAAAAAGCTCGCCGCATATTTGAGGATATATATATATATATATATATATATCTAGTCCACCCAAAGCAAGTTAATATAAGGGTTATAAAAAGGAGGAATTGATGGGATCCCAAATGACTTTTGATATGAAAAAAAAGGAATTGATGGGATACCAACTTAATATTGATGTGATATGAACCAATTTTGTTATGAAAAAATTGTAATTGATAGGATACCAATGTAATTTTACATGAATCATACCATAAATGACACCCCCAGATTGAAAAAACCCTGAACAAAATGTGTTTGCGAAAAAGCCGTGGAAAAAATTGTGCATGAAGAAGCCGTGCAAAGTGAACGAATTTTGGTGCAAGAAAACTTAGTTTGAAAAACTGATGGAGCGGCCATCAGACTTTTACGCTAAAAAGCTTTTTATTAATTTTCGGTAAAAAATTTTGTTATGCAGATTTTTTTCCAAAAAGCACTTTTCATAAGAATTTTGTACAAAACATTATTTTGAAGAAATTTTGAGCTAAATATTTGTTAGAGCCTATTTACACAGTCATTCCCATGACGAATGGGCATGCCGTTTTTAGAATTTACACTGACATGGGCATGACGAAATTTGACAGTTTTTATATGAAAATGTAAACAAACAAAGCATGGAGTTGCCACCTGTTATGTTTTTTGTATGGAATTTCGGTGCAACATTGTCTATCCCGTTTTCACTACCGCAATTCTTATTAGCTCTTTGTCAGATTTTTCGTCATGGAACTGATAGTGTAAATAGGCTCTTAGAGCCTATTTACACAGTCATTCCCATGACGCATGGGCATGCCGATTTTAGAATTTACACTGACATGGGCATGACGAAATTTGACAGTTTTTATATGAAAATGTAAATAAACGAAGCATGGAGTTGCCACCTTTTACGTTTTTTGTATGGATTTTCGGTGCAAAATGTTCTATCCCGTTTTCACTACCGCAGTTCTTATTAGCTCTTTGTCAGATTTTTCGTCATGGAACTGATAGTGTAAAGAGGCTCTTAATAATTTTACGGCTTCATTTTATTTCGAAGCATATTTAAAATTTAGATATATTAATATTATCGCTTTTGTGAAAAATGGAAACGCAAGTTGTTTTGTATTGTTCGCAGTGAATTTGGGTACAAATTTTTATATTTTGGTTTTTGGGTTTTTTTAGTTTGTAGGAGTTTGTAATTTGTGCAATGTTCGTTATTTATGTACACTAGGTGACAAAATTTAAAAACAAAAATTCTTTCAATAAAATTTTAATTTAAAAAAATGTGTGTTCTTCAATAAAATTTGTCAAATAATTTTCGTGAACATTTATTTGGTTTTTTATTTTCTACATTTTTGGAAACATAGCATGTGTGTTTTAAGGTGTATCGATGTATTTATACAATTTTTAAACTTCCTGCAAATAGCATTTCATGTGATCACAACCATTTAACAATAAATTGTGAATTATTGAAGTTTTGTGTATACATAAATGCATCCACAAGACTTTCTTCTCTGGTTTTACTACGCGTATAGAAACCCTTTCAGTTGTGCGTATTAAAACAAAAGGAAAAAACCAAATACGCGTGGCTGAAAGAAAACAACAACAATAAACGCACAAGTGTTCATGTCACACATTCCTTCGCTTGATCACACAAAACAAGAAATTGCTTGTTTATGATTTACATTCCTCCAGTCGATGGTCAATGCTGGCGCAGCGAATTTCAGATGGAAAACAATGCGCGAACTAAAAATGTGTGGAGTCTGAAAACCACCCTTATTTTTGTGCGCAATTAGGAGGTACTTTCTTGTTGCGGCGCGACTTGATCTTGGCGACCATGTGGCGTGGGTGCGTAGACGACCTGTTTACATGTAGAACAGACAAGTGGGCTCCAATTTTCATGCTGCTTGGGAATTTGCGTGTGTGTTTGGTTGTCTAAGAGCCTATTTACACTATCAGTTCCATGACGAAAAATCTGACAAAGAGCTAATAAGAATTGCGGTAGTGAAAACGGGATAGACAATGTTGCACCGAAATTCCATACAAAAAACATAACAGGTGGCAACTCCATGCTTTGTTTGTTTACATTTTCATATAAAAACTGTCAAATTTCGTCATGCCCATGTCAGTGTAAATTCTAAAAACGGCATGCCCATGCGTCATGGGAATGACTGTGTAAATAGGCTCTAAGAAATTCTTTCTTTGCGATGATTTTTTAAGTTGTTTTGAGTGAAAGGAATGAAAACGAAGATCAACATTTCATTGGGATATACATTCGATGCTAAGTGCGACTTAAAGAATGCGGTGAAATTTTAAATTGTGATATATTATTAAAAATATGGAACGATAAGCTCTGAAATGTAATTTTTATTACTTAATTTCAACAAAAGAACCGATCTAAATTTGCAAATAATAAAATTTGTAGCATTACATTTCAGAGACGTCACGACACAACGTCGATTACAACAGTTGTTGGTAAGGCGATATGTTTGTGTTGCACCACCGAAGATTTTTGGTTATAATTCTCTGAAAGCTAAAATTTCTTTCTGAACTATGCAAATTGTGTATGAAAAACATTGAAATATTTCCGAATAATGCCCGGAATACAATATTTTTTACTTTTTCACTTTATTTTCACTTTTTTTGTAAGACTTTTAACGAGTTGCGCTTTTTAAGTTGCACTTTCACGAGAACGCCAAAAAATTAGGATTACTTTTTTTCTCAGATTCAACTTTTGAATCAGAGCCTACTTGATCGATTTTTCAATTTTTTTGCACAAGAGATAGAATTTCTTATCGAAACTTAATTGTTTCATGTAAATTTACGTGAGTTTCTTAATATTGATAGTATATTAAAAATATAAAAATAAAATTAAAAAAAAAAAATTTTGGTTTGGACGGTATAGAAAAATGTTTGAGGATTGGGCTTGAATGCGAGTTGAAGGCAAGTTGAGGAATAGGCTTGAGGGCGAGGGTTCCTTTTTTGTTGAGAAAGCTGTAAACCTCAAGTTGCATGCAACAGTTTGTCAACAGTATCCTCAACAGTAACCCTTGCCTTTTGCTGTTGAATGCAAGTCGTCCTCAACTTGCATGCAAGTGCAAATGCTTACTGGGATTGGGGTGGTTTAACCGTGAAGTTCACTCATGCATGCCCTATAAGAAAAAACTGACCCCCAATTTACTGGATCTATAGGGTATATAGTTATTTTATAGCTACAATCGGTAAATCAAGACGTGTAGAGCTGTAGATTGGTTCCGAACTAATTTTAGGTAATGCAATGGTAGTGTGTTCAAACCAAACTCTAAAAAGGAAATTTCGCCCAAAAATTTAAAAGGAAAAATCACCAAAAAAGGGGAAAAATCGCCCAAAAACTGAAATGGAAAAATAGTCAGTTTCAGAACCATTTCAGTCAGACTTTTTGATTGTTTCCATAGCAATATAATAAATAAACAAAATCTACTGCGGTGAAATCGCTGCCTTTGTAAGGCACTTTGCGTTTTCGAAGCTAGATTTTTTAAATATCGAAATGGTTCTGAAATTAGATAGCGAATATCGCCTCTGTGTGCGCAGGCCTTAATGTGGGGAATTTCGAGTCCTGTGTGCAGGAGGGGGAATTTTCCATTTCGCTTCTCTGCTGTGAATGTCTGGATTTTATACGTGACAACGCCACGGGAATATGCTAGTAACTAATATGATTTCGTATTTTTTTGAATAGCTGATTTTAAAACTACTGCTGATTCTTATTACTATTACTTCTGCTGATAAATTTTCAAGTAATAGAAGCAAAGCATATGCAGAAGCAAATACGATTTCGTAGTAATTTCAAACCCTGGACTGCACGAACGAACGCAACTTTAGTTGCGATATGTAATCGCTAACTAAATTCCGTTCGCACAACCGTTTGCACTGCCTGAATATATGTTCACGAACACGCATCG
Source organism: Heteromyza rotundicornis (assembly GCA_951394025.1). Taxonomy (NCBI): domain Eukaryota; kingdom Metazoa; phylum Arthropoda; class Insecta; order Diptera; family Heleomyzidae; genus Heteromyza; species Heteromyza rotundicornis. The sequence continues at coordinate 64,920,977 of OX596010.1, read as the reverse complement.
GAAGTAAGGCATTCAATCCCGGGATCCCGAAATCCCGGGATCCCGGAAGTTTTCTCAATCCCGGAAACCCGGGATTTTCAGTCCGGAATCCCGGGATTCAAAAATGAATTTTTTTATGAATTGTTTAAGATATTTTTGACGTTTTTCCACAAAAATACTTTAGTGCATTTACTTTCAATCTAACTGGTAAATTAAAAAAACACACTTTTGTAGATTGAGTGCTACAAACACACAAAAATTTACAACATTTTTGTGAAAAACGGTTAACAAACAATTTTTATCGATCTGAATAAAATTTTTTTAATTTAAACCATTTTTTTTTACAAAAAAGATATATGTTAAAATTATTTTGTTATCCGTATATTGAAAACTTTACGAATTGGATAAATGGTTTTGTGTGTGTTTTACTTTTGAATGGACACCAATTTCAATAGTTTTAAACAACAATTGGTGTATTTGTTCCCGCTATAATACTAAAACTACTGAAAGTAATGCGTGGTTTTCATTATGTCAAATAATGGCAATTGTTGTCATATGTTGTGAGAACAGGTTGGCATTTCGTTGTCAATTTAACGAACTGATGTAAAATATCGAAAAATGAATATGAGGTGACGTCACCGTTTGTCATATACGTTGGTATTTGCCAACATGCTGGAAAATTTATTTGCATATGGCACGGGCCAGCAAATTCAGCACTTTGCTGAATCGTTGTCAGTTTGTGATGCCATTGATTATGACATAATGAAAACCAGGCTTAAGTTTTTCGTTTTTAGCATGAAATGGAGCTGGCAAAAATAATTTGTTCGATCAATCTAATTTAAAATTAATTACTTTTTGTTTGACTATATTTATTTAAATATTATTTGTTTTGTTTAATGTAATATTTATTAAATATGTTTTCTTTGTCGAATTAAACTTAAAATATTGTTGCAACAATTTGTTCTTTAATTTTATATTAACTATTGTATTTAATTGGAAAATCCCGAAAATCCCGAACAAATCCCGGGATCCCGGGATTGTAATTTCAAATCCCGAAATCCCGGGATTTTCAAAAACACTTCGGGATTGAATGCCTTAATCGGAAGCCAGAGCTTGCAGGAACATTTTGAACGAGCTTTTGCTCGCGAACCCAAGATCGCATACCGGGCGTTTACACCGACTGAATGAACAGCATTTTGTTCGCGAGTTCGTGCGGCTAAATGAGCCTATTTACACTATCATTTCCATGACGAAAAATCTGACAAAGAGCTAATAAGAACTGCGGTAGTGAAAACGGGATAGACAATTTTGCACCGAAATTCCATACAAAAAACATAAAAGGTGGCAAGTCCATGCTTTGTTTGTTTACATTTTCATATAAAAACTGTCAAATTTCGTCATGCAGTGTAAATTCTAAAAACGGCATGCCCATGCGTCATGGGAATGACTGTGTAAATAGGCTCAATTAAAAATCCCACAACAAATTTCACAGCCATTAAAAAATCTCACACGAGTTAAAATTCTAATAAAAATCTCAAATTAGTTAAAAATCTCACTAAAATCTTACTTCTCGTATTAAAAAAATCTGAATATGAGATAAATCTCACAAATCTAGCAACCGTGCAATGTGCGAGACAATAACACATCTATCCATCTGGCAACACTAGACAAATTCTGCTTCAATTGGTTAACTTATTTGTTGAACACTAGCAATAATTTTTTGTTTTTGATAATTTGTTTCAAGTGTTAAAGAACGTTAAAATCGTTAAGAGCAATCGTGGTAACACAAAAAAATAGGGAAAATGACACGAAAATGTATCTTAGGCTGCGAGCGAACAAATGTACCCCTAATATCTTTACCGAAATCAGCAGAGTCTAGACAAAATTGGATAGAAAATATAAAAGTAGCAGATATATATAAAAGCTCCGTAATTTGCGCAAATCATTTTGAGTGCGACGTGTTGTATCATGGAGGAACTCGAGTCAGAGAAGGCGGGAATCCAACCCTCTCTTTAGGTGAGTTCCGTAACTCATTGCCACATTGCTGCCAAGTTTTATCCAAATCGTATGTTTACCTCGGACTTAGAATGGAAAATCCACTGAGAAACATTTGCATAGGTACCAAGATGGAACAGGTTTGAATCCCAGCTTAAAAAATTGATTGGGACTAGATAAAACGTAGGCTTTCCTGAAGTAACCAGTGGACCTAGGAAGCTGTAATTGGACATAAATATTCTGTGGAAGTGTGTTCAAATTCGGTGGCGAGGAAGTTAGAGTTGGGTCCTAGGGAGGTCCAAGGGTGGTGCAATATATATACGTGAGAAATCACATGCACTTTGCTAGTATATAGTATAAACTATATACCAAAAACATCGATAGTTAAAAAATGTTAGTTTAAAAAAAAGGTTATTTTTTAAAATGTTAAGTGGTTTTTGAGATAATATTAAATTAAAATGAAATATAAATTTAAAAAACCAACTATTTACTGATTTAAAGTATAAACTGAAGCTTGAGAAAAATAGACTTCTCGCCACATAAAAGATCTTTATCGTGATGGTTGATGTAAATTTGGTTTTGTGTCTAATTTTATAATTGTTTTAAATTTTTTCTCATTTAGAAATTTACAACGTTTTCAAATTTGCAGGTTACCCAGAAAAGCCTCTTCATGCTATGTGGGATTGCCAAACTTTAAATGACATCTATGCCGACGAAAATGACAGCATTCAATTTGAAATATCAACGAAAGGAGCTTTCGCCTCGGAAGACAGCAGTAACGAGAATAGTGTAGGTATTCACCCTGCTCCAGAGATGGAAAAAATACAGCACCGAACCGAATTACCGGTTCGGTTTAAGTGGTATCCGTAAAGCCTGGTCCTTTCAAAATCCGATTTGTTAACGCTTTTTGAGTTTTGAGTCAAACTCAGTTTATTTTGGCCATTGCAATTTTGAAAAGTAGGACCTGGTACTGAAAAAATCTGGTTTCTTTGCTTTAGGATCAATTGCAGCGTCCACTGAAGTCTCAAATTGTTATTTTACAACCCGTGTAAAATTTACAATGCAAATACAAATTTAATATTAGTGTACCGAACCGTTGGCTTTCGTTCGGTTTTATATTTTTTCCATCTCTGTTCCAAACTACAAAGACCCATGAACACAATCGAGCAGCGGTTTTTCCTTTGGTTATACATACTTCCTATTTAATTAGCCGCATCAAGCCACTTGCGAATGGTCTGCTTAATATCCTGTCGCAGTGCCTCTGCAATTATGATCAGCAGAGTTACAGCATCGTCATCGTTATGTACGCACCGTGCATGGTGGTGATGATGTATGATGTTAGCTCTTTGTTGATGGTTAGCATGTTGTGCTTTGTAACGAATTGGTTTACGTTGGCTTGTGGGTCTTCCCTCGTCTTAAACGATTCATCATTGTGGATGCCGGTTGACTATTTTAAGTGGGCTGGTTGACTTCCGTTTGAAGTGGCGTGATAAAAACTAATTGCACGCGAGGCAGCAGGTGTATTGCATTTGTATTCGTATTAGTTTCTGTAGGCACTTGAATGTTGGTTGGTTACAACTTAATGTTAGCATCGGCCAGCTTTTGAAGACTAACGCAAACTGCCGAAGCAAATCAATTTCGATGCGTGCCACAGTTGTCAGCTCAATGCAATCTTTTCGGTTATAAAGGAGGTTAAAAAAGGAAATCAACCATTTCAATCAAATTGTAAAAAGTTTTCATTAAAATTCGAAGTGTTCTTACACATTTAACGACTACAAAAAATTTAGCCGCATTTCTTAGAAATTAAATGTAAATAAATGGAAATATGTCGTTATTGTTGCTGCTGTACTCTCTCAACTCCCAAAGTGCACTTATCACATAGCAATGTATCGCTTAAGAATAATTTACGTCCCGCATAAACTACGCCCATCTCCACTTGTATGGCAGCCACAATCGACCGATATGCCAGATGCCACGAACAATCTGCGGATGAGGGCTTTTGGCTATTGATTAATCTGTGGGTGGGGGGAGGTCATTAAATTTGAATGTTGTGATTGAAGCAAAGTAGGCCCACCTGCAGAGATAAACCAAAGGCTCGAAGAGCAGCTCGATCTCCATGGCGCGCACGATTTCCTTGCCGTGCCCTGTAATCAAATCCACATCATAGTCCTGCGGGCAATCACCGCTTTTCAGCCAGGCCAGCAAGAATTGCTTGCAATCCTTCTGCAAGAAAACGTTATCTGCGGCGATTGCCTTTACGGGCTCCGCGAATTTTGTTCTCTTGTTGCAATTCAACGGCACCAAGCGACTGTAGACCGATTCTGTGGGCGGCGATATGTCCGTGTAAATGGGTCTGCGCTGTTCCATTAACTGCATTTCAATTTCCGTGCGCAATTCGGGCGGCAAGGCTTCCAGAAAATCGGGATCCACTTGTTGGGGCGGCAACTGCGGTGTGGCAATTTCCGATTTTCGTTTTTCTTTGCTTAACAGTTTCTCCTGGGCAGCGCGCGAAGTCGAGGGCAAGAAGTCGCTTTCGTTTAAAGTATTTTGGTTCGAATTCGTAGACGGCTTCTCCGTCTTCAGCAGCTGTCTGGCTCGGTCGCGCAGTATTTCGGCGCGTATATCGGATGGTAGGGCGGCAAAGACTTCGGGATCCACGTCGGCCGGCAAATCAATTGTACCGGGATCAATGTTGGTGATGGCGGTCCTTTTAGCAGCCGATTCATGTAGCATTTCCACGACATTTGGGGTCCTCTTCGCAGATTCTTTTGTTATGTTGACTGGGTTCAAGGGGGCGGACTGTTGTTGGTTGGCATTAGGTGATGGGTCCTTTTTGTTGGTCCCACTTTCTACTGCAGGAGCTTCTTTGCTGGGCCACTCGTCTTTGATGAATTCCGTTTGCTTTTCTGGAAAAAAATGCATTTTTAAATTGAGGTTATGTTGAAAGTGCAAACGCCAGCCTATGTACCCTTTTGTTTCTCCACAACTTTGCTGAACATGTTCTTTATGGCATTTTGCTTCCTTTCCTTGCTCTCGGAGGGATCGTCCAATTTGGACAATTGTATGCCAATGCCGCGCAGTTCATTGGGCGGCACGGGCAGAGCCTTCATTATGCTTAAAATACAGCGCGTGATCACGTCCAAATCGTTGGTAAATTCCGATAACGACACTGACTTTGTGACATTATCGCACACCCCATGACCCATGAACTTGGACGTCTCCACCGGAGCACCTTTGGCGCGCACCATCAACTTCAAGGTGATGCATTTCGTGCGGCGTTTAATGTCGCTGAGCCGGGCGTGCACTTCGGTGCTCAGTTGACGCAGAAATGTTTCCAGTGCGGAATTGTCGTTGAAACGTATGCCGTAGTTGACCTCGGCCGAGACGGATTTGCGAATCTGGAAAGAGTCAAGTGTTGAATTCATGCCAATGGGGAAAAAAATCCAATATTTCGGCGAAATAGTTCACCTGTCCATACGCCAAAGGGCGGATATCAATGCCACGACAAAACTGATTCAAAGTCTCGCCCAGTTTCTTGCCCACGAGCATTTGAATTTTGGCCAGCGAAACCCTTTGCATATCCCCACAAGTCAAAAGCTGGGCCTCTCTCAGTGCATAGGCTGTGCTACTGCCCACGCCGGGCAGTTCTTGTATGGGTATATCGTTCATATAGGACTCCACATCGGTGGCCAAGTGGTGCTGCCCATCGGGCTTGGCTTGCTTAGTGGCCATGCGGGCTTGCAGTCTGCGAATGCAAATTTTACTTACAAATTTCCTTCCAGTACAAATATTTCGCTTACTTGTTTGCTCCAACGCCCGCCGAGCACGGACAGTCGGTTTTTTGTCGCACCTCGTCCCTGACGGCTCGCACAAAATCCATAGGACCAACTTCTAGAGCGGCCAGCGCATCCTTTAGGTCCACGTACATTTCATCACAGCTCACCGCTTCAATGTTCAACGTGTACTGCGCAATCGTGTCGTACAGAGTGAAGGCCACCTCGCGATAGCCCTCGAAATCGTAGGGTATCGTGTGGAGCTCGGGGCACATTTTGATGGCGTGTCCCACAAACATTCCATTGCGAATACCCTTCGCTCGAGCTGCATAGCTGCAAGAGGAGATTTCCGAAAGCGACATTTTTGAATCGAATCCGTTGCGCACTTTGTCCGAGAGTACATTGTTGTGCTGATGCTGCTCGAAACGTTTGGCGAATAGTTCCATTTCCACCTTACGATTGGCGCTGGGGTGTACAGGTACTTCGGAGGCAGACGTGCCACCTGAAATTTGATTTTTTTTTACTTTTTGTGAATTTAAATATCTTTTGCATAATTATACGCACCCTTTGAGTGTGTCACTGCCACTGGCAGACCGCGCAAATGCGGATGAGACCTAAGACCCACCGACACGAAAAAACAATCCATATCGATGTGCATAATACACGGTCCCCATTCACGCTTCAGCTGTGGTACTCCTTGAGCACATAACTTATCTTTTAATTGAGCCAGCGCGGGAAAGCCCTTTGCGGCATCGTGTTTCTGACGCAACTCGGCCACATACTGCTTGAATCCGGCACCCAAAGTGGCGATATGATGAAGGCGCGAATTGTTATAGAACTCGGTGAGGAACTTGGGGTCAACAGCCGTACGCGCCACGCTACTTGAATTAGTCGAAAGATTCATGGGCTTTTTCGGTGGGAGGTAGCTGTCTGCCGGTGCCGGAGGCTGAAATTTGTGATCGACTTCTTCTACAGAGCCACCAGCAGCCGCTGCCGGTAAACTCTCACGCATCTTAGCTTTGAGTTGCTCGAGATCGCGCATAATGGCCGCCACATGCTCCTTGTCTGGTGGCTTTGCCTGTTCTTCACACTTCTGCTCCTTTTTGCTCTTGATGAACGAAAGCCGCGGCTGGGTTGGCTTCTGATTTGTATAGAGCAAGTACCGTGTGTAGTCCAAAATGCGCTTCTCCCTCAGACAATCCAAAACCCACTGCACGCTGATGTACTTGCTGGTGTTCATGTTGCGCACCTTCACATCTGGCAGATTGGAAGCAATGATGTACGTTGTATGGGAGCGTTCGTAGTGATGGTAAATGCCGCCATGCATCATCATAATGCGTTTGAGCTCGTCCGCCGACGGATCCGTGCGTCCGTTTACAAATATTGAAATACCCGCAAAAATATCAGACTTACGAAACGGGTCGCTGGCCGCAATGAATTGCTCTTCCAGTTTGGTTATTTTGGCGCCCATATAACCTCCCCATTCCTCAAAACCATTGTCATTTTCACGCGACATTTGTTTTGTAAATTCATTTGTTCTGCATTCGCGTATGTTTGGCTTTCAACAGTAAATTGCGAAATTCTAATTGGTTGTATTTGTTTGTTTTAAAGTTTAGACAGCTGGCAGTGGCGGGAAAAAATTGCCCGAACAAAAGTGCTGCCAAACTAATTTCGGAAACAAGGTTGCAATTGTTACTTTTGCTACTTTTGCTTTAATAGCAGAAGAGAAATGAACATTTTTCAATACCAATTACATTTTCCCAGTCACACTTGTAATTGAAAAATGCACTTGACAGTGTCAAGTTGACACCAAAAGTAATTGAAAAAAATAAATAATAATTACTTTACCAAATTACCAAATGCATTTTAATTACATGAAAATTTATAAATTACAAGCCTAGATGTAATAATTTTCTATTTTTGGAAATTTGTAATATTTTAACATTGCAATCGAAGGGAAGATATGTTCGGCGATTGCCCTAACCCTCTCGTTTCTGCTCTCTAGGCTATATACACGATTTATGAGAATTAAAAGGCTTTTATTTCAACGAGCTCGTTTTTGTTAATAATGATTTTGAATAGTCGGGTTCAAGCTCAAGTGCAGTTTAAATCAAATTAGGAAATCTCTGATGAGTTCCTGAGTGGAAACAAAATGCGCATATGAGTCACTACCTGCTGGCACTAAAATTTGTTGTTGTATGAAAATTGCAGTCTTAATTTGATTTAAACTGCACTTGAGCTTGGACACGACTATACAAAATCTTTAAGAGTAATTTTTAAAAGTTTTTTGAAAAGGTGCAAAAAGACTTTTATATTTGAGAATCGTTTTTAACAGTTATGAAAAAAATTTGTATTTTCGATAAAAGTTTCAAGCTCTGGTCACAACCTTTTAGGAGCCCATGCTAAAAAACTAGGCCTTACACAAAACGACATTTGTAGGGGCTGCGGGACGAGGAAGTGGAGGACGACACCCACCACCACTTCCTCTGTCGATGTCCAAGCTTACAACATCTAAGGTCAACTTTGGGCTAAGTGTGATGGCATGGTTGGAGTGGTTCTGTTCCTAGTGTGCCATGTGCCATCTACCCTCTAACCTAACCTAACGGCCAAATCATATTTATTTCGTTTATTTTCACAGGTAGTACAAATATTTCTCAAAAACCCGCATGATCTCGAATATCAAACCAGCAAAATCTTCGAAGCTATTCGCGAGTACGAAAGCAATCCAGTATTCGAGCGCATTGCCCAACAATTGAATTGTAATGCCAGTCAGATAAAAGAGGCCGTGCTGCAGTACTACCACGATGCCGATTACCATTCGAATGGTCCAACAACAAAAGAGCCCCGAATAACCGAATTTGATTTGAAGACATTGATAAAAAGTACGTCCATTCAGGAACCAAATAAACCGTCTTCGTTCAACTGCGTTGATTTGGTAAGAGAAAATAGTCCGAACCAGAATGCAAAAAGTCGCCAAAGACTCCAAATCGTAGTCAGATCTCCAAAAAAAAACCTCAATGAAATAGATGATCACGGCGAGCCCTCAGCTGCATATGAAAATATTGATTACGACATGGAGAGTTCAAATTCGAATTCCCATCAAAATGCCACCCCGATAATTGCCAGTGTGGATTCTGACGAAGAAATCGAAGAAGATAGTATGATATTGCATGAAGTTCTAGATTCAGACCATGAATTAAATGAAGAATATTCTGAATTAGAAATTTCACCAGAGGAAATTCCACCGCAGTCAGATGTTACCCCTTTTCGCCGATTATCGAGTTCGGATACAGATTTAGAAATTATAATAGAAGAGCGGGACATTTCCACAGAACAACTGCAGCCTCTGCCGGATATTACCACTTGTCAGGAAGCCTTGCAGTACCTTAAGGTCTTAGAGGACTTTGCCATGCTGAAATTGAATTATAGAGCAATTGGTCTGATCTCGCATTTGGAAGAAGTCTTCACGAATCCTCCAACATATACTGATTGTGAAGGTTGAATTGGATATTAAGTGAAGACTTTCAAATCAGTTATTCCCTAATGTTCTCCTGTAACTCTGATTAGTACGCGATACAAGAACAAAACTATTATATTCGCATTGTTTTAAATGTGAAAGGCTCAAAATGAATTGAATGTTAACAAACGAGAAATAAACAAATGTGATTACATTCAGTTGGTCTTATTATTTACAATCGGGGACCGTGTCAAAAATAATTGAACAAAATTACAGTTTGACATGAAAGGTAATCAGGCAATTTTTGTGCGTTATGAAATTTTGTATTGCGATAATGTAAGAAATGAATTAAAACATTTTCTGAAAGAAATCATCTAATGCTTTTATTTTCAAACTCCAGATACCAATTTATCTGCTTCTGTGTCAGAGATGGCTTCTGTAGGCGTAGAACGGTCTCAAAATCATGTGCCGAAATTTCCTCGGCATCAAAGTTGCGCTGTAATGCTTGCAGGGCCGCCTCATTGCAAAAATTGCAAATATCTGCACCCGAGCAATTGGCGGTCCTCTCAGCAATTGATGCTAAATCTACATCAACAGCAAAGGGCATGTGCCTCGATTGTAGCTGCAAAATCGAATGGCGCGACTCCATATCGGGCGCAGGCACGTGAATTAATTTGTCAAAGCGACCCGGACGCAGTAGGGCATCATCGACCATATCGGGCCGATTCGTGGCGGCCACAACTAGGATGTGTTTGCCACTGTCTGCAGTGGCCGTGCCCACAATGCCATCCATTTCCGTTAAGAGAGTAGAAAGTATTCGTACCTGCACATCACCGGAAGAGCTCGAATTGAGAGCGCGCCGTCCTACCAGTGAATCTAGGTGGGACAATAATTTAGTCAATAAATGACACTTTGTGATTTCAGTTGGTTGGAGCGCTAACCAATTTCATCGAGAAATATCAGACATGGCGCATTCTTGCGAGCAGTATCGAATATTTTGGCTATGAATTTCTCCGCACAGCCGACGTAGGGCGAGTAAACCTCCGCACCGGATGTCGCTATGAAGGTCATATTCGCTTCGGTGGCCAGACATTTGGCAAAAGTGGTCTTGGCACAACCGGGAGGGCCGTAAAGAAGGACACCTTCGAACAAGCAGACAAGTTTAGTACGCAATCGCAAATTAATATTAAAAACTGAGACCTTTTGGTAAGCTCAAGCCGAAACGCTTGAACGCCAGCTGTTGCTGTAGACCAGCTAAGACCGAAACTTCCAAGGTGCGTTTCAATTGCTGCATGCCTCCGATGGAGTCAAAACCAATTTCTGTTTTAAAAACCGAAACATCTGTGCCACGTATCGAAGTGGGTTGTGACTGGAATTAAAAAAAAATCATTGAAACCACAACTGGCAATTTCTGAAAGTGCGGCCTACCTTCTTCAGTGCCTCCGCCACTACATCTGCCAATTCTCGACCCTTTTCCCTCAGCAACGTTTGGCCAACGGAGCGTATGAGCAAAGCCAAATCGGCCACCACATAGCCCTGCGTTTGTTTGGCCACCAACTCCAGCAATTCTGGCGTCAGCGACTCTTTCCAACACTGAGCCATGAAACTCTCGCCGAACAGCGCGGCAAACAATTGCTTGCGTGTGTCGGCTGAGGGCGTGCCTATGGCAATTTCGCGCTCGAATCGTCCGGGCCTTCGAGCGATTTCATTGAGCGTTTCCGCTGCCGAAGTGGTGGCCAAACAAACTATGCCATAGCCTGACGAGTACAAGTCATCCACCAGCGAAAGTAGTTGGGCGCAGAGACGCATGGCGTTGCCGTTGTCAGCGGATGAAATGGATTTATTTGCCGAACAGAGAAGATGCAAATCCTCGAGTAGAATGAGTGTGGGATCTGAACATTAAAAAAAATTAAAAGTGGAAAGGACTTGCAGGAAAACTAACAGTACATTTCGGTTTGAATTGACGCTCGAATGTGCATGCTGCTTGAAAAATCCTGCGCAGTTCTGCTTCCGCTTCGCCTGGATATCCACTGCCCAATACTTTGGAGGCGGTTATGCGGAAGCAATTGCATTTATTGGCTTTAACAAAGTCTGCCAGTAGATTTCTTTTGCCGCTACCTGTCGGTCCTACAAGCAATGCATTCAGCGAGAGTCGCAAATTTCCCCGTCGCACTATTTGCATTTGTGACACTTCCAGCAAATCCTGCAGTTCCTGGCGCGCCTGTTCGAAGCCAATGTGGTGGTGCGAAGGTGCCTCTTCGGCGCTATGCAATTGCACATCTTTAACGGTTAGGAGAGTGTCATCAGTGATGGTAAAAACGCTGTTTGCCTCACATCCTTCTGCTGCCAGCACGAGGACCGATGCAATGCCCAGCTTAGTTAGTTCCGGAATACGAACTGAGCAGTCCACTGTGAAGTGTAACGATTGCAGCATTGTCTGGGCAGCAGTCTTCAGATATTCCAACGTTAATTTGTTCAGGTTCTGGCGGAAGAGGGCTTCTGTGACCACAAAGGTTATTTCAACTGACGACACCGGGGATTGCAATTGGTGCAATAATTCCAATCGTTCCAGTGTCGTACTTTCTTTGGACTCGTTCTGTTTTATACTGCTCACGCTCGCATCCATATAGCAAAATGTTTGCCCTTTGGGGAAATCGCGTGGAAATAAGCGACAAATGCTGAAACCGCCGTTTAGCACACATTTGGCCCATGAACCGGGGCATACATCTGCTGGAAATTTATGCCGGGGCAATAAACTCTTTTGAGGCACTAAATTTTCAAGAATTTCTAGTGGCAAAACACGCAAATTTAAACTCATCGTAATTATTATAGAAAAATTTGGAAATTGTTTGTTTTGATATGAAATGCTGCCAAGTTTTGTGAGTGCCCAGTGCTGCCAGATTACGGCTAATAAAAATGGTTTTCGAAGCAACATAAAGTTCATTCCATTAATTTCGCTGTGCTGGTTGCCAAAAATCTCTCCAAAGTACTCAAAAAAGCTATTCTTTTTTTGCCTTCTCTGCACTGAAAGAAAAATTTTGTGCATTGGTTTTTAAAATAGAGCTTAAAACAAATTTGATTAATTTTAAAACACGTGCGTTCAAAACAAGTTTTAAAACGCAGTCATTAAATTTTAAAACTTTGTGCAAAAAACCAATTTGAAAGCAAATTTATTAAATTTAAATGCACGCAACTAAAGTTGCGTGCTTTTGTGCGATCTAAATGCACCTTTACATAGGTTTGCATATTGGAGTGGAATTTTGACCCATCTGCATACCGGGCTTTAAATGTAAAATTTGACGTCAAAAGCGTCAAATGAATTTCTTGACTCGTCAAATGCTATCACTGGTATAAAAACAGGTTTTCCGTATATATGGCAGCACTGGTTGTCTCCCTCAGACGCCATTATAACCGAGTTTAAAGCCGACGAAAATTAATCCACGGCGGAAAATGTAATGACGCTATGAGGGATTAACTCGTTACTATTTACCGACTATCTACAAAATTTAATATTTCGTACATTTCTCGACAATTTTTTAATGAACAAGTAATTTCAAAATATTTGCAAATTTGCTTTGACAACATTTGTTTGTTATGCAAAATTTAGTTTTCTCATACATATAATAAAATTTAATGAGAAATTACAACCTACCAACTTAATTTGAGCAACTAATTATCGGCTACCGAAAAAGTTTACATCCCTAATCCGACGACGAAACTTTGGAAAAAGATTTTATTCCACAAATTTGTACAAATAAAATCAATAGATACTAACAATTAATGGTTTGATATTATTAGAAAAGTATTTCAAGTGCGCCAACAAAAGAAAACTTATGAAATAATCAAGGTGAGAATTGAACTAAGTGAGTTTTAAATGTTTTTCCAAAAACGCAAATCGATCGGCAATTTTTTTTTCGTTTGTTCTTTTCATGTTCTTTGTACGCGTTACTTGGTGCATTTTCTCCATCCATATAGAATCCGCCCCAAAAATTAATATTTATATTAATTGAGGCGTCTGCGTCAGCATCAATAAAAACCAACGCACATCGAAGTGGATCGATGAAAATAATGGCCGACTTGGACGCCGTTCATTTGGGTCTCGATGAGAATGAAGCGGACATTGCTGAGGAACTGCAGGACTTTGATGACTCTTTCGATACACGCAGTGAGGCATCTGAATCCGGTTCCGAATCGTCGGACTCTCAGCCGAGCATCAGTTCGGTGAGTTCTGTTCCGTCGTCGATTGCCGATAAACGCAAGAAGCTGCCCAAGAAAAAGTCCACCAAGGAGACCAACGACAAGAAGACGGCGCCGAAGCGAGTAGCCTCACCTGTAACTGCCTTAAACGGCAAGAGCAGTGCCGGCTCCGCCTCCACTTCCACTAAGAAGAAGCGCGTTAGCTCGGACAAAGATGCCGTCAAATGTGCAGCAGCTCCCGCGGACAATAAAAAGTCGCACAACAGTGAAAATGCGAAAAAGTCTCGCAAAACATCTTCGGGCGGCATGGGCCCTATAATTTCTGCGCCCAAGCCGCCCAATATCAGTGGCAATAAAAGTGATGCTAGCGACGCTGAAGATAAGCCGAAGCCTGCTCCACCGACCTTCGATAGCGACTCTGAATCTGAAGATTCCGATTCGGCCGCTAATATTAAGCGCAATGGACGCAGCAAGGCAGCCACAAAGGGTGCCTCTCCGGAGAAGAAACCTGGCGACACCAGCAGTAGTAAGAACGCAGCCAACAAGTCCTACGACTACATGACGAAAATCAATTATCTGTTCCGCGATACTCGCTTCTTTCTCATCAAGTCCAACAATGCCGACAATATTGCCTTGTCCAAGACTAAGAACGCCTGGGCCACGCTGCCGCAGAACGACGCCAACCTAAACCAGGCTTTCAAGGAGGCACGCAACGTGCTGCTCATATTCTCTGTCAACGAAAGCGGTGAGTCATCTGTCATCTGGTGTGCAAGTCACTCCCCACAATCGGCACAGGTCACTGAACTTGTTTGCGTTGTAGTTCGCGATGTCGGCTTTGCGAGCGAAGTTTTTAATTATCTCTCATTTCACTCTAGGCAAATTCGCTGGTTTTGCACGCATGAGTGGTCAATCGCGCCGCGACATCCCTCAGGTTGCTTGGGTGCTACCGCCCAGCATCTCGGCTAAGGCCCTTGGCGGCGTTATCGAACTGGATTGGATCTGCCGCAAGGAACTCTCATTCAACTGCACCTCGCATTTGTACAATTCGTGGAACGAGGGCAAGCCCGTGAAAATAGGACGCGACGGCCAAGAGATTGAACCGAAGATCGGAGCAGAGCTGTGCCGGCTTTTCCCCGAAGACGAAAAGGTCGAATTGACGCCCATACTACGAAAATCGAAAGAAACTGCCAAAATGATGCGCGAGAAGGGAATTCGCGTCATTTACAAGGCACCGCGTAGTTTGTCATCACGTGGCGGCCGTGGTGGTGGTCACGGCCACGGTGGTGGCGGAGGTGGCGGCGGCGGAGGTGGCCCAATGCGACACAAACGTTCATATGGCAGTGGCGGCGGACCTCATCGTGGTCCCTACAAGATGCCACCGATGGGCGGCGGACCTCAAGGAGGCGGCTTCAAGCGGCGCTCTTCGTCGCCTTATCGTAGCGGCGGCCCCCATCATGGTGGTGGTCCGGGCGGCGGCGGCTCGCGTATTGGGGGCGGTGATGCCGGTGTCCCACCATGGGAACGTTGGCCGATGACGTCCGCAGCTGCGGCCGAGGCATACGTTGCCGATTACATGCGCACAATGCACGGCCAGCTGCCGCCATTGCCGTTTGTGCCGCCCTTCGGCCAGCTGCCGCTCTCGGCAGCGGGCGGAAGTGGTGCCTTGCCACCATCGGGACCGTCATACGAGCAGCTGGCTCCACCAGTGCGATACTACGACGGGCCGCCACTGCCGGACTATCCACCGCCTCAACCGATGCGCCCGCCACCGCCAGGCTTCGACAAAGGTCCCTCGTTCGAGGACTTTGCGGCCTGGAAGAACGCGGGTTTGCCCACAGTGCCCAGCGGTATGCCCGGCTTTCCGGGCTTCAGTAGTAATGGCTTGTCCGCGTCCAACAGTGGCGGCGGTGGCAACTCTGGGTCGGCAAATAATGGCTCTGGCAGCTTTTCAGGCGGCGGCAATGCTTCGGGCAGCAGTGGCGGCTCCAATTCGTATCGCAATCGCGACAACAACATGAATCGTCAGCGCGAACGGCGAGATTACCAACGTGGAGGCGGCGCTGGCGGTGGCTCCTCGCGAATCGGTGGTAACGATCGCGAGCGAAATTTCCGTGGTGGAAACGAGCGCGGCGGCCATCGCAACTACAGGGATGGCAGGCGTTAAGTGAAAAATTAACTCATTTGGTTTAATGTGTCAAAGGAACAAAGTGCGACGCTGTATGATCCCCAACTGTCTGTCTCCCCCACCCCCCTCTCTCTCATTCTCTTTCTTCACGTTAAATGGTTCGTCGAATGTGCTAAGCAACGCGTAATCCCCCAAACTAATGCAAACTCAAAATCGCTCAAGTGCGTCCTTTACATATTTTTTTTGCATCCACCCCACCCCCGTTCCAAATGTGTTAAAACGAAATTAAGAAGAGCTTGTGTTCCGCCCATTCAATAATAGCAATTCGTCAGCGGCGGAAAACGACGAAGACTTATTTCTGCGTCCGCACCCCCCTTGCAGATCTAGCTACTGTCTACTACCTATCGTATGAACAATATTTACTTGCAATTTGTCGGCAAATAATTTACAAGATTAAGTGAGAAAAAACGTTTTATTTACAAAATCTAAATTAAAGGTCCTTTTAATGTATTATTCCCTATTCAAAAGCAAAAAAAAAAAACAAAAAAAAAAGATTCAACTTATCTTCAAGAATAACAAAATGCTTCAAAGCAATATTTAAAAATTGAAAAAAGTTTAACAAACTTGCAATTAGAAATTTAATTAATAATCGTAATACATAATACATACTTATGAAGCTACAAAAGAAAATATAAAACCAACCAGAATTGTGAACTTTTTTTGCCAAATGGAAAATGAAAGGAAGAAAGATGAGTGTTTGCTTGGGTAAAAGAAATCCCCTTTGATTATATTTATGGACTGACCCGAAAGACGTTCACTCTCTTCTCCCTCAAACAAACGAAACGTTTAATGAACTGCTATCTGTGTGTTGGTTGTTGTTGCAATCGTTTTCGAAAACAACAACATCAAAAAGTTTTTAACAAATGTGTGCAAAGTGAAAAAAAGAAAATGTTTACAAAATTCCGTATTGAAAATAATTGCAAAAATTTCTAATGAAAAAATAGTGCTTGTGTAAAGTCGGATGTTGTTCGAAGAAGCTCCTCTGCCTCTCTTACCGCCCCCAAAGGACTTGAGTCAGTTGCAAATGCAATCAATCCCTCTCCCTCGCCTTAAGCCTAACCGTTAAAAGACATTTTCTCACTTTGATGGCAAAAACAACATCAAATGGACTGTTCAAAACCTCAACGAAAACATCAACAACAAACAATCCGATCGTCCATTATTTCCAGCACATACCAACGAAAATTTCATTCACTATTTTTAAGCATTCTAATCAAATGTTTTTGTCTTTCAGACTGGGCACACTTCTTTCGGGAATGGCTGTGTTTGACCTTTAACCGTTTTGCATACACGCAATACTCGACAATGTTCACTCCTTTATGAAGGCCGACGCTTCGTTATAGAAAGTCAAGCCAATTGTGCGCGGATCTATGGCAACTTAGTGGAGACTAGACAATGAGAACAGATTTGGACAATCAGAGTCAAAAGTGTGCTAAATTCACAGTGCTCAGTTAACTGATTCAGAAGTACTTGCATGCAGAAGTACTTCTTGTAGCTGCTGTTGGACACACTTGAAGATTATAATCCCTGAGATCCATAGAAGGGACTTGAATGCAGAAATACTGTTGACAGCGCAGCCATTATTTCCATGTTAATTTTAAATTGGGGCTTCTTTCTGTGTTTGGGGATTTCGTACTACCAAATTTTTCAACTATTGACTTTCTTTTGGGCAGCGGAAATCTGCCCCGCTGGCACCACTTGTTTCAGCTATAGGTCTCGTTGCACAATTGCGCTTTCTTTAAAACAAAAAAAACGAAACAAATTTCGACTTTTAGAAAGTTTTTACTAATGACTGCTTCTTTAAGGAACATTCCTTAAAAAAAAAAACCACAGACAGAGACGAATTTTCGCCACTTTTCCAACTAATGACTTGAACTGGTTTGGACTGATGAAAATAAAAATTGTTTCTGTTCTTATTTCTTCTACTTTCAGCTTTTGATTCTTTGCAGGTCGGTATACTCTGATTCTGAACTGCTAATATGTGATAAATATTGACTGATGTAATAAATTTTACAAATACCTATACATTAGCTTAATTGAGACTGTCCAACAGCGTGCAGAGGAAATACAAAATAAAGCATGATTTTTTAATATAGAAATATTTTGTGGTTTTTATTAGCTTAGTAAATATACGGACACTATTAGACAAGTGAATAGTGTAATTTTTATGCAGCTAAGTTTACTTTTTTTGTAATAACATCTTCATCGCTGCTATCCGGGGTGGAGCCCGACCGATAAGCATTTTCAGGCCGATGCCGGAGGCCTATACCGAAGCTGATACTTAATTAAAATACAACTTTTTCGTGTATTTTCAATCAAATTCGAGTGTGTAAATTTAGTTTTTTAAGGACCGAAGTTTTTATTTTAACAAATAATAAAAGTAACCAAAAGAATTCACAAACAAATTTGGCTAGAGAATTCTTCAAAGAATGAATGCCTCTATGTAACTGTTTTTTAAGGACTCCCCAACTGCTTCAGGTGATGGACAAAGGATGCTTTAGTTGATGGTTAATACCACCTGTGAAGCTTTTAACCTTAAATGTAAAAATTCCAGATTCCAGCACCAGAACTACTTTTCATATATGTTGGCGCCGCGATTTGGGCTACATTTCTCAAAGCCAGAATCCTTCCGTGAGCCTCCTAGCCCTACATTTAAAATTGCATACAGTTTACCAGAACTCCTTATAATATAGGAATCAGGGCGAGTAGTAAGCTTCCAGCTCTATATTTTAAATTCGGTAATCCACCCAGAGAATGTCCAAGGACGTACTTTGTAGCAGCTGTAATCCCATGCCACGCAATTTGAGCCGTGATTCACTCAATATTCGATGGTTACTCAGTTCAATTTTAATCATAAGACCGTTTAGTCGTGATGTGGGCTAGAAAATCGTATGGGCTACGTCCCTTGTCTAATTGTTCCCATATTCGATGCCGAAGCCGATTTGAGCCGGTCGGGCTCAAATCCGGGGTCGATGTTGACTTTTTTCTTATAATTCCAGATCTACTACCCTGAGTAGTACATTTGGAAATTTGTGTTACATACCGCCTCCCATTTTCATTGTTGTCAACTGATGTCGTTTCGCCAAAATAAAATTCCGTCGCTTCTGCATGGGAACATGTTTACAGTCCAGAGGGAACATGTTTACAGTCCAGAGGGAACATGTTTACAGTCCAGGGGGAACATGTATTCAGGCAGTGCCCAAATGGTTGTTGTCTTAGTTCGCCCTGTTCCCAAATGGTTGTTGTCTTAGTTCGCCAAAGGGACTTTTTGCGGTCGCTAATTTTGAATTTGATGGTGGGAAACGAAGCGAAGACATATATCATTTTATCCACCCTCGACTAATTTTATTTACTTCTAATCGTAACATCAAGTTGAAACAGTTTTTTTTAGATCGAATTTCGGTTTCGGCTTTACGACAAAAAAAAGCTATTTCGGCCGTGTTTCGGATTCGGACGAGAAATAAAATATCGATTTCGGCCGAAAACGAATATTTTCAAATTTGAAAAGAGCTTTTTGAACAAATATTTTGCACTCACTTTTAGGTTTGTTTTCACCAAAATCTGTAATCTCCAAGAAAAAAATCTGTTGTATGAAATTGTTTATAAATTCAGACAAATTAGTAAATATTATATACGTACAAGGGCTGGTGTTTTCATCACTTCGAAGCCTTCGGACGTGCATCGAACATATCGAAGCTTCGAAGGTTAAAAAACTTCGAAGCTTCGAAGTCTTTGATTTTTTCTTTGGAATAATATAAATGTACGAGTAGTCTTTTTTGGGCGAATCAGGCCAAGTTGATTCATGTCAGATGGGATTACAACCACCAGGTGCGTCCTTGCCCATTTTTTGGATGATTCGTGTCAGGTGGGATTACAGCTGCCACCAGGTGCGTCTTTGGGACTTTTATGGTTGAATCATGTCAGGTGGGATTACAGCTGCCACCAAGTGCGTCCTTGCACCAAAACGTTCGGATAAGTGGGGTTTTATATCCGCTCTGTAATCCCACCTGGCATGATTCATCAACATTCATATTATTCCAAAGAAAAAATCGAAGCTTCGAAGTTTATCTACGAAGAGCTTCGAAGTATTCGAAGTTTCGAAGGAAAGTAACAGCCCTAATACGTACAATAACGGCCAGTGTATTAGGTACAGCCTACTCTAATAATTTTTATTGGCTTCCGAAATTTAAAGAATTTGAACTTGGATACCACTGAAAAAGTCCATTGGATACCGTTCTAATGAGTACGAGGAAATCATATTTAAAAATTTCAATTTCTGATGCAAAATATTGCGCTATTCAAACTTTGCAATAGTAATTTTTATTATAAAAATGCTCCTAAATTTAAAGCATTTTTTTCTTAATAAATTTCACAACTGCAGAATTTCAAGTAAGAAAATGTAGCTTCTCTTGCAATTATTTATTTTTTTTTTTGCGACGAGAAAATTGTAAAATTTGACAGAGCTCAAAAAAAAATGATAAACACTGGTTAGGAGCAGCTGCATCAAAATATATTTTCTTTAACATAAAAACCGCTGATTTCAAAATTTGTTTTGAAACATTTTATGTATTTTTAATTTATAATAATGGGATTCATGTAATGATAAAAGTTTCTGCAATGCGTATTGCATATTTTTATATACGGCAATACATGAAGAAACTATCCGATGATGTGTTTATATGACTTTTCACTCACTTTTTTATTTTAACCGAAATAAAACCGTTTTCAAATTAAACAGTTGACATTTTGTATTTGGCATTTGTAATAATTTCAACAATAGTTTACACATCGAAATCGTTGGATATTTTTTTGCAATTTGTATATATGATTTTCTAAAAAAATTACGCTTGCATAAAAATATTCAGTTTTTGCAGTTTACGCTGGCTTTCTATCGTTACATGAAGACCAATAATGAAAAAGTTTCTTGGTACTCATCATATCCGTGACAACGAGATTGACTTTGTATTAGATAATACATATTTAGCTTTTTTAGCTCCGTTTATTATTATAGTCTAGGAATTTATACACAACTATTGAATACCCCGGCGTTGCTCGGATTTATACTTAAAGTAGTGAAAGTATCCCTCTCGTAAACCTTTCCGTGAACCCTCAGAACACCAGAGCATAGCATAAAAAATTGTAGAACTCTAGGTTCAGCGGCTGGGCGGTGATGAGTCATTCTATCATCAACAATTCAATCAATCGGGACAAACACTTTTATATTTGTAATTACGTGACGCCTGATTTGAAGTTATCATTTGTGAAAGTCGATTGGTCAGTTTCTGATGCACTGTGCTCGTGACCGCTCTCTTCGAATTGCGTGTTGTTGCGGTGTTGAATCTTTCCTTGCCCGTTGTTGAATTTGATTTATTCGGGTTCTGCGACCGATGTTAGGATGTCGTCGTCCAGGCATTTTCATTTGCTTTGAAAATAATTATTTTTTATTTTGATTTTTGAACGTTCAAATTATTTTTTTTTATCAAAATTTGTTTGTTTAGTTTAGTTTTTTTTTTGTCAAATGCTTGAACTTTGTCCAATTTTACTCATTCAATTGTACTTTTGCAATAAGGAGCATAATACCATGTGTACTGGAAAGTATGCCAGATATATTGTGAAGTAATACTTAAATTGTGTGAGTGGTACCACGGTTATTTCACCAATCAAGTCCAAAGTAGTACGTAAACCTTCCTAGGCTCACAAATAAACGTTCAGTCCCTGCAAGAAAAAACTGACCCCCAATTTACTGGATCTATAGGGTATATAGTTATTTTATAGCTACAATCGGTAAATCAAGAAATTGTAGAGCTGTAGATTGGTTCCGAACTAATCTCAGGTAATGCAGTGGTAGTGTGTTCAAACCAAACTCAGTGATTTGCGCTTGGCTTTGTTTCGTTTATCTTTGAGAGAAGATTACCGAACAAAAACCGATTAATCTGTGAGGAAACCAGTTTTTCTAATCAGTTCCCTTTTGTGAAGTGAATTAGAAGGTGGCGCTCCAATTTTTGTTTGGTTTTTGGATTAAAAAAGGAATAATTCAAAAAAATTAAATAAAGTTAAAAAAACAATGGTTAATATCACGAAAGCGTGTTTTTTTGTCATAAAGCCGGTTTGCATATGAAAAATAATATTCTTTTGGAGAAATGGCATTCGTTTTGTGTAAAGTGAAATATTTTCTGATAATTGAAAATGTTTGAAAAAATTTTGAATTTTCTAAATAAAATTTAATAAAAACGTGAAAAAAATAAACAAAAATGTGAAAAATAGTGATTGTGAGTGATTTAATGCTAATAGAAATTTTTTTCAAAACTACCTATATTTTTAAGCACGCCGATGCGCGACATAAATACAAAAGCAACGATTTTGGTTTTGGCATTGGAGTATTAAAATTAGTGCGCACAGTATGGTCAAAGAATGAAATGCATAAAAGGGTAAAAAATTAATTTTGTTGAGAATGGTTTTTATATTTATTTTTACATAATTCTATTTTTAATATCTATTTTTTTAATTTATACCGTATCTTCCTTACTTTTTTTTGCAGATTTAAAATTTTTCATTATGTAATTTTTTTTTTAAATTTTCTTTTTTTTTTCTTTCTATTTTTTTTTTACAGTTTTATATTTTTACAATTTTTCATTTTTATGTTTTCAGGTAATACCTTCGAAACCAGTAGTCGTGTTTTGTTTGCAAACGAATAAAAAAATAAACGACAAGATTTCGATTGCAACAAAAACACGACTAATGAATGCATTCATTGACCGATGTTATTAAAAACTATTAGCATAATTACATTTATACAAAACTATTTATAATAAAAAAGTGCTACTTAAAAAATATTAAGATTGGGTTTTTTTTGCGAAAATAGTTTTTAGATTTACCGAAAGCTAGTATGTAGCTAAGTCGTAGTAACTGGTTCTTAACTGGCTACATATATTGTATAGGGGCCAATTTTCCACCGCTAGGAAGGAGCTAGATCGTAGTGGCTACTTCCGAGCTGACCGGAGGTAATGCAGAGGTGGAAGCAGGTAGCTTCCTCCAATGACAACGCAATGTTTAATTCGCCACTTCACCACATGTGAAAGAGATTTGGGTGCGACCAGTACCCCCTACTGCATAACTAGTTCGGAACCATTTTGGAACTAGACCCATTTCTTGCAGGGGTGTTTTAGCCGCGATGTTCACTCATACATACGCACCAACATTTTTATATACTAAGATTCAAGCGTAAAATAATAATTTCTTCTGATTTAAAAAAAGCAATCGAAAAGTATTCGCTTCCATTCTGAATTGTCCATCACTGCCAAATGTACAAAAGCACTCTCAAGCAGGGTTGGCAACCGAATCGAATAAAGGTTTCGGTTTTACTCCCACTTGCCAATAGGTTTTGGTTATCGGTTTCGCTCCTTGATTTTGAAAAGGTTTCGGTTGGTTGGAGCGATTGAAAAGGTTTCGGCTTAGGTTTTAAAAGGTTTCTAGAAAATTTTCCAAGTCTTTTCAAAAACCATAAAAATGCCTGCGCACACAGAGGCGTTATTCGTGGCGCAAGCGGTTTCGAAATTAATTTTGTCAGAAATAATTGTATTTTTGAAAATATAGCGTTTTTTATACAGCCTGTTTCCATAGCAATACAATAAACAACAAACACAAAAAGCCAGTTTCAAAACCAATTCGAATCAGTTTGAAAATAAACCTTTTGACTGTTTCCATAGTAGTATAATAAATAACAAACAAAATAGTCATTTTCAGAACCATTTCAGTCAGACTTTTTGATTGTTTCCATAGCAATATAATAAATAACAAACAAAATCTACTGCGGTGAAATCGCTGCCTGTGTGAGATTTTTTAAATATGGAAATGGTTCTGAAATTATATAGCGAATATCGCCTCTGTGTGCGCCGGCCTTTTAAAAAGATTTATTGAATATTTAAAAAAAATATTTCCTATACATATTTTAAAAATATATGAAATAAATAAATGAAATACGATGTCAATTTTGTGTACGAAAACCTTTTGAAAACCGATTAAAAAACCGTAACCTTTTCAATTGGTTTTGGTTGAACCCATTCAATCGGTTACGACAAATCGGT
The DNA here is from genome assembly GCA_951394025.1 of Heteromyza rotundicornis. Classification (NCBI taxonomy): domain Eukaryota; kingdom Metazoa; phylum Arthropoda; class Insecta; order Diptera; family Heleomyzidae; genus Heteromyza; species Heteromyza rotundicornis. Next base: position 64,897,307 of record OX596010.1, on the reverse strand, counting down.
TTCGGTTTAGGTTTCGCTCCCTGAAATGAATCGGTTTCGGTTACGGTTTCGGTTGCCAACCCTGCTCTCAAGCACCCCTACTCGTGAATACCCCTATTTATTTCTACGTTAATGTTCTTCAGTTAGATTTTGCAGCTCGTGATAATGCAGTGATATTACTCTCTCTGAATTGCAATGGTTCGCAGTCTGTGGTAATGCAGTGATTTCGTACCGAACTCTATTATCTCACGTTTTGACACTTGGCAAGTGTCACTTCTCTGTTTCAGTAGCTTCGTAAAACTCAAACGAGCCGGACAACGAATAACCGGATAAATAAATATTATCGAATTGAATGCAAAAAAATAACGAATCAATTAAAAAAAATACCACATTTTGCATTTTGTTCAGTGAAAAAACAGAACAGTGGCAATTAAGTGCTAGAAACAAATTGCAACAAAAGTTTGCAGAATTTTTCCAATTGGGAATTGGAATCGAAAAAAATGTGTGCATCTCTTTGTTTTCTCGAATTTCCGAAGAAGCCGGAAAAGTAATTGCGGTAAATGGAATGTGAATGTGAGAATGATAAAAAGTGGAAATTCAATGAAAAAAAAAGTTTGAAAAGGAAATTTTTCCTATCCCGACGACGCGCCACTCCTTTGCATAGAAATTTTTTTCATCCTGCATTTGCTGCAAACTGCGCGAGTCACAAATACCGTTTATGCAGAAGGAGGAGGCTGCAAATAGTGGTGCAAAAAATAAAAAAGAAATAGATTTGCAGACAAGGAACAAAAAAAAACCAAAAATAAAAGGACTTTTTCGCACTTCAAGGATTACAAGGATGCTCTCTGTCTGGGAATGGCTCAAAAGTACACACATTACCAAATAATGGATTTTATTATTTAGCCAAGAGTCTAAGCAAATAAGAAATTTATATAAATCAAGTTTATGCATAAAAAGATTGAAAAAGGACAAACAAACATTCGATTTCAGGTTAGTACTCAGTTGCATACAAATATTTGTTTTCGTTTTTGCAATTTAAGTTGTATTATGACTTACGCTATATTGTTATACCACAAAGAAAATGTTGGGCGTGGGTTTTGTGGTTTATGCTGCACTTAACTGCAAGCAAATATTTAGTACGGAAACCCTTTCTCCACTCCTTCACTTAATTAATGACTCCTATTAGTGCTTGTTTCAGATAGTTAAAATACCTTTTAACAACCCCGCCCCATCTCGCACCTCCACAGTCCAGCTTTTTTTTGTATAATTTTTCCTTGATATCAAGGAATTTCCAAATAGCTTCTTTAGAAATTCCTAAAACCACCACCGAATTGTCTTCTGTAATGGATTCTCTTCCCCTCTAAAAAAGCAAATACCTTCTTCATTGGCCATAGTGTCTCTGGTGGGTTACAACTTGTCGTTACAACACTAGCGGCATTTCATATTTTGTGGGAATGTATAGGGAAACTTGGAAAATCTCGATAAAATGTCTGCAAAATGGTTAGAAAAAGTTATTGCGCAGGCTCCTGATTCCTTGTACCAGGAAGAAAATATTGCTGCAACAAAAATCAACATTGAACTTGTCGTTGATAGTAGTCAGTTAAAGTTAGTAGGGAAAACGACACATCTAATTGTTTTTGTAAAAATTTCAATACACACTAAACTATTTTGTAGATAAAAAACTTTTTGACCAGAACAGATTCCTAGGTTTACAAAAATGTGGTAATTGAAGAATATTGACTTGGAACTATTTTTAGCCAGTTCATCCTTCTCCTTAACCTAACTTTTATATTCAGATAACTATACAAATTAGACCCCGCTTTGGTGCAATATTTTTACCTGTTAATAATGTTTGCATCAAATATTTTCCTTAACAAACCAAACCACCGCCCAGTGAGATACTCTGAATGAACTGTTGAGATCCGCAACTGGTTTGGGTGATTTGGCCATACCAAACCAAACTCTGAAATTGATCTTAGAATGCAGTTATACCGAATAGTTATGTAGTGGTTTTTGCCACATAAAATGTGTTTGTGTGTGGTGCAGTGGAGTGTTTTGCTGCATATTCATAGAAACTGGAAAGAAGTACATAGTTACGATTGGCAAACTTTGTGGGCAGTTGGGAATGTGGCGAGGGCATGTTCAGACATTCATAAGAAACAAGATTTTCAGAACAAAAAAGAAAATGTAAAAAAACTTGCAGAAGACGATAGGGTTTTATCTGCTGTTGTTGTTATTATTTTAATTCTTGTTGTCGTTGTTGTTGTTTTCGTAATTGTGAATGCGGCAACCTCCAAGCACTCCAATTCACACTCATTCATTCGCTCACTACTCAGTGCAATTGCTCACACACACACACACACACCACTCGGGGTGGCAGAGGTGTCTTTGCGCAAGATGTGAAACGAGATCAGTGCAGCAGAGAAGTAGCAACACTGAAGCTGCAGCAGTTGCTATCGCAATGCAGTTTCAATTTACATACATGCGAATTCTGGGCCTGCTCGCGGTATGTCTGCCCCCATGTGAAAGATTTGTTCTTTATTTTTGTGCGTTTTGCTTTTGTTTATTCATTATTTTTTTGCTTCATGGTTGCCTGCCGGCTGTGGCCTGCTTGCTGTTTCCCTTCTCTCAATTCTTATCCGCCTGCAGACATATGTACATACCAGTGTTGCCAGAGACTTATCTTCAAAAATCCCACTCTCTTCTTCAAAACGCCGTTTTTATCCCATTTTAAGAATGAACAATCCCGGGAAAAATTCTCTCTTATAAATATTAATTTTAAAACATTAATAACAATTGAAGGGGGTGCGTGGATGAAGAAGGTATGTAACAAAAAATGCATTTGGTGTAAATACGCTTTAAAGTTTTTCATTTAGAATTTTGCCCATTGATTAACTTTGTACAATATTTTCGATGATGTGTGTAGTGAACAGGTACAAAAAACTGTTCCAAACTGTAAAAAAAAAACTATTTCAGTACAAATTAAATGAGTATTTTGCTATTTTTTACATAGTAATCAAGCTGAACACACTAAATCTACTATTTGCTTCCTTTGTAAAAGTGACTTTTCTTCCTTTAAAGAAAAAAACAGAACGTAGAGCATTTCGATACCTTTAAGCACAATCATCGTAGGTCCCTTTGCCTAAAAATCGACCATAGAAATACTTTCCGGTTTTTATAAATATTATACATAACTTGCATGCAAAGCTGCTGCCAAATCTAACTGAAATAAAATTAATTGAATTAAAAGTTTAAAAAATCTTCATTGTTTTCAAAATCCCGTTTTTAACCTCGAAATCCCTCGCGCCTTTTTAAGGTACGAAAATCCTTGAAATGATGGCGAAATTCCCGGTTCTGGCAACACTGGTACATACTTACATTAGAGGCGACTCATGAGTTTTGCTTTTATTTTGGTTTCTTTTTTCAGTTTCTATTTTATTTTGATTCATTTTATTGTTTGGCTTTTTTATTTTTAGTTTTCGTCTTGTTTATACTTTTAAGTGTGTTTCAGAAACAGTTGCTCCCAAGCGTGTGTCGCTGTTTTTGCAGGGTGCGCTAAAGTGGAGGGGGGAGCTTTGTTCGGTTCAAATATACAAAAGTGGTGCCTGCACTTCACTTTTTCTATTAATTGGGAGAATTATTATTAAAGTCTTCGTCGATTTGTTTATTTAAAGATTGTATTTCGTTGTGTTGTTAGTTTATTCAATTGAGTTTTCGTATTGAAAGATTTTGAAGTTTTTATTGGGGATGAGAATTTACAAGCAAACTATTTAAAAAAACCACAATTGAATAAGTTTGTCATCGACCTCGATCAGGTGACATCGCTACAACTATTCTACTTCGGTGAAAGCTTGGAATTTCGGTAGCCACATTGGATCCTCCAAACTGCGAACAAGTTCGAGAATCCGTAAGATCAGTATCGGGCTCCTATACAAAGCCACACTGTTTTTTTGTATTGCTGCATTCGATTGGAAATAGTTCATTCTCTAGTCTTATTGAATTTAACTAAAGCCCTTTTAAAAAAAAATTTGTGCAGTCTTTTTTTTAATACTCCAGGCTCCAATGATCTAATTGCACATGCAAATAAGGCATCAAATTGAAATGAAAATTTAATTGCGATAATTACCAGATAACACGCTATAAAACTTTTTATAATCCTTGAGTTTCTTTTTCCGTGCGTCACATCGATATTGATGGACTATTTCCTCGCCTATCATAGTAATAAGGATTTTCCCAAGACCATTCCGCAAGTAGTCTCTTACAACAGACACCTTTAAAGGGGGTATTTTTAAAAATTGCGATATTAAAATGTTTGATTTTATGCAACGTTATGCAAGTTATTGGAGGTCAACTTTTTTTGGTAGATTTTTATTTGAAAAACGATTTGTTTGGGGGATCGACAATATTTGGCTACAAACAAAACATAACTTTTCTTAAAAGATTTTTAACGCTGAATCAGAATTTTTCCATCACGTTAGGTTTTTGAGGAATTCAGGATCAAAAGTAAAAAAATGTCAGATTCCGAAATATTAATTATGCTATTACGAAAGTTTCTGTTTATGTAATCGTTTAGTATTATGAGTATCCTTTAAAATGAGCTTTAGGTTGTAAATGTGCGATGTCAATTTCCAAAGATATGAACATTTGAAAAAAGTTCTCACAAAGTTATATTACCCATGATTCAAGAATTTAGAGGTTAGAGCACTCTCAGTAACTCTCAGCAACTTTGACAACTGCTGTCTTTTTTTGACAATTCATATGCTTTAAAAAAAATTTCTTTGTTTTTTTTTTTTGAGATTTTGTTGTGTGTTTTTTGTGCGGTTGGAATTCCAACATCCAGATTTGCCTTATATATTCTATTTTTGGATAATTTAAGAACTACACAAAGCTTCCTTTGCAAAAATAAAGCGTATTTGAATAGTTTTTCATTGCACAACTAATTTTTTTCAAAACTATATAAATATTCAATTTGAAAATTAATTTCGTTTTCTTTTGTTTTCAATTCTTTTCGGTTTACATTTTAAACGTCAGAAACATGCTTTTAATCGTGACTCGTTCAAACTTATTTTCTTGAGCCATGATATTACCTTAAAGTCAAGAAATCGATTTTTGTGAAAACAAACTTTAAATTTGTCATTTAAAAAAAAAACTAGAATTGTTTCTTTAAAAAGTATAATATTGAGTTTTTCTTTGAAATATTCTCTACAAGTTTGCCGTACAAAGAAAAATAAAAAAATTCAAATATTCAACTGTATTTAGAATTGTGTAAGTAGAAATTTCTCTTTTTTATAATTTTTTATTTTTTAATAACATCATTATAAATTGATTTATTACTTCTAAGCAGTTATTTAGACGTCTGACATTAAAACTTAGTACAGCAAACTTGTACAGAATTTTTCACAATATGGATCTTTTTAAAGATACAACTCTAGTTTTTTTATTAATTGACACAATTTTTTTTCCCAGAAAATCGATTTTTGACTTAAGGGAATTTAGCGTTTTTAATTCAGCTTAAATGGAAAAAAATTATATAATATAAGTAGTTAGGTATTCAATTGTCGGTCAAAAGTGCTATAGATAAATTTTGTTGCTGCATTGTTTCAAGACGTAGAGATCGGATTTTGCATTTTTTCAATATCTCAAAAAACCTGACGCGATGGCGAAAAATTGAGAATTGTGTTTAGAATGGTCTATTTATATATCATTTAAATAAAAAAAACTATACGAGAATATAGAAGTAAATCCATGTCGGCCTGTGTTATTGATGAATTTTAGAAGTTTGCCAATTTGACCATTTCTTGACTATTTAATCCTGAAAAATTCGGAGAACACCATCTTGTTAAGTTTGGTTTATGGAGTCTCAAAACGTTCAGGGCAGTGTGATTGGTTTCTCTCAAAAGTATTGAGCTTGAACATTTCAAATTATTCCTATCAAAAGACAAATTAAATTAACAAATTGCAACGTTGCAATTAAATTTATTGTCAGCAATTTAGTTATTCTATGACATTATTTCATTATTTCATTATTTCTGTATTTCAATTCGTAATTTATGGTAATTTTTACAAAATGTATAACAGCTTGAATAAATTCCCCAGTAGCTACTGGGTAGAATATTCAAACCAAATTGAGTCTAAAAGAAATGATCATCGAAATGCTAACTAATTACCAGAAACTGAGAATCTGAACCACTTCGCCGAAAGAAAAATAAAAACCGTAAGTAAAAACTAAACTACAAAACAAAATAAATAACTTTTCGATCGCACTATGCAAAAAGTATTAAAAAATTTTAAAAAAACCCACACAGCTGTTGGGGAAATCAAGTTTTTTGTATGATTATTGAGGGGCTCAGCAGCCGTTGTTGGTTTTTTGTTGTTGGCCGCTTGCAAAGTTAACGTCACTCGAATCCAACGATATGATCTTACCGAAATATGCGAAGAAAAAAAAAACGAATCGAGGCGATAAACAACTTATTTGAACCGCACACTTTGGCGACCAGTGTTGGAGTCGCACATGCGCAAAATCCAACCAAATAAATAATACATGACGGAACAAAAATAAAAAATTAAAGCAGTACAAACTACACACTTGTGCATAAAACCAACCGAAATACAAACAAATTATGCAAAAGAGCAACGCTGAAACTTCAGCTTTCGATTTCATTTGCGTTTATTTTGAAATGGGGCGTATGAGGGTGGTATCTTTTCCCCTTCACGCTCAGGGGCTTAGTTTCCTCTGAGTTGATCGCTGAAATGAGAAAAATTCTTTGTTACTTTTTCGAAAGTTCATTGCAATCCCGGGGCAAAATGGCCTCACTTTACCTTCATGCAAGCATGCCAACTGCAATTACTGCACAGAATTGTTAATTTTACAATTAAATTGTTGCATTTGCATGTAGGCCATGCCAATACAAGGCTCTGATGACTTTATTGTTGCAGTTCAGAGGGGATTGAGAAGTTTTGATGTGCTGCTGCCTGTCACTCTGCTGCACAGAATTCACCACAGTCGTTGTCCATCAATCAATGTCGTCATTTAAATATCAATTTTAAAAAAAAATCAGTTTCTGCAACGGCAGCTTAATTCATTTTGATTAGTTATCTCCATAATTTATAACAAAAATATATATTTACATTTAAAAAAATAATAAATTTACATATCTGTTCAGTTTTCTTCATTAAAGCCTAACCAAAAACAATTTTCTCGAAAAGAAGAAATTGTTTATTCTTTGAAGGAAATTTAAATCAATAACTCAATTCTTGGAATATCAAATTAATCCCTATCATGTCCATTTGCTTTGCATGAAATTCAATGAAGGGGATTTAATGAACTAGCTGAACATTTTTCTCAGTCCTTCTGCTTCGGTTTCCTCTTCGCCACCACCACAATACACACAGAAAAAAAAGTCGTAACGCCAACAATTTTATACTTACACGTCTATTCTAGCGCAGTATCAATAGTCACCACAGTATCACTAGTGACTTTTGTCTCAATTTGATACAATTCGGTATTTTGAACGATTTCAAAAAGCTCTTTCAGTATCTAGTGTTATGAAAGATGTGATCTGCTAAACAGGTAATCACCATGGTAGAAGAATATAAGGTAGTGCCGCTTCTGACACTTTCTGCCATCTTAACCATCTGACATAAATAAGGATTGTTCTACCAGATCTATTTAAAAACAATCCCCCAAAAAGTGCTGCCAAATGTGTCGATTTGTTGACATTTTGCCAACTTAAAACCTAATTTTGTGACGTATTTCTCTACCCGTTAGCGATAACATCTTATGTCTGTTTTTCAACTTTTTCAGGAGGAGCAAAAAAATCGGAAAAATCGAAATTGTGAAAACATCAACCAATTTGCTATCAAATTGACTAAGTCTTAGCTGACATTTTTTTTGATTACAACTTTAGATGCTCATCTTACATACAATTTTTTAGATTAATTGGACGAAAGAATTAAATGCATTTAAAGGTTTTAGTGACTTAAGATGTTATTCAAAATTGAAAATACTTAGCAACTAATTGCAATAGGAGCAAACCGATGACACAGAATTGTAGGTATCCTAAATGCGAAAGTATTGCCATAAAAATCTCGATTTTTACTTATGTCGACATAAGATGTTATCGCTAACGGGTAGAGATTTGTGTAATGGCAACATGAAACGATGTTATATTTGTAAAATCTGACCCTTAGATGTTACTTTATGCCAGCAAAACTAAAAAAAAAACTTGGGAAGAGTAAAATGACGATAAGTCATGAAAAATATTTGGCAACGCCAACACGTTTCTTAGAAAATTTTAAATAATGTAGCAACTTTGTGAACACTAAATTAAACGTCAGAATCCTTATTTCTGTCATTTTGTCTGAAGTGGATGAACCTTATTTTCTTTAGCCATGGTAATCACAAATGTACAAATCTGTCACAAAATAAAAAATTTACCGAAAAAGGGCAAAGTTAGTATGGAAATGAATTTTATTTTCTTATTGTTCAATTATTTTTACGATTTCCTCAATAGTTTTCTTGATAAAGCTTCCTTGTAGGAATCCAAAAATACTGAAAACTGCATCAAAATGGACATCGCGTGATTGTGTTTAGGTATATTTATTTACTACACAAAATTAAAAAATTGAACTCAGCTTGTTTTAAAAAGATTTATTGAAAGTATAAATTTGTTTGGGCTGAATCGACCTTTGGCCTCGACTCACAGTTTAACATCTTATAAATTGTCCAGTTTATCGGATAACTTCTCCAGCGCCTGACTTATTATCATAATACTTTGGCCAAAAGTGCCTGCTGCTCAGTGGCGTTTCCGATCAAACTTGCAAGGTCTAAGGACGAAAAGGAAACAATAAAATTAATAAATAATGAAAAAAATAATATATTTTCCAAAAATTCTTACTTTGATTTTCAAGTATAATATTCTTATGGCAACAATTTTATATTTGAGTGAAAATTTGTATTCTCGTTTTCAGTTTAAAGTTTTTCAACTGTTGTATGAAGAGCGCAGCATTTGCAAAAAGCATTTGAATTCAAGTAATTAATCTTAATACAAAGTTGTCATTGTTGGGGGAAATTCTTTTTCGCTACAATTTTTCAAGAGCTTGAAGTATTTGTTTTGACCGCGGTTTTTTCTCTGTGTGTACCAATAAACGCTAAATGTGGGAGTGGTCTTGCAACATCCACCCATTCCAAACCCACACCCACTCATAAATCTTTTACTCCCTTGGATATGACAGTTAAAATCAAATTATGTCCAAATTTATTATGCTTCAAATTTAATTGGCCGTATTGGCAGGTAACTAGAAAGCTAGAAAACTAGAAAGCTTTTAGGTAAAAGCCAAATTGAAAGTGACTTCCTTTCGCTGTCCATTAACTCTGTTTCTCAATTGAGATGGACTTTTAGTGTGAAAGTGGAAGCATTTCGTCTACTGTGGTGAATAAAATTGTGAAGGATATTTTGTGGGGTGCGGTTCTTATTTTCTGTCCGATTCCATAATTACTATCGCCCAAAGTGTGCAGGGATTTCAAAAAAGTCGAAATTCGTACTGAAACTCTTCTCCTACCTCTTGACTCTCTTATTTTCACCGACTTCCATACACTGTCTCACAAGTGTTGCACTTGGTATTTATCATAGTTTTCTTTACCTCACTAGTTAATCCTTGAAAGGTCCTTTGTCCTTACTTCTTTGAGTTTTCTCTTTTTTCGCTGATCGCCAACTTATCGCCCGCCTACATGCATGTCGCACTTACTTTACAATATTGCACTTGTCTGTACTACATCCTGAGTGATGGTGTTCTCTGCTCAGTGGTGAATTTCGTATTTGCATATTCAGATTACTTTTTACCCCTAAGGTGTGCTCTGTTATCCATTGTATAAATTTTTTCTCTGGGATTGTGTTAACCACGTTATGTGTTAACAAAAAGGAAAAACACAAAACGCATAAAACACAAGCTCTTATCTGCTCGGCATAGACACGAAGCATGCTTGCATTTGTGCTCAAGACACGTCGTCCTTTTCATTTGATATTTCCTTAATAAACGCAGGGCTGCTATTAGAACAATGCCGTTCAGCGAACAAGGCTGTGAAAAAGTGTTGAATCAATATTTTAATGACATGTGAACATGTGTTTCTCACCTTTTGTACTTTGTTTTGTTGTTGAACTCTTTTACACGTACGGGCTTCAAACCGAGCTCATTCATACATACTTAGCTTCATATATTTCCATGCAGATTTTTTACTTATGTTCTTCTTTTATATAAAAATATCCTGTCAACTAAATGTTAAAGAAAATTATTTTAATTAAAATGAAAATTTTAATCATGGAAATTTAATCAACCATTTTATTTGATTTGTTAATGGAAGATGGAGAAAAAAAAGCAAGATCTTTCCTTACGAAGGATCCCACCGAGTGGAAGTACAATGCAGTATATATTGAAATGAAAAAGAAGGCAGAGATTTAAAATTCGGAAATGATTGTGCTGGTCGAGGGATTGCTTTGGTTGGCCAATTTAACAACTCAATTACCAAAAACGAAGATCAACAGCAGTATCTGCTTCGCTTAGTGGATCTCTATAGAAAGACATTTCCAGTGGATTCTAAAGTCAATGTTGGAAAAAAAACCCTCGGCGAGTAAATAATCTTAAAATACTTTGGCCCATATTCATAGTCAAATTAAGTTCCACCTTAACTTTAGTGCTCTACTAAGTTGATAGATAATACACTGAAATGACAGCTTCTAAGCTGCTACTAAGGTTTAGCAGCTACTAAATTTGACTATGAATATGTTTTACCTATGTTTTACAAAAAGTTCCTTCCATTGCTTTAAATGATTAAATGGCAAATGTACCTGAAAAATTGTCTAATGATAGCGAGCTCAAATATTGTACGATTGGGCTCAAATTTGAAATAGACATTAATTACCATGATTGGACTTAAGGCGGACTTGTGGAGCACATAATTTTAATTCTTTAAAAAAATGAAGCATCCTAACGTTCTCAGACGAACATTAAACTTTACTTTATAAAAGCTCTTTTGCCCCTCCCACTCTCCTTATCCGCTCTTTATCATCATTTATCATGCAAATTGTAAAATCTTGCGTTTATTCGTCTCATGCCAAACCATTACCGATGCTTCTTCATTCGTTTCAATCCCACACCACAAATGCAACCTTGCATTGAATCTGAGTCTGGTTTTAATTTTTTGCTCTCTTTCCTTGTCTCCCCCCTCAAATCCTTTGTGTGGCAACAAACTAACATTACTTGATAGTTTATTTACCTCAACTTTTATGGCTTTCGTTTGCCTCCCGACTTGCTACAATTTTTCGCACGCCATTTATGCAATTGTCGGGCTGAGATGTGGTATTGCATGCGCGAAGAAGGAAACGTGCTTTTGACGTGATGTGCAAACAATTTTGCTAAATCCTTGCAAATTTACATACATATATATATTTTTTGCATTTTCTTTTGCATATATTTTCTCTCTGCTTTTACTACTGAACACCTCGAAAGTATTTTTTTTGCTGAGCTTTACTTCTTTAGCGAAATGATCCGAGCGCAATTTTTAAGCCGTTTTACGTAAAAGGACTTACAAGGAAAAGGGATTGACTTGCTCTGTTGGTTTTCATTTTGAGTCGAGCGGACGGTATAGGGGTATAGAGGTGAGGAGTAAACTGTAATTGTATCCACTGCCAGTGTTGAAACTTTAATTATTTTGTGTTTTGTGTAAGGGAGCCTGCCCAGTTATTGAACGAGTTTTTGTTTAAAGCTTTTTAAACACTTTTATAATCGGGTTGGCCTTTTTAAAGTGTTAGTACTAAAACTACAAAAAGTAAATTTTTGGCGAAAAATTTCATGATTATATTCAGCGTATCAGAATTATAATTCTACTATAGTGTCCAATCGATTATTCGGCTTAAATTTTATATTCGGCCCATAATCGGTTTCGGCCAATATTAAGGCCGAAGCAGAATGTACGGTCGAATATCAAAGATTGCACACAAGAATTGGCAAGAAAAATCTACTACAGAATTAAGCAGCCATACAATTTTTGGCAATTTTTGGCTCTTGTTTAGACTCAAATTTTGAAAAACTAGATAGTAAAATTCTGAGAACGCCATCTTGTTCAGCGTTAAAATCTATAAGAAATGCTACGTATGGTTTATGGAGTATCCAAACGTTCGAATTTGTGCCAAATTGTGTTGTGATATTGATTAATTTAAATATTAATTTACTTAATAAATAAATGTTAAATTAAAATTCGGTCTTTTGGTTTTGGCCGAAATAAAAAAGCCATTTCGGTCGGTCTTTAATTTGATTTCAGTAATTTCGATTTATAATCATAATCTGCGTAATATCCTTATGAATCGCCAAATCATCCAAAAACTCTTAATTTTAAATCGAAATCGGTGAAATTAAAGGGTAATTTTTTTCTGCATTTTAGTAAATTTTTGTACTAATTTTTATACCTTGCACATTAGTGTCCAAGGGTATATTGTTTTTGTCATACCGTTTGTAACGCCCATAAGGAGGTGTGTCCGGTATGGAAAAGTATATATATTCTTGATCAGCATCACCTCCTGAGCTATCGACCCCAAATTTTGGCACTCCTCTTATTTTGGCGAATGATTGGACGGTATTGAAAATGGACAACATCGGATAAGAACCACGCCTACCTCCCATACAAAATGGCCGCCAAATTCGAATTATTTTCGTTTATCTGGAGAAATACTGAACCGATTTGGATGCGGTTTTTTGCATTGGGTCGAGAACGAAATGGGAATAAAACTGGAACGAAATGGAATTGGACCGGAACAAAATGAAATTGGAACAAAATTTTTAAATGGATCAGGAAACTAAAATTATTGATAAATATAGGAAAATATCGAAAAAAAATCGATAAATTATCGATAAATTATCGAAAAATTATCGATAAAAAATCGAAAAATTTTCGATAAAAATCGATAAAAAAAATCTATAAATTATCGAAAAATTATTGATAAAAATCGATAAAATATCGAAAAATTAAGAATAAAATATCAAAAAACTATCAATAAAATACCGATTTTCGATAAAATTACTAACATATGGTCTCAGAATGTATCGTACTCGCATGTGCAGGGTATTATAGCTTCGGTCAGACCGAAGATTATTCTCTTACTAGTTTATTTGTAAATTTGTAAGTACTTTCGTTTCTAAACAAAAAAACCTCCACCTTCAATCAAAATAACTACTTTCTCCTCAAAACTTTCGGCCGCTCGCGACATTTTCAATTTTTTAATCTTCTTAACATTTTGTATGAAAATGTTTTGTCGAAAAAAAAGCTTTAAAATTTCACACTGCAAAATGTTCGTTCCAAGTCAAAGCATTGTACGTTGCTGTATTTTTTTTTATTGTTATTCGTGTTGTATTCTCGTAATTTTGTTTACTATTTAAAAAAATAAACAAAGTTCAATTGTATTGAAAACAATTCATTATCATTACCGTCACCGAAGTCGCCGCCGTTCAATGACAAACCACAATTCACACTGAGTTGCAATTTATAAGCTTTGCAAAAAAAATTATAAAAATAAACACAAGAAAAGAATCAACAAAAATATTCAATTGAATTGAACTTTCATGCCGTGGCGATGATGATGAGTATTAACCTTATGATGATGATAATGACGTTGCATTTGATGTTGGGTGATACCGTGGGTGACTGACGCCGACAGTACTGTAGCGGCTTCAGCTCATAAAGACCGATAATTGCGGCAAATGTTGACACAACATATTTGCATTCATTTAATTTGTGTGTTGACTCAGCTAACTTTTTGTATACATATAACTACTAGTTATGTATAGTTTTCCCTGTAGGAAAAAAAAACAATTTGTACAACTAGTTCCCTGAAAACTGCGACAAATTGATAATCTGTCTTTTTTCTAAGAACTGACTGTTGGCTTTAAATAAGAAAAATTTAAAGAAGAAAGAATAAATACCGGATCTTTCAGGTGAAAGAACGAAAGAAAGTAAAACATTGCCATATTCATAGTAGTTACCACAAATTAACTTTAGAAATAATTCGCAATGCGCATTTTTATTTTCTTTTGTTAGTTTTAACGAAAGATTTATAACGGTGTTTACTTTATTTTTTTCCCTTCTCAACCACCATCGCGAACTCAGTGAACGAAAATTAGGCTCAAAGTGGTTGATCACTGCATTTGTTTTAACCACTTTAACAACTAGTTGTTATTAAACTATTTTGTAAACTAATGTATTTAGTCAACCAGTTTGTTGTGGTCCTACAGGTTGGTTTCCCCTTGTCGCTGTGGCCATTAATACTCCTATTTGTAGTAAAATACTGTTGCTGTTTGCACTTTTCTTTTTTCTAATAACATTGTCTGCTTGTCAGCACTTGAGTTTAAACTTGATTGAAAAATATTTTAACTTGAAGTCTTAACACTGTGGTGGGAAGATAAGAACTAGGTTACCACTTCCCCATTCAAATAAAAATCATCTATAAGTATAAGTATTTGTTATCCCGAAAAAGGATACCCTGTATTTCACTAATAATAACTTTTAATTATGCGTACTTAGATGCATAAACTATTCTCTAATATCCGGTGATAATTTCTGAACTATAATTTCTTGCGACCGTCTATACATTCTTATACACATTTTGGTGTTAATTTATTTTTGTATTTTCTCTACTTAAATAGAATATTGCACGTCCCCACTTGCTACCGCTTGACGTGTTTGAAAATAAAACGGTTTAATGACCGCCAATCATGTCTGCCGGTATTTCTGTCATACGCGAGGGCCTGTCTGGCGACTTTGGTATTGTATAGCATTTGAGTAAAGTAAAAGTTGAATAATTCGCAATATAAATAGGAATTTCCAATGGGACATAAGAGGCCCACAAAACAAAAAATATGATTAAAATTTAAATTAGTAATCATCGAATATTGAGTGAATCTCGCCTCAAATTGCGTGGCACGAGGTTAAAACTGCCACAAAGTACATCCTTGGACATTTTCTGGGTGGATTACTGAATTTTAAATATAGATTTAGAAGCTACTACTTGCCCTGATGTCTATGTTAAAAGGCGTCCTGGTAAACTATATGAAATTTCAAATATAGGGGTAGGAGGCTCACGGAAGGATTCTACCTTTTAGAAATGTAGCCCAAATTGCTGCGCCAACATATATGAAAAGGTGCTGAAATCCGGGACCGTTTTTGGTAAAATTTTACATTTAAAGTTCAAAGCTTCACAGGTGGTTTTTACCATCAACTAGAACATCCTTTGCCCATCACCTGACGGATTTGGGGAGTCCTGAAAAAACAGCTACTTAGATGGATTTATTCTGTGAAGAATTCTGTACCATTTCTTCTAAATTCCCATTATTTTAAGCTTTACTCCAAATTTTTAAAAGTGATTTTAAAAAAATCCAATTGTTCTTACACGGGATATATGGGTAATTTGAGGCTATTGTTAGTTTTGACCTAGGATTTGTTTGTGAATTCTTTTGGTTACTTTTATTATTTGTTTAAATACATTTTTAGTTCCTTAAAAAACTAAATGTGTATTTATATACTCGAATTCGAATGAAAATACACGAAAAAACAAGTTTTTAAAGGGTTTTTATTTAAGTATCGGCTTCGGTATAGGCCTTCAGCGTCGGCCGAAGTATTAGGCTGCCAATTGACCTTCGGCATCGGCTTCGGCTTCGGCCTGAAAATGCTTATCGGTTGGGCTTTATTAACTTCTGCGGCGAGCTTTTTCATACACTTCCACCTGAGCTAGAGAGCTGAAATTAGGAACACTTTCCGCAAAATCGATTTAAAATTAAGGGGTTTTGGCGACATCAAAATCTGCAATGATATTAGCCGGGAAAGTAGCCAAAAACCCTTAATTTTAAATCGAATTTGTGGAAAAGGGTTAAAGGGTTATATTTTAAGAAACTTGTTTTTTTACTCTTTTTTATTACAATTATGATAATTTATTACAATTATGATAATTTATTACAATTATGGTAATTATGATCGTTTACGAGATCGTTAACGAATTCGTTTTTGTTCGATAACGATAATTCGTTTCGATGCAAAATTAAGAATGAAGTCGGACTCGTATACGTGTTGTTATCGTGTGTCGCCTACGATTGCTTTATCCGCTTTTCGATCGAAAAAATCTTCGTTTACGATCTCTTTACCGATAAAATGATTGACTGGGAACACATAAAAATTAGTAAACTACGCTTCATTTTCGATTTTTTACAGCGAATTGTATATGGGTGCTGGGCAGCTTTGTTGGAGTGTAAATTTTGGAGACTTGCTAGAATCGTAATTCTTATTAGCTATTGAACTCAGCTTTCGAGCGAACCTGAGATCTCCGCGAAATTATTTTTCAATTAGAAGTTATGACCTCAAGACCTTAGGGTGCCAGTAGGTGGAAACTCTCCCCTACGTACATGCTTTGTATATAATTTCACATTTATAATGGTTAACAAAAAAGTTGTACTTTTCTGATGAATGCTGTCTGAAATGTTTTTGCTATCGCTGGCTATTGCGGCTTTCGCTGATGTCCATGTGGAGGATTTTGTGGTGTTTTTAACTAGGCTTAATTGAGTCGTTTCAGATTGCGGGTGTGAAAATGCAAAATTATTTTTTAAAACTTTAATTATTTAATTATTTCAAATTTTTAGTACTTTTCAATACATTTTGTGTTGATTTTAATCAATTTATTTGAACTTTCCCCTTCAACTTGTGTCCAACTTCCGCTTGACATTTGTATTTTTTTTTCTTTTGTTAATTCTCATAATGCTCTTTGTAAAATTGCAACTAAACTCAAATTTATAATATTGAAAATTGATTAAACTCACTTAACTTTAACCGCTCTGGCGTTTGCTTCGTGCCAACAAATCCGCGTCCATAAATTTCCATTAGCTTGAAACTGTCATTTGGTTTTCAAATTAACCTTAATTATGTTATTCATAATGTTTCCAAACTTGGAAAGTGCGGAATTGAGACATTATCTAGCAGCTTTAAAATAGTTTAGTGCAAAATTAACTTTTTTGACGATTTTTCTTCGCAAACTTTATCTTAAACTTTTCAATGTCATATGCGACCAAGATGGAAACTAAGGCGGGTCGGTCTATATTACAAAAGAAAGTCGGAAACACTTCCAAGTTTAATCCATTAACAAAAAAGTTACAGTGGAAAAGGTTAAAACTGCATAATGTGGCCCAAGAAAGTATGCGACATGCAGTTCTTAAAAATGCAGCACTTTTAAAATTATTTATAACGAAAACCTTAGTACCATTTTCAAGGTTAAGGACACTTCGAGAAAATCATGGTTAAAAAATGACCTGTTTGTCAAGCAGTGTTGCAATACAAATTGGAATATATTTTATACATTACACAGTTAAACATAATTGACCTTAAAAAAAAGCTCAAGAGATTTGATAGTTGATATGTTAGTTTAATTCTTTTCAAAACTATACCAGGAAATTTCCCATAGGATGCATAATTTACGAGATATTTGTGGAAACGCGTTTCTACTTATAGCAGCTGAAGCACAACCTCTAGAGTCCCGTCATTTGGAATTAAGCTTAGGACACGCCCCTGAATGAGATCTGCAAATAAAATCAAGTACGCCTTTTTTTGTGAAAAAATGCTAGAATGACTGGACTAAATATTGATAAATTTTTAAAATGAAATGGTTCACGAATCTGCTATAAGTGTATATAACCTGTTTATACCGTACACCGCATGAGGTATGGGTATATTCACTTTGGTGTTTGTAACACCAAGAAGGAGACGTGTCCGGTATGGAAAACTATATATATTCTTGATCAGCGTCACCTCCTGAGTTGATTTAGCCATATCCGTATCTGTCCGTATCTGTCCGTCCTCTTTTCTTGTAAACACGATAAGTGAAAATCGTGTTTTCAATTATATTAAATAGTTCCAAACTTATTATGTAGGTGTTTTTGGGGTCGCTGATTTTGAATTTGATGTCGAAATTCAAGATGGCTCCAATAAGGCGGCCGAAATTTTAAGATTTCATCGAAATAGCATGAAATTTTTTATAGGGGTGTTATTGGATTGGAATTGGATGTCGGAATTTCAAAATTCAAGATGGCAAAACTAATATGGCGACCAAAATTTTAAGAATTCATCAAATTAGTATAAAATTTGGTATACGGGGGTTTTTTGGGGTCACTGATTTCGAAATTGCTAAATTTAAGATGGCGGATCCAATATATCCCGACTTAAACTTACTCACTAGTTTTTTATATTTTTGGGTCCCCAATCGATTCTTAGCTTTTGGACCATCTCGACTGTTACACCTTGTATAACGGGTTAAAGTTGTATAAACCTGATTTTTGTGTAATATCTTGCACGTAGACGAGACAAAATATTAATCTTGTAGATACATACATATATTGGCGCTACAACCCTCGAGGGATTTTGGCCGAGCTTCTTAATGCAATTGTCATGGGCAAGTGTATATGATAATTGTTGACCTACAGTTTATTGCCGGTTCCGAACGGCGGGACTCCCAAAGAAGCTTTTCATGGCAAAGTTACTCTCGCAAGATAGCCAGAACTTGGCGAGAGAGTGGCGAGAGAGTGGCGGTCTACACAGAAAAACAGAAAACAAATTTCTGCCTTGCCCCAGGTGGGAGTCGAACCCGATACCTTCCGATCGTGAAGCAGAGGTCTTAGCCACTGTACCACGGCCGCCACTTGTAGATCTGGTAGATACAAACATTATATTAATTTTAACTGGAATATTTTCTTGTGGGATGGTTGGTTTGAAAGTTATAGCTCGGACATCTTGAAATGTTGACTATTTTACCAGAAGATTTTCTGCACCGTGCACGCGTTTCTACTTATAGTAGCTGAAGCACAACCTCTAGAGTCCCGCCATTTTGGAATCTGAAGAAAATCACAAATATCGCAAATACAATTAATGTCTGCATGGTTGGAAATATCAGCAAGGTTGAATAAAATATTAGTTTACCAAATTAAGTACTTGCCACTTTTTTTGTGCCCCCCAATTTGCTTGGTGTCCCCTAAATTCATTGTTGCCCCAAGAAACTGCTTAATTTGCTCAAGCGTTAATCCAGGGCTGCATGTAGGGAAATATAAAATTGTTTTTACACAATGTATAGGTACAGCAGAATTTAAAAATTTGTATTGGCTTCTGAAATTTTAACTTGGGTACCACTGAAAAAGTCTATTGGACACTGTTCGAATGAGTACTAAGTCTTAAGAGAACAAAAGATTACGAGAGTAACTCAACCAGTTCAACCACTAATGAGTATTTACTAATGAAAAGCAGTTAAAAAAGCATTATGACGTCTAAAAAAAAATTGTGATGAGGTGGAGCAAAACCCAGCTAGGGTTTTACTCCCACACACAATACCAATTTCCCCACAAAAATTTGGTTGAGGGCCTAAAACTTTTGTTGCACAGTGTAATTCGCGCTATCGAAATCAAACCACTTTGTAAAAGTAACTTTTGTTATAAAAGTGCTAACGGACTTGTCACCATACAAATTGAAGATGCAACAATAAGATTTGTGTTACCTTTTTTTCTTAGCTCTCTCTTGACAATTAGCCAATCACAGATATTCGTTGATGAGTTTTGTGACGTCATAAGGCCTTCGTTTGTACTGAAAAATGCGCGTGTATGCGTGACCTATATGGACCCTTGTGTGTGGGTGCAAAAAAAGCCTGACACTAAAACTGCCTAAAAAGATTGCATTTTTATACAGCTTTGTTTTCTGACTTGTTTTATTTTTTTTATTGAAAAATATCAGTTAAATTTGTATCTAGACAATTTTTTGAAAAACTGGACTCTGGACACAGGACAAAAAATCTGGACCGTATGGCAACCCTAGACCCATATGTAAAATTAAATTGTACATATATTTACTACATGATGTGTGTATTTGCAATATATGAAAAGGATATCCTTGAAATATGTCCACAAATACTGTCGCACAAATTGCGCAGCAGAAAATTTTGTCTTTCATTTTTCTTATTTTTCTTATTGTGCTTTTTTTTTTTGTATTTCATCATCTTCCCCCTTTCTGTGTAAAGAAAAATGGAATTTCCATCAATTTCCAAGGAAAATGTTGGTAAACATTCTTTGGTCCTTCGGCCGAAGTGACAAATCCTTATTAAATTCAATTCTTTATACTTTATTCAATGGAAAGCTCAACAATGGAACATCGCAAAAAGCCAAATGGAAACGAAAAAAATCATTTAGTTTGTGGGAATGATAAAGGCAATTTCAAGTTTTTTTTTGGGCTGATGACACATGCCCTCTTATTCGATTAATAAACTCGATTTGAGGTTCTGTTTTCGGACCTTTTTATTATATTTTCCATGTACGACCTGAGTATGAAGAGAGGAGAAATTGCAACGTTGGTAAAGTTTTCTGTTTTTAAAAAAACTTTGATATTACTGTTTTTCAAATTATTTCATTACAGCTCGAACCTAACCAATCTCACATTCATTCCACACATTCTGTATTTAATTAAAAAACTCAACAATTTGTTAGAGTAGCAAGCCAAAAAAAAAAAACACAAAAAACTTGTTAACTAAAAAAAAAATTCTGCACCTTCAGCAAAAAAAAAAAAAAATAATGCAAACCAAACAAACCAAACCAAACGAATGAGAAAACTTTTTTAAACTGTAGTAACACAAAAAAGGAACGGAGTTTTCAAAACATTGTCAGTCAAGGCTGAAAACCGCAACAAACTTTATTGCCCATATGCAAATTTTCGTATAAAAACTTTACGCAAACTTAAGCATATTTGACTGCTTGCAGGAAATCACATACCCAAGTGCTACAAGCACACAAAAAAAAAAGAGTATACATAGCAGCTTATACCACTCGCTTCGTGCTGTAACTGTAAAGGAGGATGCAACCGATCTACTAGCCAACTCAACACTACCTTCAGAATATACAAGCCTCTACAAAATGTAATTTTTATCATTTCCTGGGATTGTAATTGTTCTTTGCATAACTACACTGACCAAATTTTGAAAATACAAAAAATTTCATTGAAAAAAAAAAAAAATTTTTTGTTGTAGAAAAATGTAATTTTAACGAATAACTTTAACTTTTTGGATACCTATTTTTTAAATAAAATTTGTATTTAATTTTGAACTCATACATTAAAAAAAATTAAATCGATTTTCAATATTTTCAAACGAAACTTTGTATGTAATTTGTTGTTAGACGGATGTGTTCTTAACTATTTCCATTTAAAAAGAAGAGACGAAACAATCTGCCCATGCACATCGTAAATATCAAGTGCAAGTCCATGAACAGCGCCAACCAATCCGTTCCGTGGCCAAATGCCAGAAATAGAAGTTGTTTGTGTTGTTCTTCGCCTTGTTGTTGTTGTGTTGACTATTCTAGTGGCGCGCCAAAGCGAATTATGGTCTCGAGCACAAATGTTCCAAGTATTACCCATAAAAAAAAATACAAAACACATTCTGGATGGAAATATTTTCTTCTTCTCGTCATCATCTATGATAAATACGAATTTCGCACATATCCGCAATTAGGAATTTGTACTCGTTTTGAGCAACGAAGAGGCTAGGGCGGTGGGGAGTTTTATGACATAGGCTGCGTCTATTGTAGCCAGTGTTAATAGTGAAATCGAAAGATTCACTGAATTTAAGTTGCTTTCAGTGTAGCCAATAAAAGTGGAGTGTGAAAAAAGAGAATAGCAGATTGATAAGATTCGAGGAAATTACCTATGGGAATATGTGGGAAGTGCCTACCTCTCCCTTTTTATACAACATAAATGACAAATACACATTGGAATTGTCAATCTTGCGAATAAATCAACGCAATGAGAAATGTCAAACAAAAGAGATTAATGATATATTTCATATAAGAGGCGTTGCAAGTAGAGTCAGTTTAGTATTAAGAAGAAAACAAATTAATTTTTGGCTAGGAACTTACGACTCACACCACCTTCTATGGCTTCTTCGACAAATTTGTTGTTGTTAACGTAATCAATAAGGAACTTCTACTTCTCTTCTACCCAAAAGCGAGCAGTCTCTGAGATAAATATGAAAAATCTAAGAATTACCACGGTTTGGGCCTTCAAGCGGACATGATGAAGCCTTATTAATGTCAAGTTCATTGGCATAATCCGTCATCTTCACAATCTTCACCACCATCTTTGCACTCTTCTTCTCTCCATATATATTTCCCTAGAATGCATTTAACGTAAGTTTCAGTGTTGCCAACATTGATGATGATCTACCATACAATCGATTATGTGTTGGTTGTGGTACCTTGTTGTTGCTTTTGTATTTGTTATGTCCGTCATCATTGTTGTTGTAACTATTTTGCACATAAACTTGTCCATCTCACTATTAAAAGCCTTTAAGCTAAATTATGATGAGTGCGATTACGTTCGGCTAACTACGAAATAGATTAAAAAAGAAATAAAAAATAAAATGTTTGTTTGCAACATGTTCAGCATCACTCGAGCAATTTTGGTATTTTGTAAAAAAAAATGTAAGGAATTTTCTCGTTTCGAATAACTTTCCCGTTGGCCGTGTCTTCGAGACATCATCAATGAAGCTTTAATGACAAGACCATAGTGCTCTTAGACGCCATTTTCATACGATAGTCCACTTTGTCCTTGACGACAAATTTATTAAATTTTTTTCAAACACAGACTTTGTTCATGACAATGTCACCAACGACGATTTACCAACTCAATTCAGCTTCAGTCAAATACAGGATAGTTAAATAGAAGAGACATCGAGAAAGGTTGAGGTGAAGTGAGCTTGTTGACTTCGCTTTGATTAAAATTATTTGCAATTTTAGAAAAAACAATTTCAATTCCGTGGACTTAATTATATGGTTTTACAGTTTTATTCTAGCAATGAGTGACAATGACAAGTCTTGTCATTTTTCTCTCTTCTGAATATTCATTGAAATCGTTATAACATAAATAGCAGGTGACAAAACTCACTGCGAATGAGGCTGTTAAACTTAAATAAATTCGTTTTATTTTTGAAACAACTAAATACATTTTTTTAATAACATTTGTAAATAAATGAAATTTTATTTGGCAAATAAGACCACCTCAGACTTCCACTTGTCTTTTTGACTGCTTTCTCAATTGACACTCAAAAGACAAGCAGACAGACAAAAACAAACCAGCATGGCTGTGCGCACCTTGCAATCGTCCTCTAGCCCCTCTCAGACTATTTTCATTAATTCTCACAATCATAAGTACGAGTACCAAATGCAAACTAGTTAAGCACACACACGCACATAAAGCTACTCAAGTAAGTCAGAATGAGGTAAAGTCAGTCGTTCAAAAGGATTTCTCAAAATACAAGCAAGTAGTTAGTTTGTTTTGGGTAAATAAAATTATATTCGCAAATGTGCAAATGACACACACACACACACACACACACACATACAATTTGTTGTAGATTTCATTAAAAAAAAGCCATTTCAAATTTAATAAAAAAAATTAAAAATCATCAAGAAAAGAAGGTGTATGAACTTTACACAATTAATGTTAATTAATTTAATGCTTTAGCCAAAAAAAACATGAGAATTTAAAGCAAATGGTAATGATTGCTTTGAATTTCAAATTCGTTTACTAACTCAGTTGGAGATTATAGTTTGTTGTTGTTTTTTTAAATACATTTTATGGAAATTTAAGATTCAAACTGTTTTTAACCAGCATAAAATTGTTTGTAGATTAGCAGATTTCAATGAGTGTTGTAAACTTTAAAATCTTATTTATTATATTGAAAAAAAAAATTAATTTTGCTTTGAATTGTACTCGTTGAAGCTGTTCCCTAATTGAAGTCGTAATTTCGTCGTTATTTTCACCAACTATTTACTCTTTGTTGCTCATTCAAAGTTTACACGTTTACAACATTCTCAGCAGTTTACGAAAACCAGTAATTATTACGAGTTTATGTTTAACATTTTCCACAAACATTTCACTTCTCCCTGCTCATCTCTCTTTATTGTATTGTCTCATCCTAAAATTTTTCACAAAAATGACACTGACAAGTGCGCGAAAAAACATAGCGTGCAATTAAAAATGTTAACAACATGCCGAACATAGTAAATATTAAATTTCTGTTGTATTATATTGTTTGTGGCATTTGCGGTATTCAATTGGTGTTAACTGTTAATCTTAACCTACATTCACACCTCGAACAAATACAAAAAACAACAAAAATTAGAAAACAAAAAATAACAACTAAACCAGAAATTAATTAACACGCAATCCAGACACAGCGAAAAATATAATTACAAATTCTTATAACTACTCCAACAACAACAAGAGAAACTAAGTATGACATGAAACAAGTCGTCATAGAACAGCAGCAAACATACACTGAGGATAAAATCCAAACCAAACGTTTGTCAAAAAGTCACGAACTATTTCAATTCAATTTCCAGCCAAAACTGAATGTCCTGATTTTGACGACAAAACGTTAAAATTTATTTGAAACTGCCCATTGATGAATTAGGACTGAAATGTTGTTGTTTCACGACTGAAATTGAAACGTTTTGTGACTGAAATGTTAATGGTTTGAGATGGCTACTTTTTTGTTCCACAACCTTTTTTTAAATCAAACTTTATCGAAAAATGGGGTATTTTAATAAGCAAAGCTGGGTATAGTTAATCGAGAATTTAACTTCGTTAATCCGGAAATAGTATATCAAAAATTTAACTTCGTTAAATTAAAAAGTTATTTGCGTTGAAAAGTTAAATTAAAAAGTGTAATTCTCTATAGAAAAATTTTTTTTTCCAAAAAACGCATAAAAAAGCATTTTAACTATATACAATTGAATGCCTGCACTCACAGTCCCTTTTTTCGATCGATGTCAGCCCTCTCTATGCAAATTTAACTTAAAAAATGAAAACTTTGTAAAAATTTTACAAAACGAATTTGCCGACGCGCTTTTTTTTGGTTGTCACTACGCACCCAGAGTTCCAAGTTGATTGGAAAATGTCGGCGGCGGCTAAACAGTTTCGCGCCGACCATAATCGGCTTCAATCGGCGTGCGAACAAATCGATGTCAATATCGGTTGAGCCGACACAATCGACTCAATATTTCGCCGCCGACCAAGCCAATGCATTTGACGACGGGCTAGGCACACCGTCTCGACTTAGAGCTTTAAATTTTTGTCAACAACACAAAAGGGTTCTGTCAAAAAAAAAAAAATTTTTTTTCGTTTCAAAGTTAACTAATGCTAGTTAATCGAAGAAATTTAATTTAACTAAATGAAAAAGTTAATGGTTTTCGAAATTAACTGAAACGTTAAAAGTTAACCAAAAATTAAACTTCGTTAATTAACTATTAACGAATTAACTAGTTAATGCCCAGCTTTGTTAATAAGTATATAGTTTGGTTTTTAGCAATTTTGCCTCTTCGATCAATAGTTTTCCCTACAAATCCGATTTTTCAACTTGTCTTTGACTTTCTTATACAATTTCATACAATTCATTCTGTAAAATTGGGATTATACCAAAAAAAAAAAAGTACAATCGTACATAAAAAATCAACACTGCATACAGTGTTTTTGTTCAAATAACTGCTTAAGCTTAGAACGAACAAAAAAGAAAAGCGAAAACGATATTTTTGGATTTCTCGACTGATTTTCAAATACTGACAAAGCGATAGGTACCCGTTTCAAATCATAACCAGGCAGTTCTGATTTTTTCCCCACAGTGTACACTGTACATACCTACTTGAACCTAAAACTTTTGGCGTCCATAGTATATTTGTTAATAGCATTTTGTGCATTGGTGGTGATGATGTTGGCGGTCTTATGTGGCATGGAAACCAGCCCATTCCCATTCAGATTCTCATGAGAATTTTCATACCTCATGCAGAATTGAATGGAAAAGAAGAAACTTTCAGACACGTCAATGTGGCGTTGTAGTTAGTTGGTGTTTCAAACTAGCCTCTGTCAACAAAAACAAAAAATGTGCAACTACTTGGTTGCCATTAACGACGTTGCATGTGCTATTGTACAATTGTAAATCGCTGGTAGTTGATATGAAGTAATTTTTTTTTGTTTCTTTTTTTTTAACTATTTCATGCGTGCCACATGCAAAACGGCGCAGCAAGTGTTGCACGTAATTTACTTTCGTTGCTTGCTCGTCAGCATTTGCTTACGATTGCGTGCTCTTGCAATGATGCAATTGCAATGTGCACTGATTTTGTTGTTTCAGGTTTTCTTCACGCTCGGCAGTGTTGCATTTCATATTTATTAGATGCAACAATAATTTTGCTGCTGTTGTTGTAACGTTTATACGCTAAATTAAATATTATTTGAGTTGCTTGTGTTGTTGTTGTCCCATGCTATGCAATTTCACAGTAATTGCAGTAAATGTGGCTTAAATGTTTTTGCTAAACAGGCAATTAAGCCATTGTGCCATTGTGCCGCTGTGAGCATAGCTTGGATGCTCTCATTGTGGCGCGGGCAGCGACGCGAATGTGTTAAGTGAAAAGTTTGTTCATTCATTAAACAATTTTTCCCTCTTGATTTACATGCTCTGCTGGTTCGGTAATTTACGATTTTCAACCATTTCATGCTCACATGTATGATGAATGATTTTGATTTTTGGTCAGCGTTATGGTGTGATAAGCAAAAATAAGTAAGTCACTTAAACTGTGTGAAAGAAAAAAATACTACACCATAATAATAAAAGTAAAAAAGACGGTGCAAGTGAGGAGGTTAAGGTTGGTTGATTGCTTGCTTGCTTGCTTGCTTTTCGATGGTTCGTTGGTGGGCTTTATTGAAGTAACTAGAAACTAGTCTTGAGAGCTGTGAATAGCTTTAAGGTCAAGTGAAGAGCAAACTATGATTAATAAAATAAAAAGTTTGGAAATCATTACAGAAAGTAAAATCAAAATGCGTAATCTTACCTTGAAAGATTTGATATCGAAGCCTTTCTCAAATGTCAAACGTTTGAAAGTTATTTAATAACAATGCGCTACACGAACAGTCATTCCCAAACAATATTTGACACTTGGACACTTAAGGTTTGGTTTGCGGGTAGATGTAACAACACTTGGAGTAAAATCTAAAACGATGCCATCACACTTAGGCCACTATTGACTCATCAGATCGCTCAAAAGGTATTCCCCCAGGGTTCTGTGCCTTAGATGTTGTGAGCTTGGATACTCACACAGAAATTGATGGGTATCCTTCTCTACCAAATCGTCCCCTCCCTACTTCGTTGTGGGTAAAATCAAGTCTTCTAGCATGGACTCCTTGTAGGTTGTGACCAGTTTGTCTCCGTCTACGGTTAGCTCGTCTCCTAAACGGTTTCTCCAATTGTTCCCTAATGCTACACAGCGGGATTTAACCATTTGACACTTAAAAATAATGACTGCCTTTACCGAAAATTTCTATCAAATCGATTTAAAAGTTTAATACATTTTTTAACTTTTGGTCACTCTAATGACAAATAAAAATATATCCTTTTGGGTAGCTTCCGCTGTTTTCCTCTGAAGAATTACATTTTAAAGTGGAGAATAAAATGACATATTTTCAACAGGAACTTTTTGGTTTGATATTAAAGCGAACCTGTTTAAAAAGCTCTCAGATTTTATAGGTTAACAATTTACCAGGTTTTAACAAATTACACCAATACCCTCAATGTAAATGAATTTGCGTGTGAGGCTTATGCCTATTGGCAACTAGCTACCTCACTTTGAGAGTGCCTCAATTACTTTTTCACTAAATACCAAATTTCATACATAAATTGCCAACACGTGTACTTACGCACCACCAGCCACTTCCATTTCCAGCTGAAATCCACTTTAAAGTTAATAAAACAACTTTAATGGTCGTAAATATAGATTTCTAGCTCTCAACCCAAAAGAAAAAAATGAAAAAAATCCATCCGCCAAATTTGGGTATCACATACACAAAACGCAAACTACCAACCATTTCCTCCATAAAGAGATCCCATATAAGGCCACACACGCCGAGAGAGAGACTCTACTCAGCCTTCAGTTCAGCCTCTGAGACATTTATTTTCATTTCATTACAAAGACGCAATTTACTACTCTAATAAACATAAGTTTTTACCAAGCCAAATGCAGCAGCGCACACGGCACTATTGTAACATGAATTCCGCGAAGAAGTCACGTTACATTTCACGTTCACAATGGGAATATCGTCAACAACAATCAGCAGCCACAATAAAAGAGGAAATTTTCTAGTCTATCACAAATCGGTCAAAATGATCAACTTACAAAGAAACAGTCGTCACACACGACGTTCATAGGCCATCATAACATTAAAAACAAACAAAACACACACACGTTGACGCAAAATATAACGAAATAAAAAATTATAAATAAATAATAAACATAAATTGTGGTTTTAATTAAAGAAATAAAATGGCAAAATGGAAACCAAACTCGAAGTCTACGGTCCGGTTTTGGCACAACTGCCACTTTCTTAAGAACTGAAAATGCTACTTCTGCTCTGTAGGTAGTAAATGTGCATATGTATGCGTCATGGTAACCTACATGCCCGTCCTCAAACATGGTGTCACCTTATTATCACTTCGCTAAAGAGTCTACCAGACGATCAAGCTTGGAAAAAAGCAGATCAAGCATAAAACCTCACTAGCAGTTGCCCCACCGCCAGTCGCCCATACAATTTTACTTTTATAGCAAAAAGAGTTTTATGCAGAAAAAAAAATGTTTGTTTATAAAAACATACAACAAAAATTAATTATGGTTTGCATTGACGACTTGAAAGTTTATGGTTAAAACCTGAAATGGCCTTGCCAAGCGGCATCGCATGCTACTTTTTAATACTTAAGTATAATCGAGTCGTGTCGTGGCGTTTCTTATTGCTACGAAAACCGTTATAATTGAGCTTAACGGCTCATACGATTATTTGTATTATTATTTTTTTGGTTAACTTGTCTGTCAATAGGATTTTATTCGTTATTAATGAGCTGACAATTTGGTATGATAGCAGAAGTAATATTAGATTCCTAGCTTATACCCACAGCTTCGCTCGCAATAATTTTGTATTTTCCTGTAAATGTATAAATGCTATACTATGTATTATTTAAGCAACTGAAATAAAAATAGATTTTGCCAGTCATCCCTCTGCCCATTCAGTACTCAACACCAAAACCCAAATATCACCGATATCCCTTCAATGGGGCCCGAGTTGAAGTTCTATAAAAATTTGGTCGTGTCAATTGACAGATCCACACATTTTCCAAATCACCCCCTGCTCATTTACCACCCAGCACAAAATCCAACATTTCAGAGAAATCTGTTAAATGAAATCCGATTTTCAGAGTTTTAAAAATTTCAGGGCGTAAAAGTGGGCGGAATTTTCACAATCACCCCTTTGCCTAGTCACCACCCAGAACCAAAAAACAAAATTTCAACGAAATCGGTTGAATACGACCCGAGCTACAGAGGTTTGAAATGTTTAGGGCGTGGCAGTGGACGGACCGCAAATTTAAAAATCAACCACATAAAAATTTCAGCCCAAAGTTAATGAAATGTCGAAGCCAATGAAATTACATACCTTTTGGTACATGCTTCATTAAAATCGGTCAAGTATTTTTTGAGTTATAAGGGAACAAACACACAAGCCCACAAACAAACTCACATAGAATTTTATATAAGTAAAGATAAATAGAAAAAAAGAAGTAAATAAATTGAATTGAATTGAATTGTTATTAGCATTGCCTGCCCTGCCCGCCGCTCAGTGTTTGAGCGTCCGAATTGGTTTTCTTTACTAGTTCAACTTTAATTTAATATTTGCTAAGCCATTCATTTGCAGTCATTTGCATTATTCCGTTCAGTTTGTGTTGTATTGTTCCGTCAAGTGTCGTTCACATGTGATTCGCATTCGTTTATCTAACGCAGGAACGTGATCGTATTGATAAGTTGTGAGTCTAATTAATGAGCAATGACTATGACGTTGGGTGCGATTTTCCTTCCTTCTTTCTTTCTTTCTTTCTTGACTACTTTAATTTAATAACTTTTATTGCAACTGGTTGTTGGGGCTTATTGTTGTCATACTGGGGCTGGTCGGTTTTCTAGTTGATTATAATTCAAATTATATATATTCGTTGGGTATGTAGTTGCAAATTCCTTGTAATCGAGTATGGTAGCCGGTACTAGTTGATTGTTTTTGTATTGCAACTGCAAATCATATGATTAGCGGTGGAAAAACCATTTTGCTGTGGTGTTCTTAATTGCTGGTAACTATTATTTTATCAAATTGGTAATTATTACTTATGACCAGACTCAATAATGACGTACGTGAAACAAGTGAAGCCACGACATTGAGAATTAATTAGAGTAGGTTAAACAATGAAAGCTGCTCTGTTCTCTTGAAACCAGTAATCATGTCTTTACATATTATCACTTCATTAAAGTTATATCCGTTTTACCAAGAGAAAGTTTTTAAGAAGTCTCTTTCTCTTATTATGAAGGGGCAGGATCATTTGTATAAATGCATATTAATTTTATCAGTGGACTAGCTGATGTACCCGGCTTCACTCGAGTAGTATAGAGTAGTCTAGAGAGCTTCGATATGGCAATATTTGTTTTTTAAGCCCCATTGAAATTCAAAGAAGTCAGCTTAATTTGCAATTGAATCTTTTTTGTTCAATTTGCCAAAGCCCTGAGTTGTTACACCAATACCAATACTAACCACACCTCCCATCCCTTTGCCGTAAAGTAATTGCTTCCGTTGGCAACATTTTTTCATTCATGTCATACATTTGCGAACGTTTGTGGTTCCTCAACCATACCATGAACGATTCGAATTTATGAGTTTTTGCGTCTGATTTATTTTTTCCATTTCAATTCCTTCTTTACCTCAACTCAACACTGAAGTTTCTGTTTCTCCCACAATTTTATGAAATTTCCTTCATTACATGAATGTGTTTTTTCTTCTGTTTCTTTTCGTTTTGCTCAAAGAGAGAGCCTGGTTATTGAACCCACTAAAATACAAAAAGTTTATACCACAATATTTAACATACCATTTTTCGTTTCTTTGCAGACATTTTTTTCTACATAAACGCATTTTAGTTAGTTGGCCAAAACGAAAAAAAAAAAAGGAAAAACAGAAAATAAATTTGCATCTTTGAACCGACTGACAGAAAAAATGCGAAAAATTACACTTGAGTGAACAGCTGCAGTGCACAAGAAAAGAAAATACTCCAACCAGGCTCATTCACAAAATGCAACAACAACAACAAAAAACGACAATTGCAACAACGACACGAACAACACAAAATAACAATAAAAACATTCCGCAATAGTTGCTACCACCACAACAACAACGACTAAAGACGAAAGGAGGCCAAAACAGCCAGAAAACTCCTTTAAAGTATTCGCAACGAGACACAACAGTATTTCTTACTTTTACTTATTTAAGGTAAGTTTTGTCCATATTCATTTCTAGTGGTTAGTTTGAAAGCGGCTTGAAAAGGGTGTTCTGGCGGAAAATACCAATTTGCAGTTGGTTGTGTACATACCTTTGCAGTCTAAGCCTTTGGGCGCCATCTCGCGGATTGATTGGACCTATTTTGTGTGCATTTTTTGCGTTGCTCTGGGTTGCGGAAGATAAGAGACCAATCCATCACTGTGAAGCAATCACAATTTTATTTTTACTTTATTTCTCGTTTTTATATTCTTTTGGCCACATCTCGATTACAATTGTATTTATTCCGTATGCAGCTGAGCTCGACATTAAATCGTATTTTCCGATCACGTCTTTGTGAACTGTGAATAGCTTGGAACGAAAGTGAGTGAAGTCGTTGTTCGTTACTAAAGCTATGTGTATGAGATTGAAGGGAATTAATTGAAAACTTTTAATATCCATTTTATTCTTTCTGAGGATGTGTTCGCAACCAACCGAAGTGGATGAAAAAATCTGGGATCGAAGTGCCATTTCCGTGATTGCATGTTGTAGCGCCTTTTTGATGACAAGGTTCTAAAAATAATTTTTAATTTATAAAATTCCCAAACCAGAATTCCTCAATCAGTACACAGATTTAGTTCAACCTCATTTTGTTCCATTCCACTACTAATTCAGCCTGACTCTCAACATACATGGAACATTGAATGGAGCCTAAGTAATATATGTTTCTTATAATGCAAATACCAAGCGTCGTACATACTTCCTAAAATAAACCAAATGGCAAATGCAATTCATCATCGTATGCTTAATGAAAATGGAAAGCTTTGGTCTAAACTTTATATTTCTTGTTGCTGATGGTTTCATTTAAAGAAAAAACAAACTCATTTTGAGTACAAGCCGCACACAGAGAAACACTTTACCTAGTTTAATAGAGAAGTGTTGCAGCTGCTTTAGAATTGTTATGGTTGACGGCGTTGTGAAGCTTTTGTTTAAATTCTCAACAAACTCAACTTTGTGGTACGTTCCTTTAATGTCACTCACTATTCACAACGGCAAGCCACTGAAAATATTTTAAATCCTAAATATTTTAAAACAATTATTTTATTATTAAGGAGTTAGTACTTCATTATACCCCCACACTCACTGTGGCAGGGTATACTAACTTTGTCACAACGTTTGTAACGCCCATAAGGAATTTAATGACCCATTCGTTACCAAAAGTCTTTACATATCACTTGTAAGACCAATTTTGGAATATGCATCAGTCTTGTGGAATCCACAATACAACTGCCACTCTGATAGAATTGAATCGGTTCAAAAACAATTTTTATTATTTGCTTTAAGAAACCTTCGCTGGAATCCGAATCAGAACCTACCTCCATACGAAAATCGTTTAAAACTCTTGGACATCCCTACTCTAAAAAATAGAAGAACGATGCTTAATGTAACATTTTTGATTAAATTGATAAATGGCTCTCTGAATTCTACATTTTTGCTTCAAGAAATTGATTTTAATATCCCAACCCGTCGTTCCAGATCTTTCATTCCTTTGAAATTAAGTATGTGCCGCTCTAATTACGCGCAGAATGAACCTTTTCGTTGTATTTGTAGCGATTTTAATAGCCTGTATTCTGTCTTTGACCTGTCAGATTCACTTAATAAAACTAAAACTTTTATTTTAAATGCACTTGATCACACTTAAGCCTTTGTTGCTCTTTGAGTTTTTGGACCGCTTAGGGTCTAACGAAATGACAGGGTTGCCAAACTCCACAAAGATCGGCATTGTCGATTTTTTGAAAGTGTTGTATTTTTGTTGTATTTTATATTTATATTTCAGCTGAATTTTGTTTTTTACTGTATATTGTATACAAATAAAACAAAATTTTTAGCTAAATTCACATTCGTTCCGTTACTGTTTACTTAACTGTTCTATTTGTATTTGATTTTTTATATTTCGTATAAAAAAACAAAAGACTAAAATAAATATTTGTAATCTTTGTCGCGTAAATTAACTGTTTGGATTGTTTTGTCTTTGTATTTTTGTTAAGTCTAATATCGTAAAGTAGGCAAAAATCATATTTGATCAAATTCATATTCGTCGCATGAATTCTGATGCTTCATAATATTTTCTTTTAATTCTATTGTTTATTATCACGTTAATCTTATATTATGTTATGTTTGGAAGAATTCTCTCTTGCATTCATAACCTAATTCGCGTTTTATTAATATGCGTTTTATCAGCTGATGATTTTAATCTGTAGCTGAAACGAATTTCCAAATATGTTTACCCGCGATCGGTTACACAGCGTAATCCGGATTACGGCTGTTCGGTCACCAAATCCGTGCGTCATGCGGATCCGTGCGTCATACGGTTGGGCGGGTTAGTGGGACCGTTGGGATTCGTCAATCAAAAAAAAAAAAAAAAAAAAAAAAAGGAGGCGTGTCCGGTATGGAAAAGTATATATATTCTTGATCAGCATCACCTCCTGAGTCGATTTAGCGATGTCCGTATGTCTGTCCGTCCGTACATGTTTTTCTTTGGGTACATGTTTTTCTCGTGAATACTGAGATCAAGTTCGAGAATCAGCCAAATCGGATAAAAACTGGGCGTGGCTCCCATACACCGAAAAAAAGCTAAACATTTTTCAAGTCTTTTATATTGTTGTATTCGATTGGAAATGTTTAGAAACGTATTTTTGACATGGTCCGAGGTTCCGAAGCCACATATATAAGGGTCTAAATGGGGTCTTGAGACCAATTTTTTTTTTTTGTGGATTTGATTGGAAATGTTTAGAAATGGATTTTGGACATGGTCCGGGCTCCGAAACCACCTATAATTGGCTCAAAATAGGGTCTCGAGCCGAAACGAAGCCGAATGTGTTGTTTTTAGGCCAAAGCAGATGCTGGTTTTCCAAATCAAATCGTTGTTGGCTACAGAACGAATTCGGTGCTTCGAAAGAAGTCTATCAGATAGTGACAGGCGACAAATAATGGATCTATGGCGACTGTATGGGTCTTTCAAGACGAGCCAAATCCAGCAAAAGTGGTTCGCGCACAAAGCACTTCGCAGCAAATGGTCGCCTTTTGAGCACGAATTGATTTGTCATCCGCCGCACAGTTCTAATTTGACTTTTCTTTTTGTTCCCGCACATGAATCGTTTAAACGTGTACTTTATAAGCGGTCAACTTTACGTTGCCATTTCTACATATAACATAAGTAGTAACCCTCGTACAAACTACCCAGCAAACACAGTCTCAAACGTTTGAGAAAAACCCAATTTCTCGAGTCGATAACTAATGTGATTCTCGACTCGTTTTCAAAGGTTACTTCAACAAATAAAAAAGTGAAACGTTAATAATTTAATTTTTAAATTATATTATTGTTTAGTGTAAAAAAAATGATCTCTACTTATCAAATATGCAATAAAAACAAAAATACAATTTTAGAATTCACTATTTTTTTTTGAAGTCGATTTGAGAATTACCGTTTGAAACCGAATGTCAAACTAACGTTTGAAACCGACTCGAGAACTAACTCCCCTTTTTATTGAGAAAGCTATGATTCTCGAGTCGGTATCGACTCGGTTTCAAACGTTCGACATTACCTAAATGTTTGCTGGGAAACCTTTGATACCGAGTCGTTCTCGAGTCGATATCAAACCTTAATTTTTGCTGGGTAATTTTATTTTAAAGTTTAGTTGTTTTTTTTTAAATTATTTTGTTGGTATTTTGTTCACGCATTTGTTACAAGATTGTTGAACATTTTGTTGATTTGTTACTTTTTTTTTTGTTTGTAGTTCAACTTTGCGTGTTGGTGTTGCAAACATTTCCCATAATTGTTGCGTGGCTCATTTTATACAGAGAAATTTGCATACGAGGCATGCTTTTTGGCGTTTTTGCAAAAAACTCTTTTCTAAAGCGAATGCAAGTTAAAGTTAAGTTCGAATTTTGAAAACTTGGGTTAGATATGATGAAGAAGGCCAACTGACCATTGACCTTTTTTTTTACTGTCAGACTCGATTTAAGCCAAAAGTAAATTGGGCCTGTCTGGAATTAATGGTTACCTACGAACTTATGGTACTGCTACTTGCCAATTCAATTACCATTTCCTACGGTCACCTTTGAATTGCCTTTGCCTCTGATTGCAAACTCTCTCAGTATCTCTACTCTCTTTACTTCCTGACTGCAACTAAAACCATACCAAGACTGTCGAGCATTCCTTGTTTTTACTTGTCCTCAACTTCAACCTGCTACTTATGTGTGGGGCGCAAAAGAAGTTCTACACTTAATTAAAAACACGTCAATGGACTTTCAGACTTGGACTTGCCTTACTTTACCTACTCTCCGCCATACACTCGTATCGGTGTCCCCTTCGTTCTCACCTTTTTGCCATTATTTCCAACGGTTCATGTTGATGTCTGTTTCTACGCTTGCTGGTGGGCAGTGCCAAGTTGCATGCTGTCAGTTGTAAAAGTGCAAATTTTAATTAATTTCGCATTAACAAATAAAGAAAAAAAAACGGTTTTGCTTTTCTACGCAGAAATACTTGATGCGGATTTATTGGTAAAATATGTAAAACTGACTGGGTAAATAGTTCGAGTGCAAAGTGCACATTGCTATTGTGTGGGCGCAGCGAATACCTGCCAATTGACTCAATCCACTAAGAATGTATAAAGGTGTGCAATTGCTTAAATAAAATTGTTTGAATTCATTTTTAATAGTCGTGGTGGTTTTTTTAAAGGAATTAGTGTTGGAAGTGAATGTTATGATGCTGTTATTTAACAGACATCTTCCAATATAAACTAACCTAACTTGATGGCGGTGTGCAATAAAGCCTGGTTATGTAAGCCTTTTTGTTTTTACTAGGGAAAGGAAACTGAAAGTGCTACAAAGCCTTTCCTTGTAGTGAGAAAATCTGACAGATAAAATTCGAATTCTCGACTACGATTTTAATGAAATCTTTGAAAAAGAGAGAGGTCGACGGGCTCCCGTTTTCTATGTCAATCAGGCTAAATACAACAATTTGTTATTAAATTCTGTACACATCTGAAATTCCATAACTTTCATCATAGCAGCCATCACGCGGCTATCTATATTTAGACTATATTGTCTCATTGCACCGACAACGATTCACCTTGTCTCCTCCATCATCTTTTTTGTTTTTTGTTTATCTAATTTCCATATTTGTACGAATCGAGATAGCTGGCCGATACGATCCACAAAGTTTATGCTTTGAACTGAGTCCGCTATCTGCATAAGGCTAATCTTTTATCTCGGCTGTCTGTGCGCTACATTGGCTTTAGCGTACATTGGTTGCTTAGTTTTTCAGATAAGATAATTAAATTTTATTTACTTTTATTTTATTTTTTCCTTTTTCTACCACTTTTCCTCGCATTCAGTTGCTTGTTGGCTTTTGCTCTAGATTAGTGTCGAAACTATACTTTCATCACCACTTCCATTGGGCAACAATAGTAGTATAATTCGGAAAACTCTACTAGTCGGAACAGATATCCAAATGTGCTTTCTTCGTATTCTGCGATGGTTAATTTAAGATTTTTCCACAATTTTTGAGTTTTATAAAAAATTTGGTAGGTTTTGACTTTTGCCTGCCTTGTGCTCTACTCGGTTTTACTTATCAGTGCTTATTGATCAAAATGGTCATAAAAAACGATTGTTCAAGTGATTGAATTGGCCGTTAAGGGGGTTTTTTACATTAGTGTATACACTTTGTTGCTTGTTTTTATTTCATGTACAAATTTTATGGAAATCTATGAATTAACTAATATGTACTTAGATAATAAAATGATAATGTAAAATTATTATTCTACTATCTGATGTTTGTTTATTATTAAACTGCAAAATTCGATTTTCTAAAACTATTGGACATAAAGTAAAAAAAATAACCAACAAATTTCGGCCGATCGGTCAACGGGAAGGCGTGGCACATCGAGAGTTGCCATGCGAGGAAATATTCCTTTTACAGGTATATTTTCGCATGTATTCAGCAAGCTCCTGTAGACAAGTTCGTGGTAGAGTGGTTCCAGAATGTGTCCAAGTTGATGGTTTGGTAAACAATGTCAAGGACAGGAAAATATGAAAAACTAGAGAGTGGACTATCTTCGGCTATACCGAAGCTGAAATACCCCCCCACAGTAGGAAGAAGAACCTCGAACATAAAATTATGTGGTCTCAAGACTCCATTTTGAGCCACCTATAAATAGTTTTGGAGCCCGGACCATGTCCAAAATCCGTTTCTAAAAATTTCCAATCAAATCGACCAAAATAAAAATTGGTCTCAAGACCCCATTTTCACCCTTATATATGTCGTTTCGGAACCTAGGACCATGTCAAAAATACGTTTCTAAACATTTCCAATCGAATGCAGCAATAAAAAAGACTTGAAAAATGTTGACCTTTTTTCGGTGTATGGGAGCCACGCCCAGTTTTTGTTCGATTTGTCTGATTCTCGAACTTAATCTCAGTATTCACAAGAAAAACATGTACCCAAAGTTTCAAGTCGATATCTCCAAAACTGCGACCGTTATCGTGCGGACGGACAGAGAGACGGACATGGCTAAATTGACTCCGGCGGTGATGCTGATCAAGAATTATATACTTTTCCATACCGGACACGCCCTCTTATGGGCGTTACAAACGTTGTGTCAAAGTTAGTATACCCTGTCACAGTGAGTGTGGGGGTATAACAATTTCTCGATTTTAATACTGCAAAAGAATGTCCCTCACCATCACCAGACCTGAACACATTCGATTTCTGTGTTTAGGGATACATGTTCAGTAAAATTTGTAACACAAAGCGTCTAACAGTGGGCCGATTCAAAATGCTCTAGATACAAATATGGGAAGAAATGAGTCAAGAAAACGCGGAACGATTTGAACAAATTCATCAATTTCTTATTGCTATAATGTTATATTTAAATACATTGCTTACTTTGGGTTTCTATTGCCATTTAATTTATTGTCAGTTATAATTGGTCACCCTGTAATATACTCATTAACTATAGCTTTTTACTACCATTTGGTAACTGCCTCGGCTCTAGCACTACTTTAATTTTACTTTATTTCAATGCTTCCCTTTAAACTTGTTTACTATTTGTTGACATATGTATACTATATTGTACACTTCTGCTAGATAAGAAAACGAATTTTCTGCTAAAATTGGTTTCTTTTCATTTATTTATATTTTCACCTTTATCACTTCATGCTTTCATTTTTTCTCCTCATTGTTCCGTCTTCTTACTGATTATTATTTTTGCCACATTTCAAGCACATGAAAAATCAATTTCATGTCTTTCGATAAGTTTTTTTTACACTTCATTTTTGACATGACAAAAAATTCCACCTCACAAATCGCTTATTTCTGTTATTGTTCCGGTGTTGTTTGGACGTTGCGCATTTTAAGTACTTTCACAGTGCTCTTCTTGGAAAAGTTTTAATTTAACGCGAATTTTTTCCTATGTTTGTAAAGTGGTGCGAGTCAACCAACGGCTTTAAAGTAAAAGTACAAGAAATGCTAATGTGAACAATTTCAATTTTTTAATCTATTGCATTTTTTACGATTCCTTTGTTCAGTGAAACTAAGAAAAATGGTAATTAAACACAAATATTAAGTAACATTTTATTCTGAATGTTCAACCTTGAATTACTCACGGCAATTTGAAAGCTTACATATTTTATTGGGGATTATCGATAAATTATAACGCAAGTTGAAAAAAGCCGCTAGTGAACTTTACTTAATGACTCTATTCTCATTATGTGACTCATTAAAATTTGCGTATTAACATATTTAAATGAAACTGTAAATTCCAAAAATTTAAATTATCACATTTCAATTCAATTGAAGACATTTGTAATTGATGTTCCTCCATTCCGTCCGCACTATCTTATTTTTTAACAATAATTACGATTGTTTGTGCCAAAACTACGAACCAGTTTCATTCGCATTATCACGCCTTGCTCGAATAATCGCAAGTGATAACGTTTACACAGAGATTTTTTGTACTATTTTTTTCTTACTGTACACATATATTTTCCATTCCCATTGCAGACGACTCTTCTGCTACAGCACTTGGAAAACTTCCATCATCATCACCAGCATGGAGAAGCCCATGCATCCGGCCCCAGTTGGTAAAGTTTCGCAAATTGCGAATCTTTTCCAACGCAAACCCATCGAAATTCAGCCCGTGGAACAGATCAGTGCTGCCGCTGCCGCTGCAGCAGCCGCCGCCGCCGCAGCTGCCATTGCCAGCGGACAACCACCCGTCACAGTGGTTCGCACAGAATCGCACTCGGCACGTTTCAATAATGCTCGCGCCCTCTTCGAAAAGTTGGGCGTCGAGAGCAATTCGAACTTGAGCGTGAAAATGTCACGTTCGGGATCTCGTGAGGATAACCTCTACGAGCTGAACCATTCGGATCGTTCTTCGTCGCGTTCATCTGATCGTTCGGCATCGCCTCCGAAGCGGCGCTCCCCATTTCCGCCCGGTAGCAATGTGGCTGCCTCGCTGGCCAATAACAATTGTAATGCGGCTCAAGTGAACGGCGGTTTGGCCTTGAACAATAGCAAATTTATTGTGGACCCTTCCGCGAAATTGCATCACAATATATCGCGCATTAAGTCGGAGGACGGTGTTCTGTCCAGTTCGTCGGGTAGTGCCAGTTCGATACTGACATCGTCAGCATCGGTCGACAAACCCGAGAAACCCGAGCGCAAATTCAATTCACGTGAATTGATCGAGAAACAAAAGAAGTGGACTTCGCACTTCACAAAAACAAAATCAAGTCGCTCGCACAGTGACCCGAACCGGTGCGATATTATACGCACTGGGCCGGGCATCGCCCTAATACCAGGCTCTGTCATACAAATGAAAGAGAACGCCAACGCCAACAACACTGTCATTGCTTCGCCCATACCAAACCACAAACCATCAGCTGCAATGCCTCCGCCCCAATCGAACATGGAGGTGCGTTCGCCCATACTGACCAGCTTCGCCCACTCTGCCGAGGAGAAACCACCCAGTCCACCCGTGCGGCACTCCGTGGTGCCGCCTGAGATAAAACCGCGCACTAGCAACAAAATTGGCAGCCCCGTCAAATCACCACCACTGCCACCGATACCGGCCGCCAAGCCGAAAAATGTCAGTCCTGTCAAAATAAACCCGGAACGTGTTCGTTCGCCTACGAAAATTTCCGAACCGCCACCGCCGCCACCCGCCAAATCGGCTGCGGTCACCGCGGCCATGCAACGTTCTCTCGACGAACAGACGAATGCCACAACGTTTGCGCCAGTACCGCCGGAAAAGCCGCGCAAAAAATCCATTGATCTCATCGAAGAGGTGGAACGCATCACACCCTCATCGCCCACTACCAGCTCTTTCATATACGCCGCAAAACGTGCCTCCATAGATAGTATGGGTGGCAGCAGCATTGGCAACGGCCTTAGCGGCAGCACTAATTCGGCGGCCTCACCTTCGCCGGGGGCCAGTGCTTCATCGGGACCCTCTTCGCCAGTGCACACCGAAGATGAGAAACAGGAGAACGAGTCTACAGAAAAATCGGAAATGCAGTATTACAATAGTATGCCACGAAGTCGGCGCAGCGATAATGAAGGTGAGTGAAAATACGTGCTTTTGTGGGCTAGAAATTTGTCCCCAAATTTAGGTTAAACGAAATTATTTACTAGTATTCTTTGTGGAATTTTGATTAAAAATCCGACT
This sequence comes from Heteromyza rotundicornis, assembly GCA_951394025.1. Classification (NCBI taxonomy): domain Eukaryota; kingdom Metazoa; phylum Arthropoda; class Insecta; order Diptera; family Heleomyzidae; genus Heteromyza; species Heteromyza rotundicornis. The sequence continues at coordinate 64,856,168 of OX596010.1, read as the reverse complement.
GGAGTTCGGCTCATACAAAATAAAGCCTAAAAGTATGCACTGGAATCTGGCTAAAGTCACGTGCAATATCATAAAAATGCATGCAACATTTGTTTGGGTTCAAGCACCTCAAGCAAGCACGGTTCGGAAACCGGCACGGAATGTTGTTGTTGTCTCACTGTTGGGTTTCCTTACGCCCGTGTAGTACGTTAGAAGAACCTCTGCCATTTACATTGTTGTTGTTCTTGTTTCGTTGATATTGTTGTTGGTACTCGTGCAAAAAGCATATTTCATTTTACTGATTTGAAGCAGCCGCGCGCTTTGGCTTAGGTTCATCCTACTTTGGCGAATATAAAATCGTGACTATGAGCTGCGAGGCAAATTCCAATATGGGTCAAACATCATATCAACTGCGGCGACAGTGACTGCGGCACCAACCGACAGCAACAACCACAACGGAATCATCACATACCACCATCAGGAACAACAACAACAGCAACAACAACAGCAACAACAACAGCAACAACAACAGCAACAACAACGCTGCGGCATGAGTGCATCGTTCGTTCATTGGAGCTGCAATTGCAAAGCCGCTTTTGGCTCGTTTTTTCTCGCCACCATTTCTGAGTGGCTGTATGTTGTGTTTGCATTCGACTCTTCCTGCCTGCACTGTCTATTTACGTTTCGTATCGTATCGTGTTGAAATTGTATTAATGCGAGATTAAGAATTCTGTTTGCAATGATGCGTTTCTGATTAAGAGTTGAAAATTATACACACTGAAAGCAAATTCAATTTAAACTTTGAAAATGGATTTTGCATATTCTAAAGGTTTTCTAGGGGTTAGTAGAGCTACTTTTTTGTAAATACGCTGAACTGTCTGAGATTACTAGAAATTTTCAGAAATGATTTTAATTTCGATTAGACAAGGAGTTTCTAATGATGTGGCTGAAGGAAAGGCCAATGCAACTATATGAGCTTCAAACCATTGAGATCCATAACCATGATGTTGTATAAAAATAGAGTATTAAACTAGTAAGCGAATTATCTTCCGACCGAAGCTAAAATACCCTTCCACATACCAGTACGAACATAATCGATAATTTCCATTTCCACTCCATTCCCGTTCCATTTCAAAATGTTATTGCGGTCTATTGCATTCCTGTTTCCGTTCCATGAAATTTTGGCCATTTTGTACGGGAGGTAGGCGTGGATCTCATCCATATTTTCAATTCCGCCCAAATGGAAGAGGAATGCCAAGAGACAGACATACGGACATAGCTTGACCGACTCAGGAGTTGATACTGATCAAGAATATATATACTTTTCCCATAACTATCACGCCTCCTTTTAGTTGTTGTTGTAGCAGCATTGCTTATCAAAATTACCTTAAATGCAAGTTTCCAGACCAAGGAAAAAGGCGACATCGGTGAACGCTTGTGTGTAGCCTTTATAAATGTATCCTGGAGCTCGATCCACCCATGTTAGCAATTGTAAGGTTAAGCCACAATAGTTCAGTTTAGGTTAGGGTGGGTTTCGATAGTTTATCGATGCATTCCCATTCCATGTACTTCACCCCCCTTTTACTAAACCCTTGACTTGGTGCTGTTTCATTCTCCTATACGCCACACATGATTGCCCTTAACATTCGCCAGAGTTCCTTTTGACATGCTTTCCTCGTTCGTTTAAGTGCAATTCGCCATTTGTTACTGTACACAAATTTATAGTTTTCAATAATGCACTGCAAAAAGGTAAATTAATATTTTACTTAAATTATTTGGCCTTGTTCATGCCAACAATCATCCATTTTATGTAAAAAGTTGTAAATATTTCGATTTCTACTTACCAAAAATATCAATTGCTTTACTGCAACGAATGGCTTCCATTTGGGAAAAATCAACCATTCAAACGAATATGCAAATAAATTAAAACTTCTCTGCTTGTGTACACGTTTGTTTGGATGAGTGTTCGTTATATTTGTGGTTGTGGTGTTAAGAGTTTTATTGATTTTGTTATTTGTTAGAATTGATGCCATTTGGGGATAGTTGCTTACTCTTTTCATAGAGGATGCTTTTTTCTGGTTATGTTATTATACTTTATTCTATTTGATTTTTTGCTTAACGCTTTGTAGAGCATTGTCATTGAGTTGTAACTAAAAATATTGAATTAATGAACACATGGCTTGAGACACTGGAGCCTGATTTCATATTTTCGAAAAGGGGGCGTGGCAATTCAGAAAACCGGATTTTAGATTTTTTTCCAAAAGGTGGAGTGGCAGTTCATAATAAGGGTGTGGCACTTAAAGTTAAGTCCAAAAAGAATTCAAAGGGTGTCTAAGGGAATGTAAGGGGGTCAAAGAAGGTGCAATATATATATACGTGTGAAGTCACAGGTAAGTTGACTAGTCTTGATAACAACTTTCTTAGGCCTTCAAATAAATTCCAAAGATCCATTTACTGCGAATTTTATATTGAACCAGCTTAATAATCTGGCGCTACTCGGACGTGTACTAACAGTAGTGGAGGTATACTCCCGTACACCTTCCAACGCGAGTTTTCATCCAAATTTTGCATTGAGTAAAAAGTTTCAAATTCTAGTCTAAAATGTTTTTATTCTGTGGTGGCGGGCGGGGGACAAAATTTCCTTAATCGGGGTTCACGGGCTTCAAAATAGATAAAACAACAACTAAAGCGCATCAGTAGTCTATTGTGAATATTGTGAATGTACAAATCACAGATACCGGTACAAACGTAATCTGTAAATTACCAACTATTGTGAATGAATAATCGACCAAAGCTTTTGGCCAAAAAAGTCTACAAAGATAGAAAAACCAGTGTGGAATAAAATTTACGAATTTTTTAAATTATATTAAAGCAAATTTAATTGAATTTAATATTTTACGAAATTTTTTTGGTATTTTTGTCCCTTAACAGTTCTTTTGCCATTTCTTTTTTGTTTACACTTCTGCAAATGCCCAGGTGTAGAGTTTTGCAGGTCGTCTTCGCTATACAAAGACAAATTTTCTCTCATTTCATTCGCTATTTGTTATTGTACTGAGACACTCTCACGGCACATGCTCCCTTATTCGAAGCTTTTGTAGATTTGGAGGGGAAATTCATTTCTGCAAATGTTGGGGAAAAGCGTTAAGTTTTTGGAGCTTTTCTACTATTTCCATCGTTTGTTGTTTACCAGATTTGCCGGCGTATGGCGCTGTGCTGTCACTTGACGTTATATATTTGTCCAAAATTAATTAAATCGAAACATTTTAAGAAAAATTATTTTTTTTGTTTTATTTAATGAATTGTGAAAGATCATTGTCCGCCATCAGTCCAACGTACAACTTATAACGAATTGTGGATGCCGTCACTGCAGATAGTATTGTTGTTCTTGTTATTGTTGTTTGTGTGGGAGTGTATTTCTTTCAAGTATAAGTATTTCCAAGATGTTCCTCTGATAGCATGACCACCAACGTTGTCTCATTTAGTGCTGATGTCAAAAATACATACTGTAAATTAAAAACGTCTTGCGTTCAGCGTTCTCCTCCTCGGTGATCAGCTTGTGCGTTAGTACGTCAAAAATAAAAACGTCATTCACAATTGTGAAACACGATGTTGCGAAATGACAGTTTTGGGGAAAACTAAAATTTCAAATTTATTTCATTTTTATTTTAAGACAATTTTAAACAGTTCCTCATATCATCTCTGAACCATGGCCACTAACTATGTGTGAGACAAGTATTTCACTGAATTTATTAATTCGAAGGTAAAGTGTTAGAAATAACTTCTCACCTTCATGGGAAGTATTTGTTTTTCACCAGAGATATGCCCCAAATATGTAAGTACTTAATTGTTCCGAATGTCTGAATTAGAGATGTAAAATGACTGACTTTGACTAGTCACGATAGTCATTGACTGAAAATGACTGATTATATTCAGTCAAATTGACTGACTTTGACTAAAATAATGTCACTGAATAATAATTCAAAATTTTTTAAAGAAATTTTTCGAAAACGTGGATGCTGTGCTGCAGTTGGTTACGTGGTTGACTTATGCTGAGTCCCGATCGGAAGGGATGAGGTTCAATTCCTACCCGCGGCAAGATACAGAATTAATTTGTGTGACATGTCTTTCTGTAAAGACCGCAACCTTCTCGTAAACATTGGCAAAACTTACGAGAGTATAACTTGCCAAGGAATGCATCAACTTTCCATCCGCAGTTCGGATCCGGCATTAAACTGTACGTCCCTGCATTTATCATATACTTGCCCAAGCGAGAAGCATGTGGTATCACAATGGACCTTATTTGGTTTAAAAGTGTCGATGTTCCGGCAGCCACCAAAACCTAACCTAACATAACCTTCCAAAAACAAAGAATTTTTTTTTAACATTTTGTGTTAATTCACAGTATTCGAACAATTGGGTAGCAAAAAAAGTCGCTACATGCTTATATTGTAGCCATTTATATCGAAATGCTACTACAATCAGACTGAGGGGACACATAATGCAGTGCAGCTTATGTACGGAGGAGGTGAAATGAAAACACATCGCAAGGGCAACGGCAGTGCCATGGGAAGCAGTCGTCGAAAATAGCACTCCACTTGTCTCTTCAGCAGGAATTTGCGATAACTCCCTTATTGCGGTATTGGCAAGATCCATATTACTGTTTTGAAGAATGCTTTGTGCCATTGTAAATTTATTAAATTGTTAAAAACAAATTATTTTTGAAAATATAAAAAATTGTGCATCAATCGAACGACAATGCTAGTAAATTGAGTTAAAAGTCCGTGGTGTTCGCTTTCAGTTTTCTGATTTTGACGTCAAGTTGACAGTTTTTGACGAGTTTGACCGTAAATGACAAAGTCAAATTCGGTCAAAAAGGCAATTTACTTCTCGAGTCTGAATGATTTAATTATCTGAGTACAAAAATATGCTTTTCCATCCACAGAGAAGTACAAGTGGAAGTGCGTTTCATCGCTTGCCAACAATTTAATTAATTTTCGTTTCGTTTCAAGTTTTTTTTTGTTTGTTTATTTTATGATCAAGTGCCGCATTAAATTTCTCCACTGCCTCGAATGACCTGCGCCACACTTCCAAAATACACCCCGGCTGTCTCTCCACCACCTTCCGTTGAATGAATGACACCAAGCAGCGCAGCGCACCCTTTGGCAAAATTAGCGCAAAACCCCCCCTCTGTTGGCGTTCTAAATTTCTCAATGCAAAGTTCGTTGATGATCTTGAGCAATCCCAATCCCACTGTTGCAGAGTACCCGAGTGAGCTGATGCTGCGAGTGCCGCTGACTCGTTCTCGTATCGAAAATGTGGCGGGCAATTTGCCAAGAAGAGTCGACTTGCTGAGTGGAGTGGAGCGCACAGTGCCGGCGATCGTTAATTCTTTTTGGCACGATCTCATCTCATGAAGGAATTCTAGACCGAAGCATATTTCCCCAGCCTTAGTTGTATTTCGTCGGTTTCTGAGGATTGATATCCGTGCTCTCGTGCCGCGAATTTGCGAAATATTTGCGAAATATTGGTGTGTCTACAAATTAAAAGTTCAAAAAAATCGCATAAAATAAATAAATAAAGAATGAATGAATGAATATATAAAAAAGTGCACACATATAGAAGGTTGGGTTTGGTTATATGCAGATAGAAAATATAACTAAGAACAAAAGAAGAATTTTACAAAGTAAAAATTACATTAATTTTTGTAGAAATTATTAAAAAAAAAACAGAATTTTAATTACAAATATTATCAATTCAATACCATTACCAAATTCCACGGTCACATGGCATGTGAGTAATCGAAATCGTGACCCAAATTTCAATTGGAAAAATTGGAATTGAAACACGAACTTTGATGCCGGAATCTGAGATTCAATGACGCTTTAATTTAACTAAAAATTCTAGCAAACGACAAAAAATCCTCTAAAACCTTTTTGAAAAAATGTTTTCAGTTTACATTGGTCGAATCATAGACTCCGTAATCGATCCAACATGATTAAAATTAATAACCCAATTTAATAATTTGGTATTAAATCGGTTCAATATCAAAAAAATTTTTCAGTTGATTATGCTGCCACGACTTTTTTCATCCCTGGTTAAAATCACGGACTGGAACCGAAAAGAATATCAGTTGCGGTTCCGGTTCCGGTTCCGGTCCTCGGATTTGAAAAATATCGATTTCGGTTTTAGTTCCGGATCCCAGATTTCCCTGTTTCGGTTTCTTCCTAATATCATTGCAGATTTTGAAGTCGCCAAAAACCCTTAATTTTAAATCAAAATTGCGGAAATTAATTTAAAAGAAATTTATTTTCTGCTTTTTAGTTAAAGTTAAAGGGTTATATTTTAAAAAACTTGTTTTTTACTCTGTTTTATTTCGCTCATTTTTTCCCCCCCTTTCCCCCTATTTTTCCCTTTTTTTTTACTCTTTTTCCCGAATGCGAACCTAAGTATAAAATTTCAGCCCTATAGCTTAAAATATACGAAAGTTAGAACTTTAAATCCCGCCCCCTTTCCAAAGGGTTTAAAATTTAATTTTGTCAATAAGAAACCACCTTCCAAATTTCATCGTTGTAGCTTGAAGGAATTGAAAGTTATGCCAGTTTAAACAAAAAGGGGTTTGAGTCCCCCCACGGCCCCCTACGCCGCTGATGGACCCCAACATTAAATAGAATGCATTGTCAACCGAGTTCTATCTGTATACCATTTCAGCTCTCTAGCTTATATGGAAGTGTATGAAAAAGCTCGCCGCAGATTTGAGGATATATATATATATAGTCCACCCACAGCAAGTTAATATAAGGGTTATAAAAAAGTTAAAATTATGAAGAGAAAGTGAAAAACTGAATGACAAGAAAATTTTATTAAAACTTACTACCGAAAGTGTTCACTGGTTTTGTATACGTTCGGGCCATTGTTCTATTGCATGAATGGTTTGTGAGTTCTTTATTCAGAATTTCCAGAGGCTTTTTGAAAATTTTGAAATTCGTCTCGATTCACTTTGTGTGACAAACTCCAATCAGCTGACAGCGGTTGTGAACATTGGTTTGTGCATAAGATGAAGATGCAGCAGTGGCTTAACTAAGCGCTATGTGCACTGAGAGGAAATGTTTTAAAATCAAACGGAATCGTTTTAAAATTGAGCGATTTTGTTTTTGAAATAGAGCTTTGTGCAGATTTGTTTAAATTTTTTTCTTTTGCAATTACATATTTAATTTATTTATATTTAGTTAACTTTTTATTTTCTGAAATTCGAGACCGGGTTTCAAACCCACGCCTCCGGAGTTTGGAGGGCGCACTACATGCTCAACAGTTTGGTCCACTTTTAACATTATTTAACAGAGTCTAAATGTATTATATCGTTGGCTTAATATAGTATAGTTTTAGGGCGTTATTTAAAAAAATTCAAAGCATACTTTTAGTACAAAATATGTATATATCCGATGGCTTAATATAGAAAAGGTGTAACTCGATTATTTCGACATCCCGTTTTCAACATATCGTTGGTTTTCTATATAAAAGGCGTAGCTCAATATGTTAAAAACGCGATTTCTAAAACAAAACGAGTTAGGCCTTTTCTATACTAAGCCATCGGACATATACATATTTTGAACTAAAAGTATGCTTTGAATTTTTTTAAAAACCGCCCTAAAACTATACCTTGATTTTTTTAAATTGAAACCATTTGTTTTAAAAATGACAACATAAATGTACTGCAGAAATGCAATTTAAAAAAAAAGATTTTTTTAGTGTGCAACTAACCCCACGCTCCAACATTGTTCACTTTTCCAACTTGTGCCTATGACAACTTTCTCAGTCGAAAAATTTTTTCTTTATTTGTGAAAGAAAAGGGTTTTTTATTTCGAAGGAAATTTAATTAAAGTCCTAAATCCATTATATTTGCTTAATTTAATTAAAGTCCTAAATCCATTATATTTGCTTAATTGGAATTCACAACAAAAAGAACGGGAATGAATGCTTCGAATGCAACAACAACATAGCTTCAACAAAAAAAGAGCAATTAATTAAAATAACCGATTGGCCCCAATTTGACACAAGTACAGCTACTAAGCGGTCGACAAAAGCCCTGACTACAAACTATTTGTTAACTCTGTGCTTGTTGTGTTTGATAGCAAATGAAGTGCTAATTTGTATGACAATGACAAAAGCAACAGCAACAACAACAACAACAACAACAACAACAATAAGAAAACAAATGCCCTCATGACAACCATAACAATAATCGTTATCATCAGCAAGTTGGTTTGAAGATGCAACAACAACAACACCAACAACGACTGCTTCAATTGGCGGCCTTTGCAAGTGGAAGTGTGGGAAGCATTTTCCACAAATAGAATAGCAAAAGAGGGTCGCTGAACTGACACTCGCACTTTAGAGGAATTTCAAATAAAAATTCTTAATTTGCTAAACCATTTTGTGTGCAATTTTGCACTGCATGGGCGCATATGTTGGACTTTTAAAGTAATTACAAAATTTTCAATTTGAAAAATAATTTCGTAGGAAAATTCGATGAACGCAACTCAAATGAATTCTTAAATTTGTCTTTTTATGTTCTTAGAAAAGTGTTGCCATTTTTGTTTCACTTGTTTTCAGTAGTAATTTTCCAATTTTGTTATTTTTCGACTGTGTTTTCTTTATTTGCATTTCACTTGGACCTGCTTGTTGCCATATGAGTATTTCACTCTCGTATTTATTTGAATTAGAATTTAACATGCAGCAAGCACATTTGCTGCTGTTTGGTTCGTGTATTGTGTATTGTGTATTTAAATTCTTTAAATATTTTGCATTGTCATCGTCGGAATTACATCACATTTTCTTGCTTGGGTGCTTCACTGCTCCTCTATCCTCTTCGTCTCAGAAGGTCTATATTTTGACAGGAGTTTCCGTTAAGTCTAGAAACTCACCGCAAAATAAAAAAAGATTTAAAAATTGTGCAGCTTTTGTGTAGTTGTTGTTGTTGTTGTTGTTGTGGTTGTTGCTGCTGTCACTGCGACTCTTGCATAAAATTGTGCAAACGTCAGCCACATAATATATACTTTTTTTGTGGCTATTTTTCATGTTGCTGTTGCTCTGTTTCAGTTTTGCCTACTGTTTCGAAAATTGTCAGGAACATTTTCCCTTTTTCACTTGAATTTATCAGTTTGGAGTTTTTGTTATTTTTGTTGTTGTTGTTTTCTTCGGCATCTTCTACCGATTCTTCTTGCGATTGTTGTCATTTATCTTTATTTATGTCATTGCTGTACTTGTTCGGTTTTCCTAATGAATGCGTGCATTTGTTTTCATTGTTTTTGTGATTTTGACTTCATTGAATGAAGAATTTCTCCCTTGTAGTTGATTAAATTTCTGTTGCTTGTGAAATTTGAAACTTTTTGTCGAGTTTCACTTCATTAATTTTGTATGCATTTTGGTTTGATTATCTGTGGTCAGTTTAACACAAATAGAAAAAGTTCCAAAAAGTCTGTTTTTGCCGAACCGAAAAATGTGTACAAGATCGTTTTAAACCAGAAAAAGTGTACACGGACCTCAACTAATCTTAAATGGCCATGCAGTAGCTATGGCGAAACTAAATTGTCTAATCACAACCGACGTCACTTTTTCTGTGCATTTCTATTTTCACATTTATCGATTAATTCAGTTCATTCACAAACTAAAAATAAATTCTCAAGTTCACAATTTTGAAACTGAATTTTTTATTTTTTGTTTTCTTTTCATTTAGTCTATTTACCAGGGCTGTGAAGTCGGCCACAAAAAATTCCAATTCCGATTCTGACTCCTTAAATTTGAGATCCGAAAAATCAAATATTCCGTGCAAAATTTTGCAATGCAAAAGCTGAAATACTCTTACATGGACATTTTGTCTCGTTTGTACATAGTTAGATTTGGAACCAGGGATCTTGTCCAAAATCCGCTTACAACCATTTCCAATCAAACCCACACAAAAAATTTGCTCTTCTTTTGTAATTTTGTATGAGAACCACCCATGGTTTTTGTGCAAATTGGTTGATTCTCGAATTTAATCTAGGAGAAAAAAAATCTTCGGTCTGACCGAAGCTAAAATACCCTGCACATTCGAGTACGATACATTCTTAAAACGTTTGTTAGTAATTTTATCGAAACTTTTTCGGTATATTATCGATTTTTTGTGGAAATTTTGTTGAGAGTTTTTTGATATTTTATCAAGAATTTTTCGATATTTTCCACTTCATTCCCGATCCATTTAAGAATCGGTTAAATATTTCTCAAGATAAAGGAAAATAAAGAAATTGTACGGCTATTTTGTATGGCAGGTATAATGATTTTTCGACATTTTTTCGAAAATTGATAAAATGTTTGTGGAAATTATCAATTTTTTTTTCCAAAATCTAAAGTTTTGATTCCCATTTCGTTACAGGCAGTGATGGCCGCCTATAATTTTTTGACGTCAACACGTTAAGTTTACGCGTAAAATTTTTTTGTTTACGTTAAATTTGACGTCAAATCTTTAATTGTGCTGTATTATTAAAACTATGGGACGATAAGCTCTTAAATGTAATATTTTTTTTTTACTAATTTTCAACATAATAACCGATCTAAATTAGCCAACAATACAACTTATTTTTTACAACTTATATATTTTCCATGCCGACCACGCCTCGTCATGGTATAAAATCTAAGAAATTGTATCTTAAATTGTCTGACGATACCAGATTAGGACCGCTTTTATTATTTGTGGGAGGCTAAGATGAAGATTATATCTAATGTATGTAGTTTATATATAGCACCAAATTTCGCCATTACCCTTGAAATTAAAAGCAAACGTTCATCCACAATATTTTCTCATAGCTTCACACCTTCAATTGAAATTGAATTCTTCTGTATTCTCTGAATTCTCTGTAGCAGTAGCTATGCATACCACTTTTTGCTTCGTCTAGTGTTTATACGCTTGAATTGAGTTTTGTGATGATTAATAATTTTAGGGCAACAAACAACCATTGGCACTCGCTAAATTCCATTAGGCAGACGCAAACGAAATTCCAAAACAATTTGAATTTTTGTCTATTTTTTTATTACTCGTCTATTTCGATTCCAAGAGTCCTTTTAAAGATTTACTCGTTTTGATTCTGTGAAATTTGGTTGCTCTCTATTTGCTTGGCGAAGCTTTTTTACTGTTCGTTTTTGCGTTCATACGACCTTGTCGTATTTTGGTGAAATTCATTTACATTTCCACTTGATTGTTTGCATCAATTAAACGCCAGTGTGGTTTGTGTATTTGCTTAAATATCGGTGACATTTCACGGCAATTGATTCTATCTATAGAAACCTTGCGCTGTGTAATGCATGAGTGTTGCAATGAAAAGTTAATAAGCCTTAATTAATTTAGCATAACACTAATTGACAAACATTACGCCTGTGGGAATGGCTTTCCCCCACAAGTTCCTACATGTCCATCCAATTCGTACTTTTTTTTGTCTCAAATAGTCTTGTTTACATACCTAATGAAGGTAAGAAGAAGGAAGCTACTTTGTACTTTCAAAACTTTTACTTTTTCAGTTTCAACTGAAACCTAAGCCCGAATGAAGCTATTCTCTGGTATCCCTCTGCTGTTGGCAATAGAAATCTACTTAGTAGATGCTTTTGAAATTAAGTGGTTCACTTCCTACAGGGAGTCCACCGGTGATAAGTTATTGGCGCAGAAGGTCTGTGGAGTTGCTGCCAAATACCCAGCCCAAGTGAATTTCGTCTACAGCAGCTGGAAGTTCGACAACACAACGGACCAACTCGAGCGAAATCTCTACAAGTGCATATCGAGTTCGCCCGTCTACATGCTTAGCATTGAGCGCTACGATGTGGAGCCAATACGCCACACAGACAGTCTCAGCATCTTTGTTATCCCTGAAAGTACCGTGGAGGGTTTAGAACGAGTCCAAAGCATTACAAGTCTCTTGAATGGCAGACAGAGACTAAAGCATTTGCACAAATATGTGATAGTCTGGCGAGGAGCTTCGCCTGCTCAACTGAAAGAGTTTTTCCAACTAATATGGTCTAAGAACATATTGAACGCTGTCATCTTGACAGACAGCCACCATTCCTACACATTCGAGCCTTTCACTGCAAATGGGTTTTGCGTCAAGCTGATATCGAATGGTTTATATTTCTACAACAAGCTCGAGAACTTGCATCATTATCAGTTGAACGTTTCCATGTTTGTGGACTTGCAGCGTGCCCACGTGAAACCTAATCCCGCGGACGGTTACACCGGAGTGGATGGCTTGGTCGCCAGTACCATAGTGAAGAAGTTGAATGCCACCGTCCGGTACGTTCCTCCCGCCGACAGTCAAAATTTTGGCAATTGTCGCAATAACATCTTCACGGGAGCAATTAAAGACCTTGTTGTGGGCAATTCCCACATCGGCTTCAACTCCCGTTTCAACTTGGAATGCGTTTCATTGCATAGCGAGGAGCTATATCCCTATTATAGGCGCCAATTGAGTTTGGTAGTGCCCGCCGCCGACATGCGGCCTGAGTATATGATCTTCGTGAATGCTTTTTCCGTCTCACTCTGGCGTTGGATGCTGCTGAATTTCCTACTCGTTTTTGCTACATTCTCTGTACTTCAATATTTTGCGGAGCACATACCCGAATGCAAGAAGACGAAACACTTTCGTTGGTTCGAGATTTTCGAAATGTTCTTGAAAACTCACCTGGGCGAACCGGTGGAGGGTTTCTCGAAAATCAGTTCATTGCGCCAGTTCCTCATCACTTGGATACTCTTCAGTTATGTGTTCACAAGCATTTATTTCGCCAAACTGGAGAGTAGTTTTGTCCAGCCTGCATACGACGAGGACATGGACTCGCTCAATGATTTGAACAAGTTGAAACTTCCAATTTTCTCGGTTTACACCGTTTTCGAGGCGGTAAAAAACGTATTGCCACAGCGTCACTTTGCATTAATAGAAAAAAATTCGGTGCGTTTGCCGCTCAACTACTCATCGCATCCATATGCCTTGCACATCTACAGGAAGCGCAAGAATACTGCGGCATTTATATTGCGTGATGAGACCGCCAAGGATTTTTTGATTGACACCTATAACATCGAAGAAAATCGTGCTACGTTCCATGTGGTGAAAGAGTATTTGCGCTCGATGCCCCGTTGCTACATAGTACGGCTCGGTTCACCATTCATGTACAGGTTTCAGCGCCTGGTGACTGCTCTGTTCGAGAGTGGCCTGAAGGATCATTGGCTGCATTCGAACGTACATCATCGGAATGATTATTCTCATCTAACGCTTGACTTTCTTGAGGATACGGCTGCGGATGAAGTGAAGCTTACGCAAAAACGGGTAGTCTTAAGTTTGGAAATTCTGCAGGGCGCCTTCTATTTGTGGGGATTCGGTATAATTGTCAGTATTGTAGGCTTTGGTGTGGAATATGCCCACTGGTTCTGGAAGCGACGAAGGATGGTTAATAATTTAAATGTTTAAAACCTGGAAATTTGGATTTGCTATTGAATTGATGAATTGCTAAATGAATGTACTGATTTTTTTGAAAAGCTTACCAATAAACATATCAAATTGTGCCGTGAAAATGCTACCCTCGGTCGCGAATATAATAATTTAGTAGCAAAAAAACGTACTGAGTGCCTGTCAACACTACTGAATCAACTACGGTTGTATTATAAACCAATAAAAACAACTAATAAAGAGCATCCAGAAGCGAGCAAAGCATTACAAAATGTGCCTTAGAATACGGAATTTTTGCAACACTTGCCGAGGTTTGTAACTGATCCCATTGAAGTAATCACCCATTTGAAAACTTTTTAGGGACAATTTTCGTTTCTTGAATCTGCCAATACAGGAGAGTGAGTACCACCGGAATATATGGGGTTCTAAGATAATGAAAGCCCAATACGTCAATGGGCCATTCCGCGTCAAGCGGATATTTCAAATCTCAGCCCTGGGTATTATTTATGTACCAAAGGGTTACGTTGGAGATTCAATATTTACCACCGTTATGTTTAAAATTAAGTAAAGTAAAAAATGAAAAAATGTGAAATTAAACTTTTCTCAAACATTCATAACTTTTCAACCGTGGGGGTTAGAGTTACATTTTTTTTTTGTTTTTGCTCAAGCAAATTTTTGTGTAAAACAAAAAAAAAAAAGATTTAAGCTTTAACCCCCACTGTTGAAAAGTTATGAATTTTTGAAAAAAAAGTTTCCCTTTTTTCACTTTATTTAATTTTAAACCCTGTGAACATAAATACGCACTAATTTGACATCCGCATAGACACCTGCATTTCACACATTTGAATCATCCGCATTCGCATCCGCCACATGACATCCGCGGGTCTTTTCAGCTTACAGATTTTGTCACTTTTTTGAAACTTTTTTACTGTATTTTTGGTCTTTTCTGAGAAATTATAGGCGATCTGAGCAAAATTTTATCAGCTTCAGTTTCAGGACGTCAAAATACCCAACACAAAAATTAAAAAAATCCATACAAAATACTTTTTAACTATATTCAATTGAATGCCTGCACTCACAGACCCATTTTCCAATCGGTTTCAGCAATGCAAATTTGCTTTAAAAAAATGATAGAAATTTTTATCAAAAGCAAAATTTTGTTTATGAAGGCATACAAGTTTTATTAGAATATTAAATAATAATAATGAAATTAACAAAGTTTGGTTAAGAACAAATAAAATCCAATAAAATCCAAATAGAAGCAAAAAGAAGGGGAATTCCAAAATAAGAAGTCGAAAGCTCAAAAACTGCGGCATTTGAATATTGTTATGTGTAAATGAGCGGCGCCACGCCCGCATGTCCAATCTAAAATCTTCGCAACGACACTAAAAGTCTATTTTGTCCAGCTACTAAACAAAACACTGTGGATAGTGGGTCTACAAGTGATTGTCCGAAAGTTTCATCCTAATCGGATACCTCTTTTTTGATTAAAAGTGGCGAAATCGGAGAAAAAAACCAGTACAAAACGTACAAAAAGTAAAATGAAAAAATGTCCTTTTTTACTTGCCCTTTTTTGTAGGCGCTAAAAAATTTTTTTTTATTTATTGGTCCTGGGAAAGGGGGGGCCACCGTTCCTAAAATGCATTTTTAATTTTGTGTGAGGGCATTCTGAGGTCGACAGTGCCGAAGATAGTTCACTCTCTTCATTGTACATGCTTAGAGCATTTAAATTTAACATAAACTTAATTTTTAAGTTTGAGGAACACTTTCAGCTTCTCGCTACCGCATGTGTGTATGCCTGCGAAACACGCCGTTTTTCTTGTTGTCAGACGTCATATTAAAATTAGCAACATATTTTTAAATCGAAAAGAATTCCAACGATTTACATTTGCAAACGTTTTTCTAATAAAACCAAATCTTTTTCACTTTTTTTCCATTCTCCACTACGAAATCTAAATTTAAATTTGGACTGTCACTGGCACTGCTTTCGGTGGCGATGTCGTTGTGTGTCCTCGGGGCGTTCATGTGTTCATATGTACATAGAAGCGTGTGGAAAATATATGTACATAGCTTTTCCCATTTCCACTAACTTGGCTCGAGTGTTGCCTCCGATTCCTAAATCCAACTAAAACTTGGAATGCATTTTTTAGAATATATCAGAATTTCTCTGGCACTCCGTTGAATTCGCCAAGCCAATGACATCTTTTATTCTTGTGAATGTGTCGGTATTTGTAAGTACATATATATGAATGGGTGTCGGAGGATTTTATTTTGGAACATCAGACAATAAAATATTTAGCGAACAAAAATGTTCACATTTTCATTTCGCATGGGTTAATTTTCGCAGATCGTTTTATATTTTCGGCTAATTTGAAAATATATTTTTGTATAAGCAAGGGTAATAACTTAAGAAATTAATAAAAAATGTCAAAATAATGCTTGTTAGCGGTTGTTTATGAGTCAGAGAGACTCGTGATTCTACGGGCTGAGCTGTCTAACGGTTCCTTATTCATGTTGTTGCTTTCAACCAACTCAACTTACTCAGTGCTGTTCACTGGAATATTATCTTTTGAAACACTTTTGAAAACTTCAAGAAATATTTTAAATCAATTGCTTTTGACAAAATTCGAAAAAATACAAAAACAGTTCATCAAAATTCTGCGCCTACACACATTCAAGACATGGACTACAATTTGCATCTGGTGCAGGACTTCATGTTTTTCTTGGACATGTGCAAGAAGCCAGAAGATGTGTTTCAGCGCCAAACGGTCGAGTTCCAAACAGCGCAGCGTTGGCTGAACAAATTGTGCCGTTATGAGTGGGAAGATTTGAGCGATCTACGCTTGCGCAATATTTACATGAGCCATTTTTTTGCTTGCCTCTGTGAGGGCCAACTCACTCCACCATTTATGCGTTCTCCGCCCACTGGAAAACTAAAGCCACTTGATTGTACCGCTCAGAACGACCCCGAAGATGCTTCTGCTTCAAGTTCGACTTTACAGACGATCAAGGGCAGTTGTAGCTACGCAAGAGGTAACTAACGGGCAGTTTACTGTAAAGACGACGCTCACCACTTTATCTTGTCTCACTTCAGTTGATCAACACGATGAGTTGGCTGGGAGGGGTTGCAAATGTTGCGAATGTCAGACGCGTCCCACAAATAGTGCTAAGATGCCTTTTTCTTCCGATGTGGTTGTTCGCTATATGACACAAGAATTGAACACGCCCGACTGCTTCAAAGAGTACCAATCCAAATTATTAAAACCAAGTGACAAAACGTATCATCCGTCATCGGCGATGTTTGATTCACCAAGACCAGCTTCGGCGTCGGTTTGTGAGGTTATGCATATAACGGAACTATTAGATGCCATCAAGGCCGAGTTGCGCGGCAACAAAGAACCTCACAGTAATGAATACCTCGAAGGCGAACTGGAGGGCTACATACACTTCTTAATGAACTATCCGCATAAGGATGATATCAGGGAAAAGCTGGAGCTGAATGCGAGACTGCGGTCACATCTCCTGTTGAATTTGCAAGATGATTTGGTTAAACTGTTCATTGATAATAAGGGATAAAATATACATACAAAAATACAACAACACGTCTTTTATTGCCTCGTATGAGTTCATAAAAACTTGGAAATTATTGAATTGGTTTCATCAAGATTCTTGATTTGCTACCTAACTTTCTTCTTTAACCACTCCTAATGAATTTTATTTAATTTATTCCAGGACGCTCCAGCAAATCCGAACGTCAGGATGTTACCGACTCTACCAACCAAAATCATTCCATCACCTCTCCACAGCGTGCATCGAAACGAGTCTCGAGTATTTCAGTGAATATACCTGCTGCGGGTCTGGGTTCACGCCCACCCAGCATTATATCGTCTACGGCAAGCGCAAATGACGAGGGTGGCTTCAATGAGCCGTCACCCGAGATCAAAGCCAAACTGAAGCCCGCCTATGACTTTGAGACATCAAATATTAAATCATCGCCCCTTCAGAGTCCCTCAAGGACGAATAATGAAACCAAAAAGTCACAGTCGCAGAACAACAGAAACAATGACGATGAGGATGAGGATGAAGATGAAGATAAGCCCAATTTGAACTATGTTGATGTGGGCTACCGCTTGAACCCCGATGGCAGCGAATCGCACGAAGTCTTCGGCGAATCGGAGCTGTACGACACAGCGGCCAAAGTAACCGAAATGCATAAGAAATTCCATGCGAACGGCTATGCTAAGGAAACGTCCACAGTGTATGCCATTATAAAACCAGAAGTTCCACCGCCCACTGAGCTGTACTTTGGCTCCAAGGTGGAGAATAAAGCGTCGGCGGGGCATTCGCCCACAAAAAGTTTGGGTGGCAACTCTTCCGGTTCGGGATCTGGCTCACCCGTAAGAGGCGGTGGTTCGCCTGTAAAGGCGGTCTGTTCCCCGCCAGTGGGCATAGTGTCCCCCGTGCGTCGTCGTGGCTCCGATTTGAGTGCCAAATCAACGCCGCCCATGTCACCTGCCTCCCTAGGCAGTGGCGCCAATTCCACTTCAGGCTCACGTTCGATTTCATCAATTGCTAAGGGTGTGGCTCCCATGGCAGCGCTTGAGACCCAAGAAGAATTCGATAGTCCCGATTTGCCCGCCTTGCCCGAACGTCCACCGCCACAATTGAGTGCTGGCCTGCCAATCGATATGCAGGATTTGGAGTATGCGGACACTAGTGCGGGCGAAGATGAGGATGACATTATGCACGCCATTGAGGGAGAAATGGAGGAAATGGATGCCGATATGCAGGAGACGAATCTAGAGGAAAAGCTAACGCAGGAACCACCGGCGGAGGTTGTTGGACGAGAGGATAGCCTGCCCGATGACATGACCGCTGATGAGGCCGAGCGATTGTTGAGCTCTAGGTGAGTGCGAATTGAAGAGACCAATCTTATTTATAGGGTAAATGCACAAATCTGTTACCAAATCAAACTTATTGCAAGTAAAGAAGTGAAGTGAGAGGTTAGTTCAGGGAAGCGGTGGTGATGCGGGGGGGGGGGGCTGATTTGTTAATTTTCAATTTATTCTTAATACTGAGCAAAAACCATTTACACCATAAGCCAAAAAGTTACTCACATCAGAATGATGGATTAAGCAAACACAAACAAGAACCCATTTATAAACACAAACAGAACAACACACGCACACACACAACAATATACATAGACACTTTGCTCTACCAACTATTGGGTATGTAGTGGTTTTAATAGACCAAATCCAACGATGCTGGAAGTCTCAGATCAGCGTTACATCACTCAAATTTTTAAGCATTTTTGTCCCAAGAAGTTATCCTTACATGAAGCTCAAAAACACACATGACATACAAGAAATACACATACACATACTTAAATGTGTGTGGTACGTGTATGTGCGTGCATTCAGACATGGTGCACACAAAATTAAACAAACACAAAAGCTGAAAGCAAAGACGGAAGTGCGCGACATGTTTGGCGCCATTTTGAGCGAAAATAAGTGGGCTGTGCCCCACAGAGAGACAGTGAGGACAACCGGGGAGCTGGTGCATTACAACAAAAACTATAAAGATTATGATGCTCATGATGATGCTGCGAATGATTATGATGAGAATGTGTGCGGCAGACAAAATGAAAACAAAACATGACACAAAAAAACCAAGAAGAAGTGTAAATAAAAAGCAAATGATGCTTGCAAATCATAAGCGATGAAGCGTATGACGTAAACGCTGCACACAGCTTCACTGAAAGTAAAACACAAATTAATAAATTTTTAATGATGATGCAAAGTGAATGCAGGTGGTATTTTAGCTTATCTGGGGAAGGGGGGAGGGTGACTGTTTTGCGTGATGGGAATTTTGAGAATATTCTGAACTTGCTAAGAAGTTTCAGTGGAATTTTAGAATCTTTTAAAATAATAAGCTTCATTTATAAAATGGACGAGTTATGAGAGAAATTTGAATAGCCCGAAATTATACTTTTTTTTTTGTTAGAGAAATGCGTCTTTTTTGTTGGTCAATTATTTGCTAGTAAAATTGCCCAAAATAACTTCTATGAAGGTACTTGGAACATATTGGCCCGTTTGCATAATAAGTGAGGCTGGACAGTTGCTGAGTAGATATTCTAGAGTTTCTTCCTCGTCTGGTTCATTACAGTTGCAATCGATGGATACGAGCAGCATTCGTCTTGAGTATACATTCTATTCGGGGCTAGTGACAGAATGTACTAGGGCCAGAAGGTTTTTGTAGTCTTACTATGAGTGATATGTTTACATCTGTTACCGGCTGCTAAAAGATAGTATCCGGTTTAATGTAGAAAAATTGGATTGGAAAATTAAGTACAGAAAATTCTAACCAGATTTTATTTATTTTCTAGCCTTTTCTCTTTCCAAAAATTTTTCGCTTTCTTAACTGAAATGGAAACTTCTTTCTTTTCATAAATGAACACTCCTCTGTTGTTTGTTGTCTATCGTGTCTTACATTCTCTGTGTATTGAAACAAGGGTTGGCAACCGAAACCGAATGAAACCGATTCATTTTAGCGAGCGAAACCGAAACCGTTTCGTCGAAACCGATTGAATGGGTTCAATCAAAACCAATGGAAAAGGTTTAAGGTTTTTTTTTTATCACAAAATTGACTTGAAGTATTTTTTTTTCTAAGAGGAAATGCATCGCATTTATTTATTTCATATATTTTTAAAATATAGGAAAATATTTTTTTTGTAAATATTCATGAAATTTCTTCATATACTTTACGACTGAACAAAAGGAATCAACAAATAAACAGTTCCTAATATTTTTTGAAAATAACGTCTTAATTTTTTAAAATAAGTATTTAAGATTCTTTATGTTCTCAAAACTGGAGAGTGAACTATCTTCGGCTATGTCGGAGCTGAAATACCACAATGTCTCAGGACCCCATTTTGATCCATTTATATGTGGTTTTGGAACCTCGTACCATCTCCGAAATCCGTTTTTAAAAATATCCCATCGAATCCACAAAAAATTGGCCTCAAACCCCCATTTTGACGCGTCAGAAAATACTTGAAAAATTTTCGTTTTTTTCGCATTTTATATGGCTGTACTTTTTGTCCGATGATCATGAATATATATACTTATCCATACCGGACACGCGTACTAATGGGCGTTTTAAACCTTGTGACAAAGTTAATATACCCTGTGCGGGGTATAAAAACTAAAAATTTAAGTAGAGATTCGTTTGAAAATGCGCTTAAATACGGAAATTCCGTAAATGTAGTTAGATTCAAGGAGCGAAACCCATAACCAAAATCGTTTGCCAAGTGGGAGTGAAACCGATTCGATTCGGTTGCCAACCCTGATTGAAATGCCTTTTGACACATTGATACCTGTTCATGGTTTGTATGGTAGCTCTTTTCCTGTCGGCTTCATCTTCGTATGTTTAACCGCGTGGACCATTACATATTCCAAAGCAAATTGATTCCAAGATGTGCATTTTTTCCTTTCAAGTATTCTTGTGCTTTACTTTGCTTTTAACGTCGGTCATTTACTTCACTATTCAGTAGTTGAAAAATACATGGATATAGCATTTGGCACTTCCTTTGAAAAATCACGTGACACACAGGAAAATGCTAGAGGATCGTGCAGTGAAAGACATTCCCTTTTTTGCATTTTGGCCAACATGTGAATAGGAACTAGTCTTTTGACAGGTTTTCAATCTAATTCAATCTAAGTGTGGAAATGTGGTGATGTGATTTAGGTTTTGTCAATGAATTGGTTACATTTAAAGACTCACAGAAACTCCCTTAACCGCCACAAAGGACGTTCTTTGGCTTTTTAAAATTTAAATGGAAAATGCCTTTGTAATAATTCTTTCCTAATAACTAAAAAATAATTTGACACCACAACTGCAGTCTTCCCTGTCTCGTCGAATTAGTTTAAAATATCAAAATGTCTTGTCATTGCCGGTTAATTTGCTCAAACTCTCTATCATCATTGAATTGATAAAACTTTTGTCGCTTGTCACTTCCTCGTTCGGAAAATAAAAATATTCTATGAAAATCTCACTTGCTTTTAATGTTATTACATTTTATTATCCTTTTTTTCCTCATAGTAATCAATATAATCAACTTATCGATATGCCTTTTTCTTACGCTTCACTTCACTTCGCTTCAACTTTCTACTTTTACCTATGACTTGTTGTCAGCTCGGATAATATCAAATTCTACCGTATTCCAATGTTCGAATTGCTATCATTTCTATTTGCCGATTCCCAGTGATGCATAAAGCAACTAATTCGCTCGCCTCACCTTCAATGTGTCTGGTTAGAATAACCCAGAGCCAGCTGGCAGAGATGGTAGCGGTACGTACAAATCGACTTTTCATTGATTTATGTTCTGTGTCAAATGTAAAAGAGAATATTTCTTGTAGAAATTAAATTGCAATTTGTTGAAGGGTGTCAGAAAAAGCTAAATCACCCTTTCCACACCCTCCTTGCCATACATTCCACTTTTAATGATGCTTGGTGGCTGGCGTGTTGCCTGTTTTCACACGCAACTTTCGACTCACCATAGCCGCTCATGGAAGTGGAATAGTTTTAAGAAACAATCAACGGATATGGAAATTTCACATAATTTTCTTATGCCTTCTCCCTTTTTCCACAAAAAATTTTTATTTATTATATGTTCCGAGGAAAAAATTCCTTCTTGAAAAATGTACATACAAATACAAACTGCATGCATGCAGCTGAGTTCTTTTTATATGCGCTTTTTGTTGTTGTTGTTGTCCTTTGTCCTCTCCTCCGTCCGAGCTCACTTCTTGCAGCACACTTTCACTCATTTCTCTGGCACACTCTCTGGCGTGTAGTTTTCACTCTATAGTTGCTGCAATTGCACTCAGCTGTATTTTAGTTTAGTTTTCCTTTTGCTTCCGTTCCTTTGACTCGCTGACGTTGTTGTGGAAATGGAAATTGTGTGTGAATCATTTTCGGTTTAAATCGCTTTGTGTACGGTTGGCTTTTATTTCGGTGCCTAACTAATCAAACGAGTTTAACTAAATTAAACTATTTTTAAAGAGAACTTTTTCTGCGTCACGCAAATGGTGAAGCAAGTTGAGCTAAACTTTTTAAAGTAATTAATTGAATATTACTCATACGCCACGAGTGCGTTGGATTGTAGACTGTCACATTTGCAATGTTTCGCGTGGAACAATTTGGGTGAACTAATTTTAGATGTTGACTTCTCTGCACGCTATCAATTTGTGCTGAATTATTGTCAGTCATGTGTCAAAAATGTGTCGCAAAATAAATTGGTAAGTACATTTTTATTTGGTACTCTTCGGGACAAATTAATGTTTCTGGCATTTTTCATTTTGTATACAACTGAAAGAATCGTTATTCATACGTCACATTCGCCTCATTTTGCTGTATGACTCCCATTCATGTATAGGTTTAAAGCGCTTTCGGAAGTTTCTACAGTTCACCACAGTATCAGTGCGACGATTGACGAATGGATTTGAATTTTTTTTGGAAATATTTCACTGTATGCTGTTAAATTTCTCCAAGCAAGAAATATGTCTGGTTCTGTTCAAAACAACTTAAGAGTACCTTTTCATATATGTAAGGTAACATTAGTAATCACTGAAGACGATTCTCATTTATGTAGGTTCTTATTTCCATTGAAAAACGGACGAACATTTTTTTAAAAAAATGACATGAGATTTTGGCAAGTTTGGAAAGATACAATTGATTTCATTTCGTTGAAATTTATTAAAGACTTGCTTGTACCCACGGCTTTGCTCGCAATCATTTTGTATGTTCATGTAAATGTATAAAGGTGTGTTCTTTAAGTGACTGAAACAAAAAAAGATTTTCAGAGGGATGACTCTGCCCACTCCCACACAACACCAAAACCGAAATATCACCGATAAGGTGCCCGAGTTATAGGGCTTTAAAAATTTTGGGGCTGGGTAATGGGGCGGACAATAAATTTTCATAATCATCCCTCTGCCCATTCACATTCGGAAAAACAGTCGGGAAAAAAGGGAAAATAAAAATTAAAAGAGTAAAAAACAAGTTTTTTAAAATATAACCCCTAAACCGATTAAAAAGAAAATAAATCTCCGCAATTTAGATTAAAAATTAAGGGTGTTTGGCGGCTTTCATTATCAAAATAAATATTATAAATAGATTTTGGACATTGTCTATAAATGGGTCAAAATGGGAGACACAATTTTTTTTTATATCCGAGGATTTAATAAGCGGTTGTGTGGGGGTACACTGAGAAAACAAATCAAAACGAAACGTTGTCAAAACGTTCCGAACCGTTGTCAATTTCCAGCAAAAACTGAATGTTTTTTGAAACTGCTGATTGATGAATTGAGACGCAAATGTTGTTGTTTCATGACTGAACATTTTTGTTTTGCGACTGAAATGTTTATGATGCCATGAATTGAAAATACAAAAAAGGTTATTGCAAAGGCCTATTTTTAGAATTACCTAAAAAATTTTACCTTCAAATTAAATTTCAATTTATATTTTTTTTTGCTCTTAATTATTTTTTTTAAACATATCGATACCTTAAAGCACAACCATCCTATGTCCGTTTTTATAAAAATCGAGTTTTTGGCATTTTTGGATTCCTGAGAAGAAGCTGCATCAGACAGGCTATAGTGGTTTGTGAGAATCGTAATGACAGTAATTGAAAAATGAGGAAATACAAATATTTTTCCATACAAAAGATACTAATTTGAAAACTTGTTTTTCATTTTCTAGAGTTTTGAAAAAATGGACATAGGATGGTTGTGCTTTAAATTATCGATATATGTAATACTTCTATATTGCTAGTATATTCAAATTCAATTCAATGGCATATATTGTTATCTGAGCAAGACAACCGATTATGTATTTGGCAAAAACGACATTTAAATTTGAAGAAAATTACAGGAGCGGATGAATAATTTTTTGTCAATTAAAAAATAAGCTGAAATACAAAATTTTTATTGTAATATTTCCATCGAATATTATAATTTGTCTGTGTCTGTGAAATAATTTAAAACATTGTAGCACCGATGCTTTTTGTGTGATAAAAAAGAGATCAATCGAAGAATGTCGTTTTGTATTTTCAAATCCGGCCCTGAAGTCATTTGCCAATTGTTTATGTGTGTAAGTAGTCAAATATACACAGATACTAATGCATACAAAACCTGAGCATGCGCACAAATATTATTTGAACAAACTTGTCTGAATTGAATTCGGAGTTCAAACACATTGCGCAGATGGGTTGCTAGCAATATAAAAGTATTAAATGTATGGTAAAAAATTTCAGCCTTAAAAAAAGAAAAATTTCAGCCTTGTAGCTTACAAAATACGAAAGTTATAACTTGGCTCAATCCCGTTCCCCTTTGCCCCCACACCCCCCTTTCCAAAGTGTATAAAATTTCATCATTGTAGCTTGAAGGAATTGGTCCCCCACGGCCCCCTACGCTTCTGATGGACCCCAAAATAGAATGCATTGTCAACCGAGTTCTATATGTGTACCAAATTTCAGCAGATAGGGTGCTAGCAATATAGAAGTATTAAATATATGTTTTAAAACAATATTTTTGATATTTAATTGTTATATTTTATTTACGAAATAAAGAAATGGTATAAATTTTTGTTTACTTGCCGAGATTTGAACCCTGGCCGTTCGGATTCATATACGCTCCCCTTAGCACGCTTGCCTACCGCTGTGTGTATTTTGCAATGTTTTAACTGCATATATATACTATGAAACTGCTTGGTTAGGATTTGAAACGGTTTCAGTTCAGAAATACAACTGAAAACAGTTTTACTTTTTGGGATAGTGGGTTCGAATCTCAGTTTCCTTTTCAACACATTACTTTTTGTATTCTTTTTTTTGGAGTGGTCGCTGGTCACGAATCCGGGGTTTGTTTTGCTGCGCTAACTCTAGATTTCTTGAAATCGACGAAAATGCAACAACATTTAAATCGGCAAATGCAGATCGGTTTTTTTTGCACAAAAAAAATCCAGTAACTCCAGTAACCATCTTCAAAAAGTGAAACTATTTCAGTTGTGTTTTAGAACTGTGCGGTGTTGAATTTTTCGTAACGATAGCCGTTTCAAATCATAACGATGCAGTTCGAATTTTTTCCCCTCTGTGTATAAATAAATAAAAAAAAAATTATTATTGCAAAGGGATACCTATATTAAAAGAAAATACCGAATGTACTAACCACTTTTTAACTAATGTGGACAGTACATGCCTAGCTAAAAGTGTGCTTCCATTTGTATTCCTCAAAATCCTTCTACGAAAGACCACATTTAGCTATCATTGATTTTTATTCGTGAGCGAATTCGCTTTCAAAACCTGGTTTGGATTTTATTTGCACTTCACCACATTCATTATTCGGACGCGTAATTGCATGTAATTGGATGCGCCAACTAAGGAAGCTCGACCCAATCCAAATCGCCAAATGCAAACGAAACGAAATGCATTCATTCAAATTTTCATTTCCATTTCCGCGAAAATTCAAATTAAATTCAACATTCGAAAACGGCGATTGTCTACGACAACAACTACACTGCAATTGGCACAACGACAACGACACTAATCGCGAACGGAGAGAGAGAAACTAACAAATGACTAAACTATAAAAAAAATATCGAAAAATGCACTTAAGCGCTCTTAAGGATACTTAAGTTTTTGCAAACAACTAAGATGTGGGGAAAGGGTGAAGAGGAAAAAATGAAAGGAAAATAGCAGGGAGCCTGCCGTTGGCGGCGGCAAAGTAAACTTGAAAGTGTCTTTGTTATAGTTTGGATACAAAGTGTGTGGTAGTGTATTTCGGTGTTTGTGTGCCACACAGACAAGCGCCAACAACAAAAAGGAAAAAAAACCACGGTGACGACATTGAAGGCGTTGGCGGCATATGCAAAAAATGCACTTAAATAGTTTAACCACTTGCACTTCCGTTTCCTTCACTTGTGTTGACGCTGTCGTTGTTAACACCCATTCAGCAACAAACATACAATCAAGTTGCAAATTGATGACACTCCACGCCAGTCCGTCCCGCCACTCTGCTTAAAAAGCGGAATAAATTGTAGATTTAACGTAATTACTTATGGGTCGGAAAGTTTTACTCGTTATTTTTGTTTTTTTTTCTTTGGCAAAATTTGCAAATGGCGCACGGAATTGGTTTCGAAAAATGTAGGAGTGCTGAAAACACAATAGGTACTCTGACTTAATTCCATATACACACATAGTATGGAGTCGATGTGTGATTGTATGCATGTGCTAGTGTCGTTGTTGTTGATGGCAATTTCGCTACTCGTTGCCTGGTAATGAAATTCACATTGTGGCCAAAAATAAAAAATTAAATTCCGAATTTCGTTTACAAAGTTGTAACCGCCAAGGATACTCCCTGTTGTTCCACACACAAACGCACATACACACATATATTCATTGCCTTCGTTTACACATGAACACGCACACACCAACACACAATCATTCAATTTCAATCTGTTCGCTGGCGGCTTTGGTTTATGCAAATCGTGTTGGTCGAAACTGCATTAATTACGCGCAGCGTCTCTGGTTTGCCTCTTTCTTTTACGGTTAGACGCTGTCCGTGGTAATCTTTTCCAATGCGTTGTGGACAAAGTGTATTTCCAGATCAGGTTTAGCTCTGTCCTTTAAATATTTAATACATATTTTCTTCTCACAGTTGGAGTAAGGCACATTCGCGATTCATTTAAAGTCGGAAAACCCTGGAACCAGTTGCTCTAAAGAACTGTCAAAATGCATATGTTTTGACTGCACAGATTTAATTGCTTTTAATTGAATCGCTTTAGTATTTTCCAGAGGTCACATTTTGCTCACGGTGGCCCTTCAGCTGGCAATTAATTTATTCTGTATTTAAATTCAACACTTTTTTATTCGCCTCTTTTCATCTTTAATGGAGCAGCGAACAACCTTGGCACTTCTTTGCTGACGCGCACGCGATAATCCGCCATTTATCTTTTTTCGTGCACATTTCTTTTTGTGGTGGCCTCTTCGGCAGCTGTACATTTTTGGCTATGCCGAAAAATGTCCTTGACATGCATGGCATTTCTGCGCTCCCAAAACTATAAACTCTTGGTCTCATTTAATTTTTTTCCTTTAAATGTTTGCCTCCTTTGATTTTTACTCATTGGTTTCTGTTTCATCTTTTTGCGAACAATTTAAAAAAAACCTCTTAGCATTTTCTTTTTTTGCTTATTTATTTACTTATATTTTTCGGTAGAAATTCGCCCTTTTCGTTAGTGTTGCCAAAGTGAAATCGTGCAAAAATGTTTCTGAAAATTACATTCGAAAACTTTTTAATTTTTGCTCGTTTTGCATTCAATTTCGTTTCGGTGGCGTTTTTTTTGGACTTTCATTTTGTGTGTTTTCCTTTGGACAAAGCTTATCAACATTTCTTTGTTTTCGTAGAGTTTTTCTTTCTACTCTTGTCGTTTCACCACTGCGAAGGCCAATTTTGCGTTTGTTGCCTGGGCTTGTTTGTACGTACGTACATATGAATGTGCGCATATGTGCATGTGTTTGTTTTGGCAAATGAAATGCACTTGGGCAAATGCAGTCAAGTTGCATGTGTGTGTTGATGCGAAGCTTTCAACACAAACACATTCGCAATTATGCCAACGCACACCCACATTCAGATGCCCTGAAGCAGAAACTTTCTCCTTTCGGGCAGACTTTTTATTAGATTTTATTTTTATTGAACCTATTTCGTTCTGTACGATTGAGAAAAGTTTTTTCCATTTGGAAAAACACATGTATGTACAGAAAAACTTTGTTTATTAAAATAAAAAAAAAATTCTTAACATTACAAAAATTTCTAAAGTAAGTGAAGGGATGAAAAGAAGCTAACATGTTTTAACCCATGCGAATAAAAAACTTTTAGTTTTCCGTTTCTTCAAGACTTTAATTGTAAAGAGAAAGTCTATTTTGGTCCCATGTGTGTAACTTGGTTAATTGCAATCTCATAATCAAATTAAAAGGATTTTTAGTTTAATTTTGTTTTATTTTATTCTCAGTGTAACCTTTCCTTGCATGTCATTTCCCCTTCTTTTACCCCCACTCCATCCCCCTGCTGTTACTTGCGCTTGATTTTCTGTCAATTGTTACTTAAAGTTTATGGACGCTCCACTGATAAACTTTAGCTACAAAATATCAGCAAGAGAAAAGAGGAAAACGAATTCAAAGTTATTTTTAACAACTTTATTTTCTTTCTTCTTTTGGGCACCGCTGATTGGTGGGGCTTCCCTTGCCTCATCTTCCGGAAGAGTTAAATTTCATTTAAAATGTTTACTTCAAGGTTCAGTTTCTTTTGGTTTGGTTTTGGTTTGGTTTTTTTTTGTTTGCTCCTTCCTTGCCATCCTCCTTACACAATTGGATTAAAACCTCTGCGCGAACTTCTTCTTGCTTTTTGTGCATTCGCAACGAACGGACAACTTGCAAACTTGTTTGCTCAACCATTCAATAAATGTTAACTTCGAGCTTTGCTTTTTTCACAGCTCCGAAATAAACGCAAAGAAACAAACAAACGAAAAAAAAAAACTTAAACTTGTTTGAGTGTGTGGCAAAGTTTTTCAATATCCCTTTCATATCCTTTGCTTATCGCGCAATTGCACTGCTGCTGCGGTGCTTTATTCGTTGGCGGGTTAAGGTCCTTCGCCCTAACCCCTTTTTTATTTTGGTAAAGTGAATCCTTCCCGTGTGTTGTTGCCCAAATAATGCCACTTTCTTCCCTCGATATTTACAATTTTCAAGCAACAACAGTTTTTGCGCTTAATTCAAAAAAGCGCTTAAGTACTTTAAGTGTTGTTCTTGTTTTTGTTCTGTTGACTTTTTTTTTTAATTTTCGTATTTTTGTTTTTGTGTTTAAATTGTTGCAGAAAAGTTTCTCAACATTATTTGTACTTTTTTTGCGGACAAGTTTTCTGTTGTTGTTATTTTTCCGTGTTTGTGCTGAACTGAGCAGGTGCAGCTGCTGCGCTTTTATGCAAATTTGCCAAAAGTTCCTTTTATTTTGGAGCAGAATTGTGTACATAAACGAAAACGAGCTTACATTTAGTATTAAAAATGTTGTTGCTGTTGCAGTAATTAGTAGTAGAAAAATGTACGAAATTACAATAGATTCTCGTACACAAATTGAAGGATGTAGTGAAAAATATTTGATTTCGCATTTTCTTGAGGAATTTATGTTCTCTACTAGAATGGAATCGCCACACTTTAATACTTATTTGAAGAACTCGATAGAAAACAAACAGTTCGTTCAATTTGTCCTTTTTTCCGCTCCTTCCGGTGTTGATTTTGGGTTTATTTATGCGGCCATAGTTCTAGTTCCTGCTGCACACGAAAACCGCTCGTTAAGCAGAATTCCTTTGTGGCAGTTGAAATGTCACAATTGCAGTTAATTGCCACAATTTGTGTTTAAAACTGTAGGCGGCGGTAGGTGGTGGGCGGTTCTATTTTACACACATCTCCACTTGCACACAAACAATTACATATGCTCGTACTCGTGTACTGGATTGTTGCTGAAAACACAAACGGTAGCAATTATATAAACTTCGTTTTTCTTTATTTTTTTTTTGAAAATCAGTCAAGTTGAGAGAAGTGCAGCTAACAAGCGTAAAGGCACAACACAAAGAAATAATATAAAAACACGAATGTGGTGCAATTCTTAAGGAATTCTAGGCAAACGATTCTACTTAACTATACAAAAGGATAAATGTTAGCAAAAGAAATTATGAAGTTAAAAATTATTCACTCACTCTACATTCACAAATGTGGGTTTTAAATTACTTCGAATTTAATTGCATTATTTTTGCGACACCAAAACCAAAAAACCACGACACATGGAATTTAAACGAATTTTTTATTTTGTTCAACGGGGCGAATATGGGAATAATTGGCCCATACATTTTTCTAGCCAACATCACGACTAAACGGTCTTACTGAGTTGCTTGAAACTTTTATGCAAAATTGTGTAAATTATGGAATTTGCAATGGGACAGAAGAGGCCCTCAAATTGCGTGGCATGGGATTACAGCTGCCACAAAGTACGTCCTTGGACATTCTCTGGGTGGATTAATATAGAGTTGGAAGCTTACTACTCGCCCTGATATCTATATTTATAATATAGAGGTGGGAGGTTCACAGACTTTGAGAAATCTAGCCCGAAAATGCTGCGCCCAACATATATGAAAAGTTGTTCTGGTGCTGAACTAGTTCTGGTGCTTTAAAGTTATTAGCTTCACAGGTGGTATTTACCATCAACTAGAGCATCCTTGTCCATCACTTAAAGGAGTTGGGGAGTCCCTAAAAAACAAAATTTTATGCTTTACTCCAAATTTACAAAAAATCTCTTTTACGGGATTTATGGGATAACCCGAGGCTCGTTTTGACCTAGGAGGCCCAAATTTACTTCTGAATTCTTTTGGTTACTTCTACTATTTGTTAAAATAAAAACTTCGTTGCTAAAAAACTAAATTTATACACTCGAATTCGAATGAAAATACACGAAAAAAACAAGTTTTTAATAATTTTTTAATTAAGTATCGGTTTTGGCTTCGGTATAGGCCTTCAGGCATCGGCTCAAGTAATATGCTGCCAAGACGGGTACAGCCACAAGTTTTAATACTAAAAGTGCAGCCATTTTTTTTTTTAATTTGATAATGCTTAAAAAAAAGATTTGTAAATGCATCTGAAGGGAAGTTTTTTCGAAACATTTCTATAATTTTCGATTTCTTTGAATAATTTGTTTTTTAGAAAAAGTTACTTAATAATTGAAATAAAATTCTCCTAAGGAAAACCTCCCACATCCAGTTGAGATGCCACTCAAAATTCTAAACATACTTTTCAATTCGAACATTTTTCGCCCATGTTGAAAATAGTCAGAAAATAACAACAATTATCACTCAGTCACTCGCCAGTAACCACCATACACATGTCAATTGCTTATCAGAAATACGAAAGTGCATGTCGTTGTAGCAGAAGAAGAAGTATA
Source organism: Heteromyza rotundicornis (assembly GCA_951394025.1). Lineage (NCBI taxonomy): Eukaryota > Metazoa > Arthropoda > Insecta > Diptera > Heleomyzidae > Heteromyza > Heteromyza rotundicornis. The sequence goes on along the minus strand of OX596010.1, from coordinate 64,824,694 downwards.
GAATGTACGCATTAAATGCTACTCATTTGTAACCAAGGCACCTCGTGACGTATGAGTGACTTTCGATTAAATGTTGCACATGCAATACAACACAACATTTTCGAATATAGGAGCAGTAAAGTAAAGTGCCACACAAGAGCATAAAAAGCATAAAGCATATTCCGTGCATTGTTTTCTTGTTGTTGTTGCACTTCTTGTTGTGTTAAATCAACTGCGAGAAGAAAATGTGCCAACAACATTTTGCAAAACACACTTTTGCACACACACACACACACACACACACACACACACACCCGAGCACATGAAATGACGTTCTAGCAGCTGACACTGAAGTATAATTGTTTCTGCACCATTTTGAACATGATTGTTGTGTGTTCTTTTTTTTTAAGGGCGGGGGTGGGTGTGGGTGTGTGTATAGGGCTTGATCCGGGCATAGCTCTTCCTGGATTTCGTATCATACTTCACAGCTTCTCGTACGTGTTTTGAATACTAAAACTGCATATATTTTATAATACTTCCATTGTTTAGTTTGGCCGCTCCTCACGCTGCTTGCAACAAATTTAAGCAGAATGCAAGCGAGTTTTATATTACTTTGCTAAATAAACTATTACTGAATACGGGTAACTCTACTTGGAAGATCATAGTTTATTCAATTTTGTGTGTAGCCCCAAGTATTTCAGAAATGCATTTTCTATTACATTTGGCAGAAAAATAAATAAAATTAATTCTAAAATATTTCGAATAAATACCCTAAAATTTTATTGAATTCAAAATTAAATTGAATTTTATATCCTTTGATGAAAATAATGAATTATTTTAATACCAAGTAGTTTTTTCTAATACCTGTAACATTTCTCTTCCCTCTGTCAGCTTCGTATGGGCGATTTTCAAATGGATTTTTTCCAAACCATTTTAGGGGGCACCAATAATTATATTCCCAAAGATGCATCCAAATCGGATATCTGAAGACACACCGCAACTATTTAGGTTCAATATTAAAAAAAGGTGTTGGGTCCAGTGCAAAAAAAATTAAATAATTGAAAATGCTTTTCAGATCATTGTTCCCCTCTAAAAAATGCACATGATCGGGATAATAGATTCTGTAAGAGGGGGTTAAATAAAAACAGAGTAAAAAACAAGTTTTTTAAAATATAACCCTTTAACCGACTAAAAAGCAGAAAATAAATTTTCTTTAAATTAATTTCAGCAATTTCGATTTAAAATTAAGGGTTTTTGGGTACTTTCCTCCGAATATCATTGCAGGTTTTATAGTCGCCAAAAACCCTTAATTTTAAATCGAAATTGCTGAAATTAATTTAAAGAAAATTTATTTTCTGCTTTTTAGTCGGTTAAAGGGTTATATTTTAAAAAACTTGTTTTTTACTCTGTTTTTATTTTCCTCTTTTTTTTGTTTTTTTAAAAAAAAATTTTTTTCTCCCCCCTTTTCCCCCCTTTTTTCCCCCTTTTTTACTCTTTTTCCCGAATGCGAACCTAAGTAAAAAATTTCAGCCTTGTAGCTTACAAAATACGAAAGTTAGGTCTTTAAATTGGCTCCATCCCGCTCCCCTTTGCCCCCACACCCCCCTTTCCAAATGGTAAAAAATTTCATTTTGTCAATAAGAACTCACCTACCAAATTTCAACATTGTTGCTTGAAGGAATTGGAAGTTATGCCATGTTTAAAAAAAAAAAGTTTCAGTCTCCCCACGGCCCCCTACGCCTCTGATGGACCCCAAAATTTAATAGAATGCATTGTCACCGGAGTTCTATCAGTGTTCCAAATTTCAGCTCTCTAGCTCATGTGGAAGTGTATGAAAAAGCTCGCCGCAGATTTGAGGATATATATATATATATATATATATATATATATATATATATATATATATATATATATATATATATATATATATATAGTCCGCCCAAAGCAAGTTAATATAAGGGTTATAAAAAGAGTACCCGTGTGTCTGTCAGTTTTTCTGGGTCAACTGCTAAAACCGTTCAAATCGCATGTTTAGCATTTTGCATTTTTCCCTTGCACATAATAATCTTTCAAAAATACAGTTTTCATTGAATTTGGAATGTTATTTATGCATTTGATAAAGAAATTCTTAAATTTTTTTGTTAATTTATTTTTTTTTATTTTGGGAATTCCTTTTTTTGGTCCACCTTTTAGGGGGTTGTAACGAATGAAAATCGAAAAACTTACATTCTATGCTGGTCCAGTGTACATATTACGTATTGCCAACGTTAGTTCATTTCCATTTAACTGCCGCTTGGTAATTTTCAAATGTCAGACTATAAACGAGACTATATAAAAGTTCATTGCGTTGCAGTTTGAGTAAGGAAACGAAACGAAAGGATTCCCAGGCTTTAAACACATTTTTAGTGCCTAATTTGGAATTGCGGAAATTTCCAAGAAATCCATGAAAACATTCAATTATTGCACTCTCAAGGCTTCATACCAAATTTGAATTCTAGATAATTGCACAGCCGCAAGTACTGCACAGGCACCACTGCTATCGTCATAGCTTACCTTGGACTCAGTATGGCCTCCGGAGTAAATTTTTTTGTTATTGATACTCTTCGTAACTCACAAACTTCGTATGAAGTGTACTCAACTGCACTCAACTCCGACTCACTAACTTCGTTGGTTTTACTTTAGTTTTGATATGCTCACTTTCATGAGTGTTCAGTTTGACTTACATTTTTATTCTTAACTCAACTCAACTGAAATTGTTTTAACTTTTGCCAAAGTAAAACAATGAAATGACGTCATATGCGCCAGCACTGACCCCTCCTAACATCAACCAACGAGGAAACAACCTTGCTCGGCATTCGTTGAGTTGAGCTGAGCTGGGCTGAGTTGACTAGAGTAGAGTAGAGCGCATTTAATTTCATTATTTTACTCTTTACTCTCTCTCGTTTGGCTCTTTCGCTTAAACGTGATTTTTCACTCAAGCGCCTCATGCCTTTTTGGGTGCTTCCTTTTTCATGATTGTTTCTATGCTCATGTGTTTGTTATTATTCTTTTTGCTTTGTTATCCTTGTCGTTTTCCTATATTATCTTTTTCTCCTTTTGTTGCTGTTGCTGTTGCTATTGTTGTTGTTGTTGTTGTTGTTCCCGTGTAAATTAATTAAAAATGTATGAGAAAATAATTATGGCTGACCTTGTTTTCGCGTACGCTTTCTATGAATATTCGACGCTTATGCTTTGTTGTTGGCACTACGACTGCTCTCCCCCGCTTCAGTTGAGTGTTGGCATTTGTGTTGGCTGTCGGGTGATAGGCAGGACATTTTAGTAAATTGCGTTTGTTTGTAAGTGGAGTTGGTATGTTTGTAAATGGCATTTTGTTTGCTGGCAAAATATTTACAAAAGTGAAATGTGTGCTAGGAAAATATATGTGCATGTTATGTGCGATTATATGAGTGTGTGTGTGCATGTGTGTGTGTGTTGTCTTTAATAATGGGTGTGAACAGCGGGGCGTATACGTAATTTTTCCGAATCACAGTTCTCTGCAAATCATTGAGCGGAATTTTCAGGAACATAACTTTTACGCGTTTTTTAAGAAAAGAATTCCAACACTTCTTGCTAAAATTCTCACTCACACAAATAGTTATGAAGCTGTTTTCTGTTTAAACGTTACTTAAATTGTGAACATTTTTTCGTCTCCAAAAACTGTAATATTAATTACATTCAGGCCCTGAATTTGTTTCACATTTTATACATTTCATTTGGATATTCTGTAATGTTTCCGTATTTTCCCTCTAAAATCGTTTAATTTTGAAAATTCCTTATCGGACTTTTAGCTTCTGTCCGGTCTCATGTTGGTGGCCACCTTCTATTGACAAATATATTGGTGCGATTTACCATTAGAGCGGTCCGTTATTGGCTATGTCATTGTAAAGATTTTATGGCAATGATAATAGTTTTGGTTTGAGCGTAAAGCCGATTTCTATGCTCTTATGGTGGCATCCCAGTCGCACGAAATGTTTGTGAAATTAAATTTTGGCATTGGTAGAGAGCTTATGAATAAAGCGAATTAAAAAGTTGCATCCACAATAGAACTTTGCATTCGAATGAAATGCTGAATAGAAAACTAGATAACTTTAAAACCGAATTTTCAACGTCAGAAACAATTTGGCTCAACCTGGGTTTTCGAGAGACCTGGGTAACCGGTCGACCGACTAGCTCAAAACTCAGGGAATATATCGGGGCCAAACCCGGTTTAATAGAACTATGTGGGTTCGCCGCAAAAAAATCAAAAACTAAAATTTTTAAGTTTGTTTTTAAATTTTACTGCAAGACTTGTTTTAAAAAAATGTAATTACAAAAATTAGGAACTTTACATGTTGTGCAATGAAACTTGGACCGACTTTTACGCACATTTTTTAGCACAAGCCAAAATACGACATAATTGCCCGGGACCTCATGACCCCATTTCGGGTCTTCGGAAAAAAGTCCTTTATTTTGCATTGAGCGCCCCTATACGCTGTTCTAGGGTTAAAGTTGCCCCAAATTGTCCACCACCTTCGAAAGCTACTTTAGCAACAAATCGAAATGTTCATTACCATTTGGCGTTGTTTGTGCCTGAAGCTTGTTTTATTGTTGTTACTGCACGCAATCATATAAAATGTCCAATTATGAACCCATATAATTACCACGGCTGTTCGGTGTGACATCCTTCCATCCAGCCTGCCTTCCTACCATCCGGTCGACGTTTCATGCGTTCATTCGAAAAAAATATCATTATCCTAGTTGAACTCAATTAATTTGTTGTGAATTTCTGCGCTCCACCTACGCCATTAAATACCCGAGCGCGACTCTCAACTCCATGTGAACACCTGATACTGACTGGGCCGCGTCGGCCACCCGGTCGTATGGGTAATATTTATTTTTATTTTTATTTGCCTTGGCAGTAATTGCATGTTTTAAATTTTGTTGCATACTGTCGGACCCTCGTATGTGCGTGCTCTTCATGTTATATTTATACTGCGCGGAGTGCCAAGGGAGCGGGTCTCGCATAGCGTCTGCATTTGGTTAACTGCATTAATGCGTATAAAATTATGACAATTTAATATTTAAATTGAAATTATCATATTTATTTGGTACGTGACATGTTTGTGCATTTACATTGTTTTATTGGCATTCTTTCTTTTATTTATACTTACTTACTAATTTATTTAATTTTAATATTGTTATGACGTTTTATTATTATTTTATTTTATTTTAATTGTGCATGTCCTTAAGTTTTAATTTGACACAATTTGCTTTTCTCTTTTTTCATTCCTTTCTTTTCTTTTCTTCATTGTTATTGTAATTGCTTGCTGCCTGTGTATTTTGTTGTTGTACTGCTTTATTTGTTTGTGCCGTTGACTATTTGAAAACTACTGTGCCTGTCTGCCTACCTGCCGGGCCGCTTGTCTGATTGCTGCTGCGTCTCTTGGTCTTCGGTCCGAAAATGTCCTGTTGCATTTGCTAAAAAAAATCTCAAATAAATGTACTTTAATTGTCGAACGCGTTTGGCACAATACTGTGTTGTTGTTCTTTTGCTGCTGTAGCATTTTGGAAAGCAAAATAAGGTTTGTTGTACTTGTATTTGTTGTATTTTTATTTTATTTTTTGTTTTGTACTCGCTTGTTTAGTTAATGACTGTTTTTAAGTTGTCCTATGTGGATTGTCAAACCAATTCAGTGGCGAATGAAATGCCAAATTCCTGAACCGGATTTAAGTGTAATTTATATTTAATTTATTCAAATGTTTCTTTTTTGTTTAATTCATTGTAAATAGTCGACGTATAAATCAATTCATTGCAAATTGATTAAGCACGGCTTGACGCAATATGTTTTTTTTTCCTAAAGTTCCCTTGAGTGTATTTTTTTAATGTAGTTTGTACCAAATGGTTTGTATTACAATATATGCATACTTTTGGTACTAATTGCATACCCATATGCTGCCCCTGTTAATACATATTATCATAAGTCGCCCACCAGCCCGCATTTGGCTGCAATTGCGTTTCAAAGCAACTCACTACTTTCCGTTAGATATTCGCTTCATTGCCTGTTTGCATTACATTACAAATGCAATCATTTTTGTAAAGGGGGAAGCGCCAGAAAGAATCAAATAAACTCAAAGACAAACTGTCGTCAAAAATATATCAAATAGAAATCAAACAAACGTTGACGCAAAGGAACTTAATAACTTGGTTTTTCTTCCCTTCCCGCCCCGCCATATAACAGACAACAGTCGCTGCTCTCGGACGAACAAGCCAAGGAAGTCGAACAGATACTCTCAGCTGCACCCTCGGTGGGAGTGGCCGTTGCTGCGGTGGTCGCCACAGCTACATCGCCGACGAGTATTAAGAACCTCATTGAAGAGGAGGGATCATCATCATCACCGCAATCACCCATAGTGTCCGGTGCCCGCCATAGCACCGACGGCAAACAGTCAACGCAGTCAACGGATAGCATAAATAAACAGATCAAAGAGTCAAGGCAAACGCAAGTGATTGCAACTGCTGCTCAAGGCGTCACTGATGTTAATGAAGACAACGAAGACGAGGATGATGATGACGACGACGACGACGACGAGGATGTTGATATTGTAGGAATTGGTACTGCACCCACTGCCATCAATTTAAACTATACCAAAGCCAATACAACCACTGCGTCAAGGGCCAACGACGACGACGAACCCGAATGGCTGCGCGATGTGCTCGAAGCACCCAATCGTAGTCTTGAGAATCTTCTAATTTCCCGTTGTACTATAGCCGATAGACCTGACGGCAACAGTAGCAGCAGCACCAGTGAAAAATATTCCGAAACCAATTTGGTTACGGCGTCCAAAGTAGAGACGGCCTACGACGAAGCCAATAACAGCACAATCTTCATACAACAACAACAACAGCAGCAGCAGCAACAACAACAACGCCAGCTGCCATCGCCCACGCGCCAACAAGATCTGCTAAATCAGACATTCGTGCAAGAATCCTTACACGAATCCATTGTGTCCGTTGAGTCCACCCAATCGGATGTGACGCTCAACCAGACCACAACCATCGATGACAGCATTATTTCCAGCAAACATAATTCAACATATTCGTTAGGAGGTGACGGCGATCAGATTTCGATCAATACCACCACAAGTACCACAGAATTAGACGATTCACAATTTTACATACCCGAGTATCCTCCCGTGCGCAGCAAGGAAGTTTACGTGGAGTCGGGCGTGCACTACTTTGAAGATGGCAACTTTTGGATGGAAGTGCCAGGTGGGTGTAACCCAGACCTCTTCGATACTTTCCTGACATAGTTTAATTACCTTCTCCTAATTGTAGGTCTTCTAGACTTTGATGACGACGAACTCTCCTATCCACCCATACCCGTGAAGAAGAATACGAAAATACGCTTCAGCTCTGGACCCATTCAGGTTTTCTCTACATTTTCCGTTACCGATTACGATCGCCGCAATGAAGATGTCGATCCCGTTGCCGCCTCGGCGGAATACGAGCTGGAGAAACGTGTCGAGAAGATGCACGTTTTCCCAGTGGAATTAATGAAAGGTCCCGAAGGCTTAGGTTTGAGTATAATTGGCATGGGCGTTGGCGCCGATGCGGGCTTAGAGAAACTAGGTATTTTCGTCAAGACAATCACGGACAACGGGGCTGCGGCACGCGACGGTCGCATTCAGGTGAGTTGAAATTTTCAAGTTTTAATGGCGAAGTGCAATTCGTGAAAAAATCATGCTTCAATTAAAACTTTAAAATTTACTCAGGTCAACGATCAAATCATCGAAGTCGACGGCAAGAGTTTGGTCGGCGTTACCCAGGCGTATGCCGCTTCAGTGCTGCGCAACACTTCCGGTCTAGTCAAATTTCAAATAGGTCGCGAGCGTGATCCGGAAAATTCGGAGGTGGCTCAGCTAATACGCTTGAGCTTGCAGGCAGACCGCGAGAAAGAGGAGCGTCTAAAGAGGTGAGGCGGTTCTGTGAACGTGAATGTGAATTGCTCAATAAATATATTTCATGTATTTCCTTTTATTTGTGAGTAGACAACAGGAGGAGTATCTACGTCGTACTCTCGACTACTCTGAGGACTCAACGCAGCCCGTTTCAGCGAATTCCAGTGTGTGCGAGGGTCCCTCGAGTCCCGTGCAAGTTGAACATCCGATGGAGGTCGAGGCCACACACTCGCAAGAGGTCGAGTCGCTCAAGAGGCTGCTGCAGGAGGTATGTCCAACGCATTTTACTAAGTCTATTTTTTTCGAATTGACAATGAAATGTTTTTATTAATGTGTTTCTTTTTATCGAATTTCAAAATTTTTACGTGGATTGAAAAATTGTATAATTACGATTAATGTAATGCAGCATAAAGCGGTAATTGGATAATTTGTTTTCTAGAAAAATCATGTTATTCCGTTTTTCGTTTCTTCGTTTTTTTTTTGTTTGTCAACTTTTAGCTTGTGTTACAATGTTAGCTTTAAGGCTGTGTTCTAATATTAGAACTTCACTTAAAATTCAGCCCAAATTCGATATGGAAAAGTCTAAAGTTTTGAAATTCAAATGATAGCATTGGAACATTTCAAAATGCCAAAAGCGGCATTCATGAATCTTCCGAATTCTAGTGAAACTTTTGTTGTTCGAATTGAGAAGAGACAGAGACCCAGAGACATTGTCGTTATGAAACTATGGAGTATTCCGTTGGGATTAGTTTGTTTATGGAATACAGCCTTCTTTGACATTTTCATATTTATTATATTTTTCAGTTTTTCTGTTTTTATTTATTTTATTTAATTCGTTTTTTTTCGTTTGAAAACAATTTTATTTTAGAGTGAAATGAGTTGCCTTTTGAAAGACGACATTGTTCAAAACCTTAAGCGAAAGGTGGGTCTGTCGTTTACCATTTTGTCTCACTAACTCTCCTGTTGAAACCTGCTAATAGAATAACTCTTTTAACTTTCTCAAATATACTCACACCGCATGTACTCGTTTCAATGTTACCCCACTAATGCTAAACTGTTGTGTTCAAATTCCCTTTTAATTCAATTGCACCACATTTCCTTCCGCCCCGCGATTAGCTCGTCAAATTGGAAACAACGGGCAACGAGAATGAATTGCTCAGCGAACGTTTGCGCCAAAGCGAACGCGAATTGGTCAACATCAAAAAGGAGGCGGCCAATCTGCAAAATATGCTGCAACAGTCGCAGGGCCAATACATGGCGCTGGACAAGAAATACAACAAGGCGAAGCGTTTGGTGCGCGAGTACCAGCAACGTGAGGTCGATATGTGCCATCGCGAGGAATTCTATCAGCAGTTGTTGCAGGAGAAGGACACCGAATACAATGCGCTGGTCAAGAAGTTAAAGGACCGTGTTATCAACCTGGAGCACGAGCTGCAGGAGACGCAGCGCAAAGGCGGCTTCCCCGTTGGCCTGCCTTACGACAGTGCCACGCTGAAGTTGACGCCGCAAATGATGCGCAAGGCCCCGCCCAAGCCGCTCTTTCATAAACTGGAAACCGAACTGTCCGACACGGAAATTTCGGATCTGTCACCGGATGGTGAGGGCGTCAAGACCGCCACCGTAGAGCGAAAAGTACCCATTAAGGATGAACTGGACGCTGCCGTGCCGCAGCACGAGCTGTTGGACAATTCGGTCAATAAGACGAAAATTGATTTGGGTGAGTTTGAGTCTTTGAGTTGAATTGAAGCTTCGTTTTTAGCTAGCTTTGCATTTAGTTTCGTTCCTATACTGGCGGTTTTTCTTTGTACAAATTAAGTAACGGATCGCAGAATGGGAAAAGGGAAAGAAGGAAGAAATCCTTCAACCAATTTCAAGTGGACGATTTTAGAAAGTTCGTCAGAGTGTAGCATTGAATGTTCAGTGGCAGTGTGAGCTATAGCTATAGTGCAGTGAACATTCAAAATACTGTTTCCCATGCTGAACATAAAAAAAAACGTTTGCATAATAGACGCTAATAAGTATCAATAGAAGAATTGCCAGTAGATTTCTCTCGCACTTTGCCCAAATTTACATTTTTGTTTTGTTTTTTATTTTGTTTTTTTTTTCGTTACATTTGCATCATAATCATTATAATCCTCATTACCATTACCGTCCTGTACATTCCCCATTAGCCTGTAGTTAGCCATGCCTCTTATAATTTTTGAGTTGAGTTTTAATTGTATTTCGTACATCTTTTTCTCTTTGTGTCCTGTTTGCTGACGTTCTTTTGTTGTTCGTTATTCGATGTGCTTTTGTCTATTTGCGCCTCACACAAAACTCGTTCCCGCCTCTGAATGCGCCACGCCCCTGCCGTTCCATTGCGTGTGCTGCGATAATACGCGGTACTGCTGATGGTGCTGCTGCTGCTCACCACTTTTCATTTACTCACTCATAACCAATACACCAACCAATTGTATGTAAAAATCTAAAAGCTTCCCGTGGTGGTTTAGCCAATCGCCAGCTGCCCTCATCCACCAACTCCAGCAGCACGACCACCACAGCCAACAATAGTGTAATCGCTACGACCAACAATACAACCAGCAATTGCACCATTAACAACAATAACAACGCCAAACGGAGTCTAAGCAACAGCAGCTCCGATTGCGCTCTCGATGACAGCGAAGATGAAGATGGTCTCAATGTCAGCGTACACACGCACGACACTAACCTCTCGAACCTCTCCAATGGCACTGCCAACAACACCACCACCACCAACAATCACCAACAACAGCACCTCCAGCACCACTCCTCCTCCATCAATGGACATCATCATGTAGGGACGGCAAATGCCGGCACCACCACCGCTATCCTGCTCAACTCTACCTCGTCCTCATCAGCCTCCTCCACAGCAGCGGCCGTGGCTGCCGCCGCAGTGGCCGCCGTCTCACGCGAACAGCAAATAAATCAGCTGTACGCGCAAGTGCACAAGGACCACAAGACCACAACCAGTGTACCCACCCACTCCACCATCCCGAACATCTTCAAGACCGCACTCGGCTCACCCGCCGATTGCGTGGCCGTGGGCGGTGGCGGTCTAAACGATTTCCACCGCGGCGGCATGACCACCTTTGGTACCAGTAATCGCGATCTCAATAGTTCGTACGATTCCATTCTAGGATCGAACGACAAACTCTCGGAAAACGAGCAATCGGAGCAGTGGATGTATCCGAGTCGTCGACGTGTGGGTCCCACAGGGGCCATTATCAGCGGCAAAGTACCGCCCACCTCGTTCACGGAGCAGCTCAATCAGGCCTTGTCCGAGCGAGAAAGGTAATGCGACAAGGACACACTCTTGAGGGAAATAAATAAATCTTATACACAAAATCTGTCTTCTTTGATATTTCTTTAAGGAGACTCGGTGATGGTTCATCTCGACATTCCAGCGATGATTACACCGAAATCAACAAAAGCCAAAGCGCTGCCGCAATTAATTGCAAAACGCTGATTAACGAAATACGCCAAGCTGTAAATGAGGCTCAACCCAAAGGTGACACTTTTTCGCCATGGTTTCTCCATGTTACCATAGCCCTAATATCGTAGAACAATTCTTTAAATTTTTAATTTCTCGCTAATTAGTAATTCGTGTAGTTACATACTTTGACTATAAATTAGCCAACAGTTAATTGCATCCCACGTAAAATGGAATTTTCTGTGCAGAAAAATCCATTCAACAATTCAAAGCATTCATTCATTACTAACCGGTTTTTTTTTCTCTTCAAATTATTATATTTTGTAAGTTTACAACCACACATAATTATAATTACCATTTTTGCCATATTTGAGTGTTTACATTTTCAATGTTCTGCTGCTACCATTTCTCAAATGCCTTTAAAGTGAATGTTATTTCTAAAAAAAAAACAACAACAAATGGTTTGTTCTTTTTTCATTTGTTTTCGTATTTTTGTTTCTTTTTCTTGTTCTATTTTTCCCATTTCTCTTATATATTCATAACTATCTATCGCTGGCTCATATGTGCAATTGCGGCGATGGTAACGATTACACTAACAACAACAACAAAATAAAATAAAATTTACGATTTTCTTTATATTTCATTAAAAACAAAAATTTAAAAAACGAAAAAACATTTTGAAAAAAATGGCCACCCTACACAAAAACAAATCAGTTAAACAAGTTGTACCTCAATCCCTCTCCCCACCTGGCACAGTACCATGGCAACAGCAGCAGCCATCCGCGCACGCCACTGGGCCGCCCTCGCCGACGAGCATGTCGTCCGGCTGCTCTTCGCCCGGCTATTCGCCAAGTCGAGGCCTGGACTTGAGCGGTTCGAGTAGTAGCTTTTCGGATCGTAAGGCCGCAGCAGCAGGCTACAATTACAAAGGCGGACCCGTACATGAGTGGACCAAGGACCAGGTGTGTAGAAAAACAAATCCAACTGGCCGTTCAAACTAACCTCACATTTCGAAATTTGTTTTTCATTTCAGGTGGGCCATTGGCTTATGGGCATCGAACTGGAACGTTACATTCCCGTCTTCAAGGAACACAATGTCGAGGGCGGCGCTCTGCTAACGCTCGACTCGAAGGATTTCAAGACCCTGGGCGTTTCCGGCGACGACAAGCACCGCTTGAAACGCCGTCTCAAGGATCTGAAGGCGAGCATCGAAAAGGAGCGCAAAGACCAGGAACGCGAACGTCGCGAACGCGAAAAGGCTATACGAAAAGCAGAGAAAAAAGCGGCCAAAAAGAAATAGAATTAACAAAAAACTATACATAAAAAGAGTTTTAAAAAAAATCTTATTGTTAAGCAAAACCAAAAATATGTTAAAAACGCGTAAGTGTGTTGATCTTCTTTTTGAATCACAGTAATTTAATATCGTTTCAACACTTATCATCTATCGTACTACTAGTAAAGGAATACTAAGTAATTTATTATAACAGCAAGTAGCATTAAGCAATAAGTATGATGGAGGAGATCGAGATCTTTAAGAATTCTAATATTAAAAAAAAATACCCATAAGAGTAAAAAAACCTAAATAATTTAGGCGAGTGAATGCCGCAAAAATAGTTGAATTGACTATTATTATAATCCCGCTAAAGAAAAAACAACAACAACATGCATACACAACACATACACAATGGACTGATTTTATGATTAATTTAAATGAAAAAAAAAAGAAAGAAAAATGAGAAAAAACAAAAACAAACATTTTTAACTTATTCTAAAGTAAACTAACACTATTTAAAGAAAATTTACAAGTATCTTAAATTAAAATTTTAATCGAAATGAAATGAAATGAAATTAAGCAAAAGTAACCTAACACTTAACAATTGAACTCTTCAACATCTCGAACGTAAGCAATTAACACACACACACACACACACACACACACACACAGTCACACTTTAATACTTTAAAGGCAGAAACGCCCATTTGAATTGTATTTGCATTTGTGTGCGTGTATTGTCGTCGTGTCCCAGTACTTAAGTGGCAAATGAACTAAAACAACAAGTCAGCTTAGCATGCAACTCAAAGTAGTCTCAACACACAAAAAGAAAAAAACCACAAAAAACAAAATGAATCTGTATCTCCGTTTGGTTTATTTGCATTGTATTGTCTAAGTATTTGTTGGGTCGTGTATGCAAGTGTGTGGCTTTTGTGTTTTTCATTTCTACTTAATCGTTTAACTTAACTTAAGCTGTCTGTAGCTTACTAGTTCATAGAGGCATCCATTATTATCATTTAAGGACGTACTCATTGTGCTATGAATTGTAATCTGAATTAGTTTTGAAGTTAAACTTTCTTAAGATTTAAGTGATGAGTTTGGGAAACTCTGGCCCCTTCTTTTTTCAACTGCATTTACACACAGCAATATTTGTTTAATTTAATTTAATTTATTCTTTTTTTTTTTATTATAATTTTATTTACATTTTTATTTATTAATTGTATTTAATTTAGTGCAAATTTGTATAAATACGTTGAATTATTTATGCTGAAATAAAAACAAATTGGAATTTACTTACAACGATTTGAAATTGTCAATGTACATTTTTTCATGGAACGATATAGAGATCGTTTGTGTGTACAAATTTCAGATTATCCCGGTCCATTTCTTTCTGTCGAATGTCAAAAGTGGTTAATGTTGCCCATTTATTGATAGCTCATTTGCGTAATTTTCTTCTGGGTTCGATCGGCATTTAGTAAGTCAGTGGTTAGAGCATGTGACCCCCGAGGCAGCATCAGACAAAATGTCTTGGGGCCGTCAGATAATTAGGGGCAGTCTATTTGGAATTACTTTCGAAGTTTTGAGAATGTTAACTTGTCTACTGGAGCCCTTTCGTTAAGTGCCTATCGCGAAAATAGCTGTGGAAATTTGACCTGCTCTACGAACTTTTTTCCTGGGAGCTATACAATTTTTTTGAAATCCAAAAGCTTGCGCTAAAAAAATTCCCCTGAATATTGAGAATTGTTTGCAAAGTGGAAACGGAATTTAATAAAATGTACATCCTTACCAAAACCTGCAGGAATTTCTTTTACAAAAATTGACCCGTTTGCAGTTTTTAAAACAAATTTTCAAGTCAATGAGTAGTGAATCGCATTGGACAAACGCCAACAAGATTCTCAGTTTTTGTCGTAACGAAAGTAGTGGAAATTCGATTTTAGGAGAGTAGAAAGGGGGAATAGATATAAATAAAATAGATTTGTAGAAAGAGTAGTAGTTTTGCATCGTATGAAACTCACCGAAAATTTTGAGGAGTAGATTACATGCAAAAGCAGTAGAATATACCTTGAGGGGAATAGAAAAAATTAATTACGAAGTAGAGTAGTAGAAATTTAAAAACAAACACGAGAGTGAGAACCGGAACGCCCATTAGTACTTGTACTTGACGACAACATAGTAAAAACTATTGAAACCAACTACAAAGAATGCAAAGAGAAACTCTACGATTCTCATTGGCAAATCGAACATTTTTTCATAGTTATCAATCGGAGTTTCCAAATATATAGAAATTGAAATTATTTTTTTTAATAATTATTATAATCATATTCAATATTCAATTCTTAATATAACCAAAACAAAACAAAACAAAACAAAAAAACACTGGCGATCCCCATTGCCGGTCTAGTGCAACTTCACCGCATGTGCATTACGCGCCATACGCTAGTACTGAATGTCTTAGAAAAGCTTTCGAAAAGCTCGCCTATAAAACAGTGCCACAAACCAGCAAAACATAAACTAAAGGAAAATATATATTTTTCGTTTTGTTTTTTTTTATTTGTTATTACATATATGGAAAGACTTTTTTTCGTTTTGATAGACTTTTTCAAATGCAAAAAAAGCCTTAAAATTGATTACAGAGTGAAAGTCTCTTTGAAATGCAACACTGTAACGAATCAATGTTTTCACATCCAAAATAGAGAAAAACAAAACACGTTCGTGCCTTTCTTTGCGAAAAACCGTCCCGTTTTATATCGTTGACATCCTTTGCGATGCCATTCAAGAATCTCAAAATTGTCGCAACATCATATCCTTGAGGTATGCCATTTCATTAGGATGTCTCTCATCCTTAGGATGCCTTTACGAGTTTTTGCTTAAAAAACCATTTGTTCTCCTTTACCCATAAATAACGATTCGTCTTAAATTAGTAATAAAAATGATTGATAACATGAAAAAATGTTCGAGCATTCTTAACTTTATATGGCAGTAGGTTAAACTTGATCTTATCTTTGGATGTCCGCAATGGCTTAAATTCGTTTACAATATTTAATCGTCATTGAATATGTTGAGTCACTCGTCTGTCTACATGTAAGCAATGGTTGTATTATCAATTATTTCACATATCACATTTGAGGTATATTTTCATCGGATGTACTAGTCTTTAATCAGTTCATAATAGTGTGTCCATTTTGGATGATTCATGATACCCTACAACATATGAGGTAAGGCCTTATTCACATTGGTCGGCAGTTTGTTACGTCAGTAGCGAGTCGTGATGGGTACTTGTGTAGAAAAGTATGTATACTCTTGATTAGCATGGAAAACTGAACCGATCTAGCCATTTTCGTCTTTCCGTCTGTCTTACACAGGGCCAATTAACGAATCAAGTAAAAAACAGCTGACTAAAAGTGTAGTTTTTTCATTTAAAACAAACGCCAGATAACCACAGTATGTAATGATAAAAAAAACTGTATTTGAACCACACATAATTTACTAAAAATCGGAAAAACATTTAAAATCAAGTCGACTGTGGTGGTTGCGAAATTCCACTGAGTTTTTGTTACAAAGTGAAAGTGATTGCAAACATTTTTGGGCTGCCATTTTGTATGGAAGGTAGGCATGTTTCTTATCTAATGTGGCCCATTTTGAATACCACGAAAAAAGAAGTCAAAAAAGTGGAATACCAAAAAATTAAATTATTAGCTCACTGCTAGATTGGTCTTTGGGCCCATTGTAGTATTTGTCCGCACCATAGCGGTCGCTATTTCCGAGATATAGACTTCAAGTGCTTACTTTACATTTTTTCACCTCCAAACTTGGATTAAGTTCAAGAATCCAAGGAGACAAGAAACTTTTTTTCTGGACTCGTTTGGAAATGTTTGGAAACTGATCTTAGACAGGGCCCGAGGTTCCAAAATACCTTATAAATGGGTCAAAATGGGGTCTTCAGACCAAAATTTTTTTAAACCCAGGGCTCTTCTAAAAATTCTGTGAGAGTATTTTAGCATTCGAAATTCAAGATGACGGATCCAATATGGCGGCCGAAATGTCAAGTTATCATTCCCATTTTTTCCTAGTTGTTTCCCCTGTCGTTTCCGGCTATTTATTGTATAAGTTTGTTTAATTTCCATTTCATTATGGTCCGTTTCCACTTCTTTCCGATTTCATTTTCATGGTCAGAGAAGTTGTAGGGTTGTAAGTCGGACAACTAGCGCAAACCGGACCATTGTGATTTCCATCGAAATTTGGATTCTACACACAAAAAAAAGTCGGTAAATCTTACCGATAAAGACAATTAAAAACGCTCCAACCCTCCAATGTTGGTACGTTTAACCGATGAGAAATTTGTGAAAAATTCACATTTAATGAAAAATTGTGGTAAAAGAACTTACAACAACATCAACTTCTTCGATTATTGTATGTCGAATTTCGGTTAATCTAACCAATTCAGGTTTTTCATATATTTCAATAAGTTGTTCGGGTTAGAATTTGTTCGGAGAACAAATGATTTGGAAAGAGGGGTTACTGTCTTATTCTTCTTCTTCTTCTTTGATTCCTGTCATATGTTCAGAAGCATGGGGCTACCATCGGAAATGCATAATTGTGTTTGCTTCTAAAACTGGGGTTTGGTTGATAGAAATTGCATTTAGTATTCAAACTTCTCTGGGGTCTTCAACAATTCGAGGTTGAAGTCAATTTGGTCCTTTCATAAATTTTATAAGATTTCCAACTTCATTGCGATTTCAGATAAAATAAAAAAAATTTGTAAAAAAATTGCATAAATACAGCGACATTTTTCAACAATTCTTGTTTTGTATAAAAGTATTTTTTTTTGGTTTTGTTAAATTTTTTAATTTTTTTTTTGTCGTATATGTTTATGACAGTTTTTTTTTGCTTTTTTAGCTGGATAATTTTTTTTTTTTTGGTATGAAAAGAAAATATTACTTTGAAAAACAAGTAAACAAAAAGAACAAAGCTATTTCGAAATTTGCCAGATTTGTCGTCAGCAACTCATTCTGTTTCGACTGCCGATCTCATTGTATTTAAACATACTATTTATACTTTCGCATATGAGTAAAATTGCTTGTGAATTATAACCTTTTTTTGAAACCGAATTCAAATTTTTCTACTAACTATACTGAGAGGGAAATATTTCAAAATTGAACGATTTGGTTTTTAAAATGGAGCTTTGTACCGATTTGTTCGATTTCAAAACACAAATTTTAAAACGCAGTCATTAAATTTTAAAACAATGTACTAAAATCTAATTTAAAAATAAACTCGTTAAATTTTTTTTTAAATTGAAAACAATAGCATGAAATTGTTTTCAAATTTGATAAATTTGCTTTCAAATTGGTTTTTAGCGCAAAGTTTTAAAATTTAATGATTGCGTTTTAAATTTTTTTTCAACGCACGTGTTTTAAAATTAAACAAATTTGTTGTAAGCTCTATTTTAAAAACCAATGCACTAAATTTTTCTTTCATATCCAATTGTTTTACTCTACATTTTTTTATGATATCTAATTATTTGGGTCTTGTAAGTAGTCTAGACCAGAGAAATTATATTTATATTCCTCGTTGACAAAAAGCAAGAGGAAGACCTTATGAACATTCTCTGTAAGTATAGGTGCTCTGGTCTAGACAAAGGTCTTCTTGAGAGCAGACATTTTCGAAAAGAGCTCAAAAATATTTATTGTATACTTTTAGGAACTATAAGTCTACTGTTTAGGACAAACGCATCAAAGTGAAAATGTAAAATTTGTTTCTTTGAATTTACATTGAAAGTAAATTAAATTAGACTATTTTTTATATCAGTTTTCATATTATATAAATAATTTAAAATTTTTTTACTCCCTCTTTTACCATTATACATAATTGAATATCTAGCTACACCCAGAGAAAAAACAACCTAAAATCTAAAATAACCACATTAAGTAGAAACGGTCATGACAGTCTGGTAAAGTTGGAAATTTTAGAAACAACTACGAACAAACTTAACTATAAAAATAAACAAATTTATTTTAAAGTTGTTCTCCGATTATTTCAAAAATTCTCCAATTTACATTCAGTTTGCAACTTTGTTTCAACGTTGACAATTGTTATTTTAAGTTTTCTTCACTTTATTCCAACGTTGTTTTCATTAAGTTGAAAAAATGCAGGAGTAAATACGATCGTACTTGATTTTACTATGTGTTTTTTTTCTGAGTGTAGGTACTATAAATAAACATATTCAAAATAGTAAGTAGGCACTCAAAACACATATAAAAATAACAGTTATTCAAGAAAAAATTCAAATGTAGTTCAGTATGTACAATGCATTAAAACTATTCAGCAAAATGTATTCAATTAAAAATTAAGTCCAAAAATAAAAATTATCTATAAATCAATCAAGGCGAAGGTGTGTTCTTAGTTAACTAATTCTCCGCCGGATTTCGTGGTTCAACTATCTGCTTATCCAATCACTAATTGACTAAGCACTGTGAATTCGGGCCATAGGAACAGGCGAAGGGGGGAGCAACAAAGTGCAGATTTCCGCTCTACTCTCGCTGTAATTCCCCATTCTATGGCCCACAAGTTGCACTTTCTGCAATGCCCACATTGCGCTCGCTAATATGCATGCATTCGAGAAGTTTCCTTATCAGCTGAAGTAGATGCTTGTCAATAAATCGCTGGTATAGCAACAGCCAATGCACATAATAAACTCAAACACAAAAGAAAACAAAAAATTTCAATATTTTCCATTCACAATCAATTGGGATGTGTTTGTTGACGTTCTTGGAGAAAGTCCGCTCAGGTAGTTTCGTTTTAATTTGCCTTCAAATTCTAGTGGTGTTGCAACTTGTAACTGTCTCAGGTAACGGCTCTTGCCAGTGGTCAGTTAGTGGAAAATTTGAAATTTTTTTTTGTTTTTCTTTTTAAACACACAGGTGCTTAGTGGGTATGGAAAATTCCACTTGACTCTTCGAGCAGTTGTATATTTGTTAAGAGAATTCTTCAATAAGGACCTTTAAGGACCACCAGCAAGATTTCTTGGAAGGGAATGACAACGTTTTTAAATATCATTTAGTGAAATATCTATGTAATCATTTTTTCTCATATGTGACGTGATGACTTTGTGTGACATCATTATTGCATCATCATTTTTACATATCATTTTACGCAAACCCATGCCATTCGAAGAACGTTTTGAAAGAACTAAAAGCAATTTCCATTGAAAGGAGTTGAAACATCAGTTTTTTCTAATTGAAATGAAAGTACAAAAATGCCGAACCCCTGCTTTAGGAATTAGTTAAATTTTGCAGTCCTTCTTATACAAAAGCACTTGTATTATTAAGAGAATTAAATGAAATTATTAAGAGAAGAAAATGAAATCGAAAATAAAAGGAAGAAGGTTCACGAAAACAATTTCAATAGAAACAACAACGAAAACAATTAAAATCTTGTTATTTATTTGCTGTCAAAATATTTGAATCTTTTCGGAAAAACAATACGACAAAAATGACCGACATGCTGCAATGGAAAAACAACAAACCAGAGCTCACGAGACGTATTGACTGGGAACGAACGTGCAACAAATACACATACTATTAAATTTGATTCAATTGTTTCGCCTGAAATCTGATCGCGGTTGGTTTATACTAGGAATTAATTTCCGTACGTTCGGAATTATTTGATTACCCGGTAACAACGTGCAGAATCAACAAATCCAATTGTCAAAATAATTTCCAAAAAAATATTTTGTATTTGTAATTAAGTGATGAAATACTTTCAAACGATTGCACTGCGAATAGTATGGAAAAATCTGCTCAGTGATTGGCAATTGCAAAAGTTTGAAAATAACTGAAATTACTCGGATCCTATTTGTATACCCTACACCTCATGAGTTATGGGTATATTCACTTTGGTATGATGTTTGTAACACCAAGAAGGAGGCGTGTCCGCTATAGAAAACCATATATATTCTTGATCACCGAGCCGATAGGCTTGGTAGGTAATGCCCTTTTTTATACCCCCACACTCACTGTGGCAGGGTATACTCACTTTGTCACAACGTTTGTAACGCCCATAAGGAGGCGTGTCCGGTATGGAAAAGTATATATATTCTTGATCAGTATCACCTCCTGTGGATTTAGCGATGTCAGTCTGTCTGTCCGTCCGTCTGTCCGTCCGCACGATAGCGGTCGCAGTTTTGGAGATATCGACTTGAAACTTTAGGTACATGTTTTTCTCGTGAATACTGAGATCAAGTTCGAGAATCAGCCAAATCGGACAAAAAGTGGGCGTGGCTCCCATACACCCAAAAAAAAGGTAAAAATTTTTTATTGTTGTATGCGATTGGAAATGTTTAGAAACGTATTTTTGACATGGTCCGAGGTTTCGAAGCCACATATATAAGGGTCTAAATTGGGTCTTGAGACCAATTTTTTTTTTTTTGTGGATTTAATTGGAAATTTTTAGAAATGGATTTCGGACATGGTCCGGGCTTTAAAACCACCTATAATTGGCTCAAAATAGGGTCTTGAGACCACATTTTTATATGTTCGAGGTACTTCTTCCTACTGTGTGGGGGTATTTCAACTTCGGTATAGCCGAAGATAGTCCACTCTCTAGTTTTAATTATTTTAAGCTGAAATTTATTTTAAGGCTAAATAAATAATAATAATAATAATTCTTGGTCAGCGCACCCAGAGAAATCTTCATGTATTTCACTTAATACAATGCATGTTATATTCACATTAAAAACATTTGTATGCAAAACAAATTAAAAAAATGTACATGCATTTTTTTACACGAGATTTGTGTTAATGTAGCACTAATAATTTTTGGTAATGTTGCATTTGAATACGTATTTTTTGTCA
Source organism: Heteromyza rotundicornis (assembly GCA_951394025.1). Taxonomy (NCBI): domain Eukaryota; kingdom Metazoa; phylum Arthropoda; class Insecta; order Diptera; family Heleomyzidae; genus Heteromyza; species Heteromyza rotundicornis. The sequence goes on along the minus strand of OX596010.1, from coordinate 64,803,165 downwards.
TTCAGTTTCCTCAGTAATTCTCAAAGGAGTTATAATAATATATGATAGTAACAAGCATGTGGGGGTAAGAAAAATAACGAGCTTGTTACCTACTTATTAGCAGGTAATAATTTTTGTTACCCCCTTGTAACCGAGGAGGTTTCAACATGATCTAATGTTGTTCCAACTATAATTCATGTAAATTTAACGTGTGTAATATCGTGTTAACAATGCGTCATGTTAATCTAACAATAATTCGTGTTAATTTAACCACTTTTTTCATTCAAAATTCTTGTTAAATCAACAAGTCATGTAAACTTAAGCCGATTTTTAACGTTAAATTAACACTCCATCTCATGTTAAATTAACACTTAAAAATCACGTTGCAATATAGCTTCATGTTCACGAACAACCTGATATATCGGTTTGAAAAATATTAACCGCAAACTTGCTTAAAAATTGGTTAATTCAACATGATTTTTTCTCTGGGTACGTCACCTGAGTTGATTTAGCCCTATCCGTCGGTCCTTCTTATTTTCTTGTAAACACTATTGCAGGAGCTAGAAGAAAGCTAGGGAGCCCTTTTTAGGCCCTAGAAGCAGTTGGTATTGAAAATGGGCAGAACCGGTCGACTGCCACGCCTACCTCCCATATAAGTGAAAATCGAGTTTCCGCTTAAATAGTTCCAAACTTTGTATCTAGGGGAATTTCGAATTTGATGTTGAAATAGCTAAATTCAAGATGGCGGATCCAATAGTAGGTGCAGGGTATATGTAAGTCTGCTTCGACCAACTGAAACTTACTCACTTCTTATAGTTGCTTTAATTGAAATCCTTCCGTTGTTGTTTTGGTTTTTCTTTTGGTCGTCGTTGCTTTCATCTTTTTCTTTATTGTTGTTTATTTATTGACTAATGATTAAAAAAAAGTAAAGTTGTTTACTTCGCTCGAATCATATGAGGCGATCATTGCTGACGTTAAATGCCGCAAAAACGGTAACAACAAAATACCCCCAATCGAGCGTTGAGGTCTCTGCTCTGTTAAATATGTCGAGTCCATCGGAGCGCTTATCAGTTGCAGGCTGCAGTTCATAGCATGCATAATAGTAAAAACTTTGCCGCATTTTACTGGCAGTTGTTATTGCACAAAATTATTGAATTGAAAAACAAAATTTTAATGCATTTTCAGAGACAAATTTATAATATAATTAAAAATAACTTTAATTGGCGGTAGGAGTTGGCTCAAGAAAAACAAATTAGAAGATTCATGTTCAATGATTCTCATACATATCGACGTTGACAAGAACAATGGTTTTCGACGGAATTCTTTTTCTGTAAAAATGAAACTGGCTCAAAATGATTACTTCAACCCTGGAGGCTACTTTATCGACTTGAAGTCATAGTCAAATTAATTTCCAGCTTATCTTTGGTAATCTACTAAGTTGACAAATAATACACTGAATTGACAGCTGCTAGCACTGGCACTAAGATTTAGTGGCTACTAAATTTGACTATGAATATGCGCCATGGTATTTTTTATTTATCACACTGAATACCAGAAAGCCTAGACGTGTGGAGAAGCATCACTTTTTTTAATATAGGACCGTTAACAGTATTTGTAGTTAATTTTTAACAATACCTCCGTTGTGTTGCTTCGGTTAAAAAAAAAAGTACCAAATACCAATTCCCGGTATTTGTATTTCAACACCCTACAAATACAAATACGTTCAAATAACAAATACGTTTCATAAATACTTGAATATAAGTACTTCAAATACTTTTAAATACTAAATATTTAAGTAATATCGAATACTTTTACTTTTAGTAAGTATGAAAGTATTCGCTAGCAGAGGTCGCAGCCACTCCGGCTAGATGCAGACCATGGAAGAAGGTCTATAATCTTAACGAAAAGGATAATAGAGCTCTTTGTGGTATTGCTATGGACCCATTGTGGTCTATGAGGGACTAACCTAACCTACCATCGCGGCGATATAAAATGAAATAATGCTTATATTCATGCCAATTCAGAGTTTCAGTTTATAAACGAATTCATTTTTCACGAAAACAACATTTTTCACGTAATGTGTTTTTCCATAGCAGGAGAGATTTCGTATTGAAGGAATTTTCCAAAGTAATAATTGAACGGCTTTTTCACTTAACTCCATGAATGCCCTGCTTGTAAAACCTCTGCGTCGACCATCCGTCTCCGAGTATTAGCTGGTCTGCCTCTTCCACGGCCGCCTAGCGGATACCAACTCCAGGTTTCGTATAGGGCGCCAGACTTCGCACTCGCGTAGAAAACATTTAGAGTTACGCTTTAGACGTAGGGTTCGAGTAGGTCTTAATAGATTTCTGGATGTGCCATGTGCCTTGCCTCCCACGATTTGTCGCAATATTTTTACTGTGTCAAAATGGCACAACATGCTAACATGCTTCTTATTTTTGCATCATCTGAAATTACATCAGCGATCCGATCAGTCTAGTTTTAATCTAATCTAAAGAACCTTTCTAAGCTTTCATATTGTTTAGAAAATAGAATTTGATTAGTAAGTGTAAGTACATAGTTACAACTCATTTTGAAAGGTGATAATTCATCGTTTGTGGTCGTTTCGACATTTCTTTCAAAAAAAATACTGACCTTTCGCATTGCATCATCTGATAATATATGAAATTTTCCATATTTAATGAACGCCTTACAGTATAAAAAACTAACGTATTTTTTAGGAGTACATTTTTTGAAGTAAATATTGAATTGTTTAAAATTTACTATTTATAAAAATAGATGAAAATGTTTACAATAGCGATATTCAAACTGGCGTCAATAGTTTGATACTTCGTTAATTGAAAAACTGTCCGGTCTGGAAGCTAGCCACTTTGATACTTGGGAGCGACACCCAGTGAAAACAATATGTACACGCAGAAAAAATTAAGTTCTATAAAATAGGGTCAATACCAATACACCTGCTATGACTGTCGAAGTTATGGTTACAAGCTAACCTTCCATGTGAAGTAGAACAAAGAACTCATGATGATTATGTGCAACCAGCCTGGGCGTAAAATGTTGTATAAAAAATATCTTTTCACTACTTTCTGTATCATCGTAATTTGCCAAATTTCCATCCATCGTTTCATGTAATTGTATCCAATGTGTCTTTTTTTTAATGTATTTTCATTGCGGGGCAGAGTAATTGAAATATAGTGTAGAGTACAAGTAATTTTGTGGTGTTTTGGAAGGTTGGGACACACATGTCGTATAAGTTGGGACAGCACTTTTTACTTTAATTTGTTGTTATTTTATACTTGACCTATTTCTGAGACCTAAGTGCACATATAAATTGTTATTTTCGAACTCCCGTTCGATAACACTATGCAACAAAATTTGGAAAAATGTTTGACTGTTTCTTTTGGTTGATTCTAATAGAACGCATTGAAACTAGCACAATGCAATCAAAACTTTATCAAAAATCATACATTAAACAATTTGTTTCCCCATTTTACTTAAAACAAGTGATTAAGCTTCAATCCGGCCAAGTCGACTTATATATACCCTACACCTACTGGGTTATTTTGGATCCGCCATCTTGAATTTTGCAATTTCGACGTCAAATTCGAAATCAGCGACCAATAAATTGCTCAGTTTATAAGCAAACTTCAACCGGGTTTTCTCAAATTTAAAGAAGTTTTTCGCAACCGCTGGTCAAATTTTAGTCGCGCATTTATCCGCTTAAATTTTGGAAATGTTAAGCTATGCACGACAAACCAACCGTGGTATTACGGATTTGCATTTTAAATGCGCTTATATTCAATACGGTTACTTCACTTGCAAAAACTTTGAATGATGACATCAATTAACATTCTAATCTTGCATGTTATTGCCATTTTACTTGATATTTGCTTATTTTTCAGATTTTTTAAAGTGTCTCAACTTGTACGAACCTTTTTTTTTTGACAATAAAAGGTGTCTTCATATATTGAGTTGTAACTTTCAGCTCGATCACGATATCAGAAAGCCTTATATGTCGAAGTTGTAACCAAATAATCGAAAGCTGCACATCAAAAACGGAAACCGTCCCAAGTTAGCAAGTAAGTAAGTAAGTAAGGATTTATTTAACCCATCCCAACCTTTACGACAATCCCTTACTATTGGAATAATAGGAAAAACTAATTGAACTACTTTTTCCTATTCATCCAATTAGTTTATACAATTGTTGCAATAGTAATGCATCCTTTTAACCACTACGCTAGTCGAAGATCGAGTTTCGTGATTGTACCCCATTTTAACAGAACTAAATGAAGTAAAGGAAGTTTGTAGTCACAATGGTGTTCCATATATTAACTACACTGAGAAAAACAATCCAAAACTGAATGGTTACGATTTGAAACGGGTATGGCTTTTAAAACATAAACACTGCTCAGTTCTAAAATAGAACGTGAAACAGTGTCAATATTTAAATGTTGATTTCTTGTGTACCATTGTACTTTTTTAGGTACCTATAATCCCAATTCTACAGAATGAATTCTATGAGGTTGTATAAGAAAAATCAAAGACAAGTTCAAAAATCGGATTTGTATGAAAAACTATTAGTCGAATGGGTAAAATTATTAAAGAATTTTCCATGGATCCAAACTGCATACTTAAATCATAACATTCAGTTTTGGCTGAAAATGGACAACGGTACGTTTTGATTTTTTTTTCTCAGTGTATACTTTAATAGAAGCATCGAAGCTGCGTTTCCTTTTCAGCTTAATGTATATTTTATGAATGCAGATAATGAAACCCGACTAATCTGGAAAATAGCCGCTCAATTTTTATACTTTCCACCATATTTGGAGCATTCAAATGCATTCAAGTCAAATGCAAAAAAAATGGTAAAAGAAATGTTCAACCAAATTTTAACATTTCCTGCCGAAAGGCAGGAAAAATCTATGAGAGAGTCAAGTACATAAGCTTGACTCTTTGATGGGAAAGTGGGAGAAGAGAGCAGCATGGAAATTATATTGGGGCTATAATGAAAAAATCAACTAGAAAAACGTAAGATTGCCATTGTTATATTGAAAGAACCAATTGAAATCCACTAATAAACAAATTTGAAAAGGACACACGCCATTAACACTCGACCAAACCATATCAAAATAAATTACTATAAAATTGAGAATAGCACGCAAAAAATTTAAATTGATTGCAATTCGGTAAAGAATCACGGAAAACAAAAGTTTTTGCAAAAAAAGGTTTTTAATCAATTTTAAATGGAAGCACGCGTGCTCTTTTGTCACACTCTCTCTAGTTCCCGTTCTCTCTCGATTCTCTAACGTTCCTGATTCCGAACACGATCATCGTAAATTGAACAGGGTAGGGGGCCCCGCGATCAATTCTAATCAATTCGGCTGCCGGCACTGGAAGCGATAACAGACACCATAACAACAACAACAACAGCCACACGTCAACACACACCAACAGTAACAAAAACAGCAAACGGGCAACAACACAAGCATATTAGCAGCTGAGCAGCTGAGCAGCAGCAGCTTGTTATAAATATCAGCAATCCATCTCCAGCCCGGATCAGTTAACAACGAACTCTGAAGCAGTCAACCACATTCGTACCACCACAATCTTTGAGCGATTTGAAGAGGACCATTTCTAAGAAAGACAACGTTTAAACATACAACAAAGAACGTGTTTTGAAAATCAAGTTGCTACTATTCACCATTTAGTTGAAAGTCAAAGGCGAATCAAAAAATCTAAAAAGGAGGAAACCGCTTAAAGTGAAGCAAACTCAAATCGAATCGAAAAAATCCATTCATTAGTTAATCAAGTGAAAAGAAATTAGCATAACTTGCTGTCAAAGATCTTTTTTAAATTGTCGAAAAAAATTGGGAGCACCAAACTAACGCGTGTCGCCGCATAACTTTTTTTTTAACTTTGTTGATTACATAAGCGATTTTAATTAAATTTTATTGGACATTTGATTGTTGAAATTTGTTTTTTTTTACTGCCACCGCAAAAATGACCGGATTCAATACTAACGGCAATACTTGCCTTATCACCAACAAAACAATAAATGGCAATACAAATGGCAATTCGAATGGTGCGACGAGAAACACTTACACAGCCTTGGAGAATGCAAGGTATGTACGATCAATTTGGTAAAACGTAGTGGAAAAGTAGAAAATAGAAAAAAATGCTGGATTTTTTCTCCAGTATGGTAGAAAATGCATGTTGTGCAGATTTATTCTGGCATTTACGTTCTCACGACAATTTAATGGGTGAAGAATTCTTTTGGTAGTCATAGACGAGAACTACTTATTTTTATGTTGCTGCTTCAATGGAATTCCTAATAGAACAGTTTTGACTTTTTGAATTCTTTTTATTAAAGAGTTGAGACAAAATAGACGTTTGTAAAATTTTTGTTTCTTATGTGCATACATAAATGCTTATGAGTCTCGAAGAAGAATTCCGTTTAAAAAATGTATATTCCTAGCTTGGCTGGAAAGCTAATCATAAAATTAAAAATGCAAATTATTTTAGAAATTTCCATTAGAAATTTTGTATTAAAAATGTTTAAGGTTAAGCTCATAAATAAAATATGTAAATTTTATTGAATTTCAAGTAAGTAAAATTTCATTCATTCTATTCGATTTTTCCTCAAAGTTATTGTAGTAAACAATATATTTCTTATTTTTGACTACTAAACATTATTGTATCGGTTAAAATGAACTCAGTGCGAACATGGCATAATAAAACTTTTTACTTACGATTCAATTTGGGGATTATTTGCTTAGTAGAAAGGGAATTTTAATGAAAATAGGCAAAAACCGACAGATCAACACTGTAATCACTGTGTCAATCAAAAAATAATAATAGCTATCAATTAACTACCGACTACTATTATCCTTCTCAAGAAATATATCAACATTTTTCTTGGACCATTACCTACTTGAGATCTAGAACTCTGTCTTAAAGGTTAGGTATGGCAATGGCTCAAGTGAAATTTTACTATGTTCCTTGCGGTAAAAAAGAATAATTGGACAGTAACTTTCGAAAATTAGTCAATTGCCAGCTTTTCCACTGTAAATGATTTGTTTTGCAGCAAACGTTTAATACTTTTAGACCAAATATACTTGTGTTTGTTTTATCTGAAGTTCGTGGACGGCAAATGAGTATCATTTGATATAAAAGTTATTCGTTTCATACAAATGGAAACTCCGTTACAGTAGCTAAAGTCATTCGAAATATTCCTAAATTTCGTAAAAGTTTTTTTGAGAAAACACTTTGTAACTTTTTATGCATATCGATGATTGAGAAAGGTACTTAATAAAAATAACATTCGTTTGCCAAAATTGTTGGTAAATTTTACCATTCTCAGTTGTTTACATTTCGACCAATGAGCAGTAGCGCAGTTGAAATTTGGCAGAAAAGTTATATTTTTTGAATTGTGCCAGTTCCGTTCTTAAGCATCGATATGATTTATACAGAAAAATGAATATTTAAAAACAGAAAAGAAACCAGATGTTCGGTTATGTAGACATAAGCTACTTTAATGTGTTGCTACCGAATAATATAATGCATTTCTTAAGAATTTCGATTATAAGAGAATACGCTAATTGCACTTGTTATCAAAACTGAATAACCTTTGATATCAAATTCAGCGGCGGTGGTCAAATCAAAACGACACATGCCAAAGCCAACAAACCATTCTGGCAATAAACAAAATGAAGCCATTAACCTTGATCTTTAAAATACTTGTACTTGTTAGAAGCAAAAAAATACAAGCGGTCAAAAAAGTGAAACACCAACAAAAAGTTGATAACAAGTTCAACACCCAAATACCAAAAATCGAGAAGAAAATTAAACAAATTCAATACGATTTCCATTGTGTGATGATGATTAATTTCGTTATCATATCTGACACAGAAGTGAAGTGAAGTTCGAGGCTAACACGCAGTTGGCAAAAAAATTAAAACGACATCAGACCACCAAGACAGCCTATAAATGAAAGCATAAAAATGCTATAAGTGCTGGTGTTTAAAATAACAAAAAATTGTCAAAAAAACTACTAATTGATAATATTTTGTGTTTATTGTGGGACTTGAGCTTTTGAGAATTCCGCAGGCATATGCGGAGTTTATAGTAATTAACGGAAGGGGTCAATTATTCGCCCGAAATTTTGTGACAATTTTACTTATTATTTAAATTTATTCATGTTGGCTATTTTTCAACAAATTTCTTTGCATAAAACCACTTGAATGTATTTGAAATCAAGTTTTATATAATCGCCAAACCAACTGAGCACACAAAATGGATTTCGTTGGCATTACTGTGCGAGTGACGTGCGCATACCCCCGATTTCATTGGATTTTATTGGCTGCACAAAATGGGCGTCTTCGTGTATAGCTAAGAGCATAAGATACTGTCAAGAGATACAGTTGTTGTGCCAGGCCTTTTCAAACTTCACATCAATATTTGTCAAATCATTCATTGTCATGGTTCACGGTCATCGTGATCGTGGATTTATTATTGATTGTTTGATTCTTGTATTTGTTGTTGTCTTCTTAAGAAATTGCCATTTCTTTCTCCCAATTTAATTTCTCAAAATTTTTATCTTATCTCATAGCTGTGCTGTGTGCGTGACTCGTTTTGATGGACACATAACGAATTGCGCAATTTTTGGACAATTCAAATTTCGCAATTCCTAATAGTTTCGGTCTTGCAATAACAAAAACAATAACAAAAAAAAACAAAACTAGTTAAAAGTGGTATTTCTTAATCTTTTTTGTTGCTCCATTAATTGATTCCTGAACATATTCAATGGCCATTTTCATGTGCTCCATCAATTGCCTCTGATTAATTTGACCAATAGTTGTGTACTTGAATGAATGAACATCATACTATTAATAATAGAGAAAAAGAAAACAAGCCTGAGTAGAACATATTTAAATTATTCTGACCAAAGTTCATTTTCGTTTCAAGAACTGCGTTCTTTCTGTTCATTTGTTCAGAGTATCTGAGTTTCTAAGCAGCTATTTTCATTTGAAATATTTGCAAATTCTTCACACCAAAGAGTGTCAAAGAGAAGAACCAGTTTGGACTTCATGCAGCATTTTGCGACCAGAATTTTTATATCTGATATGTTAATTCGATTAGATTAGACAATTTCTAGGAATTTTAAATAAATTATTTCAATTAAGTAATATTTTAATTTTAATCAAACTTCACATCACTTTCAAAAAAACTCCCCGAATTATCAAAAGGCAGTAAATAAAAATAAAAATTATTTCATCGTTACGCATTTCATTTCATTCTTTCCACTCGAAATGTTTTATCACCAGTCAAAGTATACGAAGGTAGATAAATACAAAAATTAACTTGACGGCATACCTCCCTCTACTCCTATTACGTAAATGTCGCATTCAGTTGAATTGCGTTTTGTTTATCAACAAACACACCTTCTTTTATAATCTCTCAAGTGCTATTAAATAAACTTTGGAGTTTGTTTGATAATAAAAGGCGAAAATATTTTGACGGAATGTGCAACAAACAACACAAGAGTGCAATGAGAGGAGTTTAGGAGAAGAATTCTTTGCATAAATTATACAAAAATATAAACTTATAATTACGGTAGGTGCTGTGAACTTGTTTACAGTAAATTCTCGAAATACTTAAGACCCTTTAACATTGAAATTGATATTAAAGACACAATCTCAGGACTTATGCGCACTTAAAATAGAACATTTGTCATGTTTTTATAAACAATTTTGTACGAATACGAATCACAACTTTATCACTTTAACACTCAGTTTGCGTGTGTTTATTTCTCAAAAATTACACTTTTTTTCTTTAAATTCGAAAACATTGAAATATGCTCAAGTTCGTGTGTAAGGTTGTGAACAAAATACTTTAATTGTCTTTGCTCAAGATTGTATGTATTTAACATATAAGTAAGTAATAATTACTAACATGTGTTAAACACCGCAAATTGAATTCACGGATTTCTTATCAGAAAGTGCTGTAATGAAATTGCGTCAGAATATTTGATGAAAAATCTTTCCATTAAAAACAATCTTACCCTACATTCCTTAAATATTTGTACACATATAGGTTTGACCATTGAAATAGCCAACAATCTCGGAATTGTCTTACGCAATTACACCTAACTCTACTAGAAGAATTCTGTGCATTTTTTAAAATTGTTCAAGTAACAAGTAAAGAATGATTAAATGTAAATGATACATTTAATATATTTCAAATTAATTATACATTTCCGAAACCTACACTATTGGAGATCATATTACTTCGTGCCAATGATCTGAGTTCAGCCTAACCTCAAACCCATATTAAGTGGATTGCAGCCATCTTTTCATTGGTCAGTCCGCCAGTTATGGTAAAGAAAGAATAAAAACCATTGGCATAATTGACGGATCAATTAGCCTCATGGCTGGTAAGTATTCCCAATTGGAATACGGCGAACTACGCTTAGCAGCTGAAACCAATTGGTTGCACTCGTCGGGTTTTTCATATTAACTTCAAAGCAAAAGCTGTGTCAAACTTTTCGATTTAAATTAGCTGAGTGTAAGCAATCCCATTCATTATCCCCTTTGTAAAGAATAAGAACTTTCCAGTTTTATACAAAAAGCGAATGACATTCTTAACAAATTAGCTAAAATGGTTATTGCAATCATTCCCTGATTGACTATCACTTTTCCAGCTGTAGTGCATATGGAAGAACCACTATGCCGATTCTTTTTCTAGTTTCTACTGCACTGTCTATTAAAATCTGGCAAAGTCTGAATCTCACAACTATTTCAAGCTTGATAATCTGTAATGGAATTCGACGGAGACACGTGCATAATTTGGAATCGATTATTTCAAATCAAAGCGCTAATTGTGGATTGGTATTAAAATTAGCAACCGACAAATGTTGTCGTAGGTTATGAAAATTATAATTATGATGGATGAGGGGGGAAGGGGGGTGGGGGCTATTTTATACATACACTGACAACTGGTTTCATTAAATAATATTTTTAATTTAAGAATAATATAAGGAAAAATTGTCGAGGCGTCACATGAGTATTCAAATAAAATTTTAATGTTACCATAAAAATGAAGTTGAATCGAATTCTAATAAATTCGTATTATGAGGCTGTATAAAAATACAATTTTGATAAAAATATGGCACTGAATTCATTAGCTTTAAATGGAGAGCACTAAGGCTTTTCACGTCGATCAGTCTAGCATAGTAAAAGAGTAAAGCATAAACATTTTACTCAAAGGAAAATATTTTTTTTAAACAATAAAATGGCTTGACAACAAAATTGCACACTTTTCCGTTTTTTGATTATTGTAATGATTTTCTATATATTTATTCTCCCCCAAACAATATGAGGTTTAATAATATTCTTCAATTTGCAGCGCTGATTCTTCAACCAACAACACGGCTGAAAATGCCACAACACCAGTACAGCAAACCATCTCAGCTGACGAGCACATTAAGATGGTCATAAATGAAGAAAAGTTCGTAGAATTGTTTTTTATAATTATTTTTGTTATGTTTATTTCTATTATTGTGATCATTTCGGTACATACCAACATACATCCATACACAGTGCGCATTTTAGTGGGGTTTAATTTAATTTTTATTCACAACAGACGTCAATGGCAGATTTTCTACATGTAAGTTGCAATTAAGCACTGCGAAATCGGCCCTAAGTCTTGTGTCTTGTGTTGCTCGCAGGACGAGCAGTTTCGAGTTTTGCATAGTAGACTAACAAATTGTATTTTCAGTTTCACTTCATCATATCAGTGGTTCATCAGCTTATATTTTTTTTTTGTTAGAAATCAGATTAATTGCTTACAATTTACACCAAAGGAGCTCAAAATTTAAATTGGAATCAAGCTAAAAAAATTAACAATGAAGCCTAAGACGTTGAATTCTTCAAAAAAAAAAAAATATCGACTGTCCTCATTTGCTAATTACCATTCAACAGCAAAGAATTTGTTCTCCACTAACCTACCGTTTCTTTGTTCTTTCTCATATATTATTATTTAATGATTCTCTGATGCTAATCAAAGTCAATTTGAAAACAATTACAACTTTTTGATAAGAATTTTTACGATCACTACGCCACACACAGTCGATAATATTGTATTTTCGTAGTAATAAAAACCAAACACAATTTGTGACACTTTCAGTTTATATTCTGTAATATATTCTGTTTTATTCTGTATATACAATATACAAGTACCTACAGTAATTACTCGACAGCGAGTTGATTAGGGAGACTGTAAAACATATAACGTCTGCATTGGTTGCCGATTCACCCTGATTTCGAAGGCTAAGCAGAGTAAATATTTACAGAGATTGTCCAAGAGTTAATTCCTAGGAATTATTAAAAAAAAAAATAACTTGAAACACTTCGATATGGAACCATTTTCCATTGCAAACTTTCAATTATGATAGCGAATAAGACGCATAGGCCTGACTGATAAAGACTTGTAATTGGTAAAAGACATAATTTCTTAAATTGATAAGAGTAATTGCTGGAATTGTGTCGACAGTTTCAGGAAACGGTAGTAATTGTACTTGCAAGCAGAGAACATGGCAGAGCAGCGGAAATAAAGAATCCACATGAAGGTTATAAAAACTTGGCGACATTTGCAGAAGAAAAGCATTTGAGTACTTGTTTTTAACAGTGAAAGAACCTTTATTGCATTTAACTACTATTTGTCCGTTAACATTAAAATTTATATTCGTTAATTTGTGCACAAAATGTACCATTCTTCATTCACTCATCAATATAAAGGGTGACGCGAAAATTACTACTTTCTTACAAAATACAAAAAAAAACTCTTAAAAGACTAAACTAACCTTTGCACAATTTATCACTTTTTAGCTACTCCTACGAGGTGATCAAGGAAATCGCAGACTTCCTTCTCGAGCGCACCGAAATACGTCCGATTGTGGGCATCATTTGCGGATCGGGCCTGAACTCTTTGGCCGATTGTCTGACCGATACGAAAGCCTTTGAGTACGAAGACATACCCAATTTCCCACTATCCACCGTAGAGGGCCATGTGGGACGCATGATTTTCGGCCATTTGGAGGGCATGCCTGTCATGGCCATGCAGGGACGTTTCCACTACTACGAAGGCTACCCATTGGCCAAGTGTTCAATGCCTGTGCGCGTTATGAAGCTTGTGGGCATTAAGGTAAATTTCAATTGATTTTCTGCCCTCGCAAATGTTCGCAATTTAAAATGCTGCCTTTCATCTCTGATTCAGTACCTTATGGCCACCAATGCCGCGGGTGGACTCAATCCCAAATTCAAGGTGGGCGACATTATGATTGTACGCGATCACATCAATATGATGGGCTTCGCTGGCAATTCCCCGCTGCAAGGACCCAACGATCCCCGCTTCGGTCCACGCTTCCCGCCCATGACCAACGCCTACAATGCCCACCTCATACACAAGGCTAAGATGGTGGCCAAGGAAATGGGCATCGAGAACGATGTGCACGAGGGTGTCTACACCTGCCTCGGCGGGCCCAACTACGAGACTGTGGCCGAGTTGAAGATGCTGCATATCATGGGCGTCGATGCGGTGGGCATGTCCACGGTGCATGAGGTTATTACAGCCAGACATTGTGATTTGACCGTGTTCGCGTTCAGTTTGATTACGAACAAGTGCGCCATGGAGTACGACAGCAGCGAGGATGAGGCTAATCACGAGGAGGTCGTCATGGTGGGCAAGTCACGCCAGTCCATTTGCGGCGAGCTAATGTGCCGGGTGATTCGCGAGATTGCTCTGGAATACAATCAGACGAATCAGAACAAATGAGGAGCTGCAGTAGGCAGAGGCTTGGCTCGTATGGACGACTCAGGTGTAGCTCAGGGCGTCACTGCGAATTTCACTGTTCGACTTAGTTTCGATTTTGATCTTGTCTCGAGCCGTGAACTACATACCCATCTATGTATTTCGTATTTTTGCTACTTTGTATTTCTGTAGTGGTAGTTCTCGTGCCCTTCTCGTGGCAGCGCGTAGCTAGTAAGCATATGAATCAATCAACGTTGTTGATTTACTATACGATATCAACTAAGTTTTAAGATTGTAATTCTTAACATATTTTATAGCATTCAGATCGAAATACTTACCGAACAAAGTGGATTAACACGATTTGTTTTGTAAGAAGTATTGTTCGAGCACAAAGAAATGGAATGAACCCTATTCTAATTTCGAGTAGAAATATATACATATATTTAAGAAATATACAAAAAAAGTGAGTTTTTTTGAAAGAATTCCGTGGCCACAAACCGTAAGTGATTAAATCAATGCAGGAAGCGCACTGGCGTAAATAAGATATTCCAAAAGGCAGGAATAAATAAAAGTTTTTACCGATTGAGCTCACATTAATCGGTATTAATTTGTGCATTGCAAGGGCAGCCAGACCATTAAGCCGATTCTATAACTTTAATATATAACAATCCTTCACTACAACCGTTTATAAAACAAATCCGGATTCAAAACTACACTTGACCTGTTGAATTTCTTAAGTTTCGCTTCATACACGAAAAGGTGCGCTCAGCCGTATCATTACCATATTTTGGTAACGCGGCCTTGCGGCTAATACATTGCTTCCTTATTCTCACTTCAGTAACTGCCCTTGATGACGGTCAGCCAAGAAAATCCTCGTAAAACTCAGATTATTTTCTTCATTGCCATCATTAAAAAGTGCTCGAAATCCAGCTAGTGTTTTTTATGGCTTGTGAATCTTTCCTTCAGTTCATTTTTGTAAAAATCTAAAAGTTCGTTTAATAATTTCACAGGGAAATATTTTGTTAGGCTTCCATCCAGGCTCTCTGCCAACGACATTGATTCAATGAAATTTTTTTAGCATTCTATTTCTTCCAGAGTCTCGAACCCGCTTAACTGAAATACTATTTTCTCAGACATTTTGTTTCAGTTATGCGGATTTTTCACTGAAGCGAATTCGGATAGCTGCTAAATATGTCACTTACGCGAATTTTGCATAACGGAAAAATATTTTAATAAAGCGAAGTAAGGTTAAAGTAAGGTTAAAGCATTTATGAGAAAATGTTTTCAGGGTTGGGTAAGCCGAGTGAAATAAGGCCGTACATCCCACGATGGGGCACAGTGTCAAAAAAACACCTTTTACGACCCCATTTTTTCGAAAATGTATAAATGCAGTTCTATAGCCTAATATCCAAATAATAATGTTTTAAAAAGATTTGGTTCAAATATTGCGTGCAGCAATAACTTTTAGCTAAATGCTTTTAATTTTACGATTTTGTACTGGAAAAATTGGTCGTAATATAAATGTTTTTAATAGACCTCCCTAAGTTTTCAAATCCTTAGGTTCGGATATTTAGTAAGTATGGTTCTTTGTTATTTATTTCGAGTGAATGCATTTCAATTTTCATAGCTATTTAGTTGTAAATTGTCAAATTTGCTGGAATGTTTCAAAAATAATTTTACTTAATTGGCACGCATCTGATTGCCATTTATATCAGCTTAATCTTTGGTATCAAATTAAAGGTTTACTTTAAATTTCTTCCAAAACTAGGTGCCCCCTGAATTAATAATTATGTCTCACCTTCTCCGACAAAAAGTTTTTTTTCATAAAAATATATTCTGCATACTTTTAGGATGTGTGAGCTTTTCAAACATTGAAATAAAATTTGATATAAAAGTTTTGCATCAACTCGAAATTTTTGCTGCTAAAAAGTAGACATCATATAAAATAATGAGATGCTGAAAGGTTTTCATTAATTTATGTTAAAAAAAATAAAATAAAATGTTTACTATCATCGTAAAACGTTCATCTCGACATATACGCAGGAGACCCATTCAACGCATATTATATAAAAATGTTGTTGGGTTCTTGTGAAATCAGGTGAGCGAAAAAAGCAACAAAGGGTGTAAAGTCCGTATTTGACTCTGATTCAAAATTAAACTGTTAAAGAAACCCTTCAATTGGACTCCTGTTTTTAAAGCAAATCAAAAGAAAATCCTGGTTAAAACCTCAACATTTTTTATTGGAAAATTGAAACAAAATATTAGCACAATTTGTTTTCAAAAGTTTTAAAATGAAAATATATTTAAAAATATTTATAAACGAATAAAAATATATTTATTAAACTAAATAATCATGGTTGCATAATCATCGCATTCCAAATTTATGAAATTAAACTAAAACGAAAATTTGAACTAATTTCGAAACAAAACAGCAAAAACATAATTTCGAACGAATCAACACAAATGCCATGTTTTTTATTGTAATACATTAGCAGCATTTAACATTTTTAAAAGTTAAAACATAAGTTAATATTCAATATGATAATAAAGTATATGTATGTACAAATGAAGAATATCAATTTAAAGAGCTAAAAAATACATTAAAAACTATAAAACTAAATTGTAATAATTATGCGTAATTCTCCTCTCGCTCATTTGGATGATTTTTCAAATTTGTGTTTTCATTTCATTTTTTTTTGTGGTAATAATGCTGCATTTTATTATATTTTATTTGAAATGTGTATGTGTGTGTGTGTGTTATTTTCTAAATATTTAGCACAATGATTATGTTGGGGTTTTGTTTTGGTGGTATTGTGCAAAGTTTCTTAATAATTTTATTCTTTGCTATGTAAAGTAGATTAGGCCTCAGCGTATTGCAATGAAAAAGTTAAGCGCTCTAAACTTGAAGTTAAATGATTGCTTGTGGTGTTGTTGTCTTCGATATATCGTAAATATCAAGGTTATCAATACAAATATGATATCAAAAAGTATGCGTGTATAGGCGTAGGGGTGTAAATGGATTTTAGTAAATATATGCATATCAAAAAATGTGAAAAAGTGCTTTCCTCAAAAAGGTACAAAATACGTAATTGTTTTTCTTTCATTTTCAAATATTATCATTGTATGTAGTTAGTAAGTAACTATGCGCGTTTAAGTCTGTTCATTTGTTAGTGTTCTCTCGCTACCGTCTTCAGAATAGGCCGTGCTCCTTCTTCAGATTGGTCTGCTTCCACAGCGGCATCTGTTCGAAGTCGGAGCGTGTCATGTCGAGTGCTCTTTGAAAGTCCTCAGCATTTAAATACAATTCCAGGCGTGTGGGGTCCACGCCTTCGGGCAGGGGGCGCTCTTTGAGTACGTCGAGTGGATACTCAGTTTGGGTGAGTTGGATGAGAACATCGACAATGGGGGTGGCTTCATCGGTGCGACCATCCTAAGAAATGCAAAAACGAAAATGAAACAAAGTTTTGGTTTGGGGCCTTGCCAAGCACTTGCCTGCATATTAATCTCCTTGATGTCTTCCCTAACCGACCAGTCGGGAAATAGTGCCTGGAACGACAATGGTTCTAGGCCAGCCCACACCACATTGCCTTTAATGCCATGGAATTCCTTGTCTTCATTGTCGCCTGTTTTTGTAAAAAAGAAGCACAACAAATACAATAAATTCATTTCATGGTTCTAACACCGCCGATTTACTTACCAAACTTCGCACGCCAATAGGAAACGGCCGTTTCTAAGGCGGCTCGCCTCTCTGAGATCCAACGATTAACGCCAGCGCGATTATCATTCGTAGGGCTGCTGCGTTCGTCCGTGTTGACTGTGAATAGATAAAGAAAACAAAATAATATTAGAAAAATTCCAGTACTTTTGAAGTGTCTTTACTTTTGACATCTTCCAAGGGCCACCAGCCCATCCAGAGCCACAGCATATCACCATCATCCAGCATGAATATGGTGGGCTGGCGTGCGTTGTATAATAGCGACTGGGCAAACGGATATGGACTATGGAGGTCCTGGCTGCGTAGTGCAAAGTTAATTTCGGAAGCACTGAAAACACCCTGAGTGCTTGAAAAGTGGAACAAGCGCGGAGTATAATTGAATTTTTTAGTGCTGCATTCCAGTAAGCTGTCATATGCCTTCATATCGAAGTCTCTCAAGGCGTCCGTGAAATCTGCCGACTCTTGGCCCTCTTCAAAGGTTTCCATTTTAATCGGATCCTCTGAGGAGAAGATGTCGGCATGTGTTTGCTCTTTCAAAGTCGCTGCGGCTTTTTCGGCCACATCGCGTGTATGCTGGGAACTCTTGCAGCCATTCCAAATATATATCAATCCCTCTGAGCCATGCACCATCAACATAGAGGCACGCGAGCGCAATTGTCTGGCACGACAGTCAACCTCCTTCAGCAGTGTCTCATCGACCACGTTTCCAATGACTTGGTACAATCGCCATTCGGAACGTCGCCGCAGGCACTCCTCCTTACGTCCCTTATGCAGAAACATCAACTTGAAAAGACGTATGAAGGCCGTAGATTCGTCGCCTTGCGCCACACGCATCTGAGCGCCTTTCTCCTTGTCCAACTCTACGGTAAGTAGAGCGGCCGCACCCTTCTCATTGGCGCTCGCATCGTTGCCCTGCCAACAGAAGTAGACGCAACGATCTCGTCCCACGGTGCTGCGATTAGAAATCTTGCCACTGAGTTCACGCACCGTCACCGAAATCTGATAGATCCACCGCACAATGTAACTCTCTGCGGTGTAGAAATGGCCATAGCTCTCAGCCCTGGCATTGTCGAAGTTGAACTCGTTGATTTGCCATTTGTCGGTGGACTTTGTGATCACGTCAAAGTGCCGCATGGTATCGTTATCGTAATAGAAGTTGCCGCGCCCCAAATTCGAACTCTCCAACACCAAATTCGGCTCCAGATACGGTTCACCTTTGAACATGGCGAACCCATCCAAGGCCTTGACTGCATGCACACCATTTGCCAGATAATCCTTCTCCAAATCTTCACGCTCCATTTCGGGCCAATCGGAGAACTTCTCCTTAAACAGGGCAGTCTCCATGTTTTGGGTGATCTTGCCCAGAACACACCAATTGCCACGTTTCTCACTGCGCTGCATGAATTTGTACGACTCACGACAGCCCACCACCGGGGCATAGTTCAACGGGTTCACATAGCACTTGCCGTAGTCCACATTGCCGTCATCGAAATGCTCTTGGGCCAATTTGATGGCGGCACGCTTAGAATCCGCGGTGGCATTTTTGCCATTCCACACATACAATTCGCTGCCAAAGTCGAAGATGATCACCTGCCGCGAGTCCAGCATCTCCACTTTCGGTATGCAGCCCCAATACTTTTCCATAGGCACCAACGAATCGTCTTGGAATTCGTAGATTTTGTTTGTCTCAATCAAGCTCGCCTCGAAGAGGTCGTCTTCTTCGGCATGCCCGCAGTCGGGTATTTGATAGTCTTCCGGCTTGCCCAGCAGCTCCCAGAACTTTTTCCAATGGCGTTCGTTCACAAACTTTCCATCGGTCAGTATCACTTCCGAGTTGGCACTGCAACCGAGGTCCTTATTCTCCAGTATATAAGCGCAAATTTTCTTACTGCGCGAGATCTCAATGACGTTGGCGAACGAACCCACATAGCGGTACAACAGACTGTCCGCGACTAGTATGAAGCAATCGCCGCGATTCAACGAAGTGTACGTGGGTTCGACGAGGCGCGTCTGGACGTGTGTGCGCCCCTTGACATGTAGCAGCATCACTGGCTTGTACGGCAACCACATTTGATTCAGAGGCAGCGATGAGGACTTCAAAGCCACAGCCTTGAAATCCTCCACTGAAGCCAGACCGGCAATGGCCTCAGCGGCCAAATTGCTGCGTTGCCCATCTGAAATGGAATACAGGAATGGTTGTAGTAATGGTAAAGTAAATATGTGGTCATTTTGCCATCATACATGACTCCAGCCGAATGCGTCGCATTTCTCGCTCCGCAATGCCGGTTTTGATTTCGGTATACTCCGAAGTGACGTCACTACGTGCAGCCAAACTCTTCAATGGATTGCGAGCCGCACGACGACCTTTGGGCCCTTGAACTGTGCGCTTAACCACCAACCTGAGATAAGGGAAAATCGTTTAAGATTGGCTTGAAGTTGAATGAAAACTTGACCAAGAAAGTTAAATTCTACGCAGTCAGTAACTTTCGAGAAACAAATCCTGGAATTTCAGTGTGAGGACTTACCTCTCGGTGGCTTTAATATTATCGAAATCCACAATTTCGACGCCCTCATCTATCACCGACTTCTGCACGGGTGATTTCTTTGATGCAAAGAAATTCTCGAACGTCTCCTCATCATCCAGTTTGGGTACAATAACGCGAGTGCCCACCGCAGAGGAGGCTGCAGCGGCCACGCTCTTATTATTCGCCTTATTCTTGTTTTCCTTTTCATTGAGGCGACCGTCGGAGTCGGAATCAGAGTTACTGGGACTAGATTCGCCACCACTGCCTGCAGCCTCGGCGTTTACGCTCAAGCTACGCTGGAGGAAAGTGTGATGGCCATTGGAGCCACCATTACCGATTGCAGAGGTGACCATCATCGATGGACTTTTGGCCAAGCCGAGCAGCGGCTGATTGGCACTGCGTATGACAAGCATGGGACATTTTTTCGACTCGTCCTCTGGCGAACGTTCGAATTGTAGTTCCACGGGCGATTGGGCTTTCTTCTGCAGTCGTCCAGCGACTGTGAATTTCGTGGCATCGGATTGTTCTATGAAAAACGCGAGAGGGTTAGAATATATTTTTTGGAGAAATTTTAAGTTGTAGAAAACTTACCGACACGAGTTTTCCAGCTTTCCGAGGAAGACTTTATCTTTGCCAAGCGATCGGAAACTTTGCCACCCTCTAGACTGGTTGTTATCAACGGTGATTGCGGCAATGGTTTATCCGACAGAGAGTGGGCTAGCGAAAGAGATTCCTGCAATTCAAAGAATAAATTAGATTAGATTCTCCTTTTGCAAGGAAATCGTAAAAATAAAACCAATTTACGTTAAATAATCTGTGAAATTAAACAACAAAAAGTCCCCTTCACTTTTTATGGTCGAACTTTATTAACTTCCGATGATATCAAATACAAATAAGAGTACATATCAGTAAAACGCGTGATTCACTCATCTATTGTTTGAATGGCTACCCTCGAAGTGCTCTCGATTGCGGGGTAAAGGGAAATTTATCTGCAAACAAAACACTTCAGAAATTCGAAATTTGTGCAAATGCGTTTTAGAAATTAACCAAACGAAATCAACTGGTTCAGTGTGAACATGGCCAAAAAGGTATTTAAGAGTGGGCTTCGGATTTTTAGGTAACCTAAAACTGTCTCCAAATGTCTGTTTTCGTTATAATTACCGAAAGCTTATACTCAACAATATTATTATAATTAAACTGAATTAATCAGTTCCATTTATGGTTTAATTTACAAAAGACTTCATAGTTTAATAAAGGCAATGTTTTCTGTCTGGTATCCGAGTGGCTGTAGTCCTTATAAGGCTCAGCTTAGCTTGCATATGGAAGTCTATTACGAACGAAATCATTACAGAACACAACTTGTGCAATGAATGTACACAATTTGAATATAAATTGAATTTCCAATTTTTTATTTTGTTTTTTTATTAAATGCGCCTTAAGAAATAATCTCTGAGTTTGATTGATGAAAGTCGATAAATTTATTATCAAGTACAGAGAATAGAATTGAAAAACACGTGTAAAAAATATTAGCAATTTGTATTTAAATTCAACTGAAAATAGCTTTGATCGCGACTCAGACAATCTGTAATATGAGCTTCAGCTCATAGCGAAAACGGCTTCTCTGGATTTTAAATCGCATCAATGAACTGATAAATAATACTGGTAATACCATTATTTAATATACACAAATTCAAATAAAATTACGAAAGTTTCATTACCAATTTCACCTTTTCCATTCTAACGCAAAAGTATTCCATTTCGATACGATACTTTGCAAAACAGTTTCTATTTGAATTTCATTGAAATTCCATTTTGCAACGAATTTTGCACAAACAAAACAATTCGCAATTCGCAATTAAAAGATTTTTATTATTTACAATACTAAACACAGGCGTTTTTTTCACAACAAAACGCGACACACCTGCGAAATGTTCAAATGAATTTAAATTGGCTTTCGAAATGCAAAAATTCCACACAACACACAACCGTCAAAAGCCGAAATAACTGAATAGAAAATAAATAATTATTAAACGAGCGCAGTAGTGCGAGTTTAAAGGCTCGGTCCGGCGACTAATGCAGTTCTGCGGGCTACTACAAAACGTTTGATGATTGAAAATAACCATTTGGTAAAAAAGAACACAAAACAACGAACTCGCACGTAAATTGGGAGCTTAAAGATAAAGCAATTTCTCAAAATTCTGTGCGATAATAAAAGCAATTGTGTGTGCGCCAAAACCCAACCAATATTCCAGTGCAGAGCGAGCGAACGACAAATTATTTTTGTTATCGCTTTCGCGATAAGATATTGGAGATTATATAGCTCAGGGTTGTTTTGATTGAAAGCAGAGCATGAATGGAGGAGATACAAGCAAGATACTCTTCATAGAATCAGACTACTTAACATATCGCCAAAAAAAGGTAAACAAAAAAATCAAGTCAAGTCTTGGGTTCTTTCTTCTGAAGTGATTGTTTTTTTTTTGCAAATAAAACACAATCTTTTATTACGCACAGTTCGTGTCAATTTAATTAAGTGTCTGAGTGTTTGATTCACCTGTTCGATGTATGTACTTTAACTGTACGAGTACTTTGCACAGTGAAATGGTTATGCTTAAAAATTATTATCGAAAATCGAAAGTTTATTGTCAAAAGCTTTTTTCTTTTATTTCAAAACCAAAGCAGGACTTTGGAGCGGATCGCGAAGCAGAGGATTTTGGCCGGAGCACAGCCGGACCACGGAGGCATAGGTAAATTAGGATGGCCCACTGCGCAGAGTTAATATTTAAATTTTTATAAATTTTTAAAAGTAAAGGTGAAGCCAATATAGATTCATGACTTTCTTTAAGAAAAGTTGTGTTTGATAATTTCACAATATCCCGGAGCACGGAGCGGAACTGGTGCGGGCTCCGGAGCTGTGATGTAGAGGAGCTGGAGCTGGAGCCGGAGCAATTTGACTGCTCCAAAGCCCTGGTTAAAAATGTATAAACCTTGATAAATGAACGCTACTTATTAGGTATGGTTTTTCTCACAACGTTTGTAAGGCCCATAAGGAGCCTGTATGGGAAAACTATATATATTCTTGATCCTCCTGAGTCGATCTAGCTATCTGTACGTCATATCGCACGACAACTGCAGCAAGACACAACAATCTCCCATTCAAAATCGCCTGGAAATTTTTTTATATTTGGACGGGGTTTTTTTTATTTGGTTGGAAATGATGTTGGAAACGAAATGGACCGAATCATAAAGAATTAAGTAAAAATAGAAATTACAGAATAACTATCAATAAAACATCGAAAAACTATCGATAAAATATCGAAAAACCTACGTGAAATGATCGAAAAATGGTCGAAGAAGGTATCGTACTCGTATGTTCAGGGAATTTTAGCTTCGATCATACCGAAGACATTTCTCTGACTAGGTCCTTGGAAACTCTTTTAAAATTGGAAATTTTTTATAAAGTAAATTCAAAACAAAGATAACAAACTAAAGGAGTGCAAAAAAACAACAAATGTTGTTCGTCAAATTATAATTTCCAATCAGAATAATACTGCACGCATTTCTAGAACTATGTTGTTTCAGTTTAAATTTGTTTTCAAATGTAAAGATTTCCTTCTATCTTTATTGACAATCTGCACCACTGTACTTGCTCAAATACACTCTTAATTCAATTAATACTCCCTTGAAAGATACACCCTTGATTCTCTTCCATTCAATGCCTCCAGAAACTTGTTAATAAGTTTTCTACCTCAAATCGATGATTCATACGAATTTACTGATAAAAAGTAAAGCGAAACAACTGAGCAAAACATGCGCATTTTTGATATGGTAAACATTCAAAAAAAAAACAAATAAAAACATACGAAATACAAGCTGCGAAATCAGATGACACAATAATTTGCTTTATTTGAGAACTACTTTGCGTAGATCGTTTTTATTGGACTTTTTATGGATTGGTGACGCTTCATCAATCTTTAAATATTTGCAAAGTCTGATATTGATTTTTGTTTTGCTAGCGTAAAAAAAGTCTTTTCAAAATTGGTTTGGCATCAACCCACATTTCGAAATGAAGCCAATTCGACAAGCTTCTTAATTGTGCTGTGAACATCATGATGGCATGGCGATGTGAATAAAATTCGTTATTATTTCCTCACTCTTTTAACTTCAAAAAGGTTAAAGTTCGCAGTGGCTGGGTTTTTTTTTGTATTTTGTTAAGTGAATCTCAATTCAATTGGGGGCACTTGGAGATGAAAACATCGCCCTTTTTGTTGTTGTACATGTTGTTGTAAATGAATTTCGTAAATTATGAATTGTGAACATTACGCAAATTGAGTTGAGCTAATTGACAAACATGCCAAGCCGCCGCAGCATTTCTTCTACTCCATTTAGTGAACGATTGTGTTTTGTTGATTGTGTTGAGTTTCGTTGTTGCAGCTGAACAAGGTGGCGGTCAAAGTTCATTGGCTTGTAGTACAGTGCAGCGGTTAGCTTCGAAATTACATTTGGTATGAACTTTTTTTTCAATTGAGTAGAAGCCTAGGTTGAAGATTTACTCGCTACCACACAGCAGACATTACAAAAAACTCATCTTCAGTGAATGTTGCTCCAATAAATAATGTGAAAAATTATAAATAAGCAGAAGGTGGTAAACATTGTGCAGTATTAAGCCGCTGTTCGTTTAACTGTCAGGTTAGCTCGAACGTACCATCATCAATATTTACCAAAAATAAAAATGCCAAGCTGCGTACATTTTCAGTATCGCCACCACCAGCGCCTAGTTATTTTGCATAATCGCATTTACATACTCACGAGTACGGTCACCTCTTCAAACTTATTTCTATATTCGAATTTTTTCGCAGATAATTTCTCATAAATTATCCAACAGCGGAACAAATCAAATAAAAATCGAAAAAATAAAATAGCAAAAGCAGAACCGCAAAAGGAAATTACTTCATAATTTATTTTAATATTTTTTATTATCAATTTTTATTTTCATTTTCCTCTTTATTCTTGTGGTTTGTGTTCAATGTGTTAACATTTGAAATAACCTTTTTCGGTATTTGTTCAATGAATTCATTTACTGCCTTTTCCATTCCTCAACGAGTTTACTGATTGCTGTTGCTGTTGTTGGTGTTGTGTTTATTTCCAATTTGTTTAAACAATGCTCACATTTAATTCACGTTGATTGGCAAATGGAGCTAAGTAAATTGTCAACAATTTTTACCGAAGACGTGCAATACCATTCGAGGCTAACGAATTCAGTGCCCGAGAAAAACTCTTAAATTTTTTGTAAATCAGAATCGCAAGCTCAAGATTTCCTTCTGAAAATTTCTTAAAAATCCAGAAAACAAAATTGTTCTTTGGACCCAATTAGGTTTTGGAACCTCGGACCATGTTTGCGAATGTGGAAGAGGAGATGTTGGAGATACGGATGCATATGAACTTGAAACTATGATGCGGATGCTCCATCGCATCCCTAATATTTAGAAATCATATTAACCCATTTACGTCCAGAACAAAAAAAAGGTTGAATTTTTTCAAGATTTTTGGTGAGATTGCTTATTTTGTTCAAAAAACACTCCAAGTAAAATTTCAAATTTGTTTGACTTCCGGTTCTGTTGTATCGGCCTGTTGCGCAAACGCTTCACTGGTCAGATATGGCGTCTAAATTTTATACTTTGTATGCAAATTATATTGAAAAATTTCATAATTTTTGTTTATTGGGTATGATTTTGACGGGGGACATGAGGGGTTCATGGAGGGGCATGGGATGATATAGGGGCAACATAGGGAGGCCGTAGGGCGAGGATAGGATGGTCATGGGCGGGACATGGGGGCGGGACATAGGGGCATTATAGGTACGTATATGGAGAACTATGTGGACATAGTGGACGTAGGGGAGACTTAGGGGCTGAATGGGCGACATTGGGGGACCGGTGGGTCTAAATTTTCATTAAAATTTGTTTGTTCTTATATTTTTTAAAAATCGTTGAAAAAGCACAAATTTTTAGGTAATATTTATGTTTTTTCAAAAAAATAGTTTTATCCATTTTTAATCTTTTTTTCGCCGTAATGTTGCGCAAACGCAACTGTGGGCGTCTCATATTTGTGTTATATTTAGGAAACTTCTTAGTGTCATATTTCGGACTCAAATTTGAGACGTAATCATACATTTCATCTCGCCCCTACCGAAAGGAAAACAGGCCTTACAAGGCTCAGTCCATTTGAGCGCAACGAGAGTCTTAAAATAGTGTAAGAAGAGTCAAATTGTTTGCAGGGTACGTATTTTAAAGATTACACGGAGAGAAGTGTTGGCTCATGATTTACGATTATGGAGTCCATAAAATTATTGTTACTTAATTACTAACTATAATCATTAATTGTGAATATTAGTCACAAATTATTCGAATTCGTACATAAACTATGCATATGGATTGTGAATACATTATGATAAGGGTTTATGAATTTCGTGATTTATTTTATTATTCTTGAAGAATAATTGATGATTAACTAGGTCGTGAAACTGCACGTGTTATCATGAATTATGAGTAACTGGGTTGATTGTCATGAATTGCTGAGCAATATACAATAAATTTAGACGCTTTTACAATAATGCCAGGGTAGCCGAATCGGTTAGTCGTCCGGACTGGAGAGGATGATGTCGGTTCGAATTCCGGGAAAACTGAATTTGTGAAAAAGTTATTACAAATTATTCTAAGCAAGTTGGCAAATAAAAAAGTAAAATTAAATAAATAATTAGGTAAAGAATTAGAAAATAAAAAAAATTTTAATTTATTTAATTGGAAATATGTGCTCAAATTATTATTACGAATGATTCATTTATTCTCACTTAAGCCTAAAATTATGACTTTTTAATCATAATTTATGATTTTTGTTTGCACAATTTATTCCATCTGGTCATTGATTATGTCAAAAGGGAAAAAAACAATTCATGTTTAAGTGGAACAAATCAAGCAAACAAAAATCACAAACTATGATTTTCACTTTTAACAGTTCTTATGATTACGAATTCTTGATTACTGACTTCTAATTAATGGATCAATATCGTGACTAATTTTTACTTAATTTCCCTCCGTGTAGTTTAGCTTCGTTCAATATTATTTGTAAATGCCCACAAATCGGAAATTCTGCTACCATTTATTTCTTGAAATTTTATCTCTCCTTGTCATATTTCTACTGAAAATTTTCCTTAAAATAAAACAACTTCAATTTATTATGTTTGTTAAGTTTTATTTACAACTCAATTTTAGGAAAAAAAGTTAATACTTTTGACAAGTTTATTTGTCTTTCTAGTGTGAGTGAGATACTGGTTGGATTAGTAAATGAAAAATTACACTAGCTATAAAGAAAAAAAATTGAATTTCTTCTCTTAAAATTTTACATAAGTACAATTTATAAAAAATATATAGAATATACCCGAAAATTCTTTTATAAAAAATATTGATTTTTGTTTAAGTTTCCAAATTAAATAAAATAATATACGAGTGTAATTTAGAGTTAAAAATTATCATTACAAGGTAATTAAAGCGCATTTCAACTTAAATTCTTTTAAAGTTAAATAAATTATATATTTTTGCATGCATACAAATATAAAATATCGTGACTGGCATTTGACAAACAGTAAACCGTAAACAGTAAACAGTAAATAGTAGTAGATAACTTTTAGTAATTTATTTACATTTTGCTACAATTCTATACAAGACCAAACTTAATTGTTTCTACCAGTTTGTGAGTGAGTGTGACTCATTTTCACCGTTTGAATATTTTTGTGTTTATGTTGCTTTCATTTCCTTGACTGTTTCGTCGTATTGACAACATGGCACTGTGACAACAATTTGCATTTCTAACTACTGTCAACTACTGTCTAAAGGCAATTACTTTAAATTAGAATCGATTTTAAATCTACTTTTTAGTAAGTCCGTCTTCCCTCAAGTCTTGTTCAGTGTGCGCAGAAAAGTCTCCACATAGGCCTCGTCCATGCCGGAATTTTCCTCGTTCAGGAGATCACTTATTGAATAGGCCGACAGAGGGCGCGACAAGCGACGCTGCGACAGTATGTCATCAATGGAGGTCACAGGCGACAGCGCATTGCAGCCCGCATACAGGAAGTTCTCATTCTTCTCCGCATTTCGCGCGATGGCAGCGAAAATGTCCTCCAGACTAGATTTAAGATTCAACGGAGCTGAACGCAGTACAGGCGAGGCCATGGGCGAGGACAATGGAGAGGACAAAGGCGATGAAGCAGCAGGTGAGGCTGTTGACGGTGTGGCTGAGGTGCCCGCAAAACTGAGGGTGTTAGGCACGGGTCGTCCTCGTCGCTGCATGGCCACGGGCTCGCTGCGCCAATTGAAATCCACATCGGTGTCGCCCACTTGATTTAGGAGATTGGCGGAATTTTCGATATTCTCTTGCAGGAGCTGGGACAAGGGGGCATGTTTCTTCAGGCTTACGTCCTCATCGGTGTGGTTACGTATTTCGGGCAGTATGGTGGGCGTAACACGATTTATTTTCTTATTTGTGGCACTGCCCGTCTCGAACATTTTGGCAATTTGATTGACATTCGTGCGAGTCTGTATGGCCGATGGCTGGACTTGGCGTTTGACCGGCAGCTTCTGCGGTTCTGGCGCAGCGGCGTACTCCACGCTAGCTTGTTTCTTTGGATAGACGCGGGTGACTGCTTTGCGCTGCTTGGGTCGTGCCGTGGGCACTGAATCTCCTAAAGTGTGACAGCACACGTCTGGAGCATAGCAGCGATGGTATTTGTTGCGATTCGCCTCGTAGTCTGCGTCCGCAAATTTCTTAATTTTACTCAGCGATTTGGGCAGGAAGGTGAGCAAGACGAAGGTGTAGAAAAGATAGGGGAAATATGCCCAGGCTGTTTCCAGATAGGCCACGTAATCCATGGTGGTTTATGGTAGTTGTCGTTGGGGGTATTGAATCGTTTCGATGTTCAATTGTGATAACAGTTATAAAGTTTCAATGTTCAATTTTATCACAATTTGGAGTTGCTATCGAAAGTCGTTTGGTTTTTTTGTTCACTTTATTATCACTTAAAATTTGTTAGAATGCAGTTTTTTTTCAATGCGATAGTACATTTATCTGGAAAGAATTTTGGTTTAATTTTTTTGTTTAGTGGCAATTGTTTTTGTTGTGTTGCAAGATTGTCGTTCGAGGAAATTGTGATCATACATTCGATCCAGTCTACAAGTACTACAATCGCATCTCAGAAGGCTTTCCACTACTTAAAGGCCTTCAGCAAATCAGTTTGGAAATCGATTTAATTTTGTATCTAAATACTTCGTAACCAACCATTTGTAATTAAAATTTTATTACAAAAAGAAGGTAGAATACTCCACAAAATTAAATCGGTTTCCAATCATAGATCCGGAAGGACGACACCCAAGTCCTAAACAAGAACACCTTTCTTTTCATTTTACATAAAAACTAAACACTTCCACACACACACACACACCTTCTATGCAAAGATTTTCTTAAATGATTTTTCTCAATTTTAAATTTTAATGTTATGCGAGATCAGTTCGTTGTTCTTTGGGTATTTAATTTCCGTGTGTAAAATAAAAAAAAAACTTTTTTCTGTTATTATTATTTTTTTTCAAATATAACAGAAGCGCGTTCTTCCGTTGCGCTGCGGTCGTTGGGTATCGAAATTTTGGCGTTAACTGAAACTGAGTACGGCAGCAAGACACGATCAGACCGAAACTCTTTCGACCCACAGATAAGTGAACATGAATGTGTGAGACCGACGATCGACCGACCGTGCCTTATGGACTTTTTGCAAACTATAAATGAGTGTACACCGCGAATTCTCTCTGGCAAAGTATTTTTCTCTCTGTTTGGCATTCTCTTCTAGTTAGTTGAGTTTTTTCTTTGCTTTGGGCATTGACGCTGATGTTACCTTAAATAATTATGCCGGAAAAAATCTCACAAAAATTGGCTTGTTTTTAATACACGCGGATACACTTGGCCGCTTCGCTGAGACCGTGGTCAGGTCCACCATCTACGTCTGCTTCGTGTAAGAAGCTAGAATCTGAGTGCTTCAGGTAATTACATACAGGCACTCGCGTATGCAAATAGTCTCCGTATCCTCTGTGAGTTGCACTTGTTCGCGTATTTATTAGATATTATATTTCTTGTCACAATTTCGTTCTAAATAATTCGAAATAAAAATGAAAATAAACCCAACAGAACAGAACTGAACACATTTTCTTAGCTGGCCCCCTGTGGTGGGGTTTGTTGGTCTCGCTACGTTGATTTATTTAAATGTGGTTGTGATTATTTATTTTTGTACTTCTGTGTCATTTGACTAAATTGCATTTAATGACGATGATGATGAGTGTGTAAGAGATTTTTATTTCTATTCTGTTTTTACTTTAATTCAAAGTGGAGCATCTTTGTGTAAATATTAGCATTTTTCTTGGTTATTTTAGAAGCTTTAAGTCTTTGGATTATTTTTATTAGTCTCTACAAAATTTTCTTTATTTTAATAAAGTTTTTGTTGGATGTGAGTGAACTGTTATCATATTACTTGAATCAAATACAATGTATTGTAAAAGGACCATTGATTCGGCTTCATCTAAAATGCATTTCGATGTTAAATATATTTTGTTCCCAAATATTTTCCTTTTTGTATATTTTTAAATGGAAATTTGTTTTTTTAAATTTTAACTGAAGTTTGAACAACTGAATCAAGTTCGTTCATCCGAGATATATATTGAATGGTGTATTTTCAGGAGAATTTCCTGTAAATATTTTGCAGCAGTTTTACATAATGTTTTTGTTATTTGCATGACAAAACCAGATTCTCGAAAGTTTAAAAACATTTTTAAATTAATTTAGTTTAGTATATACCACACTTTCGAAACAAATTGAACTAGAGATAGCCCTGTTCGACAAATGAA
Organism: Heteromyza rotundicornis; assembly: GCA_951394025.1. Taxonomy (NCBI): domain Eukaryota; kingdom Metazoa; phylum Arthropoda; class Insecta; order Diptera; family Heleomyzidae; genus Heteromyza; species Heteromyza rotundicornis. The sequence continues at coordinate 64,772,203 of OX596010.1, read as the reverse complement.
AACTTTTCTGGCCTTTAAAGGTCAAATCGGAAAAAATTTACAAACAAAATTTATATTGCATTGTACCTTGTTTTAAATAAAAGGTTGTGTTTTTCAGAAAATGTTTCAAGAAACCAAATGTTTTAAATTTTTTCTCCAACATTTTGAAAAATTATTTTTGCAAAAAAATTGATCTGCGTTTGTCAATTTTTTTTTGCATCTATCGGCCAGTGATGTCGATTCCAAGAAATTCAGATGCAGCAGACCCCGGATTCGTGATCAGCGACTCTGATTTACCCTTAAGCCAGGTCAAAACCGTAGAATTATTTTGGTCGTCTCACAGTGTAATCGAATGTGCAACTAATTTAATGCGCAGAAAAAACGGAAAATACACTCAATCAAATCCTGATTATTTCAGAAACGGGTTGACTAATTCGATATTTTTGGGCAAAGATCCTCGTTGAAATCTTTGGAATGGTACATATATCATATGATATTGTACGAGGTATATATCGTCTGGAACAAGCGTCCCTCCTTAGAACATATATATTATGTAGATAAGGCATTCATTGTTTAATACAAAATCCTCGCAATCATTCCGCTCTAGGCTAACTTGATGCATTCAGTTTCCACACGAACTCATATTGTCTTCCGCATTGACATTTTTCCATATGCAACGAACTGCAATTGAGTTGAGTCACAAACGACGCGACACAATTTCGAAGTCAACTCCAAGCGATAATCTTGCAACACGAGAAACGAAACAAAAATTGAATTTGTTTGCGCCTTCCTGCCTTTATTTATAAAGTAAATTCATATAATGCAATGCACTCTTTTATTTTTATTATGTCGGCGAATAATCCACGCCCCAACTTGCGCTTGTGTCTCTGTGGAAGTAATGTTTACTTTTGGATTTGATAGAAATTGTTTTTATTTGCACTCGGGGGCGAAATTCTTATCAGCCAGACAGCAGAAGCTACCCTAAATACTCGCTCAAAGTGATAATCAAGGAGAGATGAACTGAATGAAAAGCGCGAACAATATTTAAACAAGTTTCGTTAAGTTCATTACAGCTTCTTCTTCTTCTTCTTTTAATCTACAAAAGGCCAAGCGCTGACCGACAACAACACTCCTCGAGTGATGCCAACAAACTGAAATTTACTCGGGGCTCTGCAAGTTCACTGAGAAAGCAAATGAAAAGCCGGCAAAAATATATAAAAGTACGGAGAAAGGAATGGGCAAAACCACTGAACGAACGTCACACAACCGCTGCTATTATTCGAACAACTTGAACAAGATCGTTTAAGCCGCCACGCCGCCGTCAAGCCGACAAGCGAAACATTAAAATTAAGCAAAGCGTAATGAACGAGAGCTTAACGCGCACACCGCCGACGAGCTCGGGCGATAAAACCTAACGAATTGTGGCGTCATGCCGCCAATACGAACGACTGCCGCACTGCCGCATTACGAGAGTGGATTCGCAGTGCATCACGAATAATAAAGATGAATCTCCCGCATAATGAAGCTGCAGTCGAGCTGAGTGGAGTTGAGTGGAGTGGTTGGATCGACCATCACGAAGCGGACATTTTTCTGAGATCAGTTTAAAAGATCGACAAAGCCCAACACAAAGAAACTGAAGAACGGCCATGTAAGTCGGGACCTACGACAAAGATGAATCATGCTTACAGTTCTCTTGTATTCGTACCATCGATCGGGGGCGAATTGGATAGTCTCAATTTATAGGCAGTTCTACATTTGAATGGAGACTGCGTTAAGCGTTGGGACGTGAGTCAAATTAGATGCACCGCGAGAATTTCCGATGATAAGGATTGTACAAAATTAGGTGAATGGGATCGATTGATGCTGGGTTTTTGGTTAGAAAATACCAGATTCTTCAGGGATTACATCGATGCACAGCCATTTTGGTTGACGATATTTTCGCGATTAGGGCTGGATATGCTTTCAGCCATCGTTTGCAACTGAACGTTCAGCAGAACTATACGATTAGTGCTCACTCAACTAACCAGTCTTCTGAACGCACCCCTGATAGGATGACTTCGTTCTGGTAGACACTTTGAAATCAATCCAGCAAAAATATTTTACTTCAATATCATATTTTCAACCATTTAACCAACAGAAGGGCTCCTCACATCTACTAAAAAATAGAAGCGAAGTTTCCCTTGCGGTTCCCCTTCCCAAGTTGCGGTTGGCAACTAAGTCGAAACAACGTCCTCCGGCACATACAAGAAGCTCTATTCTAAAGAATTGCAAGCCTTTCAGAATGGTTGGCGAGGCAATAATTTATTTAAAAAATAAAATGCAACTTGCATGTTGCTTCCAGCAACAATTACGAAATGTTCAAGAGGAAGATTTACCCTCGTTCATGGGATGGCATCAAATGCTGATGCTGCAACGTCATCATCATCATTCAGCATTTACAGACTTCTTCTGTTTTCTGTTTGGTTTTTTTTCCTTTTTAATTTGGACGGAGCTCAGAACTTTGATCACGACCGTGCAGCAACAGCAGCAGCCACTTGTATCGCATTGATCTTGTTTTCAACTGTTGGTGCTGGGCCTCGTCTTGCAGCTGATCTTGAAGCCGCTTACATTGTTCAATGCTGTTGTAAATTGTTTTGTAAATTTGATATACTTGTAGGTACCTACTCCAAACTCAAAGCCGCTCTACGTATTCGTACTTGGGGATGAGTTGGGCCTGATTATTATGTTGCAAGTTTTTGTGTATTTGACTTTTGGTGCGCGCGTTCCGCGAAATGACAGTAGCGCGCTCTAAAGCCTTTGTGGTAGCTTCTTCATACTTAGGTACTCCATATACTTCGGCAGCTTCTTCATTGTACTGCATGCAGCTGTGTATTTTCTTACTTTGTCTTTGCTGAATCACTTTTTATTTTCTCTGTTTTTGAGTGGTTTTTTTTCCAGTTTATTTTTTGTTTAGTTCTGTTGAATTGACTTTTTTCTGAGCTTGTGATTCATTGCTGCGTGAGGTACAAGTCGGAGGCATTTTCGACGGTTCAAGTGTGCTGATAAGGTGTCACTTCTCGATTTCAATACTTTTCTCATTTTTATTGCATTCCTTTAAGGTTACATCAGCTTTTGTTTCAATCGAAATAAACCACTTCTTTTAAGATTTTTTTTAATGTAGCGTTTTGTTATCTTGAGCAGAAGGAATTTCAAAGGCGTTTCGAGCACTTTTTCAATTTCCCAATTATTTTTTAAGAAAACAATTTAGTTGTGTTCCCTTCCTACCCATTCAAGTCAATACTAAAATTCTCTTCTGCTTGTTTGTCTCATTGCCTGCTGCACACATTGTGCAATGCCATAAATCTTCTTTCGCTTGGCGACAAAAAACAATTTCTGCTTCGTGGAAAAATACCAACAACTAGTTAAACCATTCTTCGTTAGATCACAATAAAAATTATATAGAAAATTATTTTATTTTTCTTAAAAAAGACATAAAAAAAACACAAAACCATTGACTTTCAAAACAACTGAGTTGGATGACGCAGCAAATACATCTAGACTATGGTACAGTAAATAAAAGTTTTTATTAACAAAATGGTTCTAGAATTATTTAGCGAAATTGTCTTCTAATGCCTAGACAAGAAATACTTTCACGTCTTAAAAGGCTATGAGGAAGAGTTGTCAAAGACGCTAAGAATGCTGCAGCTTTTTTCATACAGAATGTGAAGCAATGTGTGATATAAAAGAAGTATTGATTTTAAATAGAATTGATGTGAATTCGAAGGAATCCTTTTGGTGAACTAAGTAGATAATGGAGATGTAATCGAATTGAAAATTGGTGGATACACTGAGAAAAAAAAAACAAAACTGCATGGTTATGATTTCAAACGGGTATCTCTTTGAAAAAATCAACAATGCTCAGTTCTAAAATAAAATGTGAATGTGGATTTTTTTATGTTCGATTGTACTTTTTTAGATATAATCCCAATTCCACAGTATAAGAAAGATCAAAGACAGGTTCAAAAATCGGATATGAATAATCGATAAAATTTGATTTAAAAAAGTTGTGGAACAAAAACGCAGCCGTCTCTAATCATTAACATTTCAGCCACAGAACATTACAATTTCAGTCGTGAAATAACCACATTTCTGTCTCAATTCATCAGTGTACGAAACATGCAATTCATCAATGGGCAGTTTCAAAAAAATGTAAACGTTTAGTTGTCATAATCCGAACATTCAGTTTTGGCTGGAAATTGACAACGGTTCGGTACGTTTTGACAACGTTTCGTTTTGATTTTTTTCTCAGTGTAGGACAGTTAAGTTTTAGTCAATTTCTCCGATAGTTTGCTGGTCTTCAATTTCAAAAGTAATTAAATAAAATTTATTTGTTTGCGGGCGTACGTTACAATTTCTATAGAAATTTCATTAGAAATCCGCCAATTATTTGAAAACAATTTGTGTCAATTTGTATGACACTTTTGACAGCAATCATCAAGCACTTGAATGTCCATTGTTTTTACCACTTTTTTCCATCTTTCGTGGAGCCCAACACGCCGAGGTAAAATTGCGTTTCAATTAAGTGTGGTGCGCCATAAATTCAATATGGAAAACACTTCAACCACATCGAAGACCGCAAAGAGCGGCAAGCAGACCGGCTGAGGCAAAAAACGCACACGTACTTCACGGACAGACTTGAAAAGTGCTTTTAACTTATTGTTGTTCCCCAGTTCAGTTTAGCATAAAAACTGAGTTTGTTTGCTTTAATAATTGTCATTAGGAGATTGTGGGGCACGACGATAGACGTATACCTACAACGTACATGTGTGCAAAATGCTGCCGGTGTTAAGTGCAAGTTAAAATGAGATTTTGACATAATTACTGCAATTTGCAGCCACACTTTTTTCCACTATGTGTTTCTACATTTTTCCTTCATTTTTTTTTGTAATTCATTAAATATTAATTACAAAGATGAAGGCCTTGCCTTTTCTGTTACAAATGAAGTACCAATTCTTCTTTTCCGTGAAATATGAATTCAAAACAAACTCCGAGTCAATTAACTTTGATTACTTTTCGAAAATTACTCATGTGCTTAAGCAAAGCCCGCATAAATACTGCTTGTACCGTTGGTGTTGTTGCAAACTTGTTACTGCATTAAGTAGACTGGATCGACGCACACCAAAAATGATACACCGGGGGAAAGACAACAAATATTTATAAAATCTGTAAGTAGGTAAAGAAACAAGGCGTGAAGAGTTCACTAAACTCTTTTTCGCAATTTCGGTGTCACTCATACAGCCAGCATTTCACCCAGCATTTCACAAAAACCAATTCTGCACGAAACGTGCCACACACGTGAGCTGTTTGCAATTTTCAACAATTATTTAAAGTGCGTTACACTTTCTCAATGAAGTTTTGCTACCAACTACTAAAATGTTTGAACCCAAAAAAGGATCGTTAGTGGATATACAATGAAATGGAAAAAAAATAAATTCAAATATCGCAGCAGAAAAAAGTGAAAACTTGAGCGTACTTTTCAGTTTTACATTGAGCTCACGTTTGATTTGTGTTACTTTTAAGTGATTTCCATATGAGGCAATTACTGCAAAAGGTCTGCGATTCATTGAATTATTCTGGCCAGAAGTTTCTTTTATTTTGTTTAAAAAATATTACAAATACTTTGAGTAGGAAAGTAATTTTCCATTGCGTTTGAAATGTTCCCAATTTTAAGGTATTATTTTCATAAATGAAATATTGAAACAAATTGGTTTTATTTCATTTCAACATGTTGCAAACGCATTGAATGTTGCGAGCAATACCTTTGTCTATACATGTTTAGCAGCACGACAATGTTGCAAATGCTTTGAAATGTTGATAGTAGTTTATGCCTAGAAGTATGTGATGAAAATTTTATTGGAAATTTACATTGGCACACTGAGAAAAATATTTCATGGCGCAATTATACCCTATAATGAGTATAAACAATGAAAATCACATTTAAACCTTCAACCAAACTTCAAACGAAAAAGCTACAACATTCGCTTTGACAGTGAAGTTATTACTTATAACATGTTGCCATAGAGACAAGGACACAACTTTTGTCAAGTTTTTGATAAATAAATTCATCCGTCAAATTAATATATTTTTTTAAATTCTCGAATTGGTTTTAGCAGTGCGCATTAATAGAATACAAAAAGTCCTTTTTTAATGCCGAACTACTTAAGACATGTTCAATTGATAGTGATTGGCATCATACGAAAGATATTAAAATGGTCTTTCTACTGATGCCCATTTTATGTTTTCATAAAATGTGTTTGAATAGAAAAAAATGTGGGGGAGGGGGTCCCACTAAATACGACCCTGATCACAAGCACGAACAAATTTATCTGGCGGTCGTCCTTAACTATTTTCACTAAAACGTCTGCCAAATCTCATTTCTAAGTTTCAAATTTTTTTTGAATGAAAAAATTTAACTTTTTTTTGCAATTACTTACATATGTCTGAAAAATGAACGATTGAATTCATTCTAGTTAAAAGGTACAAATTTCTGCTGGAAAAAAGTGAGTATGACGTTTTCAGACCTATTAGAAGATTTGTGTAATACCAATCCAGTGCGGAAATTTTAACCCAACCTAACACTTATTTATATTAAAGACATTTCCATTTTGATACGGAAAGTGTACGTAATGCCTGTAACTTTTACGAGTAGATATCTGCCCGAATTTTTGACTATTAGGCATGTCCAACTTTGGTGTTACATTATTAACTATTAAATACGGTGTATCTGTATTAAAATTAGGAAAACGAATTTTAGACGGCAGATATACTGATACATATGTATTTCGCTCATTCTCTGCAATAAAGAAACAACTCAAAGAATCATATTGTTGGGAAATCACTATTTGAAATTTAAAATTTCAGTATTTTATATGAATTTCAGCACTTGGAATGTTTTAAAGTACATACAAAATTAAATATGTGAATTCTGTCTTTTGGCAGCATGTAGATAAATATCTGAGCGTCCAAGTGGGCTTTATAACTCAAAAGCCCTCATTTTGAGATGTGTCTTTATTTCAGGGAATGAGCGATGTGTTGAAATGTGAGCAGTTTTTACCACTAAAATTATTTATTTGATTTTCCAAATTTAACCATGACAGCTGATTAGCTAATTTAGTTATCCAAGTACCGTGAAGTACTTAGATGGGATTTCCATAGACCCATGTAAAACCATTTAGCCAGCTTTTTGTTATTATTTTTCTTTTCTGCATTACGAAATCAGCATTTGCCACACTTTTGCTTTCAATGCAAGAAATTTCCGTTTTGTAATCTTAAAGTATAAAAAGCAAGTAAACCTGGGCACGAGATCAGCGCAGGCAGCTACTGTGCTGAATGGAAACAAATGGAAAAACGCCGCGGACAAATGGAAAAATGCCAATAAGGAAATTGTATTTTTTTCTTTTCGTTTTCACGGCAACATGTGGTCTCACATTGCAGTTGTCGCGGCAAGGGAAGAGTGTTGTACAATTTTTGTTTTGTTTTATTTTTCACACAACTAACAGAATTACGTAGACATTTGTTTACTCTTGTGGTTTGCAACTGCATTGCACCGCATGTGCCAGCTTGAATGTAATACGAAGCGATAAGAGACAGTAGCAGTTTGGGTGAAAAAAAACAGCGCATGTTTTCACAACTAATGGAAACCGCAAAACTTGCACTTTTCAAGAATTTATGTATGAAAAAAGGTTACGCCTATAAAATGCACAAATGTTTTTGCCTACTCACATTGACGAAATTCTCGCGGCGTGTATCGTCGACCTCGTCACGTTTCGAGATTCGTTTCCTCCAATCATCTTCGCCGCTTTTTTGTAATGCAGCCAGGCGGTCTGCAATCGAGCCAGTCTTTGTGATTGTGCGTTGATCGGGGCCCATGACCTTTGAGAAGAAAGAACATTTTTACTAAATTTGCTGATTCAGAATGATTCATAAATTCCACAGCCGAAGCGAAACGAACCTGGGTTAAGCTACGTCTAAGGCCGCCTTGTAAAAATGCCGGTAGTGCGGAGGGATTGCGCAGTTGCACCGCTCCTTCTTCTTCTTCCTCAAGAGCTTCTGTGGCGATTGCTTGACTTTGTGCGTTTGCGTTTTCTTCGCCTTTGTTTGGCTCTGTGGCCGTTGTGGAAGTGGTTGCAGATGTTTCTTGTGCTTTATCGCCACCTACATGACGCAACTTGACGAAACCGCCGCTGCCAATAGGTGGCAATTGTGGGCCAATGCCAATGGGCACACCGCCGGGCGGTGGTAGCGATGAATGACTTTTACTTTTGGCAATGAGATTTCTGCAAAGTCAAGAAACGAAAAAAACGTATTTTAAATAAAAGTGAGTACATACTTTAAAAGTGAGTATATTTAAATGTAGATTAGATATCCAGTTTGCTGCTTAAAAATATTCAACTACTTAAACACGCAAACCCCTTTTGTGCCACACAAAATGCTGCATTTATGCACTGCAATCACGTAAACACGCAAAGATATAATTTTTCGATTGTGTATCTCTCCGCGTTGATGTGCCATCATCATGACTCAGGTCCAATGCATGGTTACGAAATACAAAACCAAGGAAGCTCTCCGTGCAATTTCTTTGGTTCTCCTGCACTTCGTCGAACCGGGCTCTGGCGAATGGTGGAAAATTCTCTGCCCATCAGCGTCAATGATTGGGCAAATACTGCATTTTATGTGGTTTTCCCCGCCTGGCTTATAATCAGCATTAATGCGGAAATCGTGACCGCATCATTATGGCGATAAATGATGGGCCGCCACCGTAAGCCAACTATGGCCCGCCATTCAGGGAAAGCTTTCGTTCTCTTCAGGGAAAATAAAAACCACAAAAGGGAAAATTATTCCGTTTTCGGTACCCATCGACTCAAATGAAATGCATTGAATGCATCTTTGTGCTTGCCAAAGGTGAAACATATTTTCGTCTTAGCCATTAAGTTCTTCAGCTTTAAGAAGTTTCTGTGGAAATGCCCCCAGTCAATCAATATCGCAATATGATCGATATAACCAGATATTTTACAATGGACAGAATAGATCCGAGTGTCTCTCCTCAGCCACTTTCCTTAAATCGTTGAAACATACACTTACTAAAATTAAAATTTACTTACACCGAAAAATGTTGAATATTTTTCAACACTTTGCCATGGAAGAGTGGAAAGATTTTGAATATTTCGGAAATATATTTAGCACAATTTGAAACAAAACACAACCGCTCGACACAGAAATCCAAGCCAGAATAACACCAAAACCGAAATGACTTCAAAACAAATGCGAAAAAACCTGCCTATCTGGTATCCTGAGTACCTGCTTCTCAAATGCTGACAACGCACATGGCTAAGCTTCTATGCATGTAGTAGGTATGTAGGCCAGGTAAACACAAACAAATTACTTCATTTCAATATACAAATTATGGACATACATAAATCATATTTGTCGAAAAATTTAGCACCTACTGAGCTACACCGGAGCAATTAAACTATTAAGGATGTTTTTTGGGTGATGCCACTCATGTTTCCTTAAGGTCACTGATGACAGTATTAAAACGACGAACAGGCACTCACGGTAGATAAACAAACACAACACAACGCGGATGAAGCAAGTGGGAAAACCACTTCGGGCTATTACGTTGATTTGGAAAGGGAATTAAGGAAAATGTGTGTGAGTGTAATTTCTGTGATAAAAAGTAGAAAGTAAATAAAGATATACTTTTTAATAGAAATATTTTCATAATAAAGAAAAGTGAATTTTCCCTAAATTAATTTTTTCTTGGCCAGACAATGACAACGAACATACAAATCGATTCAACAAAATTGATGTTTCGCATGTCTGGCAGACATTTTGGGCCTGCACAGTGTTTCCAGATAGAACAAAAAGTTCTCATCAATGCCCAGGAGCTGTGAACAGGGTAGGCAAATAGTGAACTGAATGTTTTTGATTACGAATCTGGTATCAGAAATAAGAACCTCACATGTAAATTATACAGAACTAGTAAATCACCCGTGACTACCCAAATCTCGCTTTGGAATCTCCATGGTCTCATACAATATTTATGCGGAATTGCAGCTCGTAGGTCCACTGGACCAACGGACAAACAATGGGATTTTATATATTGTGATGATGATGTCTGGAATTAACATATCAATATGGAGGGGAGGGGGTGTTCTTTAATAACAAATGTTAATGTTATTCAAATAACGTCGTACATTTTTTCTTATTTTTTGCATTGAAAATTACTAAAAACGTTTCCACAGTCATCTTTGGCCAAGAAAAACTACTTAAACATACACTATTACTTCCCCTTAAATACATATTTAGTATTTTTTCTCTGCCAAAGATGACTATGGAAACATTTCAAAACGTTTCGTTTCTTTTCACACCATTTGAGACACTGTGCGCTTTTAAAAATACCGGTAGACCTAAAATAGAATTTCCTTCCCACAATTTGAAGGTTAGTTGAGCAAAAAATGTTCACCTTATGTTGAGGTTGGCAGTTGTCTATTTTCATTGTGGGTACGTCATTAAAGTCTAAATTTAAGCTAAAAATAATTGCTTTGAATTTGAAATGAAAAAATTTGAGTAGTGTCCTAAAAATAAAGATTTTTCTTTTCTTCGGTGCTATGGGTCAACAATGAATTTTACAAAGAAATGAGAAGAATATTAAAATCGATTTTAAATAGTATTGATACCCATAGTATTGATACCCATCTGAACTGCTTCGGAAATGGTAATAAATTGTGTACTTACATGCATAATTCTAGCGGTACAGCGTTGCTAGTACTGTACATAGTAAAAAACTAGAGAGTGGACTATCTTCGGCTATGCCGAAGCTGAAATACCCCTACACAGTAGGAAGAAGTACCTCTAACATAAAATTATGTGGTCTCAAGACCCAATTTTGAGCCACCTATAAATAGTTTTGGAGCCCGGACCATGTCCAAAATCCGTTTCTAAAAATTTCCAATCAAATCGACCAAAACAAAAAATTGGTCACAAGACCCCATTCAGACCCTTATATATGTGGTTTCGGAACCTCGGACCATGTCAAAAATACGTTTCTAAACATTTCCAATCGAATGCAGCAATAAAAAAGACTTGAAAAATGTAAGCCTTTTTTTTGGGAGCCACGCCCAGTTATTGTCCGATTTGGCTGATTCTCGAACTTGATCTGAGTATTCACGAGAAAAACATGTTCCCAAAGTTTCAAGTCGATATCTCCAAAACTGCGACCGCTATCGTGCGGACGGACAGACAGACGGACATCGCTAAATTGGCTCAGGAGGTGCTGCTGATCAAGAATATATATACTTTTCCATACCGGACACGCCTCCTTATGGGCGTTACAAACGTTGTGACAAAGTTAGTATACCCTGCCACAGTGAGTGTGGGGGTATAATGACATTAAAAAAGTTCCACAGTACAAGCAACCATGTACTGAAAATAATTTTTTTTAACAATTCCAATCAGTTAAAAAAAAAAGTGAAACTTTAAGAATTTGTCCGATTTGTCTGAATCTCAAACTTATCTGGGCTTGGAGAAGATATAAATATTCTCCATAAAGGCGACGGCCATACAAATGAAAAGACAGACATGGCTAAATCGGTTCTGTTTTCAAGGAATTATATACTTTCCATGCCGGCCACGCCTTCTTATAGACGTTTAAAACGTTGTTATGTGTTGTGTTAATATACCCTGTCGCAGCAGTATGGTATATGGGGTATACAAATTTTCTGTCTACTTTTTATTGAGCTACTGTACATATTTTGAACTCGCTGCACTTTGGCTTAAAGCGTTTCCATCAAGTGACTTAAAGTCTTGTTACATGCTGACAAACTGGTTGCAATATAGCAAGTGGATTCAACGTTTCAAGTAGACCATGAATGACTTATATTTTCAACTCGTAATTAACTTGTCCAATGTGACGGATTGCCATTTACAGTAACGCCAATATGAAATGAAAATTATGAAACAAAAATGGATATGATCAATATTTTGATGGGAAATTGCCATTTTTCACAACAAGAACCTTTGATATTTGCTTTTGTTTGTAGCGCTCTCTTGAATGCTCAACATCTCCACACCTCTTCCGTTCGACACCATTTCTCAATCACCGTTTAAGTACAATCAGACCCATTTCGGCGCCATAATTGCCATACATTTGTGTGTCTTCTGCGATTTTCCTGTCAAATCAAGCCAAGTTGAGCTTTCATGTCAATTAAGCTCTAATGAAGACAAACAATTCGTGCTCGTGTCCATGTCCGTGGAGGAGGAGTGCCTTGTATCAGTTTGCACTTTGACCTATGTCTTTTGCAGAATTGTTACTTTCATTTTAAAAGCAGTGATTAATTGAGCACAAATACAGCTTTTTTTTATGCAGCGCACCTATCCCACCGCCCACATTTCACTCTAATCAATTTTCTACTCAGCTCGATGTAGTGCAAATGTGCCAAAGCGTTTTTCCAAACTCACTAATTTGTGAAAAATCAAATGTAGTGAATTTCTTGGCTGGGAAAAATGTACGGATGAGCAGAGCAGCACGTTCTGAAGATATCGTGTTGAGGAGTTGTGGCTTGCACGTGATTGCCACTCCTTGACGTGGTTTTCGTGTTGGTTGCTTCATATCTTCTGCTCTTTCTTCGATATACTCTTCTACCGAGTCATTAAAGTGGCTAAATGGTGACTTTGGTGCGCTTTAATGGTTTCTCATGCGCTTGTGATTTGTATCCGATGTGGATGCAATTATCGTGCAGTGGTTCTTGTTTGTATGACTCCTTTAATTAATTTCGCTTATCAAGTGCATTTCTTTTGTCTTTGTTTTTTAATTGGGGATTTACCCAACAATTGAATTGATTACTACTGAGAAGGAGAGTTGTTGTTGTCATTACTGTTCCCTTGGAATCCACCTAACACTCTCCTACCACCAATCAATTGATCTTGTCCACATTCTTTTATTCGTAATTTTTGTTTTCCTTTGTTGTGGCCTCAATTTCCTTTTCAATGCACACTCATTCCATTTTTGTCATTTTCGTATTTGGCGTACGGCAAAGTGCGCCTGTTGGCCTGCCTACTTCCCAAAAACTGCATTTAGCGCGCGCACGGCCCGACAACATTGCGAAACCGTGTCACCGGGCGCGCATAGGAACAAGTTTGGCTCGTTTGCTGCGAATTTTACTTGTTTACTTACACACACTTGTATGTATGTATTGAGGCATGCAAGTCTGCGAAATGTCACGCATTCGATTTATTTACATTCTGTTGAGATTTTTTCTTGGGAAAACCCCCCTCCTCCAAAATTGTACATCCTTGGGTTAATTTAATGAAGACCGATTTTTTAGAGCATTAAACCACCCACTTTTTTTGTCAGGACGCTTTTTTGAAGCTTTTTTGTATGATATGGTGCATCAAAGTTGGAAAATGAACTTACACAACGACACGCTTTCCGAGGGGTTTCCTCGCATTCAAATGAATCGCATTTTTATAATTATACACCCAGAAAAAAACCACCTCAAATCAAGATAGTTTGGTAAAGTTGAAAATTTAAAAAACAAGTACGAACAACCTCACTTTGAACTGGAAAATTTCATTTCAAAATGGAGCGAACTTATTTTGAAGTTGTTGAGTTCAATTTGAGGTAGTGCGTTTTTATTTCAAAATTGTACAATTTTTATTTTGAAATGGTGCAATTTCAATTTGAGATTATCAATTTTATTTCAAAGTTGACGACTTTAGTTGCTTTAACATAGAAATAAGTACTAGCATAGTTATTTCTACAATGGGTTTTTTTCTGTGTGTAATTGATCTCATTTTTTATCAAGTGCAAAAAAAAGTAGGAAGTGGATGAGCCTCCACAGATCATTAATCCAAATAAACATTTCAATTGAATTGTATTTTTTTTTCAATCTTTAAACAAAAAACAAACAAAGCAAGATTATGTAAGTGTGGAAATATTTCAATTTTTATGAGGCTTAAAGAAAAAGCGCTCCTAAGCATTAAAGTATTTACAAAACCGCCTCCAACTTCACACTCCATATTGCACACATGTTGCTACAGTTTGTTAAACAGCAACCAAAACCAACCAAGCACAGAGTTTTTCAAGCGTCTGCAAGTGCCGCACAGCACAGCAATTATGCAACATTTTGCTGTAAGCCTTATCAGAAACGCTTGTTAACAAATGCATTTACGCTAAATTAGCGCGCAGACAAATAGAAAAAAAAAACTATATTTTGCAATAGACCATTAGGAAGAGTGAGCACCTTCTAGTATCACTTGTTAATATTGGAAAGTTTTTTTGCAACAACAAATTTAAACAAAAACCAAAGTGTGTTGATTTCATTTTGCCTGCAAGCTAGCAAAAGTGAAGATTTTGCAATTGAAATTGAATATACAAATAAAACAAATAATGATAAATTAAATTCAGTTTTGAATAATTTTATTGAAAAATGACACGCGAGTCGAAAGTGTGCTCGAAATGACTCAAGCTGCATGAACGAAAATATTGTGCCAAGTCAAAAGGGAATTTTTATGAATTTTTTTGATTTCGAAATTGCGATTACTTAAATAGACAACTAGTTAACGATTGCGAAATTAAGTTACAAAAACAGCCAAAGCTCAGATTACAATAAAGGCAAAACGCCCATGAATGGCAGCATATGTGAATGGATTGAGGTAGACAAAGAAAGTTTATTAAACTTCAAGCACAGGAATAGTCCAAAAAAGGAGCTAACAGAATGCTTCGAATATATTTGCAAACAACTGCCAAACAGCGTATCTTATTCACTACAAAGACCCTCCCAAGAGGCAATCTACCGAAAGATAAAGGACTTTTTTTGGAAGCTTGCGAACATTAACAATCCGACACATTCAGAAGGGAAACAAAGCAAGTGGCCATTGTACTGACGCAAGTACAACAACCAGGAGCTGAAATTTAACTTTATACAGCAAAGCATTGGCAGCATTGGCCACACTTCCACCACAGTTTATAGAGAAACTGAAATGAAAACATGTTCGTGGCTGACTGTGAACAGAGCAAAAAAACAACCCAAACTATCACTTTCGGTACACGCAGTGGCCATTTCCCTTTGAATCTTCCACTTTGTGCCGTGTGTGTCTGATGGCTTTTCTTAAAGTCTGTTAAAGGTCTTGTCTAGACTTTTGCTAAGTGATTTATATGCCATGTTTGCTCAGGTTGTTTCATTATCCTTTGTTTACTGGAAATATGATTTTTTATCATTTGTGATGTATAATCTCATTAATCTACTAGTTACCATGTCGGAAGCATTGAAAATTGCAATACAAAACAGTAGACACACTTCATGCTTGTTTGTGTCTGCGGTCAATGACCATAACTGCTATTTACTTCATTTTCATATTTTATGCATAATTAGTTTCATTTTCATGTAAATTAGACTTGAGTCTTGTTGACACGGCACGTCGTTAACAAAGTATAAACGTGAAATTGTAAAATTTGTTATCACAAAGATGTATCGAATGTGTAAGTCTATTTGAAGCTGTAATAAAACAGGGTCAAGGCCTGACGATCATTGTATGTCTAGCGATTTTGGAAGAGCAATGGAATGTTATTTTCCATTTCTTAAAAATCTGATACTAAAAATGTTGTTCATAAGCTAACAAACTAGAGAGCAAACTAGCTTCGGCTATGTCGCTTGCACAATATGGCCCATACAAAATTACATCGAACATAGAAAAATTTTGAATCAGGACCGCATTTTGACCCATTATTGACGAATTGAAACCGCACATTGATGAATTGAGACTGAAATGTTGTTGCTTCATGACTGAAATTGTAATGTTTTGTAACTGAAATGTTAATGATTTGAGACGGCTGCGTTTTTGTTTTAAAACCAAATTTTATCGAAATATTAGTTATTAATTTTTTTATTAATTATGCAGTTAAGGTTTATAGAAAATTAAAAATCCGTCATTTCGCATGATAACTGCCGTAGCTTTTGAGAAACTTTGGCATTCCTCTTTTTTTGGCGAACGATTGGACGGTATTGAAAATAAGCAACATCGGATAGGAACCACGCCTACCTCCCATTCAAAATAACCGTCGAATTTGTATTATTTTCGTTTATCTTGAGAAATACGGAACCGATTTGGTTGGAAATGATGCCGGGAACAAAATGGGAATGAAACTGGAACGAAATGGAAAGTTTGGTCGTCTCCTATAAAGGAAAAAACTGGGGGTGCACTTGTTCAATTTCGAAAAATAAGAAACACCCTAAAGAATATATTTACAAATGTTTTGAGATATATGAAATTATCTTGCTTAATACTCAAACGAGAATTTGCACTTTTCCTGTGACCCACTAATTGAATAAACCACACCTCAGACAGTTTAATTGTAAACAATTTTCTTCTGTTACTTGAGTATAATTTTATTCAGTTAAAAAAAAGCAATTTTAATTAAAATTTCAAGTGTTTCTTTATTTTATTTTGAGTAAATTCAAACTAAAATGCAATTAAAGTTTCGCGTAAGCAATTTGAAAAGGCTTGGCTACTAAGCCACATACATACGAGTGTATCGTATAATAGCTTAATCTAATGCAATTATAACTTTTTTTGTGATTAGTAAATTGAAAAAAAATCACACAGAGACAGGAAAAGCTATTAAAAAATTTAAAAATAAAGTAATTACTTAAATCTTACTAAGGAAGACTTTTGAGCATCAGCGTCTGCAATTTGTCCGCAGTAAATGTAAAAATGCAACCTACACTTAAATGTTGCAGTTATTCTGCTCCACCTTCTTCATAAACGAGTGCACAGAACATACGGCAGTTGAATGGACTTCAACTGCTGCTGTTGACGACTCGTTTTATTAGTCAATGAAAGGCCTGGCCGCCTCCGGGCTCGTTACAAAAGTCGCGGTCAATTAAAGTAAGACATTTTCAACAACAATGTTGGGACAAGTGCCTGAAATTCTAACAAAGAACATTCAAGTTTGAGTTGTTATTTCTTTGCTCGGCTTGTCGGCGGTACAGCTCGTTCTGGTCTTTTCTGGTTTTGGCATGTGTAACATGTCACACAAACTCCAAGTACGAGTGACCGGTAGGCATGTCAATGCCTCTTACTTCACCACCATAAAAGGTTGAAAAGAATGGAGCAAGCTTTAGAGAAGCTTTCCTACTATTAAATGGAATTGGTTATGGGCTGAAGTGTTGGAATAAAAGTAAATTGAAGTAGCAATCAGAGCTGTAAAGACTAGGCTATACAATAATGCACGGAGTAGCAGTGGTGGAACAATTTATGGTTCATTATTGAGTTTATTTGATGTCAGGTTGAGGGTAAAATAGCAAATGCAGCCAATGAAAGGGATGATTTTTCTCCTCATATTTTTTTTCGTTTAAACCCCAAATTAGCAGACATTTTTCAAAGGAACTACTTGTCATCAATCATTTCCACCCACCCAAAATTCCAGGAAATTCATTTCGTCCTTTAATTCCCCGGAAACTCCACACAGAAAAAACATTTCAATGAAATGAATTCCGTACAACGAACAGACTCATTAGTGGCAGTGGTTGGCGCATGCTTCAAATGCACACCGAACTGCACAGTTTATATTTCCTGAAGCGAGGAGTTATTGCATATATACACACTCCTTCAGTCATCAACAAGAGGAATATGCACACAATGCAATAAGGCCATAAACCCTAACAACCCTCCCTCAAGGTACTCGGAAATACAAAAGAGAAATAACAAAAGCTAACGAAAAACATGAAAAAGTAGAAAGAAAATTTAAGCAAAAGCAGAAAATTGGTTACAAAGTTAAACAACACAGGAAGTTGGCTAACGAAAATTACCCATGTACTTGGGGTGGCTTTGGGCGTATTGAAACCGCGTGTTTCCTTTACATACAACAAAGTCGAGTTTGTTTTGACTGTCGTTACGCAGCAACCGGCATTTTTTGCTACGAATGTTCGGTGGATACAGAATCGAAAAAAAACAACAACAAAAAAGAAAACCCCAGACACCAGACATGGTACCAGACTGTTGGCAAAGTACTTATGAATTGTTGATTTTGGGGGTTGTTATTCGTGTGAGATGCTTTTTGGGGCACATGTAGAGAGCATAACGCAAGCAATAAAAGAGAGACCATCTCCAATCACATGCTCTATTTGTGGAAGCTACAAATGTTGATAGGCAATGTTGTTTCGGGCGAAAAATACAGCTCTGTTTCATAAAAGTGGCGAATGCATTTGTTTTGATTAAAATTAGGGGCATTCACCCCTTGATGCATTTGGCCTTGCAGTTTGCAAATTCAGGAAGTATTGAAAAAAATTATTTAATCTTTTGACTAACATCCCTATTTTAGAAGACCGGACAAATGCCATGACAATAGTATTTAAATTGTTATAACCTAAATAGGTTATACGCACGTATAGATTGTATATTGCATCTTCTTTGACCCCCATGAACCCCCTTACGTTACCCCTGGACACCCTTTGAATTCTTTTTGGACCCAACTTTAAGTGCCCATATTATGCAGTGCCACGCCCTTTTTCAAAATCAAAAACCCTGATCCAGAATCTCTAGCCATGCTTTCACAGATTATATATGTTGAATTAAAGTTTCCTAGGTCCACTGGTGACTGCAGGCGAACATGCTATAATGCAACGCCCCTTTTTGGGAAAAATCTTAAATACGGCTTTGTAGCCATGGTCACAGAGTATACATATATGTGCAATTGCAGCTTCCTAGGTCCACTGCACTATGGTGCCTGTGACCAGGTTTCCTGACCAAAATCGATTTTTTTTAAGTTTAGATTTTAAAATTTTTGTTTGTACCTTCTCTAACTAGATACTCTGTGCATCAACACTGCAAATTTTGTTTGTGTTTTAAATGTGAAACCGTTCCAGTAAATGCCCGATATCTTCGGTAAAATAAGTCCGACGAGGGCGTACAATAGCTTGAAATGTAGGGAATTCTACTTCACGTAAGATAAATAGCTAACTTAAATTTATTCATATTTTTTTTTAATTTTTAAAAGGTTTTTTTTGAAGAAATTACAAAAAATGGCAGAACAAATTTACATTTGCCTCCAAAACACTAACTTATATAGTTTGTTCACAAGATTTGTTTATTGGACTCTTAGCTACAATTTGCAAATCTGTGTAAAACTCTATCATCAATAATGACTGAGTTATTGAAAATCTGTAGTGACTTTTCAAAAAAAAATAAAAAAACCCTTTCAAGGTCATTTAAAGGACAAAATGACCCAACTTAAAAAACGGATGATGCCACAATAATAAGCGTCCTCGAATTAACTTAGCCCACCCGGAGCGCAGTCTGTTCTATTTTTCAACTAGCACAGTGTAATTAATAAAATTTTCGAATCCAAAAACTCCAAGTTTCGTAAAGATAAAAAAAGATTTTGAAATTGTGCCATCTTGAATTTAAAATTTCAATATCAGATTTCAAATCAGCGACTCCAAAAACCCTTACATACCAAGTGTAGAAAATTACAATAAGATTTTGAAATTTCGACCGCCATATTGGATCCGCCATCTTGAATTTTGAAATTTTCAATACCAGATTGGAAATCAGCGACCCCGAGAACCCCCCATGTTTCGTTCCAATATCACAAATATTTTAATTTTGGCCAGAAAACTCGGTAGGAACCATTGTGTACTGGTTGCTTCAGGAGTGCTACTATATCTACCACGCCCAATTGTCTGAACTGCTCCTTTTCGAAAATAAAAAATCCGGCTTGAGTGTCTCAAGCTATGTGTTCATAGGACATATGTATATGTGAAATTTCAGACTGACATCCGGACGGACAGACAAGCTATAGGATTCTATATACAGTATATGCCTATATGCTGTAATTCGTTTGAAATTTTCTTATAAATTGAAATTAAATTTAAAAAAAAACCCATTCTCTATTTCACCGTCCGACACAACCTCAGTACCAAGAAAAATGTATATCTCAATGGCTCCTTGTCGGTTTTTCTAGATCAAATAGTTTGTGTTTTTTTAATTTCAAAGTTGTGTAGTTCTATTTTATTACTCATACGCCGTGTATGCCAATACATTTTTTTAGAAAACAAAATTTCTTCCTGGATTTTAAGTCCAGATATCATAATACAGTCAAACTTCCCTATAATAAATTCGCACGGGACCAGAAGTACACTTTAGAGAAGTTCGACTGTATATATTTAAAGCGTTTTCTTATTAAATCGCAAATTTCGGACGTTTATTTTGACAGTTTGAAGCAGAAGGATTTGTGTCACGACCAAGCGACCTTGCGACTGATCAAAATTCGAGTTTTGTCTACTCAGTGTTGTCTTTATAATAAAAAATTTGACTATTTTTACACATAATTATTTGATTATTTGACCATTTGAATTGATAATGGTTTGCAAATGGAAATTATTCCTTGTTAAACACTATAAAAAAAAGCAAAATTAATAAACCATTCTTCGTTCATTAAAGCTTTAACTAACAGCTGCATTTTTCTGCCACAGTAGCTGGTAGCTGGCCTTGCCAGCCGTGTGAGGTCATTGAAGAGGAAACCCCTTTGCAATTATTTCCACATAAAATTATAAAATGCTACGAGTTGTGTGCACTTTGAAAGCCCAGAAGCGAGTACAAAAAGTCTACAACAAAAATAAAATTAAAAAAACCATTTGCATGTGGTGAAGCAACTCTAGACAAGAAAACCCATGAGCATCAGCTCAGAGCCAGGGTCTTGTGTGTTAATAAAATTGAACTCATTGTAGTTTGTCGAGAGCAAAATAAGTTCAACTACGAAAATATAATAAAAAAAACTCAAAGCATAAAATAATAGCTTTGAATTTGCAATCTTTAATAGCTGGTGGCGAATTCCAAGCAACAAAAATAATGCCCTAATATGGTTAAAATTTTATTTTAGTCTGATAGTTTATTTTTCAAAATACATACATACATACTCTGTCAAGAGCAAGCCACATTATCGTGTAATTAAAAGTAAATTTGAGAAGTTCTCGGTGGTTTAAGCAAAGTGTTAAATTCAACACTGATGGCTGTGTGACCACAAATCAATCTATCAAAATAATTTTTAGTTAATTGTAAAAAAATAAAAATAAATTGCAAAACAAATTGGCATAGCTCATAAATCACAGGCAAAATAAAAAATGCAAATGAACAAGTCTCTTTTGTGTAATTCAATTATGCAATTAAGTGAAGTTTTCAGTGGAGTTTGTTTTTTGCCAGTTTTTTTATTTTTATATATTATTTATTATACTTTTGTAATGATCCTATGCGAGATAAAATTCCAACCGGCCACTTGGCCATTAAATTCAATTGAAGCGGACTTGAAGCAGTTTTTTTTATAAAGCAATACAAGGAAAGAAAAATGTGAAATAAAAAATTATGGAAAAAAATTGCCACTTAAGTCGCTTGTGTTCAAAGCTAAAAATAATTATCAGTGACCAGAGTCAGTGATCAGAGGCATAGTCGGAGACTGAGAGCGGTGTGCGGTTCAAGTACCAATCGTGAGTCAGCTCAAAGCGAGATACCTTCAAACAGCCAGACAAAAAGGTAAAATGGCAAAAATTAGTTTCGCAGCACATCGAAATCGAAATCGAGTGTAATGTCACAAGTAAATACAATCACTGTAGCAATTTGAACACCGACGACATCTTAAATGTCAGTGTCAAATGGTTTTCTGTATATAAATTGCGGTGATGGGCTTTCGACGACGACTACGACTGCGATTCACTGACTTTTCCCACGACCGTGTCTCGTTTTGTGTTCTGCCGTTAACTACTTAATTTCATAACTTTTTTTTTAAAAATATATTTATAACTTGTAATTTCATAGCGATTACTTATGCTTTTCTTTTACTTTTACATTTTTTATTGGCTGTATTTTAGCAACGAACACCGCGAATTTCTTTTGTTGTGTCTGGTCGGTGCCTGTGAAATTACTTTGTCACATGCAAACTTCGAAATAAAGAAATATTTTTTCATGAACATTTCTGCAAGATTTGCTTTAAAAAAAATGTTTACAGAAAAAATGACAAACGAGTTTCGCCGCTTCTCTGCTATTTCACTGCCTGCATGATTGACTGACTGACTGTGTGTCTGTGCGTCTGACAATAATAGTCCAAGTTAATAATAATGATAATTTTTTTGCATGTTGGTAGTTGGTTTTGTTCGCTCTTCGTTTTGACCTTCCACTGAACAAATTAAATACGCTTTATATTTTGTTAGCTGCTTTTTCTTTAATATTAGATTTAATTGCTGGTCTTGCGTCAAAATTCGTTCAAGTTCAAGGTGTGGTTTTTTCGGTGCGCAATTTAATCGCAGTAATTATACGGCTCGACTGCTTAAGGCTAGCCTAGAAATGAGAGAGATTTTTAATGGAATTATTTGAACCATTTCTATGTTACTAACGGAGTTGTGCGAAACGAAGTAGTACATAGATATTTTGCCTACTATTTTATACTAAACTAAAACAAGAAATCCGCTTACATTTCCAATGTACACATACATTGAGGTATTACATCAAATTTACATTGAATTCAAATTAATGAAATGATATAGGCAAATATTCATGCGCCTATACAGCTTTCTAGGTCCACTTGCGGCTACAGAAAAGCCTACTACGGCTCGAGAATCTGTAGCCATGGTCTCAAAGAACACAAGTGTGAAATTGCAGCTCTTAAAGTCTACTTTCCACAGTCCCATTTCCACTCGAGTGTCTCAAGCCATGGGTACGTATGACATATGTATATCTCTAACTTATATAAAATTCTGTGTGAGTAGGTTTGTAGGTTTGTAGGTTTGTAGGTTTGTATGTATGTTTGTTCCCTTATAACTTAAGAAACACTTGACCGATTTTAATGAAACACATATCAAAATGTAGGTAATTTTATTGATCTCATCATAGGCTAATGCCATTTCATTTAATTTGGGCGTTCGAAGTGGGCGTGGCAAATATTATTCTAAAATGCTATAATTTATGCAGTGTTTAACCGATTTCGCTGAAATTTTATATGTGGTTTTGGGTAATGAATTGATAATATGTTGATTCTGAAAATTTGCAGTTCGCCCACTGCCACGCCCTGAAATTTTTAAAGCTCTGTAACTCGGGTCCTATTCAAGGGATTTCGCTGAAATTTTGGATTTGGTGCTGGGAGGTGAATGGGCAGAGGGATGACTATTGAAATTTAAGATCCGCCCACTGCCACGCCCTAAAATTTTTAAAGCTCTGTAACTCGGGTCCTATTCAAGGGATTTCGGTGAAATTTTAGATTTGGCGCTGGGAGGTGAATGGGCAGAGGGATGACTTGCAAAATCTATTTTTATTTCAGTTGCTTAAATAATACATATAACATTTCTACGTTAACATGAAATTACAAAATTATTGCGTGCGAAGCTGTGGGTATAAGCTAGTGTGAAATAAC
Source organism: Heteromyza rotundicornis (assembly GCA_951394025.1). NCBI lineage: Eukaryota > Metazoa > Arthropoda > Insecta > Diptera > Heleomyzidae > Heteromyza > Heteromyza rotundicornis. The sequence goes on along the minus strand of OX596010.1, from coordinate 64,748,787 downwards.
GGCTTTCCAGTCCAACTGGTGGATTCTGGAAGGTGGGGACAGACATCCTGACAAATGCTATTTTCTTATAAACTGTGATTAAAAAATCAAAATTTAAAAAAGAATTTTGTAATTAAAATTATTGAAATGTTCATAACATTCAAGTTCGCAACAGTTGCACATCGTTACGAGATAGGTGGTAGATGATCTTATTACAGACAACGTAGCCAGTCTAGTGTGTCACTGTTAGATTGGGGTAAATGAAAAGGCGAATGAGTTGGCTAAGGATGGAGCTCAATTAGAAACTTCACCTTTTTTGCAATACATTTATTTGGATCAGGATAACAAAACGCTGCTACTTTCACAGAAGCCCTAATGTGTCACTAAAAACGAAAAACGAAATAAACACAGCTGTTGTAAATTCACACTTTTGCTTTCCCAAGCAGCTGCAGCGGCCATTCCCGCCCAAATCCAAAATAGCTCAACTCGAAGCTATACAAAATGTACTCCAAAACATATAGAGCAGCTTCTAAAAAATAAAAGAAAAATACGTCATGATTGGCAAAATCACAGATCGCCCACTTTGAAAAAACAGTTAAAAGGTATCACTCGAAATCTACAAAAACAGCTTAAGTGGAAATCCGAAAGAGACTTTCAACAACTCGTTGAACGTCTCGCACCCACAAAATCAACAAATTACTCTCTCTGGCGAGCTGCTAAAAATATGCAGCTCGCCAGAGAGAGTCGGTGCTGCTTTTGCCAACCACCTAAAAACCGTATTCACCCAACGAAACAACTGGTGATATCCCATTACCAACATTATTCCCACTCAATAACACCAGTACAGTCGCGATGAAAAAAAATGAACTAATGGAGGCAACAAATAAATGCCTGGACCCAAAATTGCACATATTTAACGCAATCCTTAGAACATGTCACTACCCAGATGATTGGAAACTTTCTCAAGTTACAATGATTCCCAATCCTGGAAAAAATCCCAACAATGTGACTTCATACCGCCCCATAAGTTTGCTCTCTGTGTTATCGAAACTCTTTGAAAAACTTCTAATAAAATTGATTTCACCCAAAATTACAGAAAAACAAGTGATTCCCGATCACCAGTTTGGCTTCCGCGAAAAGCATGGCACTATCGAACAAGTGCACCGTATTGTAGACTCAATTAAAAGCACTTTCGAAAAGAAACAGTACTGCTCCGTTGTTTTTCTCGATATTACCCAGGCCTTCGATAAAGTCTGGCACGAAGGACTTTTTTTCAAATTACAGCATATTCTCCCCGCTAATATGCACTCCCTACTTAAAAACTATCTCACGAATGGAAAATTCGTAGTAAAATATAAAAGCTTTGTCTCTCGAAAATACGATATACTGGCCGGAGTACCACAAGGTAGTGTCCTCGCGCCCCTGCTTTATATTCTCTATACTGCAGATATGCCCAAAAGCGACAGAACTCTTATATCTCTTTTGCTGACGACACTACCATCCTGTGCTCTCACTCAAACCCAGACATGGCAACTCTTCACGTCCAAAAACATTTGGACACTCTAAGCAATTGGCTATCACGATGGAAAATCAAAGTCAACGAGTCGAAAAGGTGCCACTTAACCTTCACCCTAAGAAGGGGCACGTGTCCTGCTCTGAAGATAAACGGCCAAGTTGTCCCTGAAAGTTCCGAAACAAAGTATCTTGGAATGCACCTCGATCGCCGACTCACATGGCATAAGCACATTCAATCCAAAATCACCCAGATTAAACTAAAACAATTGGAACTAATCTCAAAGGCATCTAAGCTAAATCTCACATACAAAGTCCAAATAAACAAAAGTATAATAAAACCCATATGGACATATGGAATTGAGCTCTGGGGCACTGCCTCTCCCTCGAACGTGGAAAAACTCCAGAGAGTCCAATCTAAAATCCTGAGACAAATTGCCAGAGCCCCTTGGTTTATAAGAAATGCAAACATCCACAATGATTTGAATATCCCTGCACTGAGAGGAAAATGTTTTAAAATTGAACGATTTGGTTTTTAAAATAGAGCTCTGTACAGATTCGTTCAATTTCAAAACAAACTCGTTCAATTTGAAAAATTTTTTTTTAAAAATGTAAACAAAAATTTTAAAGTTGAATGGAATTGTTTTAAAATTTGATAAATTTGCTTTTAAATTGGTTTTTAGCACAAAGTTTTAAAATTGAATGAGTGCGTTTGAAAATTTGTTTTGAACGCACGTGTTTTAAAATTAAACAAATTTGTGTTAAGCTCTATTTTAAAAACCAATGCACTAAATTTTTCTTTCAGTGTGCAGTAAAAGACGAAATTCCGAAACTTACCTCGAAGTACAAGCAGAAGCTTATGTTTCATCCAAACATTCTAGCTATAAATTTACTGAGACCTCTGAATCCCCCCTCACGTCTTAAACGAAGCTAATATATATCTCATATATTAGATACGCTAACTCCACATTGCCTAAATCAATGGATGTAGGGCAATTTTTACATCTCACAGCATAGTTTAAGCTGAATTCTTCTTTTTTTTTTAGAATTAAGTAGAATTATTGAATAATCATTGTTAGACCTAAGTCAATATTGGGTGATTCAAATGTATAAATGTACATTATAAAAAAAAAAAACTTTCACAGATTGGGTGGACAAATGTTAGCCGCAGCATAACAACGAATCAATTCTGTCCTAACTACAACAGAAAACAATCTACATACCCATTCTTTCATAACATTTGTTTCTTCATTATACTTTTATCTTGTCATCTCGTTGCTTACTTGCTATGATCAGTCCGTGTTCAGTTCACAATCTAAATACGAATTAGTCATTCTGTTAATAATGCCAGCACATTTACCATTTTATTTGCATTTCTGTATGTGTTCTATTCAAACATTTTGGCACCAAAGGAAGTTCGTCACTGCGTCGAAGTCTAAGTTGAAGACAACACAGAACGGTTAAATGTTATCAACGCAGGAAATGCGTGAAATTTTGTTTTGATACTCGACTTCGTAAACAAAAGAAATTGGAGAATAAAACGATATTTTTGGTGTTTGCCTTAAACGAAACCTTAGCCTATTTTGCGGAGTTCTGGTTTTGTTTTCTTTTCCAACTACATTAGAATGAATTAGGAATTGCAGATGTAATGTAAGAGTTTCCTGGTCAAGTAGCCAATAGCCCAGGTCAGTTACTCTTTCACAACAGCTTTTCTATGTAAAAAGTTTATGTTAAATAAGAAACGTGAGAAACTTAATAAGTTCATACCCCAGTGGGATGTAAGGGAGTGGAAATCCGTCCATCAACAATTGAGTTCAGTTTATGTAGTGAGCGCAAAGCCGGGATTCAGACGTCCAAAAACTGGTGAGCTTGTAAGAGTGATGGGAATGTACAACTGAGTGTACTGATGAGCTATTAATCGACACTGCTGAGGAGTAGCATTTATCGCGCGTTCCATAATTTCATTATCAAAAATTTCCTATTGGGGTTAATCCCTCAGGTGAAATTTAAAGTATTTATTACAGGAAACAGAAGCTTACCACGTTCACGGAATTTTATCTAAGGCAGAAAACATTCTTCACGCAATTCAGTTTGCATCTTCCTCAGAAAAAAAATCTTAAAAAATAAAAGAAGAGGTGCTGCAAAATATTTTTGCAAATATCTGCATAAGAATTGTGAAATCAAATAAACTAATTGTTAGAATAATAAAACCGCTTGAAGATAATTTGTAGCCTATCGTAAATGTGAAAATATGATCCACGAGATAAGACTGAAATACCGAAGCAGAAGAAGCTGACATCACAACAGCACACGCGTGATGAGATGTTGCTTAGGTGGTTGGTTGGTTGCTTGGTTGGTTGGTTGCTTGGTTGCTTGGTATCACAACGATATTTTTGCTAATATTTGCAATAGGCCAAGATAAAAAGTGGAAATCACATTGTTCTTATTTATTGTGTTATCAAAAAATCTAAGAATTTTCTATTATAAAAGCGCTTGGAACGTAACCTAACGGGAACAGTTTAGAACAATTCGATCGGTTGTAGAGATCATTCGACTAGATCAAGGAGAACTGCGCAAGTGAACGAAAACCGAAACGATCATCAGAGAAGATGAAATTCTTAGTGGCATTGCTTGTGTTCGCCAGTGCGGCCGTCTTCGTGGAGCCCCTGCCCCCGTTCGCCAGTCTGCCCAGTCAACAGGGATTGGCGCGCCTATTCTTCCAGTCCCGTGCTACCGCACAGGATCCACTCGTCTCGATGGCTTGCTTTGCCGACTATATAGCCCACTCGAACGTGATCAGTGAGACTTATAGCAAGCAGTACAATGGCTGCTTGGTCAAGGCTACCGAGTCGCGCAATCTCGTGGACCAGGAAGTGATTACGGAGCGGACAGGCATCGAAACCACATCGGAGGGTGTGTGCAAGCGTATACGCACTTGCAATGAGTACAACAGCTCTTTGGATATGTTCAACTGTCATGCCAATATGGTAAGTGGTTACTTTGGGAAGAAAATACATTTCTTTCAATTCCAATTTCTTCAAAGGGTTCCAACAACACCAAAGCCACTTATGCCATCTCGGGAAATGCCTCTGAGTATGCCACAATCCTACAAGAACGCTACCGCCTGATTAACTTGCATCACGAACAATGTTGCCATGCCGCGGAACGTTCATATGTGGAGGAAACAGCTGGCAACTACAACCATTTGCAATCCTGCCTGGATGGCCATGTCGAGCCGAGACCGTCTTCTACTACTACCACATCGACCACCACCACAACGACTACCACTTCCACCACAGAGGCTCCTCCACCAGAAGAGGCTGAAACCGAAATAGCCGCCACTGAAATTCCTCCGGGCACTGAGGAACAATTCGCACAACTTTTAAACTTGCTAAATTAATGAAGGCTCCACGCAAGTGGTGGACATTTCCTTTGGATAGCTTCTGCATGAAGCAGAAACTTTGCAAAGGACCATGAAACAAATAAATGTTCAGAAAGTTTTAAGAGATAGTTCCGAAGAAGATTTCATTTAACAATTAACCCCTAGCAGTTATTCGCTTTGGGTAGGCAGTGTCATGTGCCTTTGAAAGAGCAAAAATAATAATAAATTTCGCAGCAAAAATATATATTTTCTTAATTCAATGCAGGCGAACAGCAAGAATGCAATTAAATCTGCAAAGGCTCAAATCGACCCTTCAGAGAAAAAGATTCATCCTTTCTTTTTGCTGAATGTTTGTGCTGAAATTTGAATGACAATTTTCACTTTGGCGAGTGTGGGATTTCCATCCATTTAACCAAAAGCCTTATACAAATTTTGTTCTTTTTGTGTTCTTTATGTGCTCTCTTTATGGGGCAGGGCTTCCGTAGTTCTTGTGCCAACGAATTCAAAATGTATTTTAGAGCTTTTTAAAGTAATGGTTATGAAGTGCAATTGATCTTTTGTATATGGTTTGTATGAGCTTACCAACATTTTTAATATTTCATGATGTTTTAGACTTACCTGGAAACAAAATAAATAGAATTCATTAATATTGCATGTATAATTTGTGAAAACGAGGTATGAGAAAATGTATATTTTTAGTAGAACTTACTGTATATAATTAGTAGAGTATCCAAAATAAGGCACTTGAAAATTCGTTGCATTCTTTTTGGAACCAAAAACCAGAAAATGTGCAAATTTCAAGTCGATAGTTCAATAATTACGTTGTATAGTTACCATTTCGCATCATATGTTGACTAATAAATTAGTAAACTATTTGACCCCAAAAAGTATGCAGCAACTTTTGAAATGTTCATTTTTGATCACCCTAGTAAAGAAGCTATCTGATGTCTATGTATGACACAATATCTTAAACCGTTTTTAAAATTCTCTCAAGAAATTACTTTTCATTTAAATTCGCTAATTTAATTTTGATAACTATTTATTTCCAGCTAATTGACTCTTGATATTCTTTAATCATAACGTTTACTAAATCGAATTAGTGCATTAATTGTGTGAACCATTTGGAGAATAAGACTATCAATCAATCTTCATTGAATTGAAATAGAAAAAAACGTGCACACCAGAGCAAGAAGCGGAAATAAAATAGTAAAATTTGAACAACAACAAATTTTAAATGAACTAAGCACAAAGATACTAAAATGTTAAGAGAATACAAAAAAAGTGTTACGAAAAGAAAAGAAGAATTAAGAACACAAAGCAACAATTTCCCACCACATCATTACAGCACAGCCGCACACACTAAACTCAGCCACCAAGCAATCGCCACTTGTCCGTCCTCACACACATTTACAATTTCACAAAAAGAACTGCTTTGAAAAAAGTTATTACGAAAAAAAAGAGCAGAAAGAAAAGATTATAAACAACAGAAAAAATTTAACAGCAAAAAACGTCAACATCATCATAATCAAGATCATTACTCGTATTTCGTCATTATTACAACAACAATAGCAGAGCAACTCAACCAGAAAAGAATCAAGAAATATTAAATAAAAACATAACAACTACAAGTAAGTACCAGTGAAAAACCAACGAAGCATCACAATAATTGCAGCCAGTTATGGCCACAAACAACTCCACACACACACACCCGAGAAACGAAATCTATCCATAAATCTCATAAACTGGAAAAGATCGCTTCTCGATACACTTTGATGCCAACAAATCAAGCCACCAAATGGATTCAATGAAGTCGAAACTGCGAGCGGGCTTCCAGTAGAACCAAAGCAATCAAGTCTATTTATGAGCTACCAAAGTGGCACGTTCGCTTGATTTGCAGGCGTACGCCTGTCAATAACTCCAAATTTGAGAATATATCTTGAAATTGTAGGTATGCGTGCGAGTATATGGCGGCAGTGTAAGAGTATATGTTGCGATCAGCGTTTATGCTTATAGCCGTTTGTCAGCTGTTTTTTTTTGTTTGCTCGTTTATGGTCTCAATGGAAAAACTTGTTGGAAACACCTGCGTAAGCAAGTGCTTTTTGGATGTTATTGTTATTAATGTTGTTGTTGTTGTAGTTTTATAATAGCATTCACTTTTCCACCAGTACACTTGCTGCACACGAGCCCGACCAACGAGGCTGTGAAAATATTTTCTAATGACGCATTTACTTGACGGCTCGCGCTCAAATGGCTGATGAGTGCATTAAATGTGCATCAGCAACAAATTGTAGAGAAAAAAAATGTTTGCAAACATTTTTACAATTACAAAAATTTTGCAATATAGCTGTTAATGACATTTGAGATTAGATTAGATACGCTCGGTTATTTGGTTATTTAATTAAAGAAACTCTTTTTTTAGAAAAATTGTAAATATGTATTTGGAAAACCTGACCAACCAACCGGACAGCTGTCCAAAAAAATTTATATTTTGAAATATCATAAAATAAAAAGTCAAATTAAGTTCCAACTTGACATTAGTACTTCACTTAGTTGACAGATAATATGACAAAGAATATGCGCCATTTTGAAAAATTATCGAAAACCTTTCCAAAAGATATCGATAAAATAACGACAATGGTCTAAGAATGTATCGTACTCGCATGTGCAGGTTATTTTAACTTCGGTCAGAGATTATTTTTTCTATTTTTTTTATTTTAATTTTTTAATTATTGATGAGAAATCTAGAATCACTCTAGAGATATCTATCACATCTTAACTGTGACAAATATTTTAGTAAAACAATGTAATTGTTCGGTTATGTAATGAAATTCAGTAGAGGACATCAATGAGAAAAGACACAAAATCAACAAGGCATTTGTCTTATGCCTATTTCAGAACTGTCACTCTCTCATCAGAGACAATTCTGTCAATTCTGTCTACTGGACAACCATTTTGATTGTCCGCCTCTCACCGAACGAATTCTCAATAACTACTGGCAGAAACTATACTGAAATTGTCTTTGTGGAACAACTGTCATTTCACGAACTTTATTGGCTCTGAAAGTGGGAGGATCACTAACTTCCACACAGAACTCTTTTCTCGCTAGATGGCGTGCATGTATATAAATAATAAATTTGAGTTTCTTGGCAAATTTGTATTTTTATGCTAGCCTCTTTCTTCAATTACTTATTTTTTTAAATTATAGCCTGACCCACTGACATAACTTTGACTATTTTTTTCAAATTTCTTTTTGCCAATATTATATATCCAAACTGGTTTATTTATTACCTAATACCAACGAGGAAATGTTTGTCAAGCAGAAAACTCCTATACGTTAAACCGTCCTTTTAAGCTCATGTGATACAAAGCATACATACTCCAACTGATCAGCGATATCGACAAAATTTACATGCTAGGCACATTTCTGCGATGCAAGTGAAAACGAGTTTGCAGGAAAATGTGTTAATAAAACGTGAGATAAAGCAGAAAATATTTTGTTACAAGCAACCACGACATGGCTAATAACAACAATGTCGGTAGAAAATTACTAGTTGCAAGAGAACGAAATCAATGGTTACCTCAAACATAAGTTTTAAATCGAAGAGATAATTAAAAATGTGAAATCACTCAAAGTAGCAGGTTAAGTTGCAGAATTCGCTTATGAAAGTGGCAGGTCACTTAGTGAAACTGAAACATAAGATGAATTAAGAATGATTTGAATATACTCACAGAGAGATTAGTCTTGAGGTTAATGTCTGATAAGGAAGCTGATAAGTCGTGCCTGAATTCAGGCCAATCACCTCAATTGAAGGGAACTCAAAAGTTAGGGGAACATTAATAGAGAAACTCTGAAAAGTTGGCAACCACCCATCAAGCGTTTAAAGGTGTTCAAGACGAACGTACAAGTGCACAGACGCGGCGGATTGTCCATTTTAATTGTTCCAAGGCGAAGCCAAGAAAAAAGTCTTTTCTTAGCAGCACAAGCAGACACAAAAACAGTAAAGGCCAAAAGCATATGAAACAAGTGGCAGGAAAACTTGTTTCGCCCGCCAAGTCAGTCTTATCATTGACATCAGCGCACCGCCGAACACACTGTCCGGACTCCGGAGAGCCTTTGGGCGCGCATTTATTATGGACTCTTGGCACACACAAGGAAAGTATTCGTTGCACATGGATAAACCTGATACAAGCGTACCGCTGTCCACACGAGAATGGCTTTGTGTCTGTTTCTTGTATGCGAATTCAGGTCATTCGCATTTTACTATAAGATTTTCACATTTTAGGCGGTAAAACGACTTGTGGCGTTTTTTTTCATATTATTTTTATTTCCTTTTTTTTATTATATATTGACTCCAATGGATGGGCAAGCGTTTTAGTAGCTGTAGCTGTTGATGAAGCTATCTTGGCACCTTGGCACCTGATATTTCAGCACAGCTACATGCAAGCAATTATTATGCAAATGTCATTAATAATCGATTTACAGCATGGCGTACGTAAAAAGCCGATTAACTTGTCAATGGAAGATTTGTTTTTCCTGCGATGCCGCAGAGGCGAAAGGCAGTTTACCGATCAGCGTGAGAAATAAAGAGATCCTTGATGGTGATTATTTCTTTTTTTTTTACTCGTATACATCGGAAAATTTGTAGAGAAATTGTTAAATCGTATTTACAATTAACTTATGGAAAAAAAAACAGTGTCACGGATTTTAAAAAAATTGTACATTTCCATTTTAGTCCGGTACATTTTCAGGTACGTTTCCGTTCTATTTCTAAGTTTGTTCCGGTTCATTTTCATTTCCGTTCAAGTTCCGTTCGGTTAGGTATTCCTCAGATAAGCGATAATAGTGAAATGTGGGCGGAGATTTTTAATGGAGGTAGGCATGGCTCTTTAAAGGCTTTCCCTTAAGGAATTAACATTCACAACAAATTGATTTTGACGTTTCTCAAAATGACATTTGCACGGAAAACTAGTACAATGCTAAAAAATACAGAATGAAATCTAGTACGTTTAATATAAATATCGAAACGGAACGATTTTTTGGCAGCAAATATTCAAAACGTCAGTTTTGAAGTTATCAAATGCAATGGAAATTCTATAAGGAAAACTTCGTTGCGATTTTTGTATGTTTGCTAATTAAAGACACAAAACAGTATCAAATTGTAAAATAATACAACTGAAGTTCTTGTTTTTTTTTTTTTTTTACCGAAAAACAATCTACAGAGAAATCTAAACTCGACTTTAATGAAGCAAACTCACAGAAATCCACAAAACCCCAAGCACCGAAGGGAAGACCAACTTCGACGGGTGAAAAAGACTTCGTAAGACAAGCACACAGTATTTATCAGATGCATTTTTAAAATTACCACACCAAACACAACAACTACAAACGGACCACGTCGCTGTAAATGGTCAGAAATAGCAAAACTCTGCTGTCCACCAGCTTATGGCGCTGCAGTTGCACAAAAAATAAAGGCAGGCATTCATAAGCAATGGTTTGGCTTTCAGCAATTGCAATGCGAATGTGGTCTTGTCTCTTTACGGATATCTTATAGGGCAGCAGCATCCGATATAAACAGGAAATCTGTGGGCCGTTGCAACAAATACAAACAGACGAGAGAAAAAAAAATAAATCACTTTTATTCATGAATTCGTTGAAATTGCAAGCAATGCTTTCGGTGTTTGGAGCATTTTGTGCCGCTTCGGTTTTTATTTGTAGCACATTTTATCGGATTTTTATTAGATGCGGTAATAATGCTCGATTCAATATAATGTTATGGCATTTCCTAACCAAAGTAAACAATTCTAAAGGATTTTATCATTTGTTTTCAATTAAAATTCATTTATTTTAAAGCAATTTTTTGAATATTTTAAAAACACTAAAAATTTGAGCAAACTTTCACTCTTTTGGGTAGTTTAAAAAAATTCCTTTGAAATTCGAACTCATTTAACACATTTTAATGTCAAAATGTTAGTATTGACTAAGACTACAAAAAATTCTATTATTCTTCATTTCTCACTAAGGCTGTCAATCAGGATCCCGGTCCATTTTTAGTCCCGATAAAATATAAAGAAATATAATGCTTAAGCGCTGATTATGGTCGTAGCTCAGTGAGTAGAACATCTGACTTACGATCGAGTTCAACGAATAGAACAAAGCACCACCTCTTGTCAAGCCATGGCAAGCTTACGAGAGTATAATTTGCCGTGCAGAAACTAAACTTGCTAAACACATGAAAAATAATTACTTAATACGAATAATTATGTAAACTGATATAAAAGTAATTTCTTACACAGAAAAATTGTTGGTTGGTAAATCTAACTAAAAACTAGAGAGTGGACTATCTTCGGTTATACCGAAGCTGAAATACCCCCACACAATAGGAAGAAGTACCTCGAACATAAAAAAATGTGGTCTCAAGACCCTATTTTGAGCCAATTCTAGGTGGTTTTGGAGCCCGGACCATGCCCAAAATCCGTTTCTAAAAGTTCCCAACCAAAAAAAATTGGTCTCAAGGCCCCATTATGACCCTTATATATGTGGTTTCGGAACCTCGGACCATGTCAAAAATACGTTTCCAATCGAAAACAGCTATAAAAACGACTTGGAAAAGGTTGACCTTTTTTTTCGTTATATGGGAGTTACGTCCAGTTTTTGTCCGATTTGGCTGATTCTCGAACTTGCTCTTACTTTTGAAGTGAAAAACATGTTCCCAAAGTTTCAAGTCGATATCTCCTAAACTGCAACCGTTATCGATATATATATATTATTCCATACCGGACACGCCTCCTTATGGGCGTTACAGACGTTGTGTCAAAGTTAGTATACCCTGCCACAGTGAGTATGGGGGTATAAAAATAATACATTTTTTGTTTGCAATAAATGGAAAAATTAACAATTTTTGTTGGTAAATTAACAATTCTTTGTTTCTTTGTTGGTTGGATCGTTTCTAACCAACCTTTTTGGTTAGATTTAACAACCTTTTTTTTTCTCTGTGTATCAAATTTCAAGAAATCTTGGTATTGCCAAAGCATTCTGCAGATAATAATCTTAACTCTCACAACCCCCATAAAGTTCAATGTACCCTTTAGGAAACGTATTTGCCCATTCAGTTGCACAACTTCACCATTTTCCTTGATGAGTTAAAAACATGTTTTCTGTTTAACTATGCCGCAGTAGAAGAGAACAAGTAGCAGAGTAGCTACTTACTGCTACCAATCAACGGGGACAATTGCACAAACTTCAAGTTTTATACAAAAAATGTCTTCATTATTCTTACACAACAAAATATTCTGACAGGCGTGACAGGTCTTGAAATGGCGGAACTTGTACATATTTTGCACTCATGCCTTCTTTTGTGCTTATGATAATGCAAAGATGGTAATGATGTTGAGCATCATTGTTGTCATCACAGTGTCAAAGTCACTATCAAAAATTAACTATGCAATTGCAGGTAGAAGTTGGAGTAACACTCAAAGAAACCTTTCGGAGCAACGGGAATTCTGAATTCAAAGTGCTTGCCCAACTTTTGGCCGGTGCGGGCTCTGAATATGAAATCTGAGTGGAATGACTTCTTACAATTTAGTTACTTCTTCATTTCATTTCATTGCTTTTCGTTCATTTAAGTGGTTTTTTTTAAATGGAAATTTCCTGATTTCATCTGACATTTTCTGTTTCCTTGATGTTGGCCACCACCATTCGCAGCTCATCATTTCATGTTATTACAAACATTTCATATCATTTACGTTCTATTGTACTCAGACTTTATTATCTTTTGGTGAATCATGCCATAAATGATATGACACATGCCATATCGGAAAATGTAACTATAGCAATGTTGTCGCTCTCCTGTCTCCTGTCTCCTGTCTGCTTGCCTGTTGTAATAAACTTCCTTGTAAGGACACAACAAATTGTATTTTTTTTTGTGAGTCACATTCGTCGTCATCATCATCCACGTAGTCATCTAAAGTCATTTCAATTTCAATAGTAAATTGTTGTTATTTGTAGTTTATATTTATAGTGCTTTCCTATTCTCTCTTTCGCTATACTATGATTTTTTTTTCATTTGTAAATACACCCAGAAAAAAAACACCTCAAATCAAGCAGAAACCGTCATGATAGTCTGGCAAAGTTGAAAATTTTAAAAACAAGTACGAACAACCTCACTTTGCACTGGAAAATTTCATTTCAAAATGGAGCGTACTTATTTTGAAGTTGTTGAGGTCATGCATTTTTATTTCAAAATTGTACAATTTTTATTTTGAAGTGGTGCAATTTCAATTTTAGAATGTCTCTTTTATTTTAAAGTTGACGACTTAAGTTTGACGTATTTCAACTTCAATTTACCGCATTTTAAATTAAGTTGTTTTTAAGAAGTAGGTTTTTTTCTGTGTATAGCCATAATTTGACTTCAACTTCAGCTTTGGTTTAAATATTAAACCAACCATAATTGGCTTGGCAGACTATCAGACTAGTTCATTAACTTCATTTCTGTAGGTGGCTCTGTTTACAATTTTAAACTCGTAAGAGTGGTGGGCTTAAAAGGTTTACATTGAACTCAATTTACTTAAAAAAGATATCATAAAAACATTCTCATTTAGTATTTATACAAAATAGTTAAAGATTCGTTCAAACAAATTCCTAATTCAACTCCCGCAAAAGGAAATCTAGCCATAAACGTTGGAGCAAGTTGCAAAGATCGTGAGCAAATGTGAGGAAAATTGAAGTTATAAATATAAAAATGTATTTCTTTTGTTGTCCAGCTTCTAGTAATAGCTACAGAGCCAATCAAATTTATTGTATTCTCTTTCCTACTTGATCATCAACCTTTTATTATATGAAATGTATGCTTTCAAATATTGAAAAAATAATGTATGACCATAAAGATACTAGATTGGTAATGAAAATTAAAAATCTATATAGTTATTATTTCATTCTCACAAAGTTAATGGGCGTTCTTTGGTTATAAGTCGCCCTCGAGATTGTTTACGTTTTTAATCAAATCGAGAAGGCCACACTTTGCCTCGGGGCCATAAAAAGTGTTTGTGCAATTTCATTTCATGTGCATTCGTCCATTCGACCATCTTCACCATCTGAACGCCAATTTTAATACAAAACTTTCAGTGAACCTTAAATGAAGCTATAAAATCGGCAGAAATTGCATCACTGCAGCTGTGGCCACAGAGACCGAAAATTGAGTCATATTTCAGCCAAGTTAATGTAAGACATTTCAGTTGCATACGAAAGGGCTGGCAGGAGTTGACCGTCTTGGCTATGTGTGAGCAGGTTTCAATGTAGGTACCGAAAAGGCAACGGAAGAGTCCAATATTGTTATTGAAAATCCATACACGACTCTTAGGCCACAAAGGGCTGTAAAATAATAAATGTGGCCAATTGAGTTGAGTAAATGGGGAGAAAACCATTTTCAAGTTTAAATTTCCAAAGTTGAAATACTAAAATAATTTCCATTTGGAAAGCTTTTCTCAATTGTAACATTGATACGTACAAACGAAAAGCTTCCAAACTTTCCTCTTTACAACTCCTCTTGTAGCTTAAGTACGCGGCCAGCGTATAATGAAATATCTGACCCTAAGTAGCTCCAGTCTAGACTATGCACTTTACTTTCACCACGTCGCATAATGAACTTACTACGCCTTTAAAACATGTTCCCTTCTCATGTATTCTTCCACATCATCGATGACTTTATGTACGAACGCACGAAATCTTAATTAATGATAAGTACTGAGAAAGCAAACAAAAAAACAACAAAATATAGTGTTGTGTAATAGAATACGAGATGAAAGAGGTAGAGGCATAACATGAAGAAGTTAAGTAAGGAAAGAAAGAGCCGAAGAAGGCAAGCACACATCCACAAACAGCCGCATAATCTCTCAGCGGCACGATCACTTTCTCAAAAGCCTTTATGCGGCGAAGGCACTGCAGATCGCTTTCAAGTTAACAGATTCCGTCAGTGTAAAAATAGAACACGGAAAGGAACAGAAACAACAAAGCATAAGTACATGTGTTGAATTGTATTCCTACAGCTGCATTGACTTATTATTTTGGTTTATTTGTTCCTTTATTCATTAAAACCTACACCAGAAATATCAAGTCATATGCATTTCGATCTTCAGTTGGGCGTAATCAAGTTACGACTGATGATCTAATAGTTACATCGAAATGGAGTCTTGAGACCAATTTTTTTTTTGTGGATTTGATTGGTCTTTTTTAGAAATGGATTTTGGACATGGTGCGATGGGGTCCCGAGATTAAATTTGTATGCTCAAGTTACTTCTAAATAGGTCATATTGTGTGGGGCGTATTTTAGCTTCAGCCGAAGACAGTTCGCTCTCTAGTTTTTAAATTGCTACAGTGTAACTTTGTTCCAATTTCTATGTACATGAATGAGCAGGGCAAGTCAAAATAAGCTCGAATAAACAGAAAATGATCTCTCAACATACGTCGCTCTAGCAACGTGTTAAGTTACAATTTTTTCTGGATCCAGATATCAGTACCACCTTTTAGGTATTATCTTACTACCTGCAATCTAGCTCTGGAACAAATTGTCACTTAACACGTTATTAAATATTATTATTTATTTTAAAGTATTTAAGCTTGGCAAATGCCCTATATATGACAGTATTTCAATCAAATACTTGAACCCTAAACTGACTTCCAAATCATCAAATAGAATGGCATTCACCAATCATTTATCACTTACTTCGATTAAAGAAATTTTATTAAATATCTTTTCAAATTTTCCCTGAAATACAATAACTGTAGAGCATTCCAAATTCGTGAATACCCCCTCATTGGCCATTATCACACTCACTACTTGCTTTAAATGTAATTTCTGTTGTTTGTTTACTTTCTTGTTGAATGTAAACAAGAGCAAACATTAAGTTAGTGGCCGGCTACCGTTTTTGGTTTGTGTTTCTTTTTGAAGCTGCTATTTGTACAGTGATTAGTTAATTAATCACCTTTAACCAGTTGAGTCTAATCACGTTGTTAAGTTATTAAAGCTAGTCAAAAATAAATACTTTTACTAAACACTTTTGCCTCTTAACAATTTAGTTACTGTCAGCGGGGCACAGCAGTAAAAGCGGTTATTTTTCATTCGCTTAGGCGAAGTGATTTTTTTTAGTGAATGAAGTTGGCGATAATTTTATTTGTGAGCCCTGTCAGCTACTAATTTGTTTTACTAACAATTTTGACAAACTCGTAGTTTTAGTGACTTTAACTATTTATTGACATTTGGGCTTATGGACCATTATTTCAATGAAGTTTTGTTTGGCGTTAATAGTGAAATGTCATATAAACACTTGCCATTTAGATGCACATTTCTCTACTTATCACATTCTGGATAGCGAAAGAACGTACTCTGGTGAGAAACATTTCCTACTCCATTTGTCAACAATGCCCTCACAGCGAAACGTGACAACTTTATTGTTTGGACTTATTGCTGTTTTGGGATTTTCAAATGCAAAGACGTGATCGCAATTGACTGACGGACTGTTTGGCTTCAACCCGTGAAAACTTCTGTTCTCTGCATACTCAGCCAGACAAATGTTAAGTTCTTGTTTTTTTGAATTGCACAAAGAATGCAGGAATGTTGCATTATTATTGGAAAATTTCCATACGCCACACACCCAAAAAGAGAGAGAACCAAAAACTTGAATTATTTATGCCAGCCACATCGCACATTGCTGCTCCAAACAAAAGCGCACATTCAACGTGCGTTGCACTTGCCGCATCAATAATGCAACTGTGTCGATTTCTATCTGCTGGAAAACATATTTATTGCCTCTTTTGGGGTGTTGCGGGTGATTGAACTGAACCTACCAGGCAGTGATTAACCCCTTTGGAAAAACTTTCGAAAGTGGCTTCTTTTTCTAATAATTTCGTTTCTGTTTTTGATGAATTTTCCGTTTTTTTTATCAATTGAATAATTGCGTTTTTCTGCTTTTATGTGGGCGTGGGTGCGCCGTCAGCCATGTGGTGTCACTTTGGAGCAGCCTACTTGAATTGGAGCGCATTTCCGAAAGTGATTTTTATATAATTTTTTTTTGTTTTCGTTTCTTTTGTAACCATTCATTGAGTTTATTTAAGAACGTGTTCGCTAGATGTTTTTTCAATTAGGGAAAAGCGTCACGTTCCGTTTTGGTATTGAAAGAGAGAACAAAACATTCCCGAAGATGTGTGTAAAATAACATTTCATAGCTTAAGTAGAGTAAAGAGTATAGACTAACTATTTTTACATTGAAGCACAACTAAATGTTTATCGTTTTTTCGTCAAAACTCATTCGTTCATTAAAATGTCTGCCGTCGTGGTTTGTCAAAACTTGATTTATGTATTTTTTTTCAAATTTCTTTGATTGCTGTCTGGCTGTTTTTAATTTCTTTTCCTAGTTTCTCTTTGTTTTATTTTTTTTTATTTTTATTGAATCTTTTTCTTATTTACCGGCTTTTTAATGATCAAAATCAAATATTTAAAACGAGTTCATGCGAGTGTTACGAAATGCGCGAATTATGCAAATGTAATGAAATCGAAAGGAGATTAAAATTTTAATAATACCCAAAATATTCGCAAAAAAAGTCTGCGTATGCTGTGTTGTTGAGTAAAATGTAGTTAGTTACCTCCCTAAGTACAGGATGCGAACGTTTTTAGTGGAAGTTTTTTCTGTCACAAATAATATGAGTAATACCGAAAAATGCGAACATTTGTTAAGTTTAGCTTAACTTAAAATCTTAAGAAATCTTGAGTACGTTCTTGTGTTAGGCTTAATAACGAATTTTTGATTTTACAGCGTGTCAGGTATGGAAAAGTGTATATATTCTTGATCAGTATCACCGCCGGAGTCAATTTAGCCATGTCCGTCTGTCTGTCTGTCCGTCCGGTCTCAGTTTTGGAGATATCGACTTGAAACTTTGGGTACATGTTTTTCTCGTGAATACTGAGAAGTTCGAGAATCAGCAAAATCGGACAAAAATTCTGCGTTGCTCCCATACACCGAAAAAAAAGGTCAACATTTTTCAAGTCTTTTTTATTGCTGCATTCGATTGGAAATGTTTAGAAACGTATTTTTGACATGTTTCGAAACGGATTTTGGACATGGTCCGGGCTCAAAATACGGTCTTGAGACCACATAATTTTACCAAAAACCCTTAATTTTAAATTGCGGAAATTAATTTAAAGGAAATTTATTTTCTGCTTTTTAGTCGGTTAAAAGGTTATACTTTAAAAAACTATTTTTTTACTCTTTTTTATTTTCAAAAAGAACCCACCTACCAAATTTTTGTAGCTTGAAGGAATTGGAAGTTATGCCATGTTTGAGTCCCGCCACGGCCCCCTACGCCTCTGATGGACCAAAATTTAATAGAATGCATTGTCAACCGAGTTCTATCTGTGTACCATATTTCAGCTCTCTAGCTTGCCGCAGGTTTGAGGATATATATATATATAGTCCACCCAAAGCAAGTTAATATAAGGGTTATAAAAAGTATTAAATCGGAGTAGTCACGCTGTTTCTAATCAAATTTAACATAAACTATGTATGAGTTACATTTTTTCAAAGCAATTTTTCACTGACCTAATTTAGTTTCAGAATAATACGGTTTTTGCATTTCTTTTATCTTTTGAATATAATCAATCCAATTAAAAATGGAAAAACTACTGATAAAAACCAAAAACTTCCATACAAAAAACTAAATTCAAATGAAAATGCCAAGTGAAAATACAACAACAAAATGCTAAACAAAACAAAGTAAACGAACAAAACAAAAAAAACTAGCATGAAGCATGACGAAAATTAAAATTCAGAGATTTACAAAAAATCCAACTAACTACAACAAAAGCACATCACGACAAACTAAAACAGAAACTAAATTAACAAAATACTAAAAAACTAAAAAAAAACCGAATGAATGATTCAAACAGATTTTCATGGAAGAACGTTTTGTAAATGTCAAAAGAAGTGGGGAGGGGGAAAAAGTGCAAGCTGACAATCAAAATCTACCTGCTTACAGCGAAAAAGATACACACAAGAAAACACAAAGGTACTCCGGTACTCCGAAATCTCTGAAGGTATTTTGCGATTCATCATTGCACAGAAAAGGTACGGAAAAAATATTGAAAATATTCAAGGGAAATATGTAGAAATCTTTACCTGTACTTTGCTGTACTGTCTACTGTTTTGTAAATGCTGAACTTTTTAATGCTTAAATTGGCATTTTATATATTGGAAATGGCGCGCGAATCTTTCAGATGCTCGTCTTGCGTCTCGTTGAATCTTTAACAATTTAGCAGCAGAAAATTGCACTCGCTTCACTTTCAATTGACGATTTTATATAGAAACAAACAATGAACACAAATTGCACTCAATTACAGCATTCATGTGGCATTTGGCTGAGATCAAATCAGCTAAGCTGTCGTCGGTGGGGGGAGAGGGGTATCTTGCAAAATGCACACTTAAGAATTGCACAGAAATTTCAAAAATTCCAATTCGAATTTGTTTACACTTTTGTTTGTTTGCCTGCTTTGTTCTAAATCTCTCTGTGAGCTATTTGTGGTAATCAGTTTATACTTAAACAAACTAGAACTCAGTTTAATGATGCGAAACAATTTATATTTAGTGGGGGTTAAAATACGCCCTGTTTCTAACTTTAAAGACACACAGCAAACACAAATATACAAAACGCACTTTATTTCGCAAAACGCTTTTGCATAAATTCAACTCAAGCGACCGCGTAACTTAACATACAACTGCCTTCGACAGCAACTTCAATTTGACTGTTTACAACAGCAAGCATTTGAATCTCAAAGTCACTTCGTTTTGTCGCTTTGTTTGTTTGCTCGGTTTTCTTTTCAATTTTGCTTTTGCTTTCGTATCCGCCGCTCTTTTCAGGGTGCAACTAGAGATGGCCAACACTCGATCGATTAATCGATTATTATTGACCGGTTATTGCAAGTCGATTAATTTGAACAATCGATTTTTTCTTATATAATTTGTTTTTCATTCTTGAGTGACTTTTAAAAAAGTTTCTTCATTAATTCCATAGCGATCTTTGTTTGAGAATTTTAAAATACAGTACATTTATTCCAAAAATACACATAAATACATTTTTTAAAACCAATTTAAAAGAAAGATGAATATTTTTACCATTCAATCGTTTGATTTATCGATTATTTACTTTGATAATCTATTAGTTCACGATTGTTTTTTTTACAAAAGCGATTGCGCAACAATCGATTCTTTGGCCACATTTGGCCATCCCTAGGTGCAACGAAGTTGAAGCACATAATGGAGCGGTTTGTTTTTAATTTCAGTTTGTGCGAAACGGCTGACAGCCGGCTGAGCTGAGCCGCCGTTAAATTTAAGCTAGCTCCCGCGAATTCTTTCGGGTTGGATCGGCTGAAATTCCGCCGTCGCACAATAGGGCATTGGGTAGTGCAAATGGATATTAATTCAATTTTTATTGAGTACCGTATTGATAGAAATATACATGTGAAAGTAGATAACATTTTTAGTAAAGTGAAAATTTGAGTATGTAGCCTTCTTCTTCAGGTATTTTTACGCAAATATTTCAGATTACGATTTTTTGCGATAGATGAGAAAAATCATTTTTCAGCTCAAAAAATTTGTAATAATTTATCCGTTCTGTAATCCGAGTCGGAATTGTGTTAGATTTTAAATGATTTCCACATAGGATTATAAATGGTGTTCTGAAATCCTAAAGGAAATGAGAATTTGGAACGCAAATGAAATCCGATTCGAACTTATGTCAAAATCAGCTCTTCTTGTGTTTCAGCTGTTTATATGTTTATTCATTAAACACCTCGCATTTGCCCGCTTCAGCGTTGTATTATATAAAGGCAAAGTTTGGATGCTTTTCCATGAACTCAGCAACGTAGATTTTTGAATAATAGATCATATTGCCCACCAATTTAAACAATTGTATTGAAAAAATTAATTGTTTCGTATATTTGTAAGATTTCCGTCCTTTGCTTGTGGACTGGAGCGCAAATTTTGGCATTTCCACCAGCATTCGCTGACCGGATTAAAACCGGCAATAATTCGTGAAAATTGGATTTCAGAACACCAAAAATCCAGTTCTAATCCGATTCAAACTGTCATCGGAAACAATCCAACATATCGGATTTCAGAACACCAACAATCGGATTCAAATCCGATTCCGATCAAAACCGGATTTCAGAACACCACTGTGTCAAAATCAATGGCACCATAAACTGAATGACAAGAAAATTTTAATTTATATTTTTAAACTATATTTTTGACTTAAAAAATTAGGATCTGGAACGAAAAACGGTTTCGGTTCTGGTTCCTCGGGCCGGTATGCGTAAGCCGATAGTGAACAAAATCAATTTGGCCGATACTCGACCAAGAAGTATGAAAATTCTCGATAGTTGATGTGTCGATTTCACTCAATTTTCGATTTGTTCACACAATAGCAAATCGACTTTTGTTTTATCAGCTTACTCGAACCAAATTTGCACTATCGGTTTGGTTATGTCGTTTTCAATTATCGATTCTGTGATAGTCGAGTATCGACTTACGCGAAGAGGACCCTGTTCTCAGAATTAAAAAATATCGATTCCGGTTTCGGTTCCGTTTCTCAGACTTTCCAAAAACTACAAAGAGTTAATGAATTTTTTGCGTTTACGGAAAAATTTTGTGTGTTAGAAAAATTTGATGGCAAAATACATTGTAAATTGTCTATCACCTACAAAAAAATGTAATTAATTTGGTAGATTTAAATATTTTATTTATATCAACCAAGGTTCCAGTGATTCCAGAACGAAGAAATTAATTGTTTTTATATAATAATTTAATTAATCAAATACATTTAAAAAATGCATATTAAATTAAACATTTTTTTGATTTTCCTGGAAGTTTAATTTTTTGGTGAAACAAATATGGCAACACTTCATTCCATTGGAAATGCTGAGGGCTGGCTATTTCCGATGCATACTTTTAGGCTATAATTTATCACAGAGTAACCAATTCCAAAAAGTTGTTCTACTTTGAGGAGCTATATCCCGTTTACAATTGATTTGATTTACTCAAAAAGTGAAGCTATATTTGCTTGTTGTTTAATTTTTCAAAACTCTCTAAGGGAGTTCACAAAGGTCTCATAAAGTCCTGTGGCGTATAATCATATTTGAAAAAATATGACATTTGTGACAATGTGTTATTTCTACATTAATCAGCTAATCGCAAAAATAAAGCAAGAAAAATAAAAGCTGATCGCAAGAACAAAGTAAAGAAATTATATTTTCCAAAATAAAAATGCCGCTGTCCACTTCCTGGTCAGATTGCTGCGCTTCTGCTTCAACTAAAGCGGGAACAATAAATATCACAAGACAATCAACAATTTTTTATATTCACGAATTTACCTAAATATTTGTAATTGATTCCATTTTTTCAAATTACATTTTTGCGTATTGGTCGTAAAATTTGTTGTATGGGAAACAACTACAACATTTTTATGACTGTATATTTTTACAATAATATGACTTTATGACCTATAGGAGACCTTTACTTAAACTTGTATTAAATTTGAAATATCGAACACTGAAAATGCTCGGAAAACGAGTCTGTGAGTGAAGGCTTTAAAATAAATGCTAAAAATTTCTATTGAAAGCGAGATTTCGTGTATGTAACTTTTTAATTATATTCATAAAATTAAAAAAGGTAATGAAAACTATGAAGTTTGGTTAAGAACAAATCGATGCCTTAAAGCACAACCATCCTATATCCATTTTTTCAAAACTCTAGAAAATGAAAAGAAAGTTTTCAATTTGGTATGTTCTGTATGGAAATTGATTTTTATTTCCGTATTTTTCAATTACTTTCATTACGATTCCCACAAACCACTATAGCCTATCTGCTGCAGCTTCTTCTCAGGAATGGACATTAAAGTGGTTCTTTTTTTCGATTTTTCGAAATTGAACAAGTGCACCCCCGCAGTTTGTTCCTTTATGGGAGAGGACCATTTTAAATTTTGCTAATGCTAGTTAATTGAAGAAATTTAACTTAACTAAATGAAAAAGATAATGGTTTTCGAAATTAACTGAAACTTCGGTTATTAACTACACAGAAAAAAAAGGTCGGTAAAATTAACCGAAAAAAGTGGTTGACGTACAGCATTTCAAAATGTATGAAAGTTGTAAATTTTTTTACCGAGCTCGTCGGTAGTTTATACCGACAAAAAATGTTAAAAAAAAATAGTTGAAATAACCGAAAAAAATTGTTTTTTGTACAGAAATTTTAGGTTCTTTTACAGCAATTGTTGGTTAAATTTGAATTTTCACCAACTTGTGCAATTTACCATTCGCGCATCTTCAGTTGAATCGTTGGGATTCAAAGAAAGAAGAATTCCCAATCGTGTTATGAATGTTGTGCCTTATAGAGGCAGCTTGAGCAGAGCCAAACGGAGTTTTTTGCTTGTAATACTACTTTTGGAAAATAAGTGCTTGTGTCAGTTATGTGCTCAAGCTAATATTTATTTTTTTAAACATGCAATCTTGCATTTTCGAAATATATTTTTGTGTTTAATATTTTTTTTTTGGTTGTTGGGGTTTGTTTTTAATTGAAGAAATAAATTAATTAATTAAAAAGTTTTCTTACAAAAAAAAATATGTATCGAAACAAATTTTTGCTGTATGTTTACAATTAATAATTGTAAACCAACAAATCATTAAAGTAAATCAACCACTTCTCATCGGTTAGATTAACCGACGAAGAAGGGTTGGAGCGTTTTTAACCGTCTTTTTCGGTTAAATCTACCGACTTTTTTTTTGTGTGTAGTTACTGGCCAGCTTTGTATTTAAGTCGCTGGGGCAGTATGGACTGAACGAGATAGATTAATTCATTAATTTTCAAAAAATGTTTAGAATGGGTAAAATGGAAGATTTTGATAATTTTTTTAACTTATGGTATTTTATCTCATAAACCAAAAGAAGTACAACAAAATAATGTTTCTCAATATTGTAGAGCAAGATTATAAAAATTAAATGATTCTTAAATGATGATAAGGGAGTGTCGGGTATTTGGGCACTAGTCTGGCCTTTTGTCTGTTAAAATCTCTACGTCCGGGTTTCGTGTACATCCGGGTTTCGTGTTCATCTTCAGGTCAAAATAAGTCACAAGTCCTTTGGTAAATGTCCCAAAAGTGTCCATTTGATATGTCGAAGAAATTTTAATGAGAAACATACATACCAGCCGAAGGCGAGCCGGCGGGATAAAGCTCGATAAAGGCATGAGGCACATTGTGATTTTGATTTTAATTCGATTTGTTCCAGTTAGTAAGATATTAAATATTTGCTAGTAAACGATTAGTAAAAACAACAAAAGCGGAAAGCCTTTCCAAAACTGTAATTACTAATTAATACGAAAGGTAATAAAAACACTTTTCAAAAATTGTATGTGAAAAAGTAAAGGTTTATTTTATTTTCAGTAAATTTCTATTCACAACAAAAGTAAATTTGGATAAATCTTTCATTATTTTTACAGAATTCATGTTAAAGAATAAACTACATATGGCAAAAACAATAAACCATTTTAAAACTAAGCAGAGCTGCATCTGTATTTATTTATTTATTTTCTTTTAATTTAGTGATTTGGTTGCATATTATGGTGGCCAAAATTTTGTTTTCAAATTATTTGTGGTAACTTTAAGCGGTGGCTGTTGTTGCTGTTGTTGGTGTTTTTGTTGATAAGGCCAAAACTGTGTGTGAGGAGGAGGAGGTTTCAATATCGCCTTGAGACTGTTCGAAGGTGGAGAGAAATATATTTTTCGTTTCGTAATTTATTTTGCTTTTTATTTCTTGGATTTTCTCTGTCGATTTTTACAAAGTTGGTACTTAGTGTGAATTAGTGATCATGTGCCAATGGAAATTAAAAGAAAACCAAACAATCAATTAACTCTGACATTCAGTTAGTTTGCAAACTAACAGTAATTGTTATCATTTTTCATATCTAAGAAGGGAAAATTGGAAAATTCTAGACCAGTCTTCGGAGCACACAATGATTCCTAATCTTAGAGGAGTGCTTTTAATTAGATTTAGCTTTAAGTTAAGGTGTTCTTTATTATAAACTTTAATTTTAAACTTAGACACTACGAATTTACAATGGTTGGGAATGTGTTGGGTTGCTAGTATTAAGTGGTTTGAAGTTACAAGAGCTTAATGCAATGGAGTAGCAGGGCGGTTATAGAGAAGAATAGCATAACTGAAGATATGTACGAATAGAGGCCTAAGTTAAACCTTTTAGGTGGTATAGGCGTCAAGATGTGATCATTAAGTTATTTTTACAATCAAGTTGAGAGTCCTTTTGCAATACAAAATTACTTAAACTTGAAATCGTGTTATGCTTTCCTTCTTCGCAAACAGACTTTGTAAAATGCTTTTGTTACAGTTACAGTTCTATTCAATTTTAGTACAAAATATTTAGCTTTTGACAATTTTGTTATTACTTTGTTAGTTGGTTTATTACTTTGGATGCAAATAAGCATAATACAATTTTCCACTGATTTAAGGGAAAACAAATCCAAAATGCATTGCTTAGAATTATGGTTTAATATGACAATAAGTGTGTGTGTGTGTGTTGGTTATATACAGACATTTTTTTAATTAACAATTGTTTAGTAAATAGTACACTCCAGTGTACAATGTACATATAAAAATAATTGTCGGAAATGAAAAGTACATGCCAGCAAATCTAAATCATTTGCCTCTTGATCATCTCCAATATTACGATCTCCATTCTTATCAAATAAAATGCACTCTACGCTCCGGCAAGCGCACTCTAACTCACCCATCATTCAGCTTACGACGACGCGCTACAGCGCTATTCTTGATAATCTCTGAGATTTCCCGGCCACCCGAACTCTCGCCTTCCGATGTCGAAGCACACGCTGCTGCGCCATCTCCTCGATTTGTCTGCGGTGGACGACCCATACTGGACAAATTACGTACCAAACTGACGGCATCGTCATGCTGTGCGGCAATGGGCGGCGTTTGTTTCAATACATTCTCCTTGGAGACGCTGCGTAAAATTTGAGCCAAATTCTTCTGTGAATCCTCTGTGGTGTTTTTCTCTTCTATCCCGGCCGATGAAGTCTTGGCAATGCCACCAACTGCCGGAGCAGGCAGCTTTGAGGCATTGTCAGATGTCGCAGACTTGCGTAGATTTGTCACCGAAGCGTGAGTGGACTGTTTCAGGCGATTCTTCAATTCCGAACTCAAATCCATGGGCATGAAGCCCACACAGCCCGATTTGGACTTTAGTATACCCTTAATGGGTTCTAGACTGGGCGGGGAGAGTGCAAGAGCGGCACTTGAAGTGGACTTGGACGGTAGTGAGCGGCGTGAGGTTGCTGCTGTGAAGTGAAAGAAAACGGAAATTATAGTATGTGTGCGTGTATACATGTAAAAAGTACATTTGCTCCAACAAAGCATGGTTAATTAAATTATAGAAAAAAAACATTTTCAAGAGGAAAAAATTAAATCACATGCGAATTGTAAGAAACGTTAAGTACTTACTTTGCTTTGGTTGATATGGCAGGCACAAATAGAAACTTAATAAAAATTTAAGTTACACTATGAAGTGACTTTGAATATGCACTACATACCTGAGTATAATTTCTTTGGGGGCAACAATAATCAAATATTTGCTGTTTCTATTTCAGTTGCAAAACCACAAAACGATTCATAAGAATACAAATAAATAAATTAATTGGAAAGCTTCTAAATAAACACTAATAGGCCCAGTTCATGTTAGCCTCAAAATTAACTATTTTCACATTTTGTAACCAATACACAATTGGTTGATACATAGTACATATCGCTGCCTTTATTTGTAACCGGCCTAACACACATTTTTAAATTTGTACAGAACAAAATCCTTTCAAAGGCGGACAATACAAATAAGGGGAACCCGGATACCAGATAGCCAATTTAAAATGGACTATTCTCGAACCAGTTTTTATAAAAACTATTAACAAGTGATTTCAAATTATGTGGCAGAAAAGAAAGTCTGTTAGGTGATACCCAATTTTTCTCAATGGAAGCAACCTAAGTACTCCAGATATGCAAAATTTGTTTTAATTAAAATGTTTTGTAGCCAGGATACAACAAGCACTGAAACGATTGTCTATTCACTTTCTTGTGCTGCGATAACTTCCGAAATTGACCACAAAATAGCCTAGAAAGCTGAAAAAATGTTGAAAAACACAGGCCTTCGAAGGTTTTCTCCTTTGAAAATTTGTTCCTGATCTTAGTAAGTACTGAATGCCACAGGTTGTTCTAAAATCCGGGTGTTTGTGTGAGGGCTTTACAAAACCATTGAAAAAAACTATAGGATTTCGCTGTATGCATACAGCTCTAAAATTTTCGGTATAGATGCAGATGACAACGTTTACTCATAATTCATCAAAAAGTCGACGCGCTTACAAATCAAGCCAGCGATATATGTACTTAATTGCATAATTTAATTACTTTGAGTATTTTTATATTTATTTTTTAATTTTAAACATATTTAAACACAGTTCATAGGCATTTCTGGTATTCAATATTTATTTATATACTTAACTCAATAAACAAAAAAATGGGGTATTAACATTTAATTCAACAGAGAATATAATTTAAAAAGAAAAACATTAAAAGCACCATTCAATGCAGGGGTTTTTGGAAAGTAATTACAATAAAATTTGGATTTAAAGCAAACAATAGTTTTGGAATAGTTTTTTTTATTTTTTTATAATAAGAATTTATTTAATTTTTTCGATTTCTTTTTTATTGTTTAACATTAAGAATATATATATATTTTTAATAAGCACACAGGTTTTGACAATAAATATACGATAAATGTTAATATTAAAACGACAGCTTAACAATATTCAATAAACAGGCTTGAGAGTAATACGATTAGGCGGAAAGTTAAACATTTTCTTCTTTTCTTTTTTGGATTATTTATATTTTAATTTTGCATAAATAAAGCGAACAGAAACATTTTATGATTAAGTAATATTCCTGCGATTAAGATGCTTGATTAAGGAAACTTATAGGAAGCTTATATATCGGTCATAAATCATAATTAAAGTTGAAATTAAATAATATTTTAGTTCAATTTAATTAATTATTTTATATTTTAGAAGAATTTTTCGTGGTTTTTCGTTCAATTTTGTTTTGTTTTTTTTTCAATATTTTTTCGTTTTTAACACAGCTTTTCTCCTATTTGGGAAGGCCCATCCGATCAAATGATCATCGATAGCACTTTCTCTCTCTCTCTAAGTAAAACTTTTGTCTCGGTCTACTGTCTTTAATATGAATTTCCCTTAATTGGAAATATGACAGTTGAAAAGTTGTAGCTTTTTCTGAAATGAAGTGTTCTTCAACAAATAACTCCTTTCTAATATCTAATCAAATGCGCCACTGGCTTCACTCGCTTTATAAATTCTATTTTATCATCTTGAGAACAGCCTCCTTCCTTTCAACATCTTATAAAGCCTTCTTCGTTTGGACATACATATCAAATGTCTCTAATGTTTCTAAGTTAATACAAAATTTCTCGCTAAAATGTTTTTTTTTGTGTTTTGGAATTTGGCAAATTGTTTAATTTTGAATTTAATAAAAAAATGACAATTTTGAAAAAAAAAACATTTTTAGGATTTCTTGTATGGATAAGACTGACACCAGCCATCGTTTGCTCGTTTTCCCCTCAAACGATACCTACAAAAATGCGTTCGAACTCCTTCGAGGCCAGTTGGAATTCCTCCTTTGTCACCACGATATCCTCGAATTTCTTGACCTCGGGCACTTGCTGGCCGAATTGCACGCCATGTGTGATGGTTAGAGCACGCGTACGCAGCGAGCGTGCCGAGGAAGCTGAACCCACACCAACGCCTGCCGGTGTACCAGCACCATCCGGAGTGAACGGCACACTTGTGCTTATGGTGGTGTTGACAATTGTGGTCTGCGCTCTGCCGCGTTTAGTCATTTCGCGGCGTTTCAGCGTGGCACTGGATGTGGGCGTGTGCGCCAGCCCATTTCGATATGAAATGGGCGTAGAAATTTCTTGACTGGCTACAGGTGTGGTCGGCGTGCTCGTTTGTATGCAGCGCACATTTCTGTTGACTGCCGCCGCTATGGGTGTTTTTGTCTCGCTCATATCCTGCATGAAAGCATCGGCATCCCTTTGAGCTGATTTCGGCGTAACTTGACAGACGTCCGGCATATTTTGCATGTTGCGCTTCACCACGCTCACACTCACCGTTGAATTGCTCTCCTTGGTGGCCAGCCCAAAGTATTTGGCATATTTATCGTCGATGAGAGGCGAGCGGCCCGACGCTGACTGGCGTGCGCTGTAGGTGTTGCGCTGCGGCTGATGCAGATTTTGGCGATTTATCGATGTCGCCGAACCAGTGACCACCATCGAACTGCTGACAATGCGCGTGAACTTCTTGCGCATTTCCACCACGGGCGGCGTATTCGCAATTACCGCTGCCGTATCATCGTTTTCCTTGCCCGAATCGGCATTGGCATCGTAACGGCCATTTTGGTGCAAGGCGGCCACTGGAGTGAGGCCATTCGTTTTACGCACAGCGTTGCCGTCGGTGTCGCTGTTCTCCAGCGAGGACAGGGCATTGTGGGGCGTAGACTTCAAATCGTATTTCATGCATTTCGAATTGATTTGCTGTTTCTGCTGCAACTGTTGGCAGTTCTCGATGAAGGGCGATTTGATTTTGCCAATCTTCTTGACCACCACCTTATCGCTGCTATTGCCCTCGCTGGAGGGCTCTGTGTTGTTGTTGCGATCGTTATTACTGCCCAGGAAAGTCTTCGGCAACATCAGACGTCCGATTGTCTTCAATTTAATGCGTTTTGTGGTGGGCGTGAGCGTTGATGTGGGCGTCATGCCATGCCCAGTCAAAGCGGAGTACGATTTCGCTTTCGCTAGCGTCAGGAAGGCTGTGGTTTTGACAACTTCCGTATCGGTGGCGTGATCTACGGTTTCCTCCGAAATGGGTGTACTGTCCGTCTCGTTGGCTGAGCTCGAATTCGACTCATTTGAGCTGGGTGTGCATTCCATTGGAGTAGGTGTGACGCTGGTGCTGCTCGTGCTGCTGCGTGGCGTGCCTGGCAAATAGAAAGAGTACGAACTGGCGCTGGCGCTTCTTTCGATGCTCGAATAGGGTGGACTGCGCGTGTAGGAGCCAGCATTGCTGTGGTTTCTCACCGCGCTGAGACTGCTGAAGAAGCGCAGTCTTTCCGAAAGCGGCAGCGAAGAGGGCTCTAAAATACATTCGGTGAAGGTAGGGATGACGGCAGAGGAAATAATAAAGGTTAGTTCAGTTTTAATGAGGGCTGAATTTGAGGTGAGCAGCGACTTACGCATTTTGATTTTACCCTCAGTGCACTTTTTGTTGTTGCTTTTTGTTGGTGGAATTACTTTCGGACTGGAATGTTTTCAGTTTTGCAAGGGAATTCAAACTTTCAATACTTCAAAATATTCTTAAAATTAAATGCTTTCTGAATAATTTTCAGACAAAATTCTATTTGTTTAAAATGTTTTGCAGCTTCTTTATTTGACGTTGGAATTGGCACTGCTCATCCAAATGCACAGTGTTGTAATTCGTAAGCAGGAAGTGTTGCGCCGCGGAATGGAAATGACTGATTGCGATAAACTTAAGAAAATTGCACAAAGAAATGAGTTTCAGAAAAGAATATGAAAAGTTCACTGATAGCCAAGCACAGTACTCTGGAAGCCTATTGTTAGAATTTAATTGTATTATATTAGTGAATTGAATTAATAAGATCAAAAAGCAGTCCAATATGAATAGTGACGACAGTCAAAGGGAGAGCCAACACTGTTCTGCGAACAGATCTTTTGGAAAACCCGTATGGACTTATCTCGTCCATCTCTTGGTTTTTTCATGCTTAAGTTGAATTTGTTTAACTCGTATCGCGGGCCTTCCAGAGATGGGATAGTTTTCAGGATAAATATTAAGATGGAAATTTTAAAAGTCCTTTTAAAAAATTGTGATAAAACTATTACGTGACACAGAAAAATTGGGCACGCAATCTCGTTAGGTTCATCGTCTATCGAACCTATTTATTAGCCAGTACAAAAACTGTATTTTTACAAATCCCCCAATGGTTCGGTTAGTACCACGGTGTAATTGTACAGGTGAGGCAAGTAGTAAAATTAGAAGATTTTTTTACTACCAAACTTAAATTTGTTAACTGACAAACGTCATTGAAAGCGGTATTAAAAATAATTCAGGGTGACAAAATAACGCTGTACGCTGTACAATACTTCACCGTGGGTTTGTACCGGTTCAAAAGTCACAAACACAACAAATTGTTGACAGCAACACACTGACCAGTGAGTTGGGTAAATCTACAAGTCTAATTTTGATGTGATTAAATCAGAGATGTAAAAAATACTGTACCGAACAAATATGAATAGTTCGAGATAGTATTTTTATTATTTTTTTATTATAGTATTTTTTCCATCTCTGAATTAAATATTTGACTGCATAAAAAGATTGTCATCAATCAAGGATATTGTAAAGTTTTGGAACATGTATTATACTAAGGAATTGAAAGAATTATCAGGGCACTGTTGCACCAATCACTTTTCAACATATCGCCAGAGACTAGATTTTTGGGCGATTAGGGGGTTTTTGATCAACGCAAAAACTAACCGGTTTTTGAACCGAACTGTTGGTTCAGAGATACTGTGAATCTCTCAGGCCCTTGGATGCCGAAAACAATCAGTTTTGGCTCGTTGATTCTTGGTTATTATTGGTTTAAACCAAGGGCTGGAGCCGAAACTAATATCGGTTTCGGTTCCGGTCATCAAATTTTCAAAATATCTATTTCGCTTCCAGGAATGGAAATGGTTTCGGTTGCGGAACCGGTTCTTGGCGGTCCCTGGTTTAAACACTATCGAAATACATTCGACACCATGCTAGCAACTTTCGAGTACAGAGATACGCGCCACTTCACTGATTATGGACCACATCCAATGGTTTTTACTGGTTTTTAGGGAAACATTAGAGGCTCTCCTATTGATAAATCATACAGAAATCCCTTCCAACCTGGTTTCGTGTGAGGCACAAATTTAAATATTTTCCTATATAAAAATCAATAACACTTTTTCTTTTCAATACAAAAAAAATTTACAAAAAAAAGTGATATAAAAAATAACAGTAACATGCCATAAAAATGTTTAAAATGGTTTCAACACAAAAATGCAATTGAGTGAAAAAAATGTTGCACAAAAAGTAATTAGTAACTTTGGTTAAGTTTAATGTATAAAAATAAAAAAAATAAGCACTTGCGATTGAGCAAGTTTCGATTATATCACGTAACAGTGAAAATAAAAACCGATTATGTATGTAAAGAAAATGTATATAAGAAGCATGCTCAACATCAACATTCCAAGTCAATCAAAGAAAATATAAAAAAAATTATATTTTTTTACGATTGCATTCAATTAGTTCGCAACGAAAAAAAACGTATAATTAAAATGCAAATTAATGTTTGAATTAGATTGCAAAACATAAATAAGAAACACCGAACAAACAACAAAAATTGCATTTGCAAAGAGCAAAATGAAAATGCGCGTGCGCCATACTCAGTTTGGCAGTGGCCAGTGTGGCCACACTTACCAATTTCTTCGTCGGAATTCAGAGGCGGCGGATTGTTGGGCGTTTTCGGTTCGTCATGGTTGAGCGCGGTAGAGGTAGCGGCGATGATGGCGGGTGACGCAGACGGCGACAGACGACGCGGTGCAGCTGCAAAGAGGAAAATGTCAAGATTAGATAAGGTCCTCCACAAATGTGTATAATTATAGGTCAGGTGGACTTTTGATGGATGGAGTCCAGAGCAATCGGTATGCTTTTGCGGTAAAATAAAACGGTGGCCTACAGGGCGTATGAGTAACACAGTATTACAATTCAATGAAGATCAATTGCTTTTCGATTTTGTAAAATGACCAGCGCAACGCTCATTTCTTCCAGCTTGTGACGAAAGAGTATTTTCCGAAGCTAGCCGTGACACACATTATTCAGGTTATTAACTTCGAAACTAAGTCATAAACATAACAATTACCCATTTCAGGTGCGTTCCTCGACGATTTATTTTCTCTCATGGCTACTTGTTATGGCTCTGTGTATGCCGCTGGTAATGGCAAAAGAACTTGTTGTTGGGCGCCAACAGAAGTTGAATATGCTCATTAGGGTAAGCTGACATAAAAACATATACAGACAGAATGGCAAACTGGAAGTGAGAGTTAACGAACTTACGAGGCAAATGGCATTTTAAGCGAACGACAAGTTACGTTTCTTCACGGAAAATTATACACTCGTGAGTTTGCCATTGCTTGACCAGGGGTAAACTCGGCACCTCTCAGATGTTCTACTCACAGAACAACGGTCACCTCCATCTACGATTTAATGAATATAAAATCCAAACTCACCTCTCCTCGGCGATGTGCGCTCCTCGCGGCTCTGATCGGGCGCTCTTGCTTGTTGTTTTTGCAGCTCCTGGAACATATTAGCGCGTGCGCGTACACTATTTTTACGGACAATGCCGCCTGCCGGCGGAACGGCATCTGAATCATTTTGGCCGTCGGGCATGGACGAGTCCTGATCGATGCCGGACATATCGAAAATTCGTTCACCGTCACTGCCCACCGAGAGCGTCAATTGTTCAGTGATGCTGAGCGAAGTGTCGTCGCCGTCGTAGTCGTTGTAGGCGACGGTACGCAACGGTTTGTTGGGTGTTCGCGGTGGAGGCGATGTCGCCGATGAATAGTTAAAGCCAACCGCCGATGGTTGGGTGTAACTGCGCGTAAGAGGGTGAAAGGCGTTCGAAGAGGCGCTAGTGGATGCGGCAGAAAGAGCGGTTTGTTGATTCGCAAATGCTATGTAATTGAGCGCGTCTAGCGATTTCGTTGGCTTGAATGCGGACGTTGCTGAGGTGTCGAAGGGCAATGAGGTGGCTTTGAAGCTGCAGTTTAAGAGTTTGTAATTAGTTTAAATTTTTTTTAGTTTAAAATTTCTGAGAACTTTTTTCTTTTTTCTTATTTTGGCTCATATAAAGTCGCAACTTGAAATGGTTCACTTGGGTTTATGGGGCGCACTTTAATGTATTAACTGGCGGTACTTCTTGTTTTAGAGTGGAACTAAACCAGTTTTCCTTTTGGGACTATTTCAAAAACTATGGAAAGAAAAAAAGAAAATTGAATGGAAAGAATCAAAGAACCTCAACTGGTTCAGAAGGTAATGGTTCCAAATACAATTTTTTTTATAGAATCGACTTAGACATTTGACCGGTAAAGTTGAACGTCTTTAAACTGCTTGATATTGAAAGCTGTTCAGTTGTTTTCTCTTCGGTTGGCGCATGTACTTCAACTATTCATAACGAATTTATTAAATCGATTCGACCCACTGTGGCTGTACATTTTGAAATTCTTATCAATTCTTTTCAACCTTGAGCAAAAAAACACGAGGACTTTGATATTTCAATAGCAGTTAGTTAGAAATTTGTTGCTTACAATTCTTTGGGAAATACTATATATGTATAAAATAATAGACTTAGAATAAGTGATAAAAACGTGACTGGAGGAGCACATGAAATGTGACATCGTTGGAGGAAAGTATGATTGATGTCTGTTGTGCATTTCGGGACATTTCTCTTCCCACATTTCCCAGAGGCATATCCTTGGTCACTGACACTTTAAGCTGTAACATAATGTGTTGGATGTCCAATTAAATTTGCAAAAGCCATAAAAAATCGTTCATAAAATGGGCCACATCTAGTAATTCTTCTGAACTCTTTTTCGGCTAACAAATTTTGTTGATGGCCAAACACTTTTGTTTATTTGACGATTTTTCTCTCGTTTTCCGCGTTTTCACACGAATCGTTTTGTATACTAATTAACTTAATGACGAAAGTACCAAAAGCCAGAAGCAACTAACTCAACGAAGTGGCTTTGGTAGAAGCGAAAAATATAAATTTTTTTAAATTCTCACAATACTCAATTCTTTTTTTGCTCATATTATTGTTTTTATTTCTCGGTAGATTTTTTTGGACAATATTGAGGAGTATGGACGACGAAGACTTCCTTGAGAATTATTTATAGAACACATTTGTATTCACTCAGACATGTATTTATTGTGCACACTTTATTTTTTTGGAGATTTTTCAGAAATTTTAACAACTTTATTTTCTGAATTTTTGCAGATACATACATTTTGTATTTGGCACTTCGCACTTGACACTCTTGCATCTGATTTCATATTTACAAAATTTATAGGATCATTTCTTGTACTTGTATTATTTTCCAATCCCAGCTGGCGATACGTTGAATTGGCCACAATCGAAAGCAGATTAAGCGAAAGAGGCGATTTCGTTTTGAAAATTGCGTCCAAAGCGCACAACAGTCCGGGCGGAATGAGGCGTAAAAGCGGCACAAAGGTTTGATAAGAGACAAGTGCGCGATACAGTTATCAAAACCAAAAAAAAAAAAATATAAAAGAAATTATTTTTTTATCAAATAACAACAACAAACAACTTCGCCGCAGTATTTACAACCGATTTCGAAACAACAACAACAAATGTATTATTATCTTCAAACTTGCGAAACGAAATAAATTATTTCTTTTTTCTTTTCAAATGGTGAGTATCCGCGAAAAGCGAGTATGAAATTCTTCAATTCAACGATCGCGTCCAAACTGAACGCAACAAATTGACGACCATGTCCACACAACGCTGAGGCGAAAAGCATTTCGGAAAATTTTGTTTTTAGAAAATATTCACCGCAAAAGAGCAAAATTGAAATGAGCGAAATTTAGCGGTTTTCCGCTTTATTCGGCGCTCTATCTCCCTCTCACTGAATATCAGTTGAGTAAAAACAAAACTTAAAAAACCATAGTCCAAACGATTTGGAAAGCAAAATGTATTTTTGTATGCTTTTGGCCTTTTTGTTGGCGTATTTTTAGATAAATTTTAATTTGGTACAAAAAAGAGCTTCATTTGGTTGTGGAAAACGTGAAAAACGTCAGACTGGAGGAACGATTTTTGAAATTTGTTGAAGTTAATTAATTGGAAGTCTAGACAATTGGGCGAACAAGAATGCAGCTGCACGAAATATAGAAAGGACATCACTTAAAAAAGAAATTCCCTGGTTAGTAAGAAATATGAATAGAAGAAGAAGCAAACATTTCGTCTGGAAAAACTCTTATACCCAACACTGCAAAGCAATTTTTGAGTCTGGATTGTCTGTAAGTTTAACAGAACCACTTCTGTAGAAGCGTAAAAACATTTAATTTTCTTAATTCCTTGAGATAAGTTCTCCCCAATACATATAATGACTAAAGTTCATCCTTAAATGATTCAAATTTATTTTTAATTCATTCATCAGCCCACAAATCAAAAACAATAAAGACATCAAGCAGAACATATTTTCACAGCTGCACGTGTCATTTCGGATTTGTATTTAGGATCGCTGCAAGTTGGGAGACATTTGCGAACACACGACTTTATAGACTCGAGTCCAAATGAACTGACACAAGAAATAGAAGATTTTAAACTCTAGCACGAAAGGAGATCATAAATGAACTAAATTTTAAATCAACTTATATTGGTAAGATGGATCTTAATTGGGCTGGATTGGAGTGGCGGCCACGTGACTCACATATACCAATATGGTTCATAGTGTTTGAATTGGGTTAAGACTCATTCGGATTCATATGGAAAAGTAAAAACTTTCAAAGGTAATTACGTAGTCCGAAATTGTCATTGGTGTATGAGAAGTGGGGTCCGGTCACAATGGTGTTATTTGTAGCCACACTTAGTGATCATAACCCAGTGGTCAAAAGAAGGTGTCTGCAGGCATGCCAGTATGCCTCTTTAGGAGCTCGGATGTCTGCCCTCCTCGCTTCCAACCTTTACTTCTTTTTTATATGAAACGGGACAAATAAACAGGCCTACGTCTGTCGCTTCCATGCGTATGCCTGCTGGCTATTCTATTCTTGGCAATATTGCATAGAAAATCCATTGACACCACCCTATCTTCCTTCTAGCGCAGGCATACCGGCATGCCTCCACTAGAAGCAAGGATCGAATGTGCAATTTCTTCCCATAGCAGGCGTGCTGGCATGTCTGTAGCTGAGAGGCCTTGCGAAATTCACTACTGGGAAGTTAAATGCTCCAAAGAAATGGTTTTTGGAAATATAATCGAGTTTCTACGATATGATGTCACACACCCTTTAAAAGTGTATAAATAAATATGTTTAAGTGATTTTGAGTTATTTTTTGTATCTTATCGCGCTGAAAACTAAGCAAAACTATTCTTGCCATAATTTAAAACAATAAAAAACAAATAGTATAGAGAGAAATGATAATAAATCAAGTATTTTATCCCCTTAAGAATTGATAGGGAATACTCTAATCGAAAAGAGTGGTTACTTGATGAAGTGGGACGAACAATAAACTGGTAAGGGTTGAAGAAGGTTAAATAGTTGCAGGCTACACCTTTCATAACGAAAATTGGTAAACAAAATAATCGAAATCTGCACACAGACAATTTGCTTAAAGAGATTATTGAAGGTGAACTAGAGGGTAGAACAAAAAGAAATTAATATTACCGTTTAATGCGATTAGCTTCGAACATTTTGGATGCCTCTGCCGCAAACACCAATCAAATGACATTCAAAATGATATTGCGAATTAATCACCACCGCCACGCATGGTGAAAACAGCAACCGTCAAAAATCAGCGGCACAACTAACCACAAGAGGAACCGAAAACTAACTGAAAAACAAACCAACTGCGAATAATCGCACTGGAATAGTAAAAAATTTTACATTTGTCAACATTTACATTATTTTCTTTTTGCACTTATTATTTTTGGTTGTTGTTATTTTTGCAGTTGCTAACTACGAAATAAACGCGACACGGTGTGATGTGACAATAGAAACGAGACATGCCGATTGGGGGCAGCCCTCTCCGCCACCGCTGGGATAATTAGGCGCAACAGAAAAAAACCTTAATGACAAAATTGCCTCATACGAATATGACAGCGAAGGTGGGGGTCTGGAAGTCGTGAGGCGTTAAATAGTTAAGAAAACTAGGTTTATGATATTTGCACCCATTTCGCAAATGCACGAAATTTCTCTATTTTTTTTTTTGTTCGCTGCCATTGCTCAAGTCGAACACGCAGAAGAGGTGGCGAAAGAAGAACCAAACCTAGAGCATTCCAAACAAATGAATCTCTGCTACCATGTAATTGACAAATAGACCCTAACAATAACACTTGCCGCCTAGCCCAGTCCAGTGAAGTCGTAGATTCAGCCGTCAATGGCTTCAATTTGAATGTGACATATTTGTGAAATATCACTACAACCCCAAAGAAAATTCATTAGTTAAGGTTGCTTAGTTTTAGATAATATTTAGGAAAGGCACAAAAAATTTAAAAAGTGCATAAAAATAAAAACGTCAAATATAACGTTTCTTTAAATTAAAAACTGACAATACAAATTTACAAAATAAATTGCATTTTTAGGAAAACAATTTTTTTTAAAAGTTTTAGAAACACTTTTAAAAAAATTCTAGGTACTTTGGTACTTAAAAATATCAAGTTCAAAATAATTTAAAAAAAAATTCTGTTCCTAAAAAATAAAATTTTTAAAAGTACTACTTTTTATTCATACGTGCCATTGACTAAGATTTCACCATCGGTGTATCAATGTACTAGACAATTAGGTAAGAAATAAGCTGCTTAGCAAAAACTGAACATTTTCTTTTAGTGGTGATGCGGAGAGAGATGAGGAGACGCATAGTCGCGTCGTCTTTGTTGCAAATTTTCGTTGGAATTTAACTTTTTTTTCTGTTTATTGATTTTATTTGTCACAAGTCAGTCTATTTGTAGTTTTGTACTGTAATTTTATACACAAAAGTGTTTTTTTCATTATTTGTTTAAAAATAACAATAGGCCAAAATTGACACCGACAATGGGGGCGGCAAAACATAAAAAAGAAAATTTCAAATAAAAACCTTCTGCACGTACAAAATTCCGTTCCAGTAAGTGAATTTTCGAAGCGAATGAGTGTTTGAATCATAATTTATTTTGTTGTATAATAATTTCAATTATTATTTTTTTCATCAACATTTATTATGCTGCAAATGAGAGGGTTTGGATTATTTAAACAGCACAAGTTAACAACCATCGACAACACCAGTCGGCAAGTCACGATAGCGATTTTCATATCCGGTAATAGAGCGCAAATTATAGCAATTTTCAGTTCAGTTGAAGGGAAAATGAAAATAAAGTGTTCGTTTGCCAAAGATTGCAAACATTTTCCTTCGGTTGTAGAAGTTCGGAAAACATACCTCTCATTTTCGTTAACTGAACTCTGCTCTATTCGCTTGGCTAAATGACAGGACATAAAAAGCATTTCTTATTTAGTATATAAATCTTGGTTTTTTATTTGCGCGCGAAGAAGCGACTGCATTCGAATTTTGGCCACGCGCCAATTTAGTGTTTTTGTTTAAAATTTATAAAATACGCTTGCAGTTAACCAAAAATAGACATTGCCTACGTTTGTTGTTGCTGTGAAAATGTAGCCAAATGCATTTGCGTGTAAAAAAAATGGATGTGTTGCCATGGAAATTATACATAGAACTTGCGGCAGTTGTGTTCCAAGAATCGCTGAAGCGTTTCTCAACTTAGAAACTAAAAATATGAAAATGCACTTATGGCTATTTTATGAATGTCCCCAATTAGGTTCTCGAGTTTATTGCCTTGTTGACTTTAAGGTAAACATTGCATTTGGAAATACACTAGAAATATTTGAAAATATTTCCAAATTATTTCGTTGTAATTTAAGTAAAAATCAAATTAAATTCACACTACTCAACTACTCAAAAAATACATTTATTCTAGATGTATTTGGATACATTGGCATTTTCAGAATTTTCAAGTTCATCCGGTTTTTAAGAAGATAAAAAATGTCAAATTTCGATATTTTGGATTTTAGCTCATAGTTTCTGTTTATGTAATCGTTTAGTGTTAGGATTTTTCTTTAGAATAACGATGTCCATTTCTATATATATGAATAGTTCACGTGAAACATCTCCCTTTTCGATAAATATTTCACATTAAACTAAATCATCAGTGGCGAACAAGAACCAAACAAAAATGTACAACAATTAGGAATAAAATCGAAACACAAATTGTAGTGTGAAGTACAAAGCCTACCTCATGTATGTCACTAAGGGATGTTAGGTACTAAAAAAAGGCCATTCCACAATACTACACAGCAATTTATTTTACGAATTCAATATTAATTCGAATTCGTAAGCATATTCTGTTGGTGAAAGCTGATGGACTTAAGCGAACGGAATAGTTTTTAGGCACAAGTGATCCGCCAACATCAATTGAAAAT
The DNA here is from genome assembly GCA_951394025.1 of Heteromyza rotundicornis. NCBI lineage: Eukaryota > Metazoa > Arthropoda > Insecta > Diptera > Heleomyzidae > Heteromyza > Heteromyza rotundicornis. The sequence goes on along the minus strand of OX596010.1, from coordinate 64,708,438 downwards.
GTATGCAAACTAGTAAGACAATTATCGTTGGCCAGACCGAAGGTAAAATGAAAAATCTTCTTCGTTACATTTTTTTTATAATTTTTACGATAGTTTCATTTAATGTGTTTGCTGTCTATTTTCATATCGAAAGAAAGGTGTCTGACTGTATTTTGTATACCTGTCACGCCTCCTTGGGGCGTCACATGGGGTGGAACCAAAAAAATATATCCTTGAACAATTTAGGACAGAAACCATTTCTTTTTAAATTTTACATGTATGTATATTAAACCGCCTCAAGTTGTGATGTTGTGAATTTACTTTAAGATTGTGGTTTGAATAATAAATATTCACAACCAACTTTATTTCTGAAATCTAGGAAGACGCAAAAAAACGTTATAACATGAGAAACAGACATATTTGGTGTTGCGTGCATTCAGTGAGCTATAGTAAAATTGAACAGGGAACAATTTTCTTGCACATATTGACTACCTAATTCCCTTATTTCTGTCACTTTTTAACAAAAACCAAAAAAAAGTTTGGAAAAAATCGATTTAAAGTGGTTAAAAAAATCGCAAAATATCGGACTTGTCTTGGTTTGTGTAGTTTTTCAATGTCTGTTATTTTATAAAATTTATTTGACCAAAAGCAATATCAAAAAATACGTGCATGTAAAAATCATGATTTATAGAGGCTTTTTGTAAATTGTCCAGCTCACGGATTACAGTTGCTAGAGCCGAAATATTTTGAGAATCATCATAAAATAGACCAAAGTACGCTTCCAGGGGGTGACCCGAGCAACTTTTTTTCGATGCGGTTTAATTTATATGAGCCACATCAAGAAAAACATTTAAAGCAAAAACATTTCAACGAAATACTTACAGGTCCTTTTCATAGTCCGTCACCGGCTGAGTCTTATAGCGATCGCGATACATGTCACGCTTTATAGCGCTGGGCTTGAGTAACTTTGGCACAGCACCCGACTGAAGGGGCGACTCCCAACTCGTATTGGCTCCTGCATCAGCGCTAGGCGACGATCCCTTGGTGAGGAACTTTTCCATGCTCTTGATGCGTTCGGCCACCGACATGCTGGCCGCAGGTGTTGAGAAGAAATCTACGGGCGTCTGCGCCTGAGCCTGCGTTGTTGATGTAGTTGAAATCGCGTCCAGGGCGGCTGCCAAATCGACCACTGGTGCGGCATCTTGACGTTCTAGCGAACGCGTACGCCGCTTCAGTAGGCTAGGCGATGGTGTGGCCTCTGCTCTACCATTGGCCGCCTCCGCTTCAACACCACCCAATGAACGACGCTTGGATGGCGATTCAGTCTTGAGAATGGGGCGCACGCTCGGTTCGCAGAGTTGACGCAACTCATCACTGGACAAGCCACTGAGATCGAACTCTTCGCGGCTGCTCTTGCGTGATGTCTTGAGAATGGGACGTATTTCGTGTTCATCCGATTCACCCGAAGACGATTTCTTCTTGAGTATAGGTTTGGGATGACGCACAGCATCATCATTGGAGGCGCATTCCAATTTTAAAATCGGCCGAATTTCGTACTCCTCATTGCTGGGTGTGTAGACCTCTTCGAGGTCGGCACCATTGGCTGCGTCAGCAGATTCGCGGTACAATTCGGCCGCAGCCAGTATCACAGCTTGCGAGATCGAGACGTGCTTGGGCGCATGAGAGGCGCCATCGGACGGAGTCGAGGAGGAGTCCTTCTTCTTCAAGATGCCATGTGGATGGGTGGTTTCAGTGCCGGCCGAAGGGCAACCGTCACTCTTGTTGCTGTCATAGCTGCTCTGCTTGAGTATGCCATGTTGCTGTTGCTGGGATGCAGCAGCAGCCGTTTCCTCCAGCGAATTGCGACGTGCTGATTTTATAAGAATGCTACGCTCGTCCGGCGAATGCGAACGTGAATAGTAACGCGATTCGTCCAGACTCGAACGCTTTTTGAGTATGCCTGCACGTTTTTGCTTCCTGGGCGTGTCCACGACATTCAATGAAAATGTCACAGGCGAGGCATTGCTCGAGGCCGAACTGGATTCGCCGCCAATGTGATCCTTCTTCTTCAGTATGGAAACAATGTGGTTTTGGGCTGAAGCGGAGGGAGAGGCAGCAGTGCTTGCAGCCGTACTAGACTGCTGCGCTGCTGCGTTCGTTAGTGCATCGGTTGTACTCTTACGCCTTAAGATGGGTGACAATTTTGCGGGATCATGATGCCTATCACGTTCACTTGAGCTACTGCGTGTCTTAATAACGGCAATATCATCGGGGAAGCACTCATTGCTTGTGGGAGACTCAGGCGGGTAATAGACGCGTTGGTCTTCCTTCACGAATGTGGCATGTTTAACAGGCGATTCACGTGCTGTTACTTCTGCATTGGTCTTCTTAGGAGATTCCGAACGCGTCGGATGACTTAGTTGCATACGATTGATCGAATCCGAGAGGCTTGTCGCTCGCTCAAGCAACGCGCTACTCTCATCATTTGCCAACTCGACAATTTTCATAATCTCAGCCAGGTCACTCTTCGTGCGTTCGTTCATCTTACGATTGACATCTTTGGAACGCAGCTTTCGTAGCTCACCACCACCCAGCGGCAGAGTATCGCTGCGTCGATTCACACGCCCACCCACGGCAGAGGGGGCCGCCATCAAATCTGGTTTCGGACGCATTTCTTCGATCTTGGGACTGGCCGTTTGAGCCCGACGCCGTTCTGCGGAAGTTGCAAAAGTGGCTATGTTAGTACTGGCTGTGCTTGCCGGTCCCAACGAGTCCAAACCGCGTCGCGCACATTCCATGTGATAGGCGAGCATGCTGCGCGGTGGTGAAAATGTGACATTTGAATCGGATTTGTTGCCTACGGTAAATGTAGCCGAAGATGAAGTCTTTTGGGGCGAGATTATTTCACGAAGTGCAGGATCATCGCTGGGTATCAGTTGACGCGCCATGCCCAATTCACGTCGCCGTCGGCGGCGCAAGGCGGCTGTCTCATCTAAAAGAAGGAAATATTAAGGATTTGATTAGTTGCCATTTCAATGGTGCATTCGAGTCTCGAGTTTAGTTGAAGATTAGTAAATGTGGACGTTGGTTGGGTGTAAGAAACGAAATGACGAGAGACAGAAAGGCATCTGCAATGAAACGAAACGAACTTACATGCCAGAACTCGGCAGATGCTTTTCCGCAGCTGAACATATTTTACACAAGTTTTCTTGGTTAGTATGCAAAAGCGTTCGGTGGATTGTGTCAGAGTGAAAGAAAGTAAATGCAAGTGTTTCATGTGACAAAAACTGTCCTCCTCCTGTGCTTCTTCTATTGTTTCTTCTTCCTCTGGTTTTTGTGGACGCGAATTTGACATTTTCAGTTAAAATATTCAAAAATTATTTCGAATGGCGATTAACGTAGCGTCCGTCTGAAGTCTTTGATTGAAAATATGCAACTGATCAGATTCATTTGGCTTTAATATGGCTGGAAAGCAAGTCAGTGAAGAAGCAGTCGACGATGGTTATATAGTAATTGCCAAAATTAGTCGAGCGAGACCAGTGAAGCGCCCACAAATGATTGTGAGCGAATTAAAATGAACTAATATGGTGCATAATTAGTATCATTGAGCAAGCAATGGTTTGCCTGTCTGCGTTTTCTTTTATGGTCGTTGTTAAACCATTCATTCATAATAGTAAACCAATTGGGAATTTATATGAAATATTATATTGAAATTGCGCCGTCTATACACGAGCAGTATGAAATCCACAAACATATTTAACGTCATTGAATTTGAATGAAATGTTATTGATCAAAAAAAGTTCAATTTAATGTCTCTCCAGGTCTCATGCATTTCCGTTCATAATTGGTAATGATTGTGGGTTCAACTTGTAGAATATTCCACTTAGTCTTGCGACATAATAGGATAATAGACAGACAACCTTGCTGATATTATAAGAAAATTTGCTAATTGAATTTTAGCCACTTTTGCTAGACTATTTTCCTAATGCTTCTTTCGATTCTTTGAAATCAATAAATCAATACTTTCCAACAGAAGGGTAGCTATGGTATAATAATAATAAAATAAATAGAATACTAGTACAACAATACCGCCTAATGAGTTCCCTACAGATCAAACTATTATTCTGTCTTATATTTATTTAAAAAAAAATCCAAAACGTAAATGTTGAGAAATTCACCGTTCGATTGGCTTTACCCGTGGTACACGATCGTACGACCAACTTACCACCATCTTGTGTGGCTTCCTCATTTTGTGAACGATTTAAATTCGATTTGCGTTTCGATGATTTATCGCGATCCTCGTGACGTGGCAAACAAGAATCCAGCTAAAAAGAATTAAAAATTAAATATTAATGAAAAATTACACTCAAAAATTACATTTGTCTCATCTACGTACAGTTCGAGTCTTTGTCACAGGACTCAATTCCAGTGAATTTTCCTTGCTGCGACCACTCGTACTCGACTTGGTACTATTGCGATTCGACTCATCCGCATACATAGTAGAGCAGCGTGGCCGTGTCAGGCCACCGTCAATTTCGTTTACCTCATCACCGCCAAACTGTGAAGTATCGGACGGCGCCATCGTCGATGATGTCGAACGCGGTATACCGGTTATCTTGATCGTACACTCTGCGGTCTGTGGACGTTGCTTGGTAACCTTGGCGTTGGTTTTATTGTTCGACGCAGGAATATGGGGTACACCATTGAAATGCAATTCACTGAGATTTTGTTTCATCGACACGGACATGGAGGGCACAAGCTTTTTACGCGTCGGCGAGGACTCCGTGGCGGAGGGTAGACGCAGACGACGTGTGGGCGAGGATGTAGCAGAATTTTTATTTTCCCCTTCGGAGTTACTGGGTGACTTTTGATTGCTGTCCGAGCAGCTGGAGTGACGCGCCCCCGTGCTGGTCGCCTGTCGGGGCGATTGTAGCTTTTGACGCCTGGGCGATGTGGGCGAGGAATAACGTTGCTGCTGATGGAGTTCTTCGTCTTTTTTCTTATCTGCAGGTGAGAGCAGGGAGATAAGGTAGTGAAATTAGTTGGTTAGTGTGATTAGTTTTCGTTGGTAGGCATTTGTATTAAGTACAGAATTGAACAAGCCACAGAGGTTGGGTTAAATAGGAGAACAGAGAGAAGAGGTTAGAGACAAAACACACATGTTTTCTATGGGGGCGATAGGGAAAGAAATTAGAAGGTGAGAAGGTGCAAGGGCAGCATGGATTCCGATAATTTAGATTGATTGAATGAATTGATGACAAAACAATACAAATTCGCAAAATTACCAATAATAAATTATAATGAACCAATTTTTATCTGCACACTTTTGGGTGTCATTTTTATTAGTCAGTTTACATTAATGAATATGATAATCGCCTGGAAATCAACTACAACAAATCGTTAAGCATAATTAACCTAGTCTACTTTTTTGGGCACCGATGAATGTATGAATTATAATTGTACACTGTTAACAAAATGTTTTAGTTGTTGTTATTAATGAGTGTTTAATAATGTTTGGGGTTCAACTGGGGACTATCTGGGTAGAATTTGTTTCTCTCTCTTTTCTTCGTCTGTCAAAAGAACTAGAAGAACTCACCGAGTGCGGCGGCACGTAAACGTGACGTTTTCGTTGTACGCACAAGAAGCACTGAATTCGGTGAATGTGGCGATGTGGCGGGGGGTGTTGAGCCTAAAAGTGGACTAAATTGTTGTTGTTGCTGCTGCAGCTGTAGTTGTTGCTGTTGCTGTTGGTTGTGGTGATTTTGGTGTTGGTTGTGGTTGTGATGATGACTTGGCATTGGTGTTATTATAAGCGGTGATAATGGATATTTTCTATGCTGAGGTGAGCCAGAGCCTGGCGGACGTTGTATAATCAACGGTGCATTTTGCTTAAGTACAGACGTTGTTGTGGGCATGGCATAATTGTTATTATTTAGATTGCATTTGAGAAGCGTGTGATCACATTTGCGATGTAGAGGCGTGCAGGGCTGATCAGTACTGGTGGCTGCTTTGAATTGTTTTTTTTTATTGTAGTTGTGAAGAAAATAGGCCATTTGTGTTGGAATTGTTTGATTCAAATTATGTAATGGAAAATATTTACAATAAAACTTGATGAGATTTTCGGAAAAGTGTAAAAAATTGCATATATGGTTTAATAGTTTTTTTTTAGCATTTTTTGCAGTGTAAATAAAAGGGTGTGTATTTTATTTGTTGAAAAGTTTCTATAAAACATAAAGAAAATTTGCTTTAAATTTCTTACTCATAATAACCACTGAACTATAAAGATTTCTTTTGTCAGTGTAAAGATCGTTAGAGAACAAAAGCTTTGTTTTTCAATACAAGAAAAAAATGTACTTATTATTGCTTCAGGCTAAGTTCTTTAAATAACAATGACCTAAAACATCCCAAGTGTGATACTTTAACTCAATTTCGGACAAATGAATTTTCATGTGAGCCATAGCACTGGCCAGATCTCGTAGAAGACCGGCAGGAGGAGAAGGTATTATAATTTAACTTGTCAAACACGAACAAATTTAAATATGAATAAAACAATCGATCAATTTTTGTATAAGAAACTTGACTTGCCTTCAAACACGCACACGAAACATGAAAAAATGACAGTTGACTTGTTTGTTTGCTTTTACAACCAACTGTCAATTGTCGTTTATGTTAATTTGTATGCTTCATTATTCTTGGAAAGCATGTTAAGATCAGTCAGTTGGAATGGTTTCCACATACATACAATCTCCTTTTCGACGCACGAACTTTCGTTAAAAAGTCCAAGCATTTCAAAAGAAAATGAATAACAATAATATTAGTAAACTACCGCTACAATTTGTCAAATTAATCAAGCCATTTGTCGATTTCACACTCTTGTGTCTGTCTGTCTGTCGCTGCCTGTGTACAATGGGAATTTTTATAACCAAAGGTTATATTTATACTACCGCCGTCGATGTTGAAACGAAAAATCTAAAATTGTTTTGTTTACTCATTTATTTAACAGAAATGTATTTGTTTTGAACACTTTGGTTGTCACTTAAATTTTGATCGTTTTTTTTGCAACCCATAATAATAGGAACGCAAACAATTAAATTAAAGTTTTGCATTTGCGTTTAAACGTCGGTTTAATGGAGTTGTCAAGGCTTTACCGCATTCGAATAACAGATTGATTGGCAACATTCAATTTGCCGTTGAGATTGGAAGAGGGAAGTGATTTCTTAAGTGGTAATTTCGATCAAGTGTAGGATAAAGGTATAAGAAATTTTTGAGCTATCTGGAGTTTGATTCCAGCCAGTCAAATTGTGGGCAGGATAAAACAAGTACTGGAATGGTGGTAGAATTATGTGATGGATAACGGTAAAGTGATCAAATAGTCGCTATCTGCTGAACCGGCACTGGAAAAAATAAAGGAAAACTATTGACGAAAGAGATTTAGCTTTAGGTAGCCAGGTCCTGTCTAATCGAACCTACATTTCCTTAGCTTTTAAAATGCCGCAGACGAGTTTTTTCTTAGTTTACTTAGAAATTTATAATTACTATAGTTTTATGAACCGAAACAAAATAAAACCGACATTTAGATCCGGATCAACAGCCACGGGAACCCAGCTAATATTTCGTCTTTCCAAGAGGCCATCACTCAAAATCCATTCTGGTAATGTTCGACAGTAGGGGAAGTCAAAGTTCAATGTCCAATTTAAGTGGTTTTCGAAATTATGAGTTTCATAAATTGGTTCTTTTTTTTGTTGTTGTTCATAATTAAGTAGATCATAAAAAATTGCAAACAAAACAGTATCATTAAAACAAATATAATTTGCAAACAATTTTCAACAAAAGAAATAAACAAACCAAATTAAAGGACGGCGCAAATAGAACACACAAAAAATTAAAAAAAAAATGTTTATTAAAAATATTTGTTAACAAAAGATAAAGGCAAAAATGGAATGAACAAACGAAAGAAAAAAACATTGAATTCGAAAGATAAAAGAACTTTTTGTTTTAGAAGAACAAACATTCCATGAAAAATTTAAAACAATCAAATTATTTGGTGTGAACATAAAACAATAATCGAATACCAGCTCACCTGAAACGACAGTTGGTGCACTATGGGCCACTGCAGTGACATCCGCAGTTGCACTACCACTGGCAATGCCATTGGATGCAGCAGTGGCAGCCGCAGTCGCTGATGAATTGGTCATTTGGTCAGCGGTAATAGCAGCTTCGATTGTATCCTCAGCACTGTTGCCATTCGCTGTTGCGTGCGGCTTTATTAGAGGCGACTTCGAAGGCGAACGCAGACGTTGTTGGTGCGTCAAATAGGCTGGTGTCGCCAGTGTGCTGGGTGTTGGGCCGCGGTTTACGGGTGAGGGTGAGGACGAGGAGGCGTCACTGTTGTGACGTGTTGAGCCGCCACCGTTGACGCTGCTGGTGCGGCCGCGTGAGGGCGTGCGATTGGGACGATTTATAAATCTAAGAAAGAAACATTGAAAAAAATATGAAAATTAGAAAATGTTTTACAAACATTTGGAAATGTATTTGTGGTATTTCAATAAAAAAAAACTCATTGCCATGGCGAAAGAAAAAAATTCCAATTACAACAATTCACTTGAACGAAAATGTTTATTATTTTTAATAGAATTTCTGTGTAATTTCAACCAAAGTTTTTTTTTCGTTTAAATTGTCTGTTGACTTAAAAGACAAAACAATGCACGAATAAACCCAACGAAATGTGAGAAAGTTGAAAATACATTTCCAAGCCGCCAAAACCGTTGAAGAAACTTTTAGTTGGTTTTGCTTTTCAAATAACCGTAAACGTACTTGGTTGAGAATCTTTGTTTGGCTTAAATCTTTTACTATAATTGCATTCGTTACTTTTTCCTATTACAAAGTTACAGCTTCTTTCAGGTTTTTTTTTGCACGTACACTTTGTAGAGAGAACACAGCACAACGCAACGCAACACAGCACAACAAACAAAAAAAATGAAAACCAAAGACCGCCGCACTATCCACGCCGAGAAGAGTATCGGAGCCCGATAAACGATCTGAAAAGCGTGTGCAAAGAATCAGTTTAACAGTTGGCAGCAGCACCAGCACCAGCAAACAGCAAAGCAAAGAGTTGCAAAATGTTCCGCTATTCCATACGCCACCGAACACGCGCAACAACTGGCCGACAGACAACATTCACTTCATGTTTCGAGTCGGAACGTTCGTAACTCAAAATCACAACAAAAACAATACATAGAAACAACCACACCAACAAAGACACAAGTACAATCGTATCCATGAGATACTCGCTCGCGCGGTGAACGCTCATCCAACAAATACAAAAACAATAAGATAAAACTAACCAGTTTGATTCTTTTTTTCTTCTCAAATCGACTCGGTATCCCGTCAAATCGAAATAAACAAAAGTTTGTCTGTCCGTCCGTCCGTCAGCCAGTCAGTTCGCCTCAAACGCAACAAATCAATTTAAATGCGCGAAATAATAGTAGTAGAAAAACAGCAGAGGAAATGACTCAAAAGTTGAAAAGAATGGTATGGTGTGGCATGGCATGGCATGGGAATGGTTAGTAGTAGAAGAAGAAACACACTCAAAACAAACAACAAAAACCAACCAACACCAAACTGAAAAATGGAAGAAAAATTCGCATACGAAATGTTTTTGTGATTCGCAGTGATGGCGAATTGTTAAGTGCTGAAGGGGTCTTTGTCACTGGTATTGCCACGAAGGGGTAAAACCATCTCCAATAGTGTTGAAGTATTTTAAAGTGAATGCGAAACTTGCCAGGCCTTGAATCACCTAGAGATCTGTGCCCTGTCTCCCGTACTTTGGAACGTAGCGGTCAATGAACTGTTATTAATACTGGAAGGCGGTGGATGCAAGGTGGTAGCTTATGCGGATGACGTTGCTATTGCTGCACGACTAGAGTTCTCAATCACTCTGAGAGATCGGCTACAAAATGCCTTCATCAATCTACTGTCTGTACCTCCTAAGAACGTACTGGCCCTATGTTCAAGTAAATACAATATTCCATCGATAGACCCTCCACCCCTTAATGGTACACAGTTAGCTTTTGTTGATCAAGCCAAATATCTAGATATAATTTTGGATACGAAGCTTAACTGGAAATCAAACATCACGGAGCGAGTCAGAAGGGCCACAGTGGCTCTCTATTCGTGCAAAAAATGTATTGAAAAAAGTAGGGAATGTCGTCTCGTATAGTCCACAGGCTCTACACGTCTATTGTCTGCCTTATGCCATTATATGGAATATGTGTTTGATGGCCAGTTTTGGATATCGCTACGGACCATAAATTGTTAGCGATAGTTAAAAGAACCGCTTAAATTTTTGTATTAGATCCCTGAGATCCACTAAAAAGTGTCCATCCCATAAAATGTTCGCAAAATTAAAATTTATTCGGTATACCTTCACGTATATGGGAATATTTCGAAGATGATAAACCCGCTCGAGCTAATACCATTTAAGTAAACTATTTAAATGGTTCGGATTGGATTCATCCATTATTTCCTAAAAAAATCCGAGTGTTTGAAATATTTTAATGTTTATACTCTACTATAATTGCTTTGCCCTATTTCGTTCGATTCTATTCGTCTTGGACTCGAGATGTTTATGGAAATCTTACGTAATGGTCAGTACTTAAGTACTTACTAAGTATCAGCAACTAATCCAAGGGAAAACCATCGAAGGTCTGTGTTATTGGCAAAGGTACTCATTATTTTGGGGACAGCAGCAGGCACATAGTGTAGATTACCATTGGGCATGTTGTATTTATGTACAGTTATATAAGATTTTGTTTAGCGAGTTGTTGTGGATATTTATCTACAACTAGCTCTTAGCAAAACATTTTGAAAAGCGCCGTTGGCTTTTGCCATTGACAATTGTCACGCTTTTCCAACGGTTTTTTATACACAAAACTAAGCAACTAATAACACAGACCGATTGATTCGATAGTTAAGCCCCTTTCATTACAGAAATCTACACTGCGTCACTGGTGAAATACTTCTTTTGTACTTAACAAAAATAAATAAAATAAGACAAAAGCAACAAGTTTTTTTTGTTGTTGCTTGCATTCTTTGTAGTTTCTCTTGCGTCGAATGTGTTGTGCGTTTGGCAGCAGCAGCGACAACAGCAAGCAGCAACGGAACATTTAGGAATTCTCACAAGTGCAGGTAGTAGCCATCAGCCATCAACAAAACAGCCAAGCAGCAGAAGCAGCCGCCAGTAGTTGTCGTGGTGGCCGTCGGTCGTCACCGTCGCAGAATGTAAATGATATCCATTAAAATGCTCATTTGCTGCGGTGGCCGTGTTTATCTCTTCTATGAGAGCCATGAGATAAAAGAGCCTTCACTCATATTTACTTTTGGAAATATGCAAAAAGAAAAAGGCCCCGTCTAGCAGTCAGGTAGCCCCCGAATGTCTGTTGTCTGTCAATGAATGTCTATGTTTTCTACTGTCATGTAAGCAGAGACACTAGCGTTTGCAGTTGCGTCTGCGCAGCCCGCTCAAATGTCGACGCTTTGAGTTCATTACTGTATTGTATTGTATAGTTGACAACGAGTGGAAAATTTCCATATTGAAGCGAGCTTTGAGTTCTTTCTCTTTTTTTATCTTTAGTTTGTGCTTATTATTTTCTTGTTGTGGCTTAATTCTGAGCCTTTGTTGGTTGGCGTTAATTTTTCATAATTTTTCATACCGTTTTTGTGAAATGTTTCTGCAATTTGTCATTTTTAAACGGAGCGTTTAAGTGTAATTTTTGCAGAAATGAAGTCGAGAATTTGGGTAATTTCCTAATTAGCTAAACACGAGAATTATTTTCCGTTCTCCGTGTCTGTAATTTTGGATGAACGTTAGAAAGCTTGAAGATGAAATTAGTTTTTCAAATAGATCACAGAGTTATGAATGTGGAAGGTTTTGGGTTGAACGAATTCTGAAACATATCTGTTTTTCTCAATATTTCTACGGGCTTCTACTTCTACGGGCTTCTACTCAGGAATAAGATTGACTAGGAGTATTTTCTATACGAAAGAATGTAGGAAAAGGCAAAGTCAGAGCTAAGGCAACTAATTTCTGAATCTAAAAAATTTTATATCTAAAATTTAAATGTAATGGATTTTAGGTTTTAGTCCATAATGGTAATGGTAAAGTTTTAAGTCCAGATTGGTTACGATTTTATTACAAGTAGACAGTTGAAAATTGTTTCATACATGGCCAATTCATCAATGAGTTATTGCTGACATTAGGCTATTAGTCAATGCTCTCACGAAATGAGAGTAAATGAGAAAACACTGACACGATTCATAGCGAGGAAGCAACAATGCATTTATGTGGCATTGATGCAATGTCATGCAGAGTGTCATGTATGAGAAAGTGAGGCACAGTCATTAATGCCTATATTGGAACTTCAGCGAAGTGACAGTCATGAACATCTTTGTTATTAATGGCTGCTCGTTGTCGAGTCAATGACTTTTCTACTGGGTAGTAGTATGAGACGATAACAAAATTCCAAAGGTGTGCCTTAGTTAAAATTACTTCAAGCTATAAATTACTGAAGCAGTCTACATAGTGTAATTTTTCTATAAGTTTGAATCCTTTCCCATTTATGATTTCTTGAAAATATATCCAGTTTCTTCGTCTGACTCTCCTCATCGATCCCAAGCAGATTTAACCTAATTTGCATGCAACATGCAAAAATCTTCTCTTTCACAACGAATCCTGCAATTCAGGAAAACCGAAACGGAAGAAGGAAATCATCAAACCTTCTCACATCCTCTTCCTTAATCGAAAGTAAATGTCACACCAACGAAATTTTGCAAAATAGTGTCAATGCGAAAGCGAATGTCTCGCATGAATATATTTAAGAAGACACAACAACAACATTAAACAGAAACCGGTTGCATTTTAGAAAGACCTCAAAACACAAGAGACAACAGGATTTGGTGGCCGGCTCACTGGCTGGCATCATCATCATTATCATCCGCCGGTTGGTGACTGTCGTGTGGCAAATGCCTACAGTCTCGCCCAGCTGTCATAAGCGAACGAGAGAGTGGCGGTATCATTTGCATGGAAATTAATAGTACCAGTCGATACACAAGCCAACACACACGGCGAGACTATCACTCTCGTTGCACATTCATAAATTCCAATTCTTAATTGGGCGCATTCAGTTAAACTCTGGCTAAAAAGCAACAACAATTTATTCAAAATCTCTAAAATGCTTAGAAATTTGGTTTCTGTCTTATGTGTGATGATGAATTTTTCCAGCGAAAGCAGGAAAGTTCGATACAAAAAAAGATGATAAAGAGCTGCTGCGATGGCTCAACAAACAGGTGTTTTTGTTATTTAAATGGACGCGTTTTAAGCAATTTTTTGTCGTTTGGTAAATGCTCCAAGCACTTTTTGCCACTTACTGGAAGATTAATTTGGGAAATACATATTGTGGAAAACAAACTCAAATTCCGGTTTTATTTTGGGCTTCACGTCAATGGTTTTACGTTTCTACTTCTGCATTTGTTGATAGTTTCAAAAGCTTTTTCTTGTTGATGATGATGAGGTTATTTTGGTTTATAATTAAATTGTATTAACATTTTTAGCGTTTCGATTTGACTACGTTTGATTAATTTGATTGACTTCAATTGGGAAGAAGCGACCTGGAACAGATTACTGCCGGGGGCCAAGAGGTATTAATGGACTTAGCTTAGGCAATCTCTATATAAGACTGAAAAGGAACATTACAATGGTGTCGTCTACGTTAACCTTTCGTATAGAAGTGGGAGGCAAATGAAAGAATCCAAAGGTTTACTTTACCAGTGTAAAAGTGTTCAACTGCCAGGACTTGCATACTAGAAACTACAACTAATTTAAAAGCCTCAAAGCGCACACAACTTACCTCCTCGCATTGGTGGCGTATCTTGGCTCGCGTTCATCGTCACTGTCGCGACCACCGACACCGCTTGGCACAGCAATGGGGATCATACTGGACGTGCCATCTATCCAGCGACGCTTCTCATCGCTCAACAACTTACTGGCTCTATCAGCTTCCATTTCATTGTGATTACTAGCGCCATTTCTACAGGGACTGAGTCGCAATTTCACTGGCTCAACGTACAACTTGGTCGGTGTTGTGTATGAGGAATTGTGATTGTGACTAACTAATTGATGGTCATTGTTGGGTGGTGTTTGTTCGCGAGCGCTACTCGTAGGCGTTTGATGATTGTTTGCGGTATGATAATGTTGATGATGTGTCGAGTGATTCGAATTTGGATGATTTGAGTTTGTATGATGATGATGATGATGATGGGGAGGAAGCATTTCGCTAGCAACTAAGTACGGCGGCAATGAGGAGGCCTTCGATGCTGCAGACTTTTCATCTAATAAATTAAATCTCTTCTGACTAGACTTGAGTAGGTAATTCGAATGACCCGCCGCATCTCCGCCGTTGTTGCCGTCGTCGTCGTCATCGCTGAGATCGTTGTGGCGGCTAATCGCTGAGGCGGAATTGTCTTTTTTCTTTTTTGTACGTCCCATCGAGGACATATGCGAGGCACGTTTCGGATGATCGCTGGCATTTGCTGCCATCAGACTGGGACTATCTATGCTACCACTCATGCTCATGGTGGTGTTGCTGCAGCTATTGTTTTGCTTTAATGACGAAACAGAGGCCGAACTCGTCCTTTTAGGGCGATCGTTTGTGTGTTTGTGACGGTTCTTCTGTTTGTTGTTGTTGTTGCTGTTGTCGTCGTCGTGGCTGTTCGTCGCGGAGGAATCTTCGTCGTTGGTTGTTGTTGTGCCAATGTCGAAACCTTTTTCTTTGCATATTATATCATAGAGGGCGCTAATGGGACGCGATTCGCTGCGCACGCGCACTGCACGTTTCGCACGATTGGCAAAACGATGCGGGTTTCTACTTCTACTAGATGTGGACGAGGCGGGGGGCGTTACTTCGCCTTGGACACTGTTACTTTCTGCAGTTATGCTGCTAATTGTGGGCTTGAAATTCGTACAGGCGAATACAACATCGGAGGACTGGGGCGGTAGGGGTGATGTGCTCAAATCACCTTTTGTAGGGTTCGTAAATGTGGGCGATAACTTCGCGTAGCGTTCTAAACTTTTTCGTTCGCTGCCTGCAGAGCCGCCACGAAAAAACGCTGACCGTGTGGATTGATAGCCCAGCGCCTTGGCACTTGTGGTGCCTCCGGCTGGTGTAGCTGTGTTCGTAATAGTTGGTGTGGTTGTTGTTGGTATGGGACCTGCCCCAATCGGTGGTGGCGCTACTGTTGCGGTCGATGTCTTGGGAAAGAATCGCTCGCCCACTAATTTCGAGGGCGTACTGTAGACGCTTCGATAGTTTTCGTTTAGTGTTGACACATCGGTGGCGTCGGGCGTATGTATACGCAAATGTACGTCCGTGTAATAGACGGGTGCAGTGTGATGATGAAAGTGTGGATGTTGTCCTTGGTAGCGTGAGGATTTCGTTGGTGGTTGAGTTGATTGTTGTTGTTGTTGTAGTTTTTGTGATTGTTGCTGGCAGCTCGTATTGGCAGTGGCTGATGCTGAGGAGGATAAATTACTCGACGCCGAGTTATTTTCGATATCGAGATTTTGTGATGAGACGGATTCTGCAAGAAGAGACAAATTTTAATTAATTACACATTTTGAGGAGACAAAAAGAAAAACGGTTTTTAAAGAAGATATTCTTAATTCAAGAAACCAATAAAAATAACACAGCGCAACAGCCCATATATATGGGCCGAGCTTCTTGATGAAATTATCATGGACAAGCGATCAATCGGACGTACAGTTTAAAGCCGAATCCGAACGGCGAAGCTCCTAAATTGAAGAATGTAAAATGTAAAAAATGGTGTCTTTCTGTACCCTAAGTATGTAACAGGGTTAATAAACTGGGCAGAAATTGAATTGAGTTTTTTTAAACATTTTTGGGCCATATTAAAGGGAAAACAATTCGCTTAAAATCCACTAAAGGCTTGGCAAAATCAACATGCATACCTGCTACTGGTTTACAAACAGTAAATGTACGGTGAACGCATTAAGCCAGCAACCGCAGAAGGTGCAAAAAACCAGAAAGGTATTTTGAAATATTATCAAACCCAAACCACAACGCACAAAACAGAGTGGAAAACTACAGACCATCGGTAAATGAAGCTACAATTGAATGAGCTTCGGATGTCACATGGCAAAAAGAGGCGAAAAGAGGTGTCCGTTCTGAAGGGGGGTAAGTTGGTATTTAACTGCGTAATTGGGGAAACTTTTAATTCTGAATGGACACACCTGCTGTGTAGGACCATCTGCTGTGTTGACGGAAAATCTTAATATTCTTTATTTTTAATTTCGACGCTTTTGAATCTTCAATTTTGTCTTAAAAGTGACTGCTATTATTTTGAAAAAAAATTACATGCATTTCAAATTCACTTGCTTATTATGTGAGCCCCGACCATAAATAACATCAAATTTGAAAGCAGCGACCCCCAAAACCCCCCATAAAATGAGTTTTAGGAATTTCGGCCGCTACACCGTTTACACCTTTCCGAATCAGCAAAATCGGTCCACCAGGGCCGGAGCTATGACATTTTTAGTAAACCATTCCCATTCAGAATTCACAGTTATAGTAACACAAGAACAATCAGAGATTCAGCGTTGATATGTCAATGTTGTATCCATTCAGCACAATAAAAGTTTTAAAAAATATTAAAGTCAAATTTGACCAGTAAAATGTTAGCCCTGACAAATTAGCTGAGACCTAGGGTGAAAATTCAAAATTGGTTCATAAATTTCCAATTTGAAACTTACAACCCTATATCCCTATAGCCCAAATACAAAAACAAACCTTAACCATTTGTCTTCTTTAATCTCAAAACTACAAAAAAAGTCAGAATTTCAAATTGAAAATGTGCTCAATGCCAAGTCCCTTTAATAGGCTTAACCATTTTCCAACAGCTTAACTTAAATTCAACGACATACTAGCAATAAGTCAAAAGTAGCGGCTAAGCACACCCACCCATTTGTTGGATATATAACTACAAACAAAAACAAAAACAAAACAAAACAAAAATACTGTATCTACTCTCTAGTACCAACTTGTACATAGGTGCATACAATTCAGAGCACAGCTGGCTTTACAATTGGTTAAATACGAACCGAACCGACACGACACTTTTTCTTGATTGCAACAAAATAAAAAATAAGGTGTTAATGTAGTTTAAGTACGCGAACAACGAGTGCAACAAAAATAAATAGAAAACAAAATAATAAGAGTCGAATATGAGGGCGTACAACGAAAATGAAATGAGAAGAAAAAAATCTTGGCAAGCATTTAAATGCACCTGAGTTTTTAAGGCGAACGAAATGGTGTCAAGGTGAGGTGGTGAGGCGGATTTCGAAAATGTAAAAGTAAAAACTGAACAAAAAATTAAGTAAAATAAAAACCTTCTAAGCCAGCACGTTTCGAGAATTTACCGAGAATTCTGTTATATTTTTGCAGGGATTAACTTTTTTGAGAGAGTTCAATGCCATGGCATCACATTTATTTGCAAACATTTTATAAGAATCATTTCTTTAAATAAATCTAATGGAAAAGCTGGGAAGAAAAACAATTTACATAAGGAACCTGCCAGTTTATAAAAAGATGACGGCAAATGGGCTTTCCTAGAACTTTGATTGACAGCGATAAGGAAATTCAACAGATTTTGCTCAAATTTTGTACGAGTTTGGACCATTTGTTTTGGTGACAACCGGTTAGCGAATGAGACCAGCCAGCAGTTTTCACTCACGATCAGGCGTGATACCACAAAAGCACGTGTAATTCACGTCACACGTCCATACAAACTTTTGTTTGCAGAATAGTGGAGAAATGATGGCCTTGTGGGCCATTAAAAGGAAAAGAACTCATGAAGGTACATGAGAAATCCAAGAATCAAAATGGATTAACAGAGCCTCACGGGGGCAAACAGTTTGGCAGGAGGTCAAAATACTACAATAACTAGTAAACTTCAAGTATATGGATGCTGACGAGAAGAAACTCATGCAAGTTGTTGAAATTCTCAGGAATCCGTTATTTCGGACTAATGTATGAAGGAGACTTTCCAAGGAAAAATATTTCCCCGCAGGCCACCCAACTATTGAGCGGATGCGTGATTTAGACCCATCAATGGTAGATTACCACATGAAAACTGACAGAAAATCAAGGTCCATTACAAAACCAAGGCTCATAAATAAACTGTGGATCTTCAATTGACTTTTCAAGGCAATTGAAAAGTGATTCGATCAAACATAAAGCCCAAAACAAATCAAAAACAATTCGATCATTTGATCAATCAGAACAACTACAAAATATACATACAAACATATGTACGATCGAAGATGCGCAAAAAAAACCGCAATGAATCGAAAAACAAACTACAATTCAATTGATTGAGTTTTTCGATTTCACGAGAAAGCCACTTCTTCCTCTTCTCATTCTGCGTTCTACTCTTTTCCATCGAAACATTTGCCAAAATTGACGCGTACACAAAAAATTATTTAAAACAAAAAAAAAACAAAAATAAGCAAAAACAAAAAAGTGGGCGTGTAGCTGACGAACTATGTTGACAACATGGGCACTCATTTCGGACCTACCACACCACAACCGACACAGCCTCGCACCTTCCGGCCGGCGCCTGTACTGCTGCCATCAATGAGGCTTAAACAAACAAGCGAACAATATTGGAGTGAAGCATTTAATAAGTATATGATTTTTCTGGTTTTTGCCTTTTGGTATGGCGGGAGGCGAAACATTGAAACGCTTTTTAATTGAAGGCAATTACCTCGCAACTCATACGCCGTGTGGGACGTTGCGACGTTGATTTTAATTTCGTTTGATGATTAAATTAAAGTGAACCAAAAGGGAAACGCGTGGCAGAGACCAGCAAAAAAAAAGTAATACTTGAGTATGCTCATCTAATGACATGTGTGTGAGTGAGTAAGCTTTTGGTTTATGGCAAATGGCATCAAGTGGTTTCCTCATTGATTTTTTTTATATGGGAATATAGAAGAAATTTTATTGATACATCAAAAAAACATTTACTACACTCAGAAAAAAAATACATAAAGGGAGTTCACAAAAACATTTTTATGACTATTGTATATTTTTACAACAATATGACATTATGACCAATATGAGACCTTTCTTAAGAAATAACCGGAAAACAACTTTAAAACAAGTTTGTTTATTTTTGAATCTCAGTTTGTAATTGAAAATAAGTTTGTTCGCAGTTGCTTCTAAAATTTCCAACTTTACCAGACTTTCATGGCCGTTTCTACTTGTTTTAAGGTGGTTATTTTTGATTTTAGGTTGTTTTTTTCTCTGGGTGTCATTTTCCTTCAATTAAATAATAAATTATGCACCAAAATTTAATATTGAATATTTACTTGAACTTTGCTTGTGAGTGTGTGTTGTTTGCGTGTGGCAGTTTGGCATTACGTGAACATTTGACATTCTTCGACCCAATATTTGTACTTGCAATATGATTATTTGACGCACATGTTTGTTTGCGTATGCCTCTTTGTATTGATTTTCCATCACTCGTTTCTGATAATTGACTGGCGTCAATATCAGGTTTAGTTTATTTATTTAACAAAATGACATACATAACACACACAGTCGATACAAATAGAATTTCATGACTAAACACGAAGTGAATATGATAAGCTGCCCATCAATTGGGCCAAAATGATTGACAATTTCTCAGAAAATGCCAAGCGATTTATCGGTCAATTATGGGGAACATTTTAATCTATTTTCGAGGAGAAAAGCTTCAAAACTAGAAATTTGTGAATTAAGTTAACTAAAAATGTACCACCAGAAACCGAAGTCTAAAATATTTTGAAATTTAATATTATTCAAAGGAAACGCATATGTCATTCGCAGCTTGTTTTTTTCCTACCCGCATCTAGTTATTGTATGTCTGGAGGGGCGTTCAATTTGAAATAAATTTTCAATTCAATAACTCTTGTTGTGTCAAATTAGCGATTTATTTATTTGTTTTGATTAATCTTAAACTTATTCAAGTAGTTGTACCCAGTAGAAAAGGCATCGATTCGACAGCGAGCAGGCATCAATCAAAGATGTTCATGAATGACACTTCGCTGAAATTCCAACGAAAGTGTCCCACTTTCACATGCGTGACACTCTGCATGACATTGCATTAACGCCACATCAATGCATTGTTTCTTCCTCGCTATGAATCGTGTCAGTGTTTTCTCATTTACTCTCATTTCATTGGCTAATAGCCGAAATGTCAGCGATAAATCATCGATGCATTGGTCATGTATGATTCGATTTTGAACTGGGCACATCGTACATACATTTCCAAGCAAACGTGTAAAGGTTTAGTCTGTCCAATTACTTACAAAACTATTCAACCGATTTCAGTTGTTATTTCTTTGACTGGTAAATATTCCAAAGTTTGCAAAATATGAAAACGGAAACTAAAACTACTTCATTCCTCTTTTATTTTATAATATTTCTCCACTTCCATTCCGTTCCCTTTCATAAGTTTGTTACAATTCCACTTCGTTCCAGTCCACTTTCCAAAGCCTATTTACGGAATTAACCAGTAGAAGAGTTTAAGTGTTGCCTTTGCCTTTGTATCTTCTCTACAAAGAAGATACGGTTTCCGGTACATGATTCGATTTCAAAGATTAATTGTTTTGTAGACACAAAAATGGCAAATATTTACAAATCGTTTCCGGAAGTGAATATTAATGCAAATTTTGAATTTAAAATGTTTATTTCATATTTTTGTTTTGCACAAACAACATTTGCGAATTCATTTGTTTAATTTATAGCGAATAATAGAACAAATAACGATGACCTCAGCACATAGATAAATCAGAGAGGTTGAGATTGTTTATAACTTCAGCGAAAAACAATAGCAAAGGTTAAAAAAAAAAGCTAGAAAATGTAAAAATGGATATGACCAAACTCTAAAGTAATAAGGAACCAGCATGTATTCATGGTTAAGAATATGCAAGTAATAAAATTTTGACAGTAATGTAATGTCGGGAAATTTATTTTAATATGAAAAATAAATGCATTTCCCGCAAAAATGCTGCAAATATCAAATAAAATTTCAAATTTCAAATTTCAAATATCAAATGAAATTAAAATTACGATGAAAGCATTTTTAAAATTAGCACATGAAATGATGAGCAGGGGTTGGGTGTGCTGCTCCTCAAATACGCCTGCTGACTGGTTCAAAATACTGCGCAACTAACCGAAAGTATTCTGAGAAGATACAAAGAAATTCATCGGATAGGCCCACACACAAGTCAAAGTGGCGCAATGTCAATGCTCTTTAAAAATAATCGGAAAAGTATTCCGTATGAAAATTGGCTGGGAACTAGTGTGAACATTTTATAGAAAGCCGCCGATTTATGAACGCCTGGCCGGGTGAGAAATTTCAGATTCACATGCACATTAGTGGAACGCATGCAATGTTGTACGAGAGTTAAAAGAAATGTACTGAAAATTCCCCAAAAAAAATTAACATAAAACAAAAGCAAGAATTTCGTGAATTTCGTATGCGTAAACGAACAAGTGGCCGACCAAATTGAATGTAGGACAAATATTTTGGCACACTTTGAACGAGGTGAACAGAGGGACGGTCAGTTTGGCTTGATGAGAATGAATGTGACATTTAGTAGGCAATAAAATGGCGGCCTGGCATATTTGGTTTTTCACGACTTATCACTTGATTTATATACGAAGCAAAAACAAATTTCAATAAATACATAATTTGTGGTGACAAAACAATTTTAATCACTTTACAATTTCAGTTTTAATTTTAATTGATTGCAATTTTATTTGGCAGCCAACACAATGCGAGCCATTTTAAATACGGTCATTTTACATTTTTAAAATAAAAATGAAAATATTTACTCGGAAAAAACATACAACCCAACAGGCTTTCCAACAAATTGCAAAAAATAAATTCTCGTAGCAAATTCGTTCAACAAAATTTTCTGAAAAGAAATTCTAATTTTACACCATCCGTAAAGTGAAAAAGAAAAAATGCAAATGCGACTAGAAATTATTTTCGTAAACGGATTCTCGTATTTTCGGGCATTTTGCCAGTGTGGGCAAACTGCCTCTTCTTACACAAAGAAATGAAATAAATAAATGAAACACAAGGAATTCTGTTTGCAAGCATCACAAACTGCAACTTGTCTCATTTATCGCCAATGAAATTCGAAATCTTTCTTTCCCATGTCACTCATGCATTTCTACTATTTTGTTTATGATTCAGTTAGGCGAAAGAATAAATAAATTTTGATGAGAATCATAAGGAAATAATAAAATACTATTTGTACTAAAATAGAAAAAAATTAATAAAAATTTGTATAAGGGTTTTCACGAGGCGCCCCTCTGCTTTCCATTCAAACATTTCTTGTACAAGGGAGTTCACTGGGTCTCATGAAGTCCTAAATCCTTGGATGCCCACATTTGTGATATTTCTAGACTTTACCAGGTGATTGCTAGAAAAAGGAAGAAAACTCAAACTTTTACAAATTGAAATGCTGTAAGAATTGAAATGCATGTTTTGATAACTTGTGAATACCCCTTGTGAAAACTTTTACAAATTGGATATAATTGAAACTATATTTGGTTTATATGGAGAATTTTGTATGCAGAATACGTATTTGGTTTAAAGACTCCTCGGAAAGGTGCTGATAGATTAGAGGGAGAAAGGAACGGAGACAACGGCATATTTTCAGACAGGAGATACAGAAGAACGAACAATGCAAGCTCGCTTTCCCTCTTCGCACTCCTCGTTTTCGCCTGACCACCAACAATTACTTCTAAATCACAAAGTAGAAATGTTTAAGCGGAATTTTTAAGTCACAACAAATTTCAAAGTAAATTCATGAATTAAAGAAAAGGAATAAGGGAAAAAGTAGAAATGGGAAAAAGCACTTGGACCACGTGTCAACAGAGGGATTCGAACGAAGCCTGCTTCCACTACACTACAGGGGCCACAAACCAGTCCATTTCAATTTCAGTGGCGAATTTAGTTAACATAAAAACACACAGGGGCTTAGTGGAGGAAACAATAACGGATGTGATAAGGCCACTGATTTGCTTCTATGGAGCTTAGAGCTTGTTTCGTCAGAAAAGAGGGTGTTAGTGCCCCCCAAGGCGTCAATCGTCATGAACATAATGTTGATTTTTCCTTGCATTTCTCTGCTTCTCAAACGTACTTTTATAATTTGCTTGCTTCCATACAAAATTTGCCTTAATTTGCTGGACCTTCACTCCATATCGTATCCGATTTTCTGGAAGCTTTTAGAATACACTATTTAGACGTAGCTCAGGAACTTTAAATTTAAATGATACATGACAAGAAACTTTGAATTTCAATGCAGACCAGATCTAAGTAGTTAACAACCAAAAATAAAATGTGTCTTGTACAACATTCCTACCGGGAAATTTGTTTAAAAAATATATAAATTTCATCAGTGTATCAATGAATCATACAAGAAAGCACCCCTCTGACTTACTAAATGACTCAAACAGTTCTTTAAGCAACCATAATTAATTAAAAAAACAAAATACACACATAAACGCATTATTATGAAGGCTTCAGCGTTTGTAAGCCTTTTAGGTAGACTAATACCAGCAAAAAAAAAAAGAACAAAAGAAGATTGCATAAATATTGTTATTGCTTTACAAAATGCGCAAAAATGTTTATGTAAAAGCGAGGGTGATGTGGGGGCAGGGTGGGTGCCAAGCTGAGTATATAATCAAGAACGTCGGACTTGAAAAACTGTTCAAGGGACCGGAAAATTCCCTTGGCTAGTGGACTTTAAGACGTAAATCAATATTTATATGTTCTTGCTTGTTTATTTCTTACGTTTTTTTTACAAGCTTAAGTACACAAAAGCCAAAGGAATTCCTTTTTTTTTAATGGTGTTATATTTTTGCAGTTGTCGATTGGACGATGCAGTCGAGTGGCGATGTTAACACTGATGTACGGCAAGTGCAAAAGATAGAGAAGAAGCAGAAACAGAAACAGAAATATCGAACGTTGGTAACACTTGTGTAAATTAAGTTGCAGTATTGCCCCCACAAGACCATGTCGGCTACTCTTTTGTTCGCTTAACAAGCAAACAAACAAGCACACATAGAGTCGGTCGAGAGTCGACGTCAATAAAGTAATACAGGAAAATTACAATTGGAAAAAATCTAATAATAATGCACTTGAAGAGCTGACAGCTGACCTTAGTCGAGATCGTGGCTGCTGTTGTGTTTGTTCGTGCTTATTGTCAGAGCATTGTAAGAAGTTAAATGCTGGAACATTTTCCATTATTTGCTATTACTTGCAAAAGAACAGTTAAACGGATGGAAATGGTCGAGGGCGTTTCAGTAAGTGTGGTATGGTATTTGATGGTCTATATTAGAGATTGAAGGTTGTAAGTTATGGATTTGCTGAAGGGAGCTGTCAATATTTGAGGAGTTCGGTTTCAGTAGTCATTCGGAAGTGATTGGAGATTTTCTCTGCAGTTGCTCGAATTTTGACTATGTGTTTCAACAGTCCAGAGAGTTAGGATTCGCATCAAACTCAGCTAAGGAAAAAATTCCTTCTGGAGCTGAGCGCTGAGCGGAAAGAACATTCATTCAGATCTAACTCTTAGTTTTTCTTCGAGAACCATTGAAAGGTCGCAACCTTATCAAAAACAAGAATGAAAAAAATGGATTGTAGATTCTTAAGTGTAGGTATAAAAAATGTGTATCCACCGTATCCAGCAAACCAAGCTGAAAAGAATATTTCCCAAAGTTGTTACCCTCGAAAATAGTCCCTTAAATCGTCTGGAAAGTTTTTTTTTCCCCAATGAAAACTGTCCCCCTTTTTGATTTCAATTATGATGTGAAGTTCATTTCACAAAAGACTCAGGAAAGACATAGAAAAATTCCTCTAACATGTATCGAAAAATATTTTTTTTTATTAGCAACGAAACTTTGTAGTTTATCATCTGTGCTACTGCTCCTATCATATGCTCCTTTTTGAAATTTTGAGGGAGTAAAAGGGTCTTTAAACGTCTGAGGTTCGCCATTCAGAGTACATTTATTATGGGAAAACGTCGATTGTGAATAGCGAGCTCATTTACTTCACATTCCATTTCTTTGCCGTTTGCTTATTATTTTATTGTAAGTTTCTAGAGTAAGAAATCAATAAAAGTCAGCATTATCGCTTCGTCCTAAAATAATTGGGAGCTACGTGGAGCTACGTTGATCAGAACAGATCAAAGCAAATATTAAGAACGTCGCAATGAGGTGGCACATACAAGTTTTGCCACATGTGAACCATACTTGTGTCACGAAAGCAACGCTTCTTCTGTACGACTAAGTGGCATATGGCATGGTACCCTCTTTGAAACACCGATTTCCAACAGATCAAGTCACAAGTCACCTATAAAGCTCTTCTATGAAACAGATCTTGTGGCAATTGTCTGCTTATTGCTTGAGCTTGTTCCTTGAAAAAATATCTACCTAAATCTAATAATCTTATTTCTGTTTGACTTGAAGAACGTTCTTGGGGGAAAATACTTGTACCACATGGCTTTCTCTCACGATTTAACAATTGTAACTTGAATACATCAAAGGGCACAAGGAAGGTGCTTAAAGATTCACTATTGAATGGAATTCCTGGCAAGAATTTTCATCCAAAGCTCTTTTCCCTGCAATCAGGTTGACTGCTGTTTAGTACCCAATGAGTCAAAATCCAAATCTTGTCATCTTAATCGATGCTTCCCAGCAGTTTGAAGCGATAATTAATCAACCCTTTACAATTACATATTGCTACCCACATCGAATCATTAGTTAATAGCCTTAGGACCTATGAGCGTATACATACAAGACTCAACAGTTAAGTAATTAACAGCTTCTGTATGGTCTCAGGTAATATTTAATGGTTTAATGGTTACCTTTGAGTGGAAAATTTTTGTAAATATTTCACAACAATTCCATGCAGTTTACTATCGCACAGAAAACGTATTTATACTCATTTTAATCAGTTAAATATAAGTAAGGAATTTTTTAATTTGCAATTAAAAAACCAAAGCAAAAACGAAAAATAACCAAAAAAAAAAAAGAAAACAATACCGCAGGGCTACGTAGAAGTTAAACAATTACTTCATGTAGCTAAAAATACAAAATTACACACTCGACCACAATAAAAATGTACACTGCGAACACAAAAAAGGAAAAGTCTCGTACAAAAAGAAACAAAAATTTCGGTACTAACTTTGATATCGGGGAATATCCAATTTAGCGCCAATATCTCGAGTATCGTAGAGGCTATTATAACGATTATTGCTAGAAGTGTGGCTGGTCGAATTGTTGTTGCCGTTGTTGTTCGAAGAAGTACTCGACGCACCACCAACGCCTAAATTTAGAACACCTTCGCGTATCAGGCACTCTTTAATCGCAAGCATGTTTAATTGAAACTTCCAAAGAACAATTGAGAAGAAACTTTCGAAGCTGAAACAACCTAAGAATTGTTTCTCTTTACACTTAAGCTAAAGTGATATTTCGTTGAAGCAAGATGAAGCAGATTTCGTCGAGATTTTAACACTAAATTTCCCTTTTTTCGAATGATTTCTTATTCGAATGTAACTTAGATACGCTTTTGTATTTATTCTTTTCTCTTCTCTACATGGGGGCAGCAGCACTGTGCACACACGCCTTCTCCACTATTTTTGATAATTTACGCCGCCACAAGCAAGGAAAAACACTTCACTTGAGCATTTCACGGAGTGTTTGGATTTTGTTTCGAAATACTTGCAGTACAAAAAAATCCATGCGGATTTCTTAACTGCAGCGAATGTAATGTGCCGTGCTCGATTCACTCGATTTGAATGCCTCAGAGTGGCACTGTGGAAAACTGTGGTTTTTATACAAATTCAAAAATTTTCTTTATTTTTCCAAATAGTTAATTTTTGGTTTCATTCACTTGTGAAAAGATTTGCGTGTTGAGCGGAACGTGTGCGCGACGACACTTGCCGCTACTTCGTTCTATTCGCGTTTGCCAACTGTCAGCCGTGCGATAGACGAAAGTATCTAGAACTCTCACCGAACGTACAAATAACATACGAAAGATACTCTTTCGTTGTATAGATGAAAAACACTCTGTACGCTTGTGTGTGTGTGCGTGCTTATCTGTGTGAGTAATTTTCGTGAGTGTTTGTATCTATCTCTGGCTGACTGCGAAGCAAAAGAATTAAAACAAAAAGCTGAAAAAACCCCAGTGAAGATTCGCAGCAAAACAAAAAATGCCGATAATGGATTTGTGTGAAGTGATGAGAAGCGAAGTGAAAAGTAAGACACCAATGAAAGAAAATCAAAAGCAATAGCAAAAACCAAAACGAAAGAAATTCAATCAAAATCATATAAGGCGGATATGAGATATAGTACCTATTAAGTGAATACCCTCGCAAGAGATGTAAGAGGTGAACTACAAGAGTTTTAGTTTAGTTAAGTATGTACGAATTTTATTTTTTCTTAATTCAATGAATTAATTAAATTTGACAATTGAAAGCTTATCAAATGCAACATAATTGCACTCAAAGAATTTAAGTGTTTGGAGCAAGTTTACTACTTTTAAATACAAACTTAAACGTAAAAACAAACAATTACATTTGCAACAATTTAAGTCAAATTTGAAGCAATTTAAGTACGTTTCCAATAAAAGTATTGCATTTGAATTTACCGCAAATTAAATTCGAAATAGGCTTTGTTTTTATCGACCTGAACGAAAGTAACTCAATGGCACAGAACTTTTTTTGAAAAATTGTAACAAGGCATCATGGCTTGATACGATAAATGTAACATATAAATAACAAAGATTACACTGATCGACAAAATCGAACTTTTTGGTGTGTTAATAGACAAAGTGAAGTGGTGGGGGTAATCGCACGCCCATATCCCTCGCAAATTTAAGTATTGATCATAGTTTCAAAGAATCAGAAGCGACAAAGAAGACATGTCACCAATTTTGTATTAAAAAAAGAAATATTGAAAACTTTAAAACTTATTTTTTTGAAAGAATTTGTATGTTACATACCGCTTTCATCCATTCATCCATTCACCTCTTCACAGCGTTCTCCTATCGGTGTAGATCTACTACTCTCGCGATGATTTTTAAATTTCTACTCCTCTACTACGGTAGTAGATTTTTCAACATCCTTCAAGATATTTTCTATACTATTGTAAGAAATCTACTCTTCAAAATTGAATGTGCGTTTCATACAATGCAAAACTACTACTCTTTCAAGAAATCTACTACCCCGACAGATTTTTTACTACTATCGTAGAATTTCTACTACTATACGCAAAAAACTAAGTGTACTCCCCTTTATTCAAATCTACTCTCCTAAAATCGAATATCTACTACTCCCGTCGTAGCAGAAAGTGAGAGTCCTGCCCCTTCAATTGATTTGCACACATTTGATATTTTACTTCTAAATTCATCTAATTCATGATCTGAACTTAAAATTTTCGATTTCAGCCCTCTCTTAATTATGTACTACTTTATTACATTTAAATACACAATTTTTTCTTCTATTTTTTACCAAACAATTTTATAAAATCATTTGTCTTCCACAACATGTCATTCTATCAACTGAAGCATATTTGTAATATTCCCAGAAAATTTCTAAATCACATTAAATCGAAGCATTGCTTTGGTTTGGCAAAGGGTTAACCAAAACATTCCCCAATTCTTTCATTTATGTTCATCCATCATTTTGGCATAACACAAATTGTACAGAAATAGTTTTTGTATAAGTACAAATGTCAATATATATAATAAAAAAAAAGCCAACCAACAAGAAAAAATTCGCACTGACTTTTTATGGCAAGCTTAACCATAAATAATTTCCTCATGTGCGGCGACCAAGTGCGATCATCAATCTTCATATTCGCCACCAGCCAACCACACCACCACCGCAATGTCCCAACCAGGGTCACTGCTACGAAATCGGCCTTGGGACTAAAGTTAAGATAAGTTGGTGATGTTTTTTGCGCTGTTTGCCAATTAAATTAAAAGTTAATTTCAGCGCCTACTACTTTTCATGTTTACCTCACACAACTAAAAGACGCCAGGGCATTTGTAATAAGAATTATTAATTAATAAACTTATTCAACTTAAGCATAAACTTGCTCATTTACCCGAGCAGAAAGAACCGCCATGTGATATTTAAGCATAATTGCTGCACTGGCAACCGTCTGAAAAAACTTCGATATAGAAAGTCTCTGCATAGGAAAAACTTTGAAAAGTTGTGGGGCGGGAAGAACGAAGAGTTTATCAAGGATGGTATTTCTTTTTGTTCGATCCCTTCATCAATGGAAGAATGAATTTGCGCTTCTGGGAAATTGAAAAACAACAAAAGTTACGAAGTGAAACTAGCTTGGAGTATTCAAGAATTTAACTGAATTGAATTTCGTTGCATATGAAGTGGTGAAAGGTTAAACCTTTTAGCTAAATTACTTGCTTGTAACTGACAAAATTCAAACAAGAAAAAGAATACAAGGGTTAATCCATGCAATTCACTTCGCATAAGACAAAAGCAGAATTCAAAGAAATTAGTTGTTTGTTACTTTTTCAGGGATACACAAAATCAAAGAATCCATGCGGAATTTCCATGCAATATGCAGGCAGGGTTACCAACTTTCGAAGAGCTCAGACCCGGAGATTCGAAAATCATAATTTTTTTGGAGGACCTCTGTAAGTACATTTTAAGAATTTCTACGAAATCGAGTACACCCAGATAAAAAATCTTATTAAATTAACCAAAATACAACCATTTTTGTAAGTAAAATTTTTTAAAATGATCGGTTGTCGTATTTGTTTATGTTATTTTTGAAAAAAACATTTAAAAACATTTCAGTTAACCGGTTTTCTCAGTTAAGCGTGTTTCAGTAAAGCGAAATAATTTATATGAAAAAGGGGAAAAAAAACATGGGGAATAAATTTTTGTTGCACCCAAGCGGGTTTTCCACTTAAACGGGTTTTACTTAAGCGGGCTCGACTGTACCTTGAACATTTAAAACTTGTATTTATTGAACAACAACGCAAAGAAATACACCAATATGAAATGCTGACAGAAAAGGTTATTAAATGCATTATTTGATTTATATCTTTTAAAATATTAGTATAAACAAATGTTTTAAAATTGAACATTTGCGTTTTAAAATTTGTTTTTAGCACACGTGTTTTAAAATTGAGCAAATCTGTACAAAGCTCTGTTTTAAAAACCAAATTGTTCAATTTTAAAACATTTTCGTATAATTTTAAAACATATTCCTTTCAGTGTATGGATAACATTGACCAATTATAAACAAAATGAAGGTACTTTCTTCCCTCTTTGGATTTCATTTGAAAATAAGCCATTTCTTGTTTTAAGATTGCATTCAATTCTTTAGACATTTTTTGATTTTTTGAACGTGATTCGGAATGCTGCATCGGCAGTTAAAAGGTTGGCTTCCCGTGTCTGATATGGAATATGAAATATTTGCATATTTAAGAAAATTTCCTATATGTTTCGTTAATGATTTCGTCGGCAATATTTTATTATACCCTACACCTCATGAGCTATAGGTATATTCACTTTGGTCTGATGTTTGTAACACCAAGAAGGAGTCGTGATAGGTATGGAAAACTTGATCAGGGTTACCGCCTGAATTGATTTAGCCCTATCCGTCTGTCCGTCTTTATGTTCGTCCTCTTTTCTTGTAAACACGATTGCAGGAGCTAGAAGAAAGCTAGGGGCCCTAACTTTGGATTTATCCTTTTTAGGCCCTAGAAGGAGTTGACATTGAAAATGGGCGGAATCGGTGCCTGCCTCGCCTACCTTCCATATAAGTCAAAATCGTGTTTTGTAAAATATGAAACCTTATTCCCCTAAAAATAGTTCCAAGCTTGGTATATGGGGGTTTTTGGAGTCGCTGATTTCGGATTTGATATCAAAATTAGTGATGGCGCATCCAAAATGGCCCAGTATGTGTAGGATGTATAAAAGTCGTCTTTGACCGACTGAAACTTATTTTTAGACAATTTCGTAATCTCCGAGTGCTTGTATCTGGACTGAAATAAACTATGATAAAACTAGAGAGTGAACTATCTGAAAGCTGGAATACCCCACACAATATGGCCCATTTGGAAGTACCTCAACAATAAAAAATGCTGGTCTCAGGACGCCATTTTGACCCATTTATATTTGGTTTTAAAACCCAAATAAGTTTCTAAAAATTTCCAATCGAGTCCACCAACAAATTTTGGTCTCAAGACCACATTTTGAGGTTAAATTTTTCATTTCTTTTTTGTTTTTGAAAATTTTTTTTTAAAGTACATTTTAGGAATTCACTACACCGAGAGCTGTTAAAAACCATCCGACGAAAAAATGTTGAATTGACAGTGAAAACTG
This sequence comes from Heteromyza rotundicornis, assembly GCA_951394025.1. Taxonomy (NCBI): domain Eukaryota; kingdom Metazoa; phylum Arthropoda; class Insecta; order Diptera; family Heleomyzidae; genus Heteromyza; species Heteromyza rotundicornis. The sequence goes on along the minus strand of OX596010.1, from coordinate 64,676,967 downwards.
TTACAATTATCAGTTTTCGCTGCCAATTTAACAGTTTTTCGACAGTCAGATGTTTTTTAACGGCGAAAGTGATTTTTTTTTTTCTTTGTGTATGGATGATGTTTGTTTACGTTGTACGGGTTCACATTGTCCACGCAAAAGAGTACTTATTATAAAATATTTGCTATTCAAGCGAGCGAGATGTTCACGTAGTCAGGGGTTCACGTTACTCAGACTACATTGTACATTAAACCGCCTCGAAAAAAAGTGGCCCGGGTCACTCCCTGAAAATGAACTTTGGCTTATTTTATGATTCTCAAAATATTTCGGCTCTAGCAACTGTAATCCGTGAGCTGGACAATTTACAAAAAACCTTTATAGTTCATGTTTTTTACATGCACGTCTTCCTTTATACTGCTTTAGGCCAAAAGGAAGACGTGCTTCCTTTTGAAATAACAGACATTGAAAAACTACACAAACCAGCACAAGACCCTTTTTTTGCGATTCTTTTTAACCACCTTAAATCGATTTTTTGCCAATTTTTTTTGGTGTCGGTCAAAAAGTGACAGATATAAGCGAATTAGAGGGTTAACGTGATCTGGAAAAATGTTCTCTGTAAAATTTTGCTATAGGTCACTGAATACACGAAACACCAAAAGTCTGTTTCTCATGATATAATATTTTTTGCGTTTACATTTTTTCGTTTTTTTCTATAGTATTTTTTATAAACAAAAAGCAAAAAAAAAACTACAAAAAATTCAATAAAAAAATAGTTTGTGTAGTTTTTGAATGTCTACACTGCAAAGTGAACCTATCTTTTGGTGTGTAATTTTACACACAACACACATTTTTAAGTGTATATTTTTTTTGATAAATAAAAAAAACACACATTCAAGATTTTGGCATGTTTTATAAACACGCATGCGTATTTTTTAGAAGCACTTACAGTGTTTATACACGCAAAGTTGTGTGTAAAATATGTCTACAAGTTTTACACACTTTAGGTGTGTATGAAAAACACATTTCACTTTGCAGTGTATTATTTCATAAAGTTTATTTGACCAAAAGCAGTATAAAGGAAGACGTGCATGTAAAAAAACATGCAGCTCACGGATTACAGTTGCTAGAGCCGAAATATTTCGAGAATCATAAAATAAGCCAAAGTTCATTTTCAGGGGGCGACCCGGGCCACTTTTTTTTCGTCCATACAACGTGGGGTGGTTTACTGTACATCCAATTGTTTATTGAACTAAAAAGAATTTTCTTTTGAAAAGTTCTATGAAAAAATTGCACTTCTCCCAGAACAACTATTAACCTGAATAAGAACAAGAAGAAGAAGAGAAGAGGGTAAAAACCAGGGTTGGCAACCGAATCGAATAAAGGTTTCTGTTTCGGTTTTACTCCCACTTGCCAATCGGGTTTGGTTATCGGTTTCGCTCCTTGATTTTGAAAAGGTTTCGGTTGGTTGGAGCGATTGAAAAGGTTTCGGTTTAGGTTTTAAAAGGTTTCTAGATGGCCCAATGTTAGGAAATTTTAAATCAATTCAATATAAATCAAGGGTGCTGAATCTAACTACATTTACCGAATTTCCTTATCTAATCGCATTTTCAAACAAATTTCTGCTTAAATTTCTAGTTTTTATACCCTACACAACGTTTGAAACGTCCATAAGGACGCATGTCCGGTATGGATAAGTATATATATTCCTGATCAGTATCGAAAACAGATTTAGCCATATCCCCGTCTTTCTGTCACCATACAGGCTGAAATGTTTTTTTTTTGAGACATCGATGTGAAACTTTGGGTTTACGTTTTTATCTCCGAATTGAGATCAAGTTCGAGAATCAGCTAAATCGGACGAAAAAGGCTGCCATATAAAACTACGAAAAAATAGCGAAAATTTTCCAAGACTTTTCAAAAACCATAAAAATGCCTGCGCACACAGAGGCGTCATTCGTGCCGCAGGTGGTTTCGAAATTAATTTTGTCACAAATAATTGTATTTTTAAAAATATAGCGTTTTTTATACAGCCTGTTTCCATTGAAATACAATAAATAACAAGCACAAAAAGCCAGTTTCAAAACCAATTCGAATCAGTTTGAAAATAAACCTTTTGACTGTTTCCATAGTAGTCTAATAAATAACAAACAAAATAGTCATTTTCAGAACCATTTCAGTCAGACTTTTTGATTGTTTCCATATCAATATAATAAAAAACAAACAAAATCTACTGCGGTGAAATCGCTGCCTGTGTGAGGCACTTTGCGTTTTCGAAGCTAGATTTTTTAAATATGGAAATGGTTCTGAAATTATATAGCGAATATCGCTTCTGTGTGCGCCGGCCTTATAAAAAGATTTATTGAATATTTAAAAAAAATATTTCCTATATTTTAAAAATATATGAAATAAATAAATGAAATACGATGAATTAGGAAAAAAACGTCAAGTCAATTTTGTGTACGAAAACCTTTTGAAAACCGATTAAAAACCCGTAACCTTTTCAATTGGTTTTGGTTGAACCCATTCAATCGGTTACGACGAATCGGTTTCGGTTTAGGTTTCGCTCCCTAAAATGAATCGGTTTCATTCGGTTTCGGTTTCGGTTACGGTTTCGGTTGCCAACCCTGGTAAAAACTTCTTCCTCATAATTTATGATGGCATTTATTTTTCTTATTCCTTACCTAGTTATTATCCTTCGATGCACATAGTTTCTGTTGATACCTCTTACATGTGCGTATCGTCGAGAAATTGCACTTGCAAGGACGAAATACTTTTCCAACTCCCGATGGGGGTGTTCGTACGATCCACGTGTTGTGGAAATTGTTTGCCGGAGTGTAGCCTGTTCTTATGTGTGTTGGGAGTGTGCAAAACACATTATTTAAGAATGGCTAGCTGCAAAGTGATGCTGAAGAAGTTCCTTTCATAACTCAACTTAGGTTAAGTGTTCGCTCGTAAACTGCTTATAAAGGCAAATGTTTTATTTTAACAAACAATGTGTAATCAATGCTGCTTTCTAGAAGAGCAATTTGCTATTCAATTGGCAGAGAGAAAATGTAAATACAACAAAATTTCAAGTACAGTGAAAGAAAAAACTTCCTTAAATAGTGCGAAAAGTCAATAAAATTAATTTAATTTTTGAAAGAAAAAGTGTTAATAAGCATTACCAAATTTGGCAAGGATTAAGCCAAGTTCAATTCCAACACTTGCCCACTATTGTCAAACCCATGCCTCAATTGGCTGTAAACTTCCCAAGTAAAGTCACAAGTTCAAGACCGCCGCATTTTTGTAAACAAAAAATCACAATCCCACATTAAACATTTCCACGCTCCGTCATTGCGCCATGAATTACAAAAATGATCAACACACAAAATACAAAAACAACACAAGCAAAAAAGAAAAAAAGAAAATAAACTTCCTGCTTAAAAGTCAATAAACCGCAAATCTTAAATTGCGATCAGTTCCACAGTCAAATGGGCTGCTACAAACTCATTTATGAAATAAAAAAAAACAAAATTAAAATAAAATTGAAATCATTTGGTATGAAATCGAAAGCGAACACCCACCCACCTAGACACGGTTGTCGATCGGCTAACGCCCGCCTGTGCGACAAGATATGGCCAACAAGCAACTGCTTCTGACATGCGATCTGATCAGCCAAAACTCGATTTCATTAAAAGTGAAGCGGCAACTAATTGCAGCAGAAGGCGCTGCGCTGGCTGTTGCTCATGACGAAACAATTCCCCTGTAATTTGTTTACAAACGAGAGAGAGAGAGGTTGTGCATGATTCTGACTGTTTTGCGGCCCGTAAGTTTATATGACTGTCTGTCTTGTGATCTTCGGATCGTTACTTGTCTCAATTTGTTCGATGTTGTGTTGCATGGCTGCAATGGTATTCATTTGCCGGAAGACACGCGATATCGTAGCGGTTTTGAAGCCCCCAACCCCCGCTGCTTCTTCATTTCAACAACCTCACCCTCACTCCGCCCCATAAGTCGATCTGTCTCGATTTGTAAACGGGCGTGTGTGTCTGTCCGCCTGCCTGTCTGTGCTCTGTGTGTGCTGTCACTTCCGTCATAAGTTGCATTACTTAGCGTATTTACACCCGCACTGATCGTCATCAGCAACGTTGCTTGTGGTGGTTTGTGCCTCAGATGTGCCATTTTTTTAAATAATTATGATGTAAACAATGAATGCAGTCTGTGAATTTGTTGGCAGGCTCATGACTGTCATTGTTGTTGATACTTGTTGTTACTGCTGGGAGAGTTGGTTGGTAATTAATTTGTCTTGATCTTTTGGCGTTTATTGAAAAGATTGTGATTCTCTTTTTGTTTTCTTTTGTAGAATTGAACATTTCCTTTCATACTTTGAATTCATTTCCTGGGCGTATATTTACAAAGGAGTATAAGCAACAACAAGGAAATGCAATTGAAATGATTTACAATCAAGTTAAGGTTTATTGTATTAAGGAATTATCAGGTAAGTGAATGCTCGCAATTATAATAATCGGAAAAATAATAATCAAAGAATTACACACAAAAAAAAATCGGTAGATTTAACCGAAACCACTTTTTTCGGTTAATTTTACCGACCATTTTTTTTTCTGTGTATCTTGTGGGAAAAGGCTAGCATTTTATCGTAGTTAGTACACGTAATATAGGCCATCTTTTTACCTTTGAACCAATTAAAGTTAACATATTTTCTATACTTATTCATTTCACTTCAAGTGTTCTTGAAATGGAATTGCTTAAGGCAGCAGAGAAAATATTGTTATTTCAAATTTTTATATTTGATCATTCATTGTGAAGAACTTCCTTTTCCAAACAGCAATTTCTCCATTCCCTACTGCATAATTTGAACATTTACGTTGAAGGTTTTTCCGTTTGGTTTTTATACTTTTTGTGGCGGTCGTAGTTGCTGTCATATTTTTAGTTTTTTTTTTCTTTTTTACTTCAAATTAAATATGCTTTGAAGGACATGAAATACTACTTTATTTTATACTACAATCATTTATTAATGTTTCCTTTCAGTTGGCATTAAAAGAAGATGGATTCAAAAATTCATGGCACGTTTACGGATCAATATCATTTTATGCCGGTATTGATGTGCAGACGTTTCAGTGACAGAATGAAAAATGCAGTGACTGTGACTGACGGCACAAAGGAAGGATAACACTGAGCACCAGTGTTGGAATACTCTTGGGGCAAGATCAATGTGGGGACAACTACATATAACATTTTTTTGCGGAAAAGGGACATCTAAAAATTGCTACATTGTATACAGGGTGGCCAACAATAACTGTCGTAGTTTTCATTTATTCTTTAATGCTCTTCAATAAAGCCAAACTTAAATAAAAACTAGAGAGTGGACTATCTTCGGCTATACCGAAGCTGAAATACCCCCACACAGTAGGAAGAAGTACCTCGAACATAAAAGGTTTTCTCAAGACCCTATTTTGAGCCAATTATATGTGGTTTTGGAGCCCGGACCATGTCCAAAATCCATTTCTAAAAATTTACAATCCAATCCACAAAAAAACTAGAGAGTGGACTATCTTTGGCTATACCGAAGCTGAAATACCCCCATACAGTAGGAAGAAGTACCTTGAACATAAAAAATTGTGGTCTCAAGACCCTATTTTGAGCCAATTATAGGTAGTTTTGGAGCCCGGACCATGTCCAAAATCCATTTCTAAAAATTTCCAATTAAATCCACAAAAAAAAAAAAAAATTGGTCTCAAGACCCCATTTAGACCCTTATATATGTGGCTGCGGAACCTCGGACCATGTCAAAAATACGTTTCTAAACATTTCCAATCGAATACAACAATAAAAAATTTTTACCTTTTTTTTCGGTGTATGGGAGCCACGCCCAGTTTTTGTCCGATTTGGCTGATTCTCGAACTTGATCTCAGTATTCACGAGAAAAACATGTAAAAAAAGTTTCAAGTCGATATCTCCAAAACTGCGACCGCTATCGTGCGGACGGACAGACGGACAGACGGACAGACGGACAGACGGACGGACAGACAGACGGACATCGCTAAATTGACTCAGGAGGTGATACTGATCAAGAATATATATACTTTTCCATACCGGACACGCCTCCTTATGGGCGTTACAAACGTTGTGACAAAGTTAGTATACCCTGCCACAGTGAGTGTGGGGGTATAAAAATTGGTCTCAAGACCCCATTTAGACCCTTATATATGTGGCTTCGGAACCTCGGACCATATCAAAAATACGTTTCTAAACATTTCCAATCGAATACAACCATAAAAAAGACTTAAAATATGTTTACCCTTTTTTTCGGTGTATTGGAGCCACGCCCAGTTTTTATCCGATTTGGCTGATTCTCGAACTTGATCTCAGTATTCAAGAGAAAAACATGTACCCAAAGTTTCAAGTCGATATCTCCAAAACTGCGACCGCTATCGTGCGGACGGACAGACGGTCAGACGGACAGACGGACAGACGGACAGACAGACGGGCATCGCTAAATTGACTCCGGCGGTGATGCTGATCAAGAATATATATACTTTTCCATACCGGACACGCCTCCTTATGGGCGTTACAAATGTTGTGACAAAGTTAGTATACCCTGCCACAGTAAGTGTGGAGGTATGACAAGTGAGTAAGTTTCAGTCGGGCAAGCCGATTTATATATACCCTACACCTACTGGGCCATATTGGATCCGCCATCTCGAATTTTGAAAATGCGACATCAAATTCGAAATCAGCGACCCCAAAAACCCCCCTATACAAAATTTCATTCTGTTTTGATGAAATCTTTAAATTTCGGCCGCCATCTTGATTCGACCATTTTTAATACCAACTCCTTCTAGTGCCTAAAAAGGATAAATCCAAAATTTGGGATCTCTAGCTCCCTAGCTCCTACAATCGTGTTTACAAGAAAAGAGGACGGAAAGACGGACAGACTGATAGGGCTACATCAACTCAGGAGGTGACGCTGATACCGGACACGTCTCCTTCTTGGTGTTACAAACATCAGACCAAAGTGAATATACCCATACCTTATGAGGTGTACACAGAAAAAAAAAAGATTGGTTAATCTAACCAAAAAACGTTGTAAAAAAACAATTTTTTATTATATATGGAAAACACAAACAACAACTACAATTGTTGTGGTTAATCTAATCGTCAAAAAATTGTTAAATGATTTGCCAGCATGGTCGTATTTCGGCATATGATTCGCAATGTCATCGCTCGATGCAGAAATGCAACCATGCCGCAAATATTTCATAATTCTGAAACAGCATGACATTTAATACAAGAGAGAAAAATTATTATATATGGCTGTCTCGTTTACGCTCTCAAAGCAACAAGTGCTGCATAATATATGAAAAATTATATTCGACACTTGACTCATGAAATACTTGGTTCCATTAGTATGCGATACTATTATTGGTATTTCAGGGAAGTTTGTATGAAAATTGTTGGGTCGTAATAATAAAAACGTCTTAGAGCAATTGCTACGTGCATTTACTTTACTCAGAGATTTTACTTCAAATCAAAATTGAATGAAAATTATCGTAAAAAGTATTAAGTATTCACAAGAAAGTATCCGGTTGTATCGAATACAAAAAAATCGAATTTTCGCAGCACTAGAAGATGGCGTCCAATTTGTTTACATTTTACATTTTTGATATTTCGAAAACAATTTTTAAAATCAAATTATGACTATGTTATAATTAATTATTAACAAATATTGTGATTTTACGATTTTAAAAATTGTGCAGAATGTTTTTCAACTCGTTTTTTCCCGCGAAAACATTAATTTCAATATTACAATATTATTGTAAACTTAATGAAATATTAAAATATTGCGTTTTGTGGAAGCGCGTTAGTTCTAAGTAATGAATATTATATATATTCGCAGTAGAAATTATGTTGCCCGACAAATTTGTGTACGAAATGTAAATTATCTAATTTTTAAAGTCTTGGGCTTACATTAAATTAATTTAAGCTTCATAAATATATTTCAATACAACACATCTACAGAAATACCAAACACATCAGCTATCTTTTTCTTGCATTCTTTTTCTAATATGTATCTATTTATTTTTTCGCTCAATTGGATAATTGCTTTCTCTGTCTTCCATAAAGTAATATACGAACAATTTTTAATTGTACGCCAACAAATTTTTGCTGTACGCGAACAACTTTGAGTCGGTTCCATTTACAACGTTTCTTGGTTGCTGCATTTTTAATCGTCTTTTTTGGTTAGATTTACCTACTTTTTTTTTTGTGTGTAGGGTATAAAAAAAGTTCAGTATGCCATAATTGGCGAAATTTAATTCTGAATAGCGACGAACCTCAAAATCCATTATATTTCCAGGTTTGGTAAAAAATGTCAAAGATTTTAATACTGCAATAGAATGTCGCTCATCATCATCAGCTCTAAACCCATTAGATTTCTGTGTTTAGGGATATATGTTTGGTAAAATTGGTAACACAAAGCGTCTAATAGTGGGCCTATTCAAAATGTTCTTGACACAAATATGGGAAGAAATGAGTCAAGAAATTGTGCGTGCCACTTGTGAATCCTTTTATCAAGCATTCAAGGAAAACGGGGAACGATTTGAACTAATTCATTAATTTATTAACCTTTTTATATGCTACTTTTAAACAACTGTTGTGTGATACGTCAAGTAATCACATTTTAGTCAATTGAAAAATAAATACAATTACACAAGGGACCGTCTCTTCGAAACATTGGTCGTTTCGAGTTTTTTTCTCTACGTTCCGTAGGTACTCATCTGTCCAGGCAACAGTTAGATAAGAATCGCACATGTCCTACTATATCCAAATCGAGTCCATCGTCCATAAACAAAACAACAATTTCCATTTCCAAAAAAAAATATTTATCGCAAAACAAAAAATTATTTTTGATGTTGTTGATGTTTGAAGTAGCTACCCATTCTACCACAACTGTTGTCTCCGCAGAATGCTGCCAATGTTATGAATCCAAAACAAACCAAAATTTTAAAATACATTGATTACTTTGGTTTTTATTGAAATTAATTTACCGACAGCTATGAGTGGCCACCCTGTACATCACTACAATTCGATATCATTAGCACCGAATACATAGTGCTTTTTCAAAATACTTCAACCAAAATGTATTTTTATGGCATTTTTCGATGTTGATTCCGAAACCATGCTCTACACTGAAATAAAAATGGCATGTGAAATTCAGAATTTTCTCCAATAAATTTCAGTTTTATGTCAAAATCGGGTAATTCATATATCATTTTATTCGTTTTCCATCACGTTTTACATTGCCCTATCAATTGATAATGTTATAATTACGGTAACACATTTTAGTTGATATCATAACAATTTTCTTTTTCTCCACTTGCGAACATATCGTGTTTGGAGCGATTTTTTTAGCGCTGCTCATTATTTTTATATAATACTAGCAGGGCCCGGTCCGCTTTGCTGCCCCTAAAAAAGTTCTTTTTGCCTTCAAGGTCATAATAAATTAATGCAAACATTTGTCACATATTTTTCTTGGGAGCCCAAGTGTAGCATTTTGAAATATTGAATTGTATGAAAAGTGCTACGCCCCGCTGTCCAATTCCGACCATATGTAACATTGAACTTAGAATTGAAAGCATAAAATCATTTCCCGTTGAAAAATGTTCATTAGGAGCCCAAGTGTAACATTTTTTTAAATATTGAATTGTATGGGAAGTGCCACGCCCCGCTGTCCAATTCCAATACGTTGCATTGAAGGCATAGAACCATTTCCCGTTGAAGAATATTCAATGGGAGCCCAATAATGGAACTTTGAAGTATTGAATTGTATGGGCGGTGCCACGCCCCTTTGTCCACGCCGCATTGTCTATTCCCGGCCATTTGTAGCCCAGATTATGGCTGGGGTCTTATAGTATGTTCATGGCAAATTTCATTTTCTTGTGATCAAAAACGTCTGAGATATATCAGTTTTTACTAACTTGTGGGCGGTAAAGTGGGCGTGTCAAAACCTATCCTATGTCACGACTCACGACCCCTAGAACACATATATAAATTTTGGTGAGAATCGGTGCTGCAGTTTTCGCGTCTACTGGTGACAAACATACACGTCTCTTTTATATATATAGATATACGTGGGATTCACATCAGAACAATGTAACAACAATATCAAATTTGAAATGTTTTACTATCGGTTGAAGTGTGATATTGTAAGCGAAAATTGTAGATTTGATCGTACTTTTTTTGTATTTTTTTTAGTGTAGGGACTTTAGGACATGTTCATATTTTTGTCTGAAATATGAGCCAAATTTGGTATTTTTTTTTAGAACATTTTAACCTGGGCTGCAATAACAAAATTATGATTTAGTTCAGAGGTTCACGGTTTCTAACTTAAATTTTTTAATTATTTATACGAAACACTAGTACAAAGTCTGTATGCAGCAGCTATTTCTGACTCATGCTGCATAGAATTTTATATCGACTGGTCTCTAGAATGGTTACATAACACAGTATATACATACATTACGCATATTCTTATTTCTATGGCTCACTTTAACCTAACCTAGCATGTTATTTGAAAATAGGAAATTTAAAAAGAGCTCGAACGATCAATAAATAAGTCCGACCGTATTAAATTTGTTCTATCAATAGATTTTTTGCCACACTGCCAACATGACATCAATACCGAACGCAATTTAATAATGTACGCTATGCTCAAGTGAATCGCAAGTGGGCATGTTGCACGTCAAGTGCACTTTGCAGTGACAGGCAAAAAAAAACACACACCCGTGCAGGCGGCAGCAGTCACACATAAATTCATGTACACAAGTCGACCATATTAGCACTACGCTGCTGTCACACATTACTTTACAATGAAAGTGGATTAAACGCACACGGACGCATACGTATGGCCTCCAACAATTGATTGTCCCCCCCTCCCCCCCATACCCATATCCACAACATTGCCAGACTCCACTATCGCCACGATGATGATAGCATTTCAGCCAAGTAGAGCAAAAAACATGAATGGAAAAAACATCGAGCTACAGAGTTGGCCTATTGATACTTGCATACAACCTATATTTTGTGGAGCTAGAGGAACGAGCGAATAAAGAACATGTTCGAGCATACAACACGCCCATTTAACCCGTTTAACACAGACAAAGCAAGGCTCTGCAAAAAATAAACTAAAAAAACATCAAAATGTCATAAATTTGTAAGTTTACCAGAGCTGCTTAGGAGTGCACATCCGTGTGCGTGCGTGTGTTTGTATTTTATGTGGGCATTTCAGATTTGCTACATGCTGAGTCCTTATCAGTATTTCAACTGCACCTGGCGCTGTAAAATTTGTGAAAATTCTAAGCTTTAATTTTTACTTTTTTTATCTCATGTTGCCGTTTCTAACCACATGACATTAGACGACGACATCCTACTGTGCTCATCACAGACTTGGCGCGCGTAAATGCATAAACGCCTGCATGTCGTTCCTCGAGGCGTTCATCTGACAAGTGGCAAGACAGGCATCGTGTGTGCGTTGTAGCAATTCACAGTAAAAGTGTTTGGGCCAAAAATATTTTCTAATTTGACTACATGTTGCCATAGTCTAGTTTGAAATGATGGCCGATGTGGAGAATTTTCACACCCGTATTCTACACTTAGAAAAAAATGCTATGAAACATGAGTAATGCGATGCATACTATTGAAATAATGGTAGAAACCAGAACTTTGCGTATGAGATTACGATTACTTTTTTTGACACCTGATACAGCGACAATACTGCGACTATATTGTCACAACATACTCACAGTAGTCTCATCACATTGGTGTCATAGTGTTGTCACAGTCAGAATTCAAGTATTAGTCTCTCCCTTTTAATTAAAGTTTTTTTTTACTGAATAAACATTTTTGTTTTAAATTATTGTTGAATCATCCTCAATTATTTCCAATGAACATATTATGCAAATATCCAATCATTATTAACTCAGAATTTGCGTCCACAAATGACTTTTCCATTTCAAATGATTTATTAATTAAATCGCTTTCAATTGTTCCTTCAATCAATGAAAAATAATTGAACACGTAAAATTGCTTTCAAACAATCGTGAAAAATTAATTAAAGTTTATTGAATTTGTACAAGCAAATTAAAAAAAAAAACCCTAATCACAATTTTATTGCGTAAATAAAAACTACCTGAAGTTTTAATTAAAAATGTTTTTTTCTTCTAAATTTATTGATTTGTGGAGAAATTCATCCCAATGAAGAATTGACATTTTTAAGTGATCAAAAGAAACTCGAATTAATGAATTAATCAAATATTTATCATAGACAATCAATTTCAATTAACAATTTTTATGATCACGAGAACCGACCCGTTAGAATATTTTGATTCCATTTTAATGTATTCTGTAGATTAGGTGACTGCAAAGTTCAAACCAATGCACAACTACGATAAAAAGAAAAACAAATTTTAGAAACTCCTCGTAACACTACACTGAGAAAAAAATCGAAAACTACATGGTTACGATTTAAAACGGTTATCGCTTTGAAAAAATCCACGCTACTCAGTTCTAAAATAGAACGTGAAACAGCGTCAATATTTGAATGTTGATTTTTTATGTACGATTGTACTTTTTTAGGTATAATCCCAATTCTACAGAATGAATTGCATGAGGTTGTATAATAAAAATCAAAGACAAGTTCAAAAATCGGATTTGTATGGAACAACTATTGATCGAATGGGGAAAATGGGGAATTAACCATGAAACCAAAAAGCATAATTAGAGAGTGTACTATCTGAAGCCGGAGCTGAAATACCCCCACATAGTATAATCCATTTAGAAGTGCCTAGACCATAAAAAAATTTTGTCTTAAGGCCCCATTTTGAGACGTTTATTGGTGGTTTTGGAGCCCCGGACCATGTCCAAAATACGTTTTTAAAAATTTCCAATCGAATATAGCAATAAAAAACTTTGAAAAAGACTTCAAGTCTATATCTCCAAAACTGCGACCGCTATCGTGCGGACGGACAGACGGACGTGGCAAAATCGACTCAAGAGGTGATGCTGATCAAGAATAAGTGTGTGGGGGTAATTTAGTCGGGAAACAACATCGTTTCAGTCTCAACTCTTGTGCCGCTTTAATTCTTCAATCGGCAGTTTCAAAAAAATGTACAACGGTTCGGAACGTTTCGCTTTTTTTCTCAGTGTACATTAAAATACATTTGTCTCAAAACTGCGTTTCCACAATATTTGACATTGAATTTGTAAAAATTATAGAATATTTGTAAATTGCATGATATTTACTAGGGATGTGACGGATGTGAGTTTTGCGGAGGCGGATGCGGAGCTGTAAAAAGCCTCGTTGCGGATGCGGATGTTTGAAAATGACATCTGCTGATGCGGAGCCGGATGCGGCTGTTTTCAACAACTTTTTCTAAAAAATTTAATTTTTGCGCTTTTTTAATTTTTGTGTTGGGTATTTTGACGTTCTGAAACTGAATCTGACAAAATTTTGCACAGATCGCCTATAGTTTCTGAGAAAAAACCAAAAACAAAGTAAAAAAAGTTTCAGAAAAGTGCAAAAGGCTATAAGTTGAAAAGATCCGCATACATGCGGATGTAATGTGGCGGATGCGAATGCGGGTGCGGATGTTTTAAATGTGTGATTTGCGCATGCGGGTGTCTAAGCGGATGTCAATTTAGTGCGGATGCTCCGCGGATGAGGAGGCGGATGCGGAGCTCCGTCACATCAATAATATTTACAGTGTAAGGCGCTGTGCCTAAGACAGCAACTTTAACAGAGCTTATCTCCATTTTCTACGTATTCAGCCGAACTCTATCCCTTTTGGCGATCAAATTTATAGCATTCTTACGACTTTTTAACGTTCCGCCTATGTGGGGAATGTGCCCGTGACTGTGCGGTTATTCCCCAAATTGTTCATATTTTCCGTGTACTTTCATACGTTAGCTGAATTCGGTTTTCATACCAGTGTGTGACTGGTCATTGGTTGGCGCCTCATTTACGCGACCGCAAATGGAGGTTGCGAAAAAAGCACGTCTTTTTACTAAACGTGGCGCACTTCACAACTATCCTCCATTATTTTTTTCAAATGACATTGCACATTTAAATGCAAACTGACTACTTGTTCCAAGTTGGCATGTCATTCTGCGGCGTAGATGCTGAGTGTTGCAATGAAAGTGTCACGGTTTGGCTTTCATGCAAGCAACTTTATACCATTTGTTTTTATCTTATCTTCTTTAAGCAGGCATTAAATTTAATTTTATTAACTGTTTCTTGTCAGCGAGGCGATGATTGTCGTTACACTCAATTCGCTTCTACTGCTTCAACTTCAACTCAACTTCGCACTATTAAACATTTCTTTATTATGCTCATTTTACTGTTAAGTATTAAAGCGCAATTAACCGCCTTTTTATTACATTTATGTGTGTGTGTCTTTTTGTTGACTTCGTAACTGACGTTAGCAAAACCATCATCATCCGTTTATAAACACATTTTAATATTTAAAACTTTTAACTCTTTTTTGAACCGTTTTAGTTTTACTTTAAAAACGCCCATTTCCGGTTGCCTACCATTTTTCCATCCGTTCATTTCCGCGTGCTGATACTTCCTGCCTTACTGTGTCTATTTCACATTTGTATGTTTGTGTGTGTGGATTGTTAATTAATTTATAAGCTTCACAATTATAATCTGCTTAAATAGAGTCGTAAATTTAAAGCTTTAAGACTTTACTAGTCAATTGAAAGTTATAAGCATCATTTATAAACATTGCACTAGCTTTTATTTGATTAGTAAATTGTTTATGTCTCATATGAGACCCCATAAAAGTTCAAATATAAATATTCGTTTTAAGTGTGGAGGAGTAGGCTCAAAACGGAGTTTCCTGATCTAAAATTACCGTCGACTTTTTGACAAATAAACTCTTTGAAAAATTATAGAAAAATTCAAATTATTTATTTTGTAATTTACTCCAATTGGTTTCTTTTTTTAATTGTGAAAACGTACATTCATGCATGAACTATCTAGAGTGTGCTATCTTCGACATGGCCGCAGCTGAAAAACCCCCACACAATATCACTTATTTAGAAGCACCTCGAACATTAAATTTGGACTCATGACCCAATTTGAACCCATTTGTAGGTGACTGTGGAGCCACGTACCATGTCCTAAACATTTTCAATTAAAAACAAGTGAGTTAGTTACAGTCGGTCCAAGCCGACCTCTATATACCCTACACCTACTGGACCATATTGGATTTGCAATCTTGAATTTTTTTATTTCGACATTAATTCTAAATCAGCGACCCCAAAAACCCATTTTACCAAGTTTGGAATTTTTTCAGCGGAATCATACATACAAAACACGACATCAATACGTAGTACGTACGGTGAAATGACATGAAATGCTTAAGTGCTGCCAGGAAGCAGCAGCACAACATTAGCCACCATGGCAACGCATCATTAGCAACAAAAACACTGTAGCGAATTCATACGAAAACAAACGTACACCATAAATGCGACTGCGTTGGTAGAAGCCGTGTTGCACTGACAGCCCAGAGCCAGTGACGCGTAACAGTGTTGCCATTAGCGGAGTATTTGCAGTGCGCTTTATTACCAGAAGAAAAACTCAATAAATTCGGTTGGAAGTTGGTAGACTTTATTACTCTGTGTGGGCTTCGCACATTCAGTATGAGAAGGAAAGCGCCAGCGAAGCGCCCACATGAAGACATTAAGTGTTATTAAACTTTACTCGAATTTAGTTGCAAACTTCCAACATGAAGTTTACTAATCATAAGCCCAACGGGGTCATAGTAGTGAGTGAACGCGTAAAGTTTCAAAGAAACTTATCAAACATTTTTTTTAAATTAAATTTTTTATTAAAGTTTCCATCGACAATTAAATGTTTTACTAAGTTTAAGCTTGGATGGTGGTTAGTGTTCAGTGCCTCTATGTTCAGAGAAGCCAGTACTCGCGTCCGATGTTTGGTTGGAGCAAGTGAATTAGGGTCAAGTTTACTGTTTGTTTTTTTTTTCCTTCTATTTTTGAATTCATAGTTGCTATCGCCAACTTCTATGTTCCCTTGAATGTGGGAACGTTGAGATCAAAAACTAAACAAAATTGGTTTAATATATAAACCGAAAAAAAACCCTTGAAGGCGAATGCAAAAAGCAGATAAGTGCATTTGTGTCCATGCTTTGGTGGCGACGACAATGAAGACAAACGACATCGTCAGCGAAACCACATCAGCTGCGTAACATCGGAAAACTGCATTTTATTTACTTGCTGGCATCACTCGACTAAAAGCTTAAGATCATTTTTTCTAGATGAGTAAAAGTTTTACTTTTGGCAAAAAAAAAGAAGAAAAATCTGATTATTTCTAGTTTCTAATGTTACTTTTGGTTTCTTGCGCACCTCACTCGATGTGCCAAATTTAAGTTTAGCTGGTTTGGGTGAAATGGTTCTTTATTTTTTATATAAATAAGTACTTTTGTAAGAAAACTTGTAATTGAAATACCATATGCATTGAGAAAAAAATGTGTGAGATTGTATTAACTAATCATAGACAAGTTGAGTCCTCACTCAGCCTCTCCAATATAAGGCCGTGACAAAGATGTTAATTCACGGTCCTCAAGCAATAAATAATCAGTTCGATCCTACTTTAGTAAAATCGTCGAACACTACAGATTCTGAGTTTATTTGTGCCATTTTTTGCTGCTACATTCGTCCCTCACAACCAATACACGGTTATCAATTGGCCATAGATGCCATCGACTCTATATCAGATTACGTAAACATGCGACACTATCGTAATTTTGGGCTGTTTCAACCTGCCTAACCTTCGATGGGCACCATCTGATGATGATACGCATTTCCTGGCTGAAAATCCATCCTCAAGTAAAGATATCCTCTTTACACACAAAAAAAAAGTCGGTAGATTTAACCGAAAAAGGCGGTTAAAAACGCTCCAACCCTTTGGTTGATTTACTTTAATAATTTGTTGAACATTTGAACATACAACAAAAATTTGTTTCGATACATATTTTTTTAGTAAGAAAACTTTTTTCGTTGAATTTGTTTTTTTTTCATTTGAAAACAAAAAAAAACATATTGAACACAAAAATAAATTTAAAAAATGCAAGATTGCATGTTTAAAGAAATAAATATTAGCTTGAGCGCTTAACTGACACAAGCTCTTATTTTATAAAATTAGTATTGCAAATGTAGTATTACAAGCAAAAAAGCTCTATTTGGCTCTGCTCAAGCTGCCTCTATAAGGCAAAATATTCATAACACGATTGAGAATTATTCCTTCTTTGAATCCCAACGATTCAACTGAAGATGCGCGAATGGTAAATTGCACAAGTTGGTGAAAATTCAAATTTAACCAACAATTGCTGTAAAAGAACCTAAAATTTCTGTACAACAACAACTTTTTCCGGTTATTCCAACTTTTTTTTTTTTACCATTTTTTGTCGGTTAAATCTACCGACGAGCTCGGTTAAAAAATTTACAATTTTCACACATTTTGAAATTATGTAGTGGTTGACGAACCACTTTTTTCGGTTAATTTTACCGACAATTTTTTTTCTGTGTATCTCTTGTATTTTCCTACGATAGCGATACCGAAAAGGTACCGACCGAACTCACATTTTTAATTTTCGTAAGACTGATTTCGAAAAACTGATTTGCAATTTGCTTCGCAGCATAAATTTAAACAGTATTATTGATATTAGCCTCAATAATATCAATAAAGCTCTTGAATTTTTCTACAGCGAAATCTATAAGTCTTTTGTGAACTGTGTGCCATTTATGCCAAATATAAGTTTTTCGTCATCCCCACCCTGGTATAACAAAGAATTGCGCTCACAATACAAGAAACAAATTAGGGCTTGTATATCTAAAATCTCGGTCTGACTCCGACTTTTCCAACTACCAAGACGTCTATACCAGTTTTTCAGATCACTACGAATTTCTATATCTCAATTACCTACGAAAAAAGGAATCTAGTTTAGTTTCGCACACTAAGCGCTTCTGCAACTCTACCAAAACTGAGAGAAAATCATATAGTTTCCAGTCCACGCTAAAACTGTCTGATATATCCTCCGCCGACCCCAAATCATTTGCAAACATTTTGCTCAATTCTTTAGCCAGTCATTCACCTGCCATAATTCAGGACCTGATACTGATTATTTTTCTTATATCTTTCAGTTTTCTGTCGCACAAGGTGGAAGAATTATTACATTACTCCTTTTCACAAGAAAGGATGCAATTATCGACCTATAGTTAAACTCTCTTGTATGCCTAAATTATTCGAAAGCATATGTTCTTCCATTGCAATACTATTCTCTCCCCGGATCAGCACGGATACGGATTTCTGAAAGGAAGATGGACCACCACAAACCTAACAGAATTCGTTAGGTTTAGAAGACGGTAAAGAAGTCGATGTAGTTGCTACCGATTTCGGCAAGGCTTTCGATACCATTTCGCATGAAATTATCTATCATAAACTCAAAGCTCATGTCTTCCAACCAAGTTTTATCATGTGGATCAAATATTATCACGAGTGGTTACTTTGGTTACTTTCAGATCTTCTATATCCGATCCCTTTACCGCTACATCTGGTAGCCATCTCGGTCCTTTAATATTCGTCCCGACAATAAACGATGTCGATTATGCCATTAGAGACTCTCATTTATCAGTCTATGCGGACGATATGAAAATCTTTAGATCTATATCAACTACTTCAGATTCTCACCCATTACAATCTGACTTGAATATTTTTTGCAACTTGGTGTACTAAAAATTTCCTAATGCTTAATGTCACCAAGTGTCAAACTATAACATATTCCCGTAAACGTCTTCCTCCACCTCCCAGAACGTACCTACTTTGCAACGAGCCTATACCACTAGTGACAGAATTGCAGGACTTGGGCGTTATCTATGGCAGAGAACTTAAAGCAAATTCAGCCTTGGATTTTGTTAAGCATTGGTCCAAGAAATTAGCTAATCGGTATGTTACAACATTTACCATTGTTAGACCGATACGCTAGCCAAATTTGGTCTCCCTTTAGACCTACTCACTCCATGAGAATTGAGGCTGTAAGCGCAGATTCATTCGTTTTGCCCAGAGCGGTCTTCCCTGGGACAACCGTTTCCACTTGCCCCTCTTATGTTGATCGCTTAAAATTAATAAATCTACCAGCCCTGGAAACACTACGACAAACTACCGATATACTCTTTATCCATCAACTTCTATCAGGTAACTTTAATACTAACCCACGCAGCCTGTATCTTTGTGGCTGATTGTGGCTATAAAGAACCAATGTCTAGAATGCTTCACATGGTTAATAATATGTCCAATTACTTTTATTTCCATTTAAACAAATATACCCTTAGAAATTCAATCCCATAATCTCCTAAATCCCAATCACCATTATATTTCATTGCGTTTATTAAATTTATATTAGATCATCATTGTTAGGTGTAAGCTTGAACTATGCGTTTTATTTATTTACGCTTAGTTCAAGCTTACATCAAATAATTATAAATATAATTATAAGTAAGAAAACTCACTACCCACCCGTACTGTTTGACAGTTTTTACTTGGGCAGTGAAAAAGTCAAATTTTATTTAAAACCGCAACCCAGTTTTCATAATAATGCAATTAATGCAACCAACTATCAAACATCCAGCTGTACAACCATCCAGCTGCGGTACGAAAGTCAAGCGGGCAAGCAAACCAGTCACCAAACGAACTCACAGTATGAAACGAGTAGCAGCGCGCGTCAACACAACGGCTTTGTAGGCTTCAGGCAGGATTTTCACAATTTCACAGAGCAATTTTCGCCATTTTCACCTTTCAGTGCTGCCAGTTTGTTTAATTTATTTTTTTGTGTTTTAATTTCGAAAAATGTACATTTTCCGCTTCGAGAATTTTATAGAGTCAATGCCTTTTTGGTTAGTGGAGGGAAATGTGTCAGGGGAAATGACACTTTTGAATTGAGTGGCTTTCAGCTTAAGAGACCCTAAGTGCCCTTTTAGGGTCTCTTAAGCTGAAACGAATGTTAATTGTTTTCCTCAAGAACATTTTTTATGTAATTAATTTCGAATTTAAATTGAAATTTGTTGGTTTGACGTATGAGCAACTTCAGGTTGTTGAGAGGAATAATAACTTCTTCATCGGAAGGCATGCCCTGAGGCTTGGCCTTGTCAACTAAGGCGATCTTTGCAAAGATCCTGACGTTGAAGAGACTATTTTTCATTAACTTTGTAAATGTCCGGCGCTGGCAAATCAACGTTTTCGGACATTGAATTGCTACTTTTTTAATATTTTCGATGATCTTGCAAAGAAAGATTTAAAATCCATTATATATTGTATTAAAAATTCCAATTGGTTTGCTCAAGGCAATCAGCGTTGCGTTGGGTATACTACACCCAGAGAAAAAACAACCACCTTAAAACAAGTAGAAACGTTAATGAAAGTCTGGTAAAGTTGGAAATTTTAGAAACAACTACGAACAAACTTGTTTTCAATTTAAAACTTAAATTAAAAAATAAACAAACTTATTTCAAAGTTGTTTTCCGATTATTTCAAAAATTTTCCAATTTATATTAAGTTTGCCAGACCTTGATTTAAAATCGTTCAACTTTGTTTCAACGTTGACAACAGTTATTTTAAGTATTTTTCACTTAATTTCAACTTTCCAACTTTGTTTCAACGTTGACAATAGTTATTTTAAGTATTTTTCTCTGTATTCCAAAGTTGTTTCCATTAAGTGGAAAAAATTAAGGAGTAAATACGATCGTACTTGATTTTACTATGTTTTTTTTCCCTGAGTGTACGGGCCCACATAGTGGCCTATGTTATGATGTTGTTGTTATGACAAACATCTGCCGATATAACCGAACCTAACCGAACTGGTGATTGCAGAATTGCCTTAGCGAATTCGATCAACATAGCTTGACTTAATTCGTTGAAACAAAATTCCTGGTATTCCAATGTCCATTACACTGCAGCAAGTACAATCAAAATTTTCCACTGTTTGTTAGAAAAAATATTAAAATTTTAAATGTTAAAAGGTGTCTTTTGTGGTTGAGTTGTCAACTTTTTTTTTAATTTTAATTTTCAGAAAAGCAAATCTGCGCAAAGTTTTCCATTGATTTTATTTTTATTTATCACAAGGGAAATAAAGATAATTTCTCTTAGAAAAAATCCAGAGCTGCAGTCTGTACACTCAAAGAATTATTGTTTTTGCAAATGTTGAATACTTACTGAGAAAATACACTTGTATTTGTTGTGACCGCAAACGAAAATAATTTGATGGAAACGTTTCTAGTTTCCCACAAATGCAAAAACCGTTTCATTCAAATACAGGCTGGTTTCTTTCAAATACAGCCTCGTTTGTAACAAACTTAATTAACTTGTCTAAATTTATGTATGAACAAATTTTGTTAATTACAAACGAGGCTGTATGTGAAAGAAACGAGCCTGTATTTGTGAGAAACTATAAACGTTTCCATCAAATTACTTTCGTTTGCGGTCTACGCTGTCAGTCACAACAAATACAAGTGTATTTGCTCTAAAAGTATTCAACATTTGCAGCAATTACGCCTCAAAAACTTTAATTCTTTGAGTGTACAGTGTACACAGTGTTACCATATTTTGTTCACCAACATCTTTAAATTCCAAGAAAAACATCTTTTTTTTTCCAAAAAAAAAATCTGTAAAAAAAAAGGATATATCTGTAAATATGGTAACACTGAGTGTACAGTGAGTGTAGTTATGACAAACGGTGGAGGCGGAAACTCATATGAATTCGCTAGTGGTTGTGGTTTCATTTCATTATTACATAAAACCGCTGCTTTCATTTAATCAGAAAACAAATTATGTGGCAACTAAAAGAATTTAAAAAAAATAAATATGAAAAGCGAAATCACGTGCGAAAAACTCAACTAAACTTTCATGCCAATTCAGTTCACATCAATTTGTATAGCAACAAAAAAAAATACACAGCAACAAATTTATCAGGTGTGACATAATAACCTCAACAGCGGTGTGAGACTATGAAGGCAATAATTACAGAGGCCAAGTTGATAATTGCATGCAAATATTATGCACGCTTTGAGCTATCAAATGTAAAGACATTTGCGTGTGTGTTTTCAGTTTACTTAGTTTTTTTTTATTTATTACTTTTTTCAATTAATTGTCGCTTGCGTTGTAGCTTTCGGTGTTGTTGTGTCGGAATGCTCCACTTGAGAGATAAGGAATCGATATACATTTCTGGACACACTACTTTGAGAAAATGTAATAGATAAGAAAGCAACTAAAAAAGGCAAATAAATTGCAAAAAATGGTTTCGAAATTGGAATTGTAATTATTTCGACTTAAAGCAAAAATTGCAAATATTTTTAAACTATTTGATAGCTTTGAAAAAATTTACAAAAATTACATAGTTTTTATTTATAAAACATTTTTTAAAATATAGAAATTTTTTTAAATTTTAAATTAGCCACCTAGTAAAAAAAAGTGTCAATCTTGGCTACTCTCTCGCTAAGCAACTGCAAACATGCGAAACTTAATTTGGTAGTTTCGCCGTTCGGATTCGGCTCTCAACTGTATTATAAAATTCCTTTTCACATCAGATTGTATGATACTCTGTGTTTCCAAATTGAACAATTTGTATCAATTGGATACATTTTTTTTTAAATACCCTCGAGCATCAAAAATTTGTCTTCAGGACCCCATTTTGACCCATTTTTATGTGGTTTTGAAACCTCTTATCATGTCGAAAATGAGTTACTAAAAATTTCTAATTTCAAAATAAAAATTGGTTTCAAGACCCCATTTGACCCAATCATTTTTGTTTTTGGAACTTCGAACCATGTGTGTACCATGAGAGACGATCGGGTATGTTGGGAAATGTTCAAGATATATGAAAGTTCTGGAAACGTTTCAAAGATCATGGCAAAGGGAACACATTTGACACATTTGACAACGATCAGTAGTTCGTTTTTTCTCTGACCGTGGCATATCTCGTCACAGTATCACATCGATCGACATAGGTTAACACCTCCGCTTGTAAATGCTTTCAATATCGCAGTCAAAATACATCATTTAGCATTTATCAGTTCATATAAGCTTTAATATGTTAATTACCTTATTTACCGAAACAATTAAGCTCGAATTATTACCTGGAAAGAAACAAAATAGAATAAATTAGCTTGAATAGCAAATATATACAGAAATGTGGTTAGTTGTAAAGTAAAATTATGAAAGCGAAAATGACACTAAAACTTTGGTCGAAAAGGCTGTTAAATATTTATGAATATCCCCAAAAGCACTTAGCAAATAACGACAAAAGCAAAAAAACCTGATTTCCACAACAAATTGTTACGGAAAATGTGCCAAAAATCTAAAAAAAGTCACAAATGGAGAAATGCTAACAAATTGTAATTCAGCTGAAACGTGTCAGTTAGTATTTAAAAAAAAAGTTTTTCATACTAGGTAAGTGGATTCGGCCAATTCAAAGACGATTAGGTACTTTCAACATCGCGACTCACAGTCTCACACAGTTTCAAACGGAAGTGGTGGCGGCCATGCATTGCCGTGCACTTAAAAACGTGCAAATGACAATAAAAATTTTCAAAAATGGCGGCGAAAAACTGGACAAGTGCCAAAAGTAAACTACTCTTTTTTTAAAGGGGGCAGGTGAAAAAGCCGAATGAAGTGAAATAAAAATTTCGATTTAATTAATATTGAAACTGTTGTTGTTTTTGTTATTTTATGTCAGTATACAAGCTAGGCCAGGCCAGGCTAATGCCTGGCTAATGCCTGAGCCAAGTCTCTGTCAACGTTTCACTCGTTTCCACATCAATGATAAATGTCAGCGAAAATTTCCATTCTGCATTCATACACCGTCTGTGCTCGAGTCATTTGAGACCCCAACACACTACAGATGGTAAAAACACAAAACCATTAAATTTTAGAAACTCTTTATGACAATTCTAGAGTACCTACCTAACCTCAAACTAGTCTTTTGCCATTTCAGTACAAGAAAAACAGTAAAATTCGGAAGAAAATCAACGCCCTCCGTACATTTCGTTGAGCAAATATAAAATTTCAATGAAAGCACTGATTAAGGCCATGAGCGCGACACGAGATTTATAAGTGAATGAATGAATTATATGAAAAGCGCATAAGAGACGCAATTACACGCAGCGGTAGCGGGCAGTCAGTCAGTCGGTCGGTCGTCGGCGGCGGCCGCGAGCGTTGATTGTGGCCACTGTGATAATAAAATTTATCAAGACATTCTCCTCTCATGCAATCTAAAAATAAACAAACAATAAGCAAAACAGGAAAATGTGCTATGGAAAGAAACCGAGTAGTTCGTAAGCAGTGTGGCCAAAGTGCTTGTTGTGTGACACTTGTTGACACATTAGACCCAATTACGGCTCAAGTCGAGCGAAATAAAGCATATAATAGCGAGGAGTATCTGCAAACAAAATGCATACAAAGCAACACGTAAACTTGCAATACCATCAACGTGGAGGGAAAGGGAAAGAACAAGAGTCAGCAATGAACGTTTCGAGGAATTATTCAATCAGACAAAATGTCAGTGAAGAAGATGCATGAACAAAAATACGGGAGAGGTAAGCCCACACTGACATTTCAGAGTCTCATTGTCAAATGTCAACCAAGAAGAAAAATAGAAAAATTTATTAAGTTCAAAGTGTTTTCAAGTGCGAGCAGATTTGACATTTAGCAAGAAGTAATTTCAATGGGTCGTGTAGCTAGTTTTACTCTGTTTAATGTTTTTGTTTCTTTTGAAAAAAAAATCAAAAAGTGACAACTTCCAGGAGACCATAATTTCCATAGCTCCCAAAATTAAAAATTGCGTTATGGCCACTCCGAAACCGGTCGGGAAGAAAAAATTGTAATGGTGCTCGGACATAGCACCCACGGAATTTAAGGGTTACAATTAGAATTCGGGGATGTCCGCCCAAACTTTGAAACTCAGGATATTTTCCGCCCTTTACATCGAATTCAGGGCCCGAATTACGGCATTCGTGATCGATCGAGCATTCGTGTCGAACGAAATCCGATACTAGAAGTAGTCAAATTACGGCACTCGATTCGTTTCGTTTCGATATTTATATTAAACGTACTAGATTTCATTCTACATTTTTTAACGTTGTACTAGTTTCTAGTGCAATTGTCACTTTGAGAAGCGTCAAAATCAATTTGTTGTGAAATTTTCATTCGGCAAATGAAAGTGTTCCAAATTGATTTTATAAATAAACCTCTGAAAACTTCTTTTTATAGAAGTTAAGATGAATCCCGTGTTGTTTTTTGCCCCTCAGAACGCGAATGCAATTTAGTGCGGGTACGGAAACCACTTCGCGATAAAAGCAATCCTCTGTCACTGGCGGCAGCAGCGTAAGAAATTTGTGTAGTGAAATTTCGCAATATTTAATGGAATTTATTTGTAGGTTTATCAAACGGCTCAGGCTGACAAGAGTGTCATTTAATCATGTATTGGGAGAACTCCAAGTCAAGGGCAAGATTTCGATTCTATCCCACAAATTCTCCAGTTAGCAGCAACATTGACACTTTTGGCCAAACATTTCAAACGAGTTGGTAAAGGTGCCTTATTACATGATTAGCTAAATCTTAATTTGAGGTCACCAAATAGAGCTGAGAGCTGACTGAGAAAATGTACGGTCCGCCCACTGCCACGCCCCAAAATGTTTAAAGATAATAAATGGGCAGAGGGATGAAAATTTAATTGTCCAGACCCCAAAATTTTGTAACGGATTTTTGTTGTTGGATAGTGAATGGATGACTGTGAAAATCTATTTCTATTTCAGTCACATAAGGAGCATATACAAATACAAAATTACTTTGATCAAAGCCGTGGGTATAAGCCAGTGAGTAAATAAGACATGCATCTATGTTTGAAATTATTGTGAAGAAAAAGCCTGGTTTTTCCATGTGTTGTTGGACGGTCGACTGTTACTAATTTAATGGTTTTCTCAGCGTATTCCTGTTCAGCTTTTGAAGAGCGGTGACAGCTTGACACTGTTTACACTGACTTTTCAAAGGCTAAAGGATAAAGTTTCACATAAAATTCTTGTTCTAAAATTGAAGAAATTAGGTTTTCATTCAGCTTTTTTGAAATGAACAGAATCATACTTGCGTGATAGACTGTGCAATGTTCTTGTGGATGGTATCAAATCTAAATCTTTTGTAAAAACTAAAATCAACAACAACATCGTTTTTCTTACTTTCTACTTAAACCTTTCGATGTTTCATTAAAAAAAAAGTCTAAAAATAATAAAAAAAAAAATGTTTGCAAAGAAAACCCGAAGGGGAGTTTGTGAACAAAAGATTCATTCTTAAATCGACGTATAGTGTTCATACATTTTTGGTTTTATTGTATTTCTAATTACTAAAGAACATTTTTTTGAAACTAAACCGCTGTATTTACCTATTGTTTTTCAAATAAACTTTAAACTGTATTGAAATATATTATTCAGATACATATCTTTTTGGATTGGAGAACGACAGTCGATTACATTTTAATTTAATTTGAAATAAAAATTTTGTTAGGGAATTCTAAAAATTGGCCTTTCCAATAACATTTTTTTGTATTTTCAATTCATGAAATCATAAACATTTCAGTCGTAAAACAAAAATGTTCAGTTATGAAACAACATTTGCGTCTCAATTCATCAATGTGCCGTTTCAATTCATCAATGGGCAGTTTCAAAAAAATTTAAACGTTTTGTTGTCAAAATCAAAATATTCAGTTTTGGCTGAAAATGACCACCGGTTCGGAACGTTTCGATAACGTTTCGTTTTGACTTTTTTCTCAGTGTACTCTTAATTAATGTATGATTGTCTATGATATCATTTGTGGCAACATAGATTTTATTTAATTTTAAGTGTTATATAGTTTATACTGTTTAACAGTATAAACCATTGGCTTAATTAAATAAATAAATAAAGTCGTCAGTTATATTCAATAATTTATCATTTGAGAACTTCGAATTTCGTCAAATGATCTAAACATTTTAGTCAAAACCTATATCAATTCAATCATGTGACAAGTCACTGCAACTCCTTAACAATGACAATGTTCACAAACGGTATCTTGTCAGCCACCGCTTGCTCAGTACGACAACTTCTGATTGAGTGAACCAGACATTAGCAGTTTCAACACTCTCGACCCATTTAAAGCGGTTGTCACATTTCGAAACATCAATTTACGAAGCTTAACTTGTAAAAGCTCAAGAAGAACTTAGACCTTCTAATCGTCAACTGTTAAACTATAAAAGCCTAACCATCACAACTGTCAAACGCCTTGTCGAAACAGTTCGAGTTAAGTTCCCTTAAATTGCGAACCACTTTCAGCAGTCAACCAGCAATTTGGCCTCGTAGACCGTCATAGTACTTATTTATGTTTGTACGTCCTTATGTTTATATATTTATTTCCATATTGAACTTTGGTAACACATTGACACTTTATTGGCAACAATGGCAGTCAGTACGAGTGTCAACACAGAAATGCAAAACACACACAGAATACAGAGATCGAAACAAAAAAAAACCCCAGTGAATGACACTTGCCACCAAAAACAATAACAAAATTAACAACAACAACAATGTGAAGAGTAGCAGCAGCAGTGACAAGTCAGTACGGATTTGAGAGGGGTTTTCCGAGGCTTGACACCAAGCCGAAATCACCTAAAAAATTGTTTTATTTTTAGCATTTATCGATTGAATTTTGCTTTATAAAAAAGCAAAGGGAAATAAACAAAATCAACACCAACAGAAAAGAGTGCAAACTTCAGTGGGGGAAGGTGCATTTTAAACAGTTTCCTTTTTGGGAGATTTTCGATTTAATGTCCTGACGAAAGAAAGCCTAAAAAGGGTTGGTGGCGTGGAAACAAATTAATTCAGATTTTATGGATTTTTTGAGAATTCTTTTTAGAATTCAGAATTGTATAAACGAGTTGCTCATTGACTTTTGTGTAATCAATTTGAATTATAATTTGTATTCGCCCCACACACTACTGTGGCAGGATATATTAACTGTGACGATGCGTTTGTAACACCCGTATGGAGGCGTGGCCGGTATCGTGCGCTCTTCTGTTTGGGCCTATTTATGTCAAAATATGGTCCTAGAACCAAATTTTTTTTGGTTCAATGCTCTTCTATTTGAGTTTGGGGGGTATTTTAATGTTGGTATTCCCAAATATATTTTACTCTCTAGTTCTTTTTACTTTAATTATCAAAAGGACGTTCCCTTGTTCTGCTTGGCCCAAAATAGAACTCATTGACGTAGTTGAAGGAAAAATCATTGTCATAGCTTTTGTTTAGTGGTCTCTTTACGCTGTGCGAAGCTGGCTATATGACATTCATCACGTCCCATAAATCATAAAATGAACGACAACTGTGGGGCGAAGGCAAATACAAATAAAACGAATATGGGAAATGTCAACTTTATATGAATGACACTGAATGGTCTGTGGAGTGGGGGTGAAGTAAGGAAATGTCAGAAGTAGTTAGTAGGAAAAAGAGAAATGAAAAGTGAAAGACAATCTTGGTTGGTTGAAGGAAATGAAAAATGCCAACATGTACGTTTAACTCAAAAAGAAGACGAAAAAAAGGACGAGGCATGACTTAATTTATGAATGAGAGGCAAGAACTCCTAGAAGTACGTTTGGTAGGATTCGTTTGAATTTGGCACACAGGAAACTAATTTTCATAGCAATGATTCACCATATGGACAATTGATTTGAAGAAATATCGCTGGCAAAACTTATAATTGTAGACTACTTTGGATGATGTCATTTGCACGGATCCCATTCGTTTTTCTCATTCTTTATTTTTTTCAAATGAGTGTTATTTTAAAGGATAATTTAATTAAAACTAATGTGTAATATTAAAGGGTGGTGAAAATTCCTTTGAATTCAAATCTCATTTAAATTAAATTTTCGGCTTCACAGAATGAAATTCACACTAAAATACGAAAGTCTAATGCTGAAGCTCTTTGAGTCTTTCATTGAAACTGCTTTAAACCTAATAATTAATCACAAAAGCGGTTAACCTAAAATTCATGTAAACATACAATAAAGCAGCAAGTAAAATGTAATTAGAGTAATTCAACTTAAAACTTACTTCATCCAAGCATATTGCACCTGTACTAAAAGTAATTGTAACTGCAGCAGAAGACAGCAGAAGAGTGTGAAAAAAAATAGTTCCACTGAAGTTTATGCAAGTACCACAAGACGTCCAAGAAGAAACTTCACGTACACAAACACTGAATATGGCGAATACGAAGAACGGCCGCAATAAGCAAAGTCAACAAACTAACCAAAAAAGGAAAAAATACGATTTGAAAGCGTTTTTTTTATAAAGAAACTCCCTTTTATTTTACACTCCACTACCTTGTTGGGTTTTTTGCTTTAATTTTATTTTGCACAGTTTTGAGCGCTAGACGAAAGTGCAAAATGTATACGGGAAAATTGCAGTTTTCGAATTAATTAGCAAATGGAAAACGAAATAGAAAAATTTTATTTAGAACACCGAATCTACATGATTTGTTGTTGTTATTGCTCTTGGATTTGTAAAGGCAATTAAAGAAAAATATGTATAAGAAAAATTATAATAAATAAATACAAAATGAGTAGAAAACAGCAGACAGCAATTTTACAAATTAAACAAGAATCAAACAGACCACAAACTTCACCAAAGAATGGCCAACAGCAGCAGTTAAGAGTAACTGCTGCAATAATAAAA
The DNA here is from genome assembly GCA_951394025.1 of Heteromyza rotundicornis. Lineage (NCBI taxonomy): Eukaryota > Metazoa > Arthropoda > Insecta > Diptera > Heleomyzidae > Heteromyza > Heteromyza rotundicornis. The sequence goes on along the minus strand of OX596010.1, from coordinate 64,647,170 downwards.
ACAACATTGCAATAACAAAAAAAAAAAAAACCATTGCAACATGAAAAGTTGTAAAATATAATTTAAAAAGAATTGCTAATCTAGTAAAAGTGCAAGGAATTGTTGTTATTTCTTTAATTACTTTCTAGCGTTTGCTGTGGACTGGTTTTCGTAATTGTTGCATTATTAATTTTTTATGTTATCTGTATCATTTGTTATTCCTGCTTTAATGAGTGCTCTACTCTAGCATAGCTAAAAAATATTTGCACACAGCGGAAAAAATGCAGCTTAAGCTACGGTCAGATTAGGCAAATATTTGCCCAAATACTGGGAAAATACACTAAGTTAAATAATATACTGGTTCAGTCACATACGAATTTAGTTGATTTAAAAAATATATGAGTGTATTTGGGCAAATATTTGCCTAATCTGACCGTAGCTTAACCCAATAAGCATTAAGGCGGGAGATGGATTGGAGTTCAATTGAAACTCCAGTGCTCTTCTGCAATCTCCAACATTGTAACTCCACTTGATCTCCAATTGAGAACATAGTAATTCTCTAAGGAAATTGACGTTGGTTCTCCAATGGAGATAGGGCTGGATCTCCACTTGAACTCTAAGGCAATTCTCAAGTCGACCTCCATCCCAGTATTTTCCAAAAAAAGAGCCAAAAATTGTTTTTTAATTTCTATTTTTAGATTTCTTTTATTCCAATTGATTTGTGTGTCCTTTTGTACAGGATTCGAACCTTCGACTCTATCTACAAATGATACATGCTAACCTCTTAGCACACTCAGCTATCGCTAACAATATTGTACGAACGTCTAAGTTCTCACTTATACTTTTTAATGCTTGGCCAGGTGCGACAAATATATTCGTTGTTTTAGAACGGTATTGCCATATTATGAAATAATACAATTATTCTCAATGTGTTCTCTGATCGATCTCCAGTTGAACTCGAAGGTGTTGGAGATGACGTGTATAACGGGTTGGCGATCAAGTGGAGGTTGAACCATATTTCACACATGTTGGAGAAACAGATTTGTCGGGCTTATTGGGAAAATTACCGTGTATTTTTCTACCTCAAAAACACTCAATATTAATGTTCGAAAATCCACTACTTTCCCTCAATAAATGATCAAAACAAAAAAGAAATTGCATCAGTGATTGAAGTTAATTAGAAATACTTTCAGGAACAACATGAAAAATTAATTAAAATTTTCATTAAAAAAAAACATACGAAAAAGTTAAAAAAAAATTTGTGTTTTTCTGAAATTTTACTGTCGATGCGCCAACGTGGGATTAATCAAACTGTCAAATTGAAGTTTCAATATTTAATGCAATTTGCAATGTGGGCGCGAAGGGCCACAAGAAACGACAATGAAAACGATGCCAATGAAAATGAGGGCGATGATGATGCACTTGCACTTGCAAAAGAGCAGAAGAAGAACGAACTTACACTAGTAATAAATAAAAAGTCAGCAAAATGAAGAGGAGCTACAATAACTCAAAAACTACGAAACGCAGTTGAGCAGTGGTGTCTGAGAAGAGCATGAATCAAGTTGAATACACTTTTGACTTTTTTCCCCCAGACTGAGTGACAGACGGAGTAAAGGAAGATAAAGCTAATAAAATAAAAGCAAAAAATCGAAAAAGATAACAAGCAACCAAGAAAAATATTAAAAAAGACCTTTTTGAATGCCGCCAAAAAAAAAAATCTAAAAATAATTCGAGCTCAAATGATAAGTCGCAAATGAGTGAGCTAAAAATGCATACACAGTTTATACTTCAAACGGTTCTTTAGGACTGCAATTGAACTCTTCTCTACCCATTGAGAAAGAGTTTTAAAGTGGCTGTTCACATTAGTGTCAAGAATTTAACTCTTTTTGATGCCTCGATTCACTTTCCTTCGCGTCTGGAGACGTTCAAATGTGTTCGATTCTGGGGGCTAGTGTGAACAGCCACCAAAAGAAAGACGGTACAGCGAATGGAGTGACCTCTTTTACAGATGTTGAGCTTGACACGAAGATCATGCTCATAAGCGGCTTTCGTGCGGGCTTTTTTTTTTTTAAATTGAATTTTACTTGCTTTTTTCGGAAGGGAATACAATTGTCTGACTAACCAAAAGCAAGTGAATGATGGAATAGGGTCAGTACAGATCGAGTGAAATGGAGCATACACGCTACAACAACAACAATAATGGCGCAACACCGGTAAAGCTTGGCCAACACTCTCTTGTGTGTTGAATTGAAACGGAAAATTTATTTGATCATTTCCAACTTGACATCATCGTGGCTTTATAGAAAAGTGTGTAATTTTCCACTAGGCCCCAAAACAAGGTACATAAATAAAATTTGGTGTTTTAATGCACAGAGCGGAAATTCCATAATTTAGCAAGTCATTAACTTTTATTTGCTTTTCTCACAAAAATTTAACACAATCCACTGGCGCGCCGCATGTTTGCTTTGCTCATTTTCAATGCATTTAACATTTTTTGAAGAAGAAGAAATATGAGTAGGTTATTTGTTTATTATTAAAAGTTGTTTAAGAGTTAACACACAATTGGAGAAAGGAAAAGACAAGTATTTAGCCACACTAAACAACAAATTAAAAAAAAATTATCACATTAAAAAAATAATTATTTTACAACTTTTCAAGTTTAATATTTGTTATTTTGTGTCTTTTTTTCCCAAGGAAACTTTTCAAGTATTTACGTCAATCGCTCAAGTGACGTAGATTCATTTAAAATTGATTTATAATAATAAATTCTATTTTCGAAATGAATGCATTAAACGCAATTATCACTTTTTACAATCACTTGTTTATTTTACATTTTAATTTTTTTTTATATTTTTATATAATTTTTATAGAAAAATCTCGTAAAAAGAACAACAACTTAGGCGTGACTAACCGTCGTTAAAATCCGTTTTACTCTCTTTTATTGTTTTGTTTCAATGCAATACTTCATTTTGTTCTTTTTCGGGTTTTATTACAAACTCTCATCCGCCACCGAACCGCTTCGAAGCGCAACGAATACAAGACTAAACACGTTTTTGGAGAGTTGGTCGGTTGGTTGGCCGTCGCTGCTGTTGCTGTTGCCGCTGCCGCCAAAGCTTAACTTCATTTTCGATTCGATTCAGTTCAGTGAGGTTGGAGCGAGTGGAGCACATATATATGTATCTAAATTGTGCACACTAGGGCCTATTTGCTAAGAATAATTGAGTGGTGTGAGGAGTAGAAGTGCACAAGGCACCGGCAGAGTTATTTATGAATCACAGCTGTTTTACAAGTGGGATTTAGATAAATCCTACAAGTTGTCATTTTTCGATAAGTGGAAATTTTTAATTAAAGACGTTTTTTATTTGCTAAAAATTTATCGCAAACGTTTGGTTTTTGTGCAAAAAAAAAACAAAGAGATTAACAAATAAATGATTGCTTTCACTGAACATTTATTTCGGGATCATGATGTACAATGGCGAAAATGCGTGGTAGAAAAGCTTTTAAAAGGCTTCTTGTGGTATCATTATCAAGAAAGTGTTTTTCTTCACAGTGTGAGTGAAATTGGTTTGCCCTTGATAGGTTCCAACAGAAGCAACCAAAAATACTAGTTAGAAAATTATCTTCGGTCTGACCGAATATAAAATACCCTGCACCTACCGATTTTTAATCGATAGTTTTTTGATATTTTACCGATAATTTTTTTTAATACTTTTACTTTATTCCCGATATAAATTGAAGCATTTGGAGTCGATAGCAGCAGTTATCGTGCGAAATGATGAACATACGGAAGGACAAAAAAATAAGCCCTTGGACAGGGTATAATAATACAGTTATTAACGATTCGCTGCACTTTTTTGTGTATCATTGTACTTTTCTCATTTGAATCTAATCTCATTATTCCGCAAGGTATTCAAGAATTCGTATCAGTTTATGATGCCATTGATTTTGACATAATGCAAACCAGACATTACAAATTCCATACCACAATGTTAACACAATTTCAACATAAATTCTTTTCAATTTCGCATTTCGATTGAATAAAATTAAAACCTTCACTGGATTAAAGCAATTTATGAGATTCAATTTGCCAATGTGAGCCACATAATTGCATTAAAAGCTTCAAATTGGCAGCACGCAGCACACATTCAGAAATAATTTATTGTAATAATTGCAGAATTAATATTGAAATAAACAATTGAAAAATATCACAAAAAAAACTGAACAAAAAAAGCGTTAAACCACGAAACTCCACACGCAATGCGTTTTTAATTAGCAAATTGTGTTAATGCAGATAATCGCACGCCGTCGCACAATGTAACGTCTGTGGACAAAAATCATTTGTATGAATGTTAAAATCTTTGAATGCAGTTCAACTAAGAAAATACAAAAAAGCATTTGTAAAAATTCCAAGCCGTAATAGTGCGATCAGATTGAGCCGAAACGCGCGGGTTTCAGCTATTTTGAGGGTTTCGACCGAATCGCTAAAAATTCAGAGGGTATCGCAGTACAAAAAATGTCAAAATAAAACCATCTCATTTTTCGCGTTTCGCATTAACCCCGATAAATGAGATGGTTTCGGTGTACAAGTGGCATCTCTGTTAATGTCTTCTCTAAAAAATAATCGATATTTAAAGATCTCAATTAAATCTAAATCAAACAAACAAAGGTGTTGAAAATTTGTTTTTGGGACTTTTTTTAATGGATCAAAAGTGCAAGATGTAATGAAAATATTGCAATAAAGATCGCGTGGACCACTAACATTCTTCCGGCCGTCAATTATGACCAGATGACATCATCCACAAGGATGCCGCGCCTAGCGGACTTTGGAAGTATTTTGAATGCATTAAATATTGTGAGTGTCCAAAATATTAAAATAAAGATCACGTGAACCACACAATTTGTTCCGACTGTTTCTTTCGCCCATATCTTGAACTCCACGAAAATTTTACCAAAATATATCCATTTTCCATGTCTGAATGAATTTTTCCAAGTTAAGTGGGCGTAAAACAACAAAAGTAGTCGTAGAAATTCGTTACCTTTTACTAGGTCGACAAAAAACCTATACAGAAACTTTCGCTTTGTACTAGACTCCAGTACTTACCACCCTTTTTAAATTTTATTTGTGGGTTTGATTATATGAATGTACACAGTAAATGGACTGTATTAGCACCATTTTATGTTCTTTTTTATATGGGAGGAAGGAGTTGGGCGTGGCTAATAATGTTGGCCATAAGTTTGATTTAGTTAAAGTATAAAGCTACGGTCAGATTAGGCAAATATTTGCCCAAATACTGGGAAAATACACTCAGTAAAATAAAATGCTGGTTCAGTCACATACGATTTTAGGTGATTTTAAAAATATCTGAGTGTATTTGGACAAATATTTGCCTAATCTGACTGTAGCTTTACTCATACAAATTTCACCAGCGTTTACTATTTTTGTCCTCTCTTACTTTGGAGACGCCACACTGTGCGTCGGTGTCTGTTAACCGATTTCACAAATTGTATAAAATTTAAATAGAATTTAGTGGTTCAGTTTACAGACTCGACTTTTGTACATTTCACTCCTCCTCTGTCTAGTGTTGCCAAATCGTTAATCGTTCTAATTTTTTTGCACGCTTTCCGCAGTAATCAGCGTTTCGTAGATTTGTTTCGGTTGCAATTTAAGTGCAATTGTGATTACAATTACGATTACGCCCGTCACTTGCACCAATTTGTGCAAGCAAGCAAAATGCTGGCAGACGCAGCAGCAGTATCAGCAATTCCACTCGTTTCCATGCACTCAAGAGTTCGGTTGTTTGGCTTTTTCGCTCAAGCCCCCTAGCTCGTTGGCGGAATTCCCCCTTACTGACAGCTGCATCGATTTGACAGTTTGACATGTACTGCAACACTCAAGCCGACAGTTGTTGCAACTGACAGGTACATTTTAAATTCTATTGTTTACTGTTGCGTTGTTGCAATTGTGGTTGTCTGCGGTATGCAATCTGATAGTTGTTAGTTGGTTTTTTTAAAAAGTTAAGAAATTGGCACTAATTAAATGAGTATATTGGGCGGACTTTTAACAAGAGCGGAACACTGGTTGAACCGCCGAAAAAACGTCGAAAGTAAATGCAGAAAGCTAAGAGATATTTAATACAATTAAAATAAATAAAACTTCGCTTGAAAATAAGAATATTTGTGATCTTGGTACTTATATATAGTTGGTCACGTGCGACATGGTAAGAGTAAAGAACACTGTTAAATTTTTACCTCTTTTAAAAAAAATTTGAGATGTTATGTGGCAAAATCCCCAGAATTTTGAAAAAAAAAGAAAGGCGCCAAATTAGAAATGGTACTTTTGACCAAAAATGCAACTTTTGACCTCTTTTAAAAACAAATTCAGACGTGATGTGCCAAAACCCCGTCACACGTATATTTGTTTTTGGTCCCTATCATCTCCAATTATCAAAACCCCAAATTTTTTGCCTTGCCGCACAGTAAAACTGATTTGATTGAAATTTGAGATCATTTTTTTCATATTTCTCGGCGGGAGCTAGGTTTTTGTTTTAGACCCCTAGTTGCTTCGGGTAATTTTCTTACAATTTCGCGTAGATTTCGTTTTTGCTAGACGCTTACAGTCGTTTTTCTCACCCGAACAAATTGACCCACACTATTATCTACTGAACCTAAGGTTGCCACACCAGCTAGAGTAAATTCCGGGACAAAAGAACATAATAACTTTTTAACCGAATCATAACAACCATGAGTTGATGGTACAAACTAAAAATTTAAGAATTCAGAAAAACTCCTTCTAACAAGTGGTAAATAAACTAGAGAGTGGACTATCTTCGGCTATACCGAAGCTGAAATACCCCCACACTGTAGGAAGAAGTACCTCGAATATAAAAAAATGTGGTCTCAAGACCCTATTTTGACCCAATTATAGGTGGTTTTGGAGCCCGGAACATGTCCAAAATCCATTTCTAAAAATTTCCAATCAAATCCACCAAAAAAAAAATTTTGGTCTCAAGACTCCATTCAGACCCTTATATATGTGGCTTCGGAACCTCGGACCATGTCAAAAATACGTTTCTAAACATTTCCAATCGAATACAACAATAAACTAGAGAGTGGACTATCTTCGGCTATACCGAAGCTGAAATACCCCCACACAGTAGGAAGAAGTACCTTGAACATAAAAAATTGTGGTCTCAAGACCCTATTTTGAGCCAATTATAGGTGGTTTTGGAGCCCGGACCATGTCCAAAATCCATTTCTAAAAATTTCCAATTAAATCCACAAAAAAAAAAAAATTGGTCTCAAGACCCCATTTAGACCCTTATATATGTGGCTGCGGAACCTCGGACCATGTAAAAAATACGTTTCTAAACATTTCCAATCGAATACAACAATAAAAAATTTTTACCTTTTTTTTCGGTGTATGGGAGCCACGCCCAGTTTTTGTCCGATTTGGCTGATTCTCGAACTTGATCTCAGTATTCACGAGAAAAACATGTAAAAAAAGTTTCAAGTCGATATCTCCAAAACTGCGACCGCTATCGTGCGGACGGACAGACGGACAGACGGACAGACGGACGGACAGACAGACGGACATCGCTAAATCGACTCAGGAGGTGATACTGATCAAGAATATATATACTTTTCCATACCGGACACGCCTCCTTATGGGCGTTACAAACGTTGTGACAAAGTTAGTATACCCTGCCACAGTGAGTGTGGGGGTATAAAAAGACTTGAACAATTTTTACCTTTTTTTTCGGTGTATGGGAGCCACGCCCAGTTTTTGTCCGATTTGGCTGATTCTCGAACTTGATCTCAGTATTCACGAGAAAAACATGTACCCAAAGTTTCAAGTCGATATCTCCAAAACTGCGACCTCTATCGTGCGGACGGACAGACGGTCAGACGGACAGACGGACATCGCTAAATCGACTCAGGAGGTGATGCTGATCAAGAATATATATACTTTTCCATACCGGACACGCCTCCTTATGGGCGTTACAAACGTTGTGACAAAGTGAGTATACCCTGCCACAGTGTGTGTGGGGGTATAAAAAAGAGTAAAAAACAAGTTTTTTAAAATATAACCCTTTAACCGACTTAAAAGCTGAAAATAATTTCCTTGAAATTAATTTCAGCAATTTCGATTTAAAATTAAGGGTTTTTGGCTATTTTATTCCTAATATCATTGCAGATTTTGGAGTCGCCAAAAATCATCAATGTAGCTTGAAAGAATTGGATGTTATGCCATGTTTAAAAAAAAAAGGTTTGAGTCCCCCCACGGCCCCCTACGCCTCTGATGGACCCCAAAATTGTCACCGGAGTTCTATCAGTGTTCCAAATTTCAGCTCTCTAGCTCATGTGGAAGTGTATGAAAAAGCTCGCCGCAGATTTGAGGATATATATATATATAGTCCGCCCAAAGCAAGTTAATATAAGGGTTATAAAAAACGGAATTTTCCGCAATTTTTCATATAATTTAAAAATTTTCCAAAAATAACATTGAACGACAAAAAAGTTTGTTCGGGTATTAAAGGAGTTAATATACTGTTTCCTAAGTTATCATGAAATTGTCCCAGCAGGCTCCATTTCATGATTATCTCGAAAAATGCACTTTTCATAGATTTAATATTAACACTCACGAATTCAAAAATTCGTTTATAGAAAATTTGTTGTATCTGTTTTAGTTATAGTATCAGAGAGTTCAAACTCAGAAGCTTGAGAAAATTTGTAATTTTTACCACTTTTAAAAGTCCTGAATTTCTTTTCTAATCCACATTTTTTAGAAATTATAGCTAAAATATAATTAAATTCATATCAAAAATACATTAAAAAAAAGAGTAAAAAACTAGTTTTTTAAAATATAACCCTTAAACCGACTAAAAAGCAGAAAATAAATTTCCTTTAAATGAATTTTCGCAATTTCGATTTAAAATTAAGGGTTTTTGGCTACTTTGTTCCTAATATCATTGCAGATTTTGAAGTCAAAAACCCTTAATTTTAAATCGAAATTGCGGAAATTAATTTAAAGGAAATTTATTTTCTGCTTTTTAGTCGGTTAAAGGGTTATATTAAAAAAACTAGTTTGTTACTCATTTTTTTAAAGTTTTTTCTCCCCTTCTTTTTCTCCTCTTTTTTCCCCTTTTTACTCTTTTTCCCCAATGCTAACCTAAGTAAAAAATGTCAGCCCTGTAGCTTAAAAAATACGAAAGTTAGAACTTTAAATTGGCTCCATCCCGCTCCCCTTTGCCTCCACACCCCCTTTCCAAAGGGTATAAAAAATCAATATATATATAGTCCACCCAAATCAAGTTAATATAAGGGTTATAAAAATACATAAGAAGCTTCTTTTATTTTTCATTTAACAAAATTAAGATCGATTAGAAAACCGAACGTGTTTTTACAAAATGTTTAAAAACTTTAAAAATTGTCGACTTGGTTCAAAAGCTACCTATCATACCAAAAGCTAGTTCTTTGCGCTTTCCACGAAATGGAGCATGTTTTATCATTTATCAGTAAAACATTTTAATAAATTATCCTGTTGAATGGAAATTTTGTATTGAATTTGATTGAATGCTCTTCTTGTGTTTCCGAATTCTTTTTATCTTTTTACCGATCTTATGGGATTTATAAGTGAATTTGTTATATAAAGTAACTGATTCCGGGACAATCCCGGCCATGTGGCAACCTTAACTGAACCCCTTCTACAAGTGAATTAATTCCACATAATTAAGTAAGTACTTAATTATAACAAACAAAAAGTCAACAGAAATGTCTTCATAGTGGCGAACTGCTCAAACAAACATGCCATGCCATGCTATGCCACACAAAAGTGAGTTATTACAATGAGACGCATTTGACCATACATACGCAAGAAATGTTTGTTTGTAATTGGAACACCGTTAGTCACATCCTCAAATGGGCGGGAAATGCTCACTGGACTGGTCTGGACTGGAAAATGAACGACAAGTATTACACTGCAGTTGTCGCAGACCAACAGCATTACATAGAAAAAAAAGTGGTAAGATTTGTGGTTTTGCGCCATCCGGAAAAGGCAACTTTGTCAATTGTATGGCAAGGAAAATGTTGTGCAATTTGATTTTACAGCTCAATTTTTGCTGCTAGCATTGCGCAAACAACTTATTCGATTCTAGTGGAAATGTGCGAATTTATAAAGGGATATGTTCTTACAATGAAAAGCTGTTGGAATACACAAACATACATATGTATGCACAAGACTATTTTACGTGCCATAATCAAAAGAGCAATAGACTTTTTGCACCGCTTTTGACTTTCAAAATCATTACAGCATTTCTCTGAAAACGCTTTCAAAGAAGACGTTCATCAATGCAAACGCTAATGACGTACAAGTGCTTTAGAGAGTTAACAAAAATAACAACAACATCAAGAAAAACTATAACTAAAAACAGCAAATTGGAAACAGCAGCTCTCTTTTGTGAAGCTTATGCTGAAAACTGAAACGAGACTGCAGTCCTTTGTGGACATTTGAATTGGACGTGAAGTCGAGTGAAAATTGAGTGGTAAAATCGAAGTGGCTTTTTAAATGTGATTCATGCGGTTCGGCCTGGCACCGATTTACAAATTAAAAAAAGTAAAAAATCAATCTACAAGAGTACACTAAAAAAAAAACTCATCTGGTAATAAAAAAAATTTCCCGTTGAATAATGTTCATTGGGAGCCCAATGAATTGTATCGGAAGTGCCACGCCCCGCTGTCCAATTCCAATATGTTGCATTGAAGGCATAGAACCATTTCCCGTTGAAGAATATCCAATGGGAGCCCAAGAATGGCACTTTGAAGTATTGAATTGTATGGCCCCTTTGTCCAATTACGCCGATATGTTGCATTTAGCTTAGAGTTGAAACCATGAAACCATTTGCCAAATTTTATTCGAAAACATTAAATGAGAGGCCAGTTACAGCCATTTGAAATATTGGTTTGTATGGGCGGTGCCACACCCCTAGCTCAGAGTTGAAACCATGAAGCCATTTGCCAAATTTCGTTGGAAAACATTGTGCGGGACTATTATTTTCAAATATTGACTTGTATGGGCGGTGCCACGCCGCATTGTCTAATCCCGGGCATTTGTAGCCCAGTTTATGAATGGGGTCTGATAGTATGTTAATGGCAAATTTCATTTTCTTGTGATCAAAAACGTCTGAGATATAGCAGTTTTTACTAACTTTTGGGCGGTAAAAGTGGGCGTGTCAAAACCTATCCTATGTCACGACTCACGACCCCTAGATCACATATATAAATTTTGATGAGAATCGGTGCTGTAGTTTTCGCGTCTACTGGTGACAAACATACACGTCTCTTTTATATATATAGATATATAGATATACATATTATATAATATACTAGCATTTCCCCCTGGCGTTGCCCACGTAAAAAATACAAACATTCACAGCAGAGAAGCGAAATGGAAAATTGTTCCTGCATACAGAGCTCGAAATTCCCCGCAAAATAGTTTATTCCCCACAATCAACATCCCTGATCATGGTGAATAAAAAGAGAGAGACTCCATATAAAAAAAAATTACTCTCCATTTTCAGCGATCTATACACAGAAGAGAGTGGAAAGCAACATACAATAATGTTCTGCAAGCACAGACTATGTCAATGAAATCGAACGAAATCTGTAAGCATAGGATAAAGTTTTGAAGTAGAATTTAATACCGAAAATTTAAATATTTACCTTTCGAAAACCAAAAAAAAGTAAGTATAGGATGTTTTAAAAAAAAAATTATGAAAATCGGTTGGCTAGTTTTTGCTCTTACCCGTTACAACCAAATTGGCGTTTTCAATTTTATAAATAGTAAGGATAAGGATTTAGACTCTGTTAAACAATGTTAACAGTAGACCAACCTGTTGAGCGTTTAGCGCGCACTCCAAACTCCGGAGGCGTGGGTTCGAAACCTTCGCTCAGAACTGTGGCGTGTAAATATTTTGTGTGAAAACCAATGTGAATATTCACCATTTTTCACAGGCATACAATTTGTTTGTTGTAATAGTTGCACTGTATTAGCCAAGCAATTCTTGCTAGGATTCGAATACAATTGCAACTTAAGTGTGTGGTGTTGCCAGCGATTTTAATTTCAAATATTGGAAATTAGCAGTCCTAGAGCTTGAACCCGACTATACAAAATCAGCATTTCCGTTTAATTTTAAAACATTTTCCTCTCAGTGTAAAAAAAATATATTTTTCAAATACAAATTTATATTAGAAAAATATTTTTTTTTATTTGGTATATTTTGTGAGCCTTAACAACTGACTGGAGCGGGTTAGGTAGCATAACTTCGCTAGAATTTTTTATTTTTAACAAGAGTGCAGTAACTTTAAAAAAAATTTCGTTTTTGGCCGAAATTTCTATATTTCCACCGAAAATTTCGGTTCGATAGAAAAGTGTAACAAATAAATAGCAGAGATTACACTGATCGACAAAACTAACTTTTTGTGTGTTAAATATACTTGATAGACAAATTCTTATGTATTTTTCCACGCTGGATACGAAAATAATAATAATGAAATTGTTACAGCACCAAAAATGAAATTTTTGTGGCGTTTGCAGAAAAATGGTGCGTGCTGGAAAAATTGAATTATTATTTTCGGATTTAGCGTATCAAAATACATAAGGAACAACCAAGTGGATAAAAGCGGTATGTAACACAAATTTAAGCATTGATCATAGTTTCGAAGAATCAGAAGCGACAAAGAAGGCATGTCCTATCGGAGTAGATCTAATACTCTCGCAGCGATTTATAAATTTTTCTACTTCCCTCAAGGTATTTTCTACTACTATGGTAAGAAATCTACTCCTCAAAATATTATGTGAGTTTCATACAATGCAAAAGTACTATACTTTCTACAAATCTGCTTCCCCGACAGAAATTTCTACTACTCTCGTAGAATTTCTAGTATTCTACGCATAAACCCATATCTACTCACCTCTCTTTAAATCTACTACCCTGACAGTAATTTCTACTACTCTTGCTTTCCACGCATTTGATAGTTTGCTTCTAAATTCATCTAATTCATGATCTGAATTTAAAATGATCGGCCATAGTCAAATTAAGCTCCAACTTAACTTTAGTAATCTACTAAGTTGACAGATAATACACTGAACTGGCAGCTACTAAGCTGGTTCTAAAGTTTAGCAGCTACTAAATTTGACTATGAATATGCGCCATCGATTTCAGCCTACTGATAAGCTTAATTATGTACCACTTTATTACATTAAAACTCACAATTGTTTCTTTTATTTTTTCGGCTTCGGTTTCGGCCGAAATTAAAAAAATAAAAATTCGGCCATTTCGGTTTCGGCCGAAAAAAAAAATTAAAAATTTCGGCCATTTCGGTTTCGGCCGAAATTAAAAAAAGCGATTTTGGTCGGTCTCTAGATTTTTTACAACTACCCAAATCAAATATAAAATGGAATGAAATAAGAAATTACCACGTTTGTGTCATTATTGCAGACGATGATCGATATGTAGGTTAGGTTGGGGTGGCGGCTATAAGCCTCGCATAGACCACAATGGGTCCATAGCAATACCACAAAGCTCTCTTATCCTTTACGTGAAGATTGTAGATCTTCTTCCATGTTCCAGAATAAAGTTTCACTTCGTTCTGTCGTACTAAGCGATTATTGAAACAAGACACACAACGAACGTTTCATGAACGAAATGAAGAGTATAGCATTTTGAGTTCTAGTAAGAGAATTTAATGACAGTTGTAGTTAGAGAATTTAATAGTTCTTCTAAATGACTTCAATTTAAAATTCCACTACCCATATTTGCTTTTACAACTGCCAATTTCAATTTTCAACTACCCATCCTGGGTGCTAAAACCCACTAAAATATGCCCTGATGTAGACCATGACCTTTTAGAACTTGTAAACCGTTTCTTCAACATAATCGATTAATTATCCCGATTTCGTTACGGAAACGGGCTACTGGTATCAGTAAACTCAACAAAAATTTTGTTATAGAAAATTTATATTTCAAGTTCAAATAAAATAAATATTCTGTAAACGCACCTAGCCCAACTAAAAGGTCAAATCGTATAACATCTAACCAAGCCAACACTGGCTGTCGCTGGCCTCACGTGTGCTGCGTGTACGACGTACCATACAACAAATTGCGAACTCGCTTTGGTAATCAATCATCAAACGAAATTTCAACCAACTATGAGCAAAAAAAAATTTTAAAACAAGTCAAAAACAAAATTTGCGCACCTTAGACAACAGTTGGCGTACTCAACGCCCAGTTAGAGACACTGTCAAAAATACATACCAACTAATACACTGAACAAACAATCGTTTGTGCAAAAACACATTCTGGGTATTCACAAATCGTGACTGTCACAGTTATAAATGGGAATTTGTCATAAATTACACTACCCTGAACGTTTTGAGACTCCATAAACCAAACAAGCTATTCATATTTTTACTGTTTTTACTTTTGAATATATGCATGACCGGTTTAGTTTAGTGGGAACTCGAAAAACCGAACCGTTTGGTCCTTGTAGATTTTTTTGGTGCTGAATAAGATGGTGTCCACAGTATTGCTCTATCTCGTATAGTTTTTCAAATTTGAGTCTAAACAAGAGGATTTTGCATATTGGGTATAAAATTAAAAGGATTCGCCAAAGTCCATATAATTTTACATTTTCCAAAGATCAGACCTATTGCTTCTTAAAGGATTTTGGATGCTTAACAAGATGGTGTCCACAGAATTGCTCTATCTCGTCCAGTTTTTTAAATTGGAGTCAAAAGAAAAAACTATGTAATAAAAAATGTTAGTACTTTCGTCCAATGTTAATATCTTTGGAAATTGACATCGCAAATTTACAACCTATAGCTGATTTTAAAGGGTAATCACAACACTAAACGATTATATAAACAGAAACAGAAATATCATTTGCATATTTCACTTTTTGAAAAAAAGCTATCTCATAGAAAAATAAATAAAAAGATAATTAACTTAGAAAATGTATGGTCCCGAGTTCGAATCCAGGAACATTATTCGCTTGGAAATGCAAAACTAATTTAAAAATTTTTTTGCAAAATATATGATAACAAAATTTTTAAATATTTACACGGTAGGATTCGAAATGTCCATTGTCTATGCCACTGTGCTACGAACAATGAGCGGAGAGGGCAGTTTTTTTCACATTCGAAATCAGCGACCCCGAAAACCCCACTATACAAATTTCATACTATACAAAATTTCGCCCATTTGTAATACCAACTCCTTCTAGGGCCTAAAAAGGATAAATCCAAAAAATTGGGACCCCTAGCTTTCTTCTAGCTCCTGCAATCGTGTTTACAAGAAAAGAGGACGGACAGACGGATAGGGCTAAATCAACTCAGGAGGTGACGCTGGTCAAAAATATATATACTTTTCCATACCGGACACGTCTCCTTCTTGGTGTTACAAACATCAGACCAAAGCTATACCTCATGAGGTGTAGGGTATAAAAACAGGAAAAAAATCAGACATACAAACAAGCAGACAGCCTTCCCTACAGACACCATTCAACAGACGGACAGTAGATATTACTAAGCACATGCGTAGGCCTCCTCATCGGTATTGAAGAGGTTTTTGCGGCACCGGTTTTCTGACTGATAATGTCGCACGGCGGATGGCATTTTTTTTTACGTATTTCTTGTCTGCCTGTGCTGGCAATGCTCTACATTTCGATGACGGAAAATGCTTTGGAAATAAACGTAGTAAACATTTGTTAATGTAAAAATTTTTATTCAATTTTTTGTTTTGTGTATTGTATGGCTTTTAAGGCTTATTGCTACTCTTAACGTCAAATATGTAGTTTCAAATGGTAGAGCAAATTTTTTTTTATTAAATTTTATATTTTTCGTTTTACATTTTAATTAGAGTTAATTTAATTAAAATGTTTGGGTTGGCGCCACACGTGGGCAACTTCAGCTATGTTGGTGTTACTTTTTTCCTATTTGTTGTAGTTATGTGTATCAATTTAAATTTAACGCACTTTTAATTGAAATTAATTAATTAATTGGATATGTTGACAGCATTCGGTATTACTTGATTATGAATATTTTAAAAATTTTTGTATGTTTGGCAGCGAAATGTGTACATTTTATCAGCAAGTAAACATGTGACCAAAATTAAGATACATTTTTAGTCTTTATAAGAGAGTCAATAGCTTGTCTTTATTTATGATTTTAGGAAATTGAGTTTCTTTGGGTTCTTTGAAAATATTCCGTACTCACATAAAATTCATTAAACCGAATGAAAAAAATAAGTTCAACTGACATATGATTTAATGAAAAGTTATCTTAAATTAGCTTTACTTGAAATGTTGTCATGGTCACTCAATGAAAGTTTCTAAAAAAGTAAAGTTTCCATTTTTTTTATTTTTTACTTTACTTAATTTCAAACATAACGTTAAATATTGAATTTCCAACGGAACCCTTTGGTAAATAAACACAGCATACCCAGGCCTTTCCATGTGGAGAGTTTCAGAATTTTCTGAGAGTTGAAGTATCCGCTTGAGGAGGAATGGCCCCTACTTATTTGTTTAATGAATTTCATAGCTTTTAAGTTATTTCGCGATTTTTCACCATTTTGGTTCAGATTGCGCAAAAACCAGAGCTAAGATATAAGTTTGTATAACCCAGCATTTCTTTTGCCGACAACAACTTTTAATCGACGATGTCTTTAGTTTTATTTTGATTTGATAATTTACAATAACAAATTTTAAAAAACATCAACAAATGTAATTTTTTCACATTTGCTTTACGAATAGAGAACAACAAAGGCAGAAAACCGCTCATTTAATTTTGTAAGCGATTGTATAAAATGGGTCGATAGAGTGCGCACTTTTATTGCATTAGCTACCAATTTTTTGAGTGTCGAACTCCTCTGAAACAACGAATAAGAAATAATTTTACAGATCCAAACTGCCGTTCAATAAACGTGAAGTAATGTTTAAACAGCAATAAAACAATAATCCTTCTAACAGACAATTTAGCTAAGCAGTTCAGGTGATTTCTCCCACTTCATTGATCCCACGGAACATTACCACCCGCCTTTATAAAACATAACCGTGTCGCCCGACTCCAAACGCTCGCTGTAAAGCAACCACAATTGGATTTGCACAGGTCGTTACTGGCGGTGCTTCTTCGTCGTTACTGTTTTATTTCAACGAAATTGACTTTGATTTCGTACGATTTTAGAACAAATGCATTTCTGTATGTCGTTCGGTTTCCACTTGAATTTGCATAGGTACTCAGAAAGCTTAAATCTTGTTTGGTAAATTTGGCAGAATTTTCGAAATGGTAAGGTACAATTTCAAATACTTCGCGGAATAAAAGCTCAAAAATCGAAATAGTCTTTATGGAAATAGATATGTAAATTAGTATTAGAGTGGGTTCTGTGGACCGCTACTCTCTCGCAACGGCAATCTTGCGATAGTAACTTGTCATGAAAAAGCTTCTTTAATATGGGAGTCTCGCCGCTCGGATACGGCATTAAACTTTAGCTCCGCAATTATAATATACATTATCACTTGCCCATGACAACGTCAAGAACTTAGGCCTACCCCTACTATGAGCGGGTTTTGCAAATTATTATTACCACTGAACATTCAGTTTCCTACTCTGGAATCAAAGCAATTAGTATGATTTGGCATGTGTGAACAATGAAAGAAATACCACGAGAATGAAAGTATTTTGAAACTGAAGCGTTTAGAGTGAATTCAAATATATTGTATATTGTTTTGGCAGGAACAGGTGGTCTGATTCAACAACAATCATAACAATTACCAATTACCAATTGAGGCAATCAAAATAATTGCACAAAACTCATTCACTCAATCATGCAGACAGTTTCTCAATACCGCCGCCTGCATCTAGTCAACCAACTGACTGATCTTCCACGAGATCAACAAAGTCACTTACTCTCACAGATGTGCTTCACAATCCAACACTGCAATGAATCCGAAAAGCATCAACCAGCCAAATAGCATTAGGCGTCTCTTTGCTTCAATACCTGTTCCATGTCTGCGCGTGGTCTTGTATTGCTTTAATGTGCTTAATGCTCTGCTGACTTCATCCTTAGCCTGGGTTATTTCCTGCATTTTTCATAATTTTCAGTTAGTATGTCTGCTAGCCAAGTTTTATGTAACATTAACTGTTTCCTCTCGAAACCGTTACCGTCGTTATTTGCTCTCTAAACTATTCTGTTCCACCGTTTAAGGTTTTTTATACCATACACCTCATGAGGTATGGGTATATTCACTTTGGTCTAATGTTTGTAGCACCAAGAAGGAGTCGTCTATATGTATTCTTGATCAGCGTCACCTCCTCAGTTTATTTAGCCATATCCGTCTTTCCGTCCTCTTTTCTTGTAAACAAGATTGCAGGAGCTAGACGAAAGCTAGCGATATCAAATTTTGGATTTAATTTTTTAGGCCCTAGAAGGAGTTGGTATTGAAAATGGGCGGAATCGGTCGACTGCCACGCCTACCTCCCATATAAGTGAAAATCGTGTTTTTACCGTAATTTTAAGATTTCATCAAAACAGTATGAAATTTTGCATAGTGGGGTTTTCGGGGTCGCTGATTTCGAATTTGATGGCGGATCCAATATGGCTCAGTAGGTGTAGGGTATATATAAGTCGCCTTTGCCCGACCTAAACTAGAGGAAGTTATTTGCAGTTGGCCGAAATGCTTGAGAGAAATTTATAACTTTCTGAATAATTGAAGAACTCGAGGATATTCACCAAGAAAATGGTTCCGTTTCTTTTCTCAGCCAAATCTTTCCATCCCATTTTTTATAAAAAGTTTGATTTTTGTCCACAATTCCCGAATTATATTGTTTTTGTAATCAAATATAAATAATTTCAAAGATTTTTCCGGAAACTTGTTCCTTTATCTCCTAAACACCCTGTATGTATATTAAGCCTTTATGAGAAATATGCAAATTCGTATTTTCTCTCCAGAAAATTATTTCCCCAAAGTTTTATTCAAATACTAGAACTCTAGACCACCGCGCAACAAATTTTACGTTTTTTATATCAAAGTGTGGTCTAGTAAAAAAAAAATTAAAACCATTTCTACCGGCCGCTGTTCAAATTTCTTGTCAATTCTTCAAAAAAATTATCAAAATTCATGGAAAATTTGTATTACTAAACTCTGCAAAATAGTTTTTATTATTTTTATAAATTAAAACATGAGACTGAATATTCTTTCAGTGGTGGCAGTTGAATGCACTATGGAAAAAGTTAAGTTCATACTTTCCCAAAGTTCGGAACTGAACCGCATTTTAGGAAATATTTCCATTTTTCCCTCAACTTGTTTTTCTTTTTGGACGATTCAGAAACAGCTTTCACCGAAACAGACGCATCAAAAAGTAAATTCATATCATGCAAAAATTTTGTTTTTAAAAATCGAACTGAGATTTGTCTACACAAAAAAACAGAAAATATTTTCATAGAATACATGAATCGTTCTTCACTTTCCATAAACAGTTCATAGCATAATAAAATTGTTTATAAAAGTATGAACAGAGATACATTGACCCAACAAACGCAATGTTTGGACGAAAATTTATGAATTTTACATTGGGACAGTGATTTTTTCATTGATTTTTGTTACTTTTTTAGTTCAGTGTCCAGAAGTAGTAGTAATAAGTCTTTCTGCAGCATGTCAAAATATTTTTTTTCTACTAATATTATTATAAAACAAGTCAGTAAGTTTCAGTCGGGCAAGCCGACTTATATATACCCTACACCTACTGGGCCATATTGGATCCGCCATCTTGAATTTTGAAAATGCGACATCAAATTCGAAATCAGCGACCCCGAAAACCTCACTATACAAAATTTCATACTGTTTTGATGAAATCTTAAAATTACGGTAAAAACACGATTTTCACTTATATGGGAGGTAGGCGTGGCAGTCGACCGATTCCGCCCATTTTCAATACCAACTCCTTTTAGGGCCTAAAAAGGATAAATCCAAAATTTGGGATCCCTAGCTTTCTTCTAGCTCCTGCAATCGTGTTTACAAGAAAAGAGGACGGACAGACGGACAGAGGGATATGGCTAAATCAACTCAGGAGGTGACGCTGATCAAGAATATATATATACTTTTCCATACCGGACACGTCTCCTTCTTGGTGTTACAAACATCAGACCAAAGTGAAATGTATATGTTGAAGAAAATATATTTTGATGCAGCTGCTCCTAACAAACCTAAAGTGATTGCAAAATAATTGTGCAAAAAGCTCTTTTAACATTTCTTAATGATTTTTTTAATATTGATAAGAGTGTACATTTTCGGCCTCGTTTTCGGCCGAAAACGATATTTTATTTTTCGGCCGAAACATATTTTTTTTGCCGAAAAGCCGAAATGCGGTCGGTCTCTAAACTACTTCAAAGTTAATTCAAAGCAAAGCTACAACTAAACATTTCCTATAAAAAAATCAGCACATAAAAGCCAACACAAAAAAGGAGGAGCTCACCCAGGTCAATCGAAAGCCGCAAAACACATGTGGCAATGCGCCAGTGAAATTTTCATTTGAACTCACATAAAAAATATCTCAAAACAAATGCACCAAGCAAGCAACTTCTGCCAGGAGGAGTTTTTGCACTTTGAAAACACACAAGAATTTACCTTGCCGTGCGTCTCATAAATTAGAAATAACTTTGAACGTGGTTTTCAATTCTCTTTGAAAATACTTATACACTTGCAAACAGTATGGTACGGTCCAACTGCTAAGAGCGCTGAAAGTAATTAATAAAATTTTGCATTTTTTGTTGTTTTTTATTTATTTATTTTTTTAAAATTTTTTTTGGATGAAACACTTAAAGAAATTCTACACTTTTCTTTGAATTTGTGAATTTTTCTTTGTTCCCATTAATGAAACACTTTCCGTTGTGATTGCGACCACTTTCGTACGACTACTAAAATTGACAATATGCAACGATGATACGCCAAGGTTCTGTTTGGTTGATAATCAAAAAAATGTAAAAAAAATAAAACAGACAGGTTTTTCGCAACGAGTCATACCGAGTGAGTATTCATCATTATCATCGTAGTCGTCCTACTCCCATGTACAGTACGTTTTTGTTGTTGCATAAAATAACAGCTGTTTTTTTGTGGGGAGCAGCAGTGGTTTTTCGAAGTCCAGACTTCGAAAACGGTCAAAGAAATATGTGAGCGAGTAAGAAATCGCGAGAGAGAATGGCTGAAAGAAGACAGTCACTTGAATTTGCACGATTTTGTGTCCTTCGAAAAATAAAAATTGTTTACTTTTTCAAAAGGAAGGACTTCAATGAATTTCCTACAATCATACAAAACTTCAGGTCATTTCAGCGAGACCTAACCTCTTTCTATACATACAAAGTTCGAAAATTCACTACTGCATCGCCCTGAAAGTAAACACATGTGTGAGTCTTCATCATGATGATGTTACGTTCAGTGCCTTGTCGGCATATACACATTTGTTTGTACCTGCGCAGTGGAAGAAAACATATAGAAAATACCCACCCCCAATGCACCGCCCGGTGAAAAGAACATTTCCATACATATTTCCAGCTCCAGGTCCAGCACTCCACCCCCTGTCATGGCCATGTATTTAAAAACAAACAAAAGGGGCTCACCCCAACCGGCACTTGACCAAACCAAATATGTGTAGGTACGTATACTATGTAAGTATGATTAGGGCTCTCTTTTTATAACGCTAGTGGGGTTTGCGCGGAAGGGTGCACTTTGATGTAGTTGGGAAGCGGTGGACAAGGGCAATAATAATACTTAGCATTACAAATTAGTTCAGCACCGGAAATGCACAATTATCGCTTTCAGCGCACGGCAGGCTTATTGGCCGAGGTATTACTTTAAATGATTTTTTTCTTTTTAAATAACCACAATTGCAATTACCAAACTAATGAATGGCATATCCTGTTCACCATGTTTTCCACTTGTTATTCCCTTTCAGTGACTTTTGGTCCTATTTTCCAGTCATTTCAAGTCGAGTGGCAGCACAGCACAGTGCTGCAATTATTGTGTGAAATTTCCGTCTCCCACTTTTGACGTTCGAACGAGAAATCAGGTTAAGTGAAATTTCATTTTTGTCTTTCATTGTTTCGCTATGCCTGAGCAGGAAAAAAACAAAAACAAAACGAGGGAGTAGTTATGTTCAAGTGGAGCCTGTTCGTTGTTAGGTTGGAGTACACTTAGAAAAGGAGGGTAGGCGGGAGGAGGTGATACCATGTGTCCCTAGGGTGGAACAATGGAGTCATTATTTCGTTTATAAATAGTCACATTAGACACACAAAAATGAGTATTTGGTTAGGTGGCAACCATGACGGGCTGGATACACACAAACAAAAACTGGAGCTTTGACACTATTATTGGTTTAACTTGGGGTTTTAGTATTTCGGTGTAAAAGGGTGCAACATAGCAGGTCAGTGAACCTTGGTAGGGAATTATGACAAAACATAAATGGGAAAAACTGTGTTAGCGATTATGATGAGAACCCATGAAATTGCTTAAGGGAAATAGCCATGTGGTCGAAGTGAATACACTGGAATATTTCAGTACACTTTTTTTTATAAAATCTATGAAAGGAGCAAGCGAAATTTACCATGTAAATCGTTGAGAATTAAAACTTGTCAACTTTAGATGGTCGACAAAGAGGACTTTTGTTGGTAACCGACTTGACTACGGGTGGATATACTACATAGGTAATCCAAGAACGCTGATTCTAATGGCATTACTCGAACGTACTCGAATCAGCTTAATCCACCCGGAGCGCAGTCTGCTCTATTTTTCAACTAACACAGTACAGCAGCTTATTCATTCATATAGCTCAAAATAGACTGAATGAAAACTGTGGCTCACACAATTTTAACCGATTAATATTTCAATAAAACGAAGTACGGATTAAGCCAAAATGATCAGATTGTTTTCTTATAAATGGGATATAGGATTTCATTTCTTCACACATTTGTGTTCGTATAACGTTTTGTCTTTGACTTACACTTTAAATTTTCTTTCATGAACTTCATTTTGTATTGAAATAATAAAAGTTTCAATTGAAATACAATTTTTAGGGCGTGTTTCATTTATGCGGAGTTTAATTGGTATAAATTATTGATTTGGAAATGCAATTTTGTTTCAGTTAACCGGAGTTTTCAGTTAAGCGGGTTTCAGTAAAGCGAAATAATTTGTAAGAAAAAGGGACTTGAACTAATGCACTATTGGCATTCGCTATAAATGTGCAGGAAATTATTCTTGAATTCTTGCCAAATCGAAGAACACCCAACGTATGCGTACATTGAACCTACTCCCCATTCATTCTGTCCTTAACGTTGAAGACTGAACACTCCCACTTTCTATGCCACCATACACAGAAAAAAAAAAGATAGGTTAATCTAACCAAAAAACGTTGTAAAAAAACAATTTTTTATTTTATATGGAAAACACAAACAACAATTACAATTGTTGTGGTTAATCTAATCGTCAAAAAATTGTTAAATGATTTGCCAGCATGGTCGTATTTCGGCATATGATTCGCAATGTCATCGCTCGATGCAGAAATGCAACCATGCCGCAAAAATTTCATAATTCTGAAACAGCATGACATTTAATACAAGAGAGAAAAATTATTATATATGGCTGTCTCGTTTACGCTCTCAAAGCAACAAGTGCTGCATAATATATGAATAATTTATATTCGACACTTGACTCATGAAATACTTGGTTCCATTAGTATGCGATACTATTATTGGTATTTCAGGGAAGTTTGTATGAAAATTGTTGGGTCGTAATAATAAAAACGTCTTAGAGCAATTGCTACGTGCATTTACTTTACTCAGAGATTTTATTTCAAATCAAAATTGAATGAAAATTATCGTACAAATTATTAAGTATTCACAAGAAAGTATCCGGTTGTATCGAATACAAAAAAATCGAATTTTCGCAGCACTAGAAGATGGCGTCCAATTTGTTTACATTTTACATTTTTGATATTTCGAAAACAATTTTTAAAATCAAATTATGACTATGTTATAATTCATTATTAACAAATATTGTGATATTACGATTTTAAAAATTGTGCAGAATGTTTTTCAGCTCGTTTTTTCCAGGGAAAACATTAATTTCAATATTACAATATTATTGTAAACTTAATGAAATATTAAAATATTGCGTTTTGTGGAAGCGCGTTAGTTCTAAGTAATGAATATTATATATATTCGCAGTAGAAATGATGTTGCCCGACAAATTTGTGTACGAAATGTAAATTATCTCGTTTTTAAAGTCTTGGGCTTACATTAAATTAATTTAAGCTTCATAAATATATTTCAATACAACACATCTACAGAAATACCAACACATCAGCTATCTTTTTCTTGCATTCTTTTTCTAATATGTATCTATTTATTTTTTCGCTCAATTGGATAATTGCTTTCTCTGTCTTCCATAAAGTAATATACGAACAATTTTTAATTGTACGCCAACAAAATTTGATTGCACGCCAACAACTTTGAGTCGGTTCCATTTACAACGTTTCTTGGTTGCTGCATTTTTAATCGTCTCTTTTGGTTAGATTTACCTACTTTTTTTTTTGTGTGTACATATGTATATAAGAAAGGTCATGCACATTGGCACTAATACCCCCCCGCATGACAATTATAATTGCGAAGAAAAACAGTTTGGCGTAGTATTTTGCCTCGTTTTTCTTCATTCGCATTTGGAGACTCCTTGAGTCGGGATTTCACTTTTTTCTGATTCAGTAAAACCATTCATTTTATGTTTTGTGTTCAAAATAACAAATACTCGTACAACCACAAAAAAACGGATGCTCTCCTCTTTTCTTAGTTGAATGTCCTGCTAATATTATGTACAACATTATTGTTGATACCATTGCTGTCGTGCATCTACGCCCATCTGCTCATTTTTTGTCTTTTCAGTGTATTTTATTTTCATTACTATGCGCTCGGTGGCAGTCTCAGGCATGCTCCTCGGCAGACAGACCAATTCAAAGCTTCGGCTGTTTGCGCGCCTCCCAGCATCCATTAAAGCCGAAATTGTGGGTGGTGGTTCATGGATACAGTTTCATGGTGAGTTTGGCGAAATTTGGTAAATGCGTTCTTTTTGTATGGCTTGTATTTGTATTACTTATGTACTCGTACTTTCTGTTGGAGTACCAAAGCCAGCGTCCTTTCACTGTCTAGACTTGAAAATTGTTTCGGTAGAATGTTTTTTGTCCTAAATTTAAATTTTTAAATAGATACCCATGTAGGTAACGTATCGTAAGAAATGTCCACAAATTTTACTAATATTCAAAAATTTTACGCATTTTCGTCAGCAATTTCACAGTGCACATTAAAGTTGGACTTAATTTAATTCTCATTCACAATAGACAATTTCCCATAGTAAATTGGAATTTAAGTGGGGGATTTTCTGCATTTAAGTTTCAATCAGTGTTGCCAGAGACCGGTCTTAAAAAATCTCACTCTCTTCTTCAAAACCATTTTAAGAATGAAAAATCCCTTTTACAAATAATTTTTTGAAAATGTGTTTTTTAATAACAACTGAAGGGATGAGTGGATAAAGGCGGTATGTAAACAAATCATATCAAGTAAATCAGCTTTAAAGGTTTTCATTTACTTGGTACAATTTTTGCAATGATGAGTGTAGTGAAAAGGTATACAAAAAACTGTACATAACGCATTCCATCAACTACAAAATGGCTATGTAATAGTAATCCAGGTGTACAGACACTTCATTTACTCCAAAATACATTTTTTATCGAGATAAGAATACATTTCAAGAAAAATCAGAGTATATTTGAATTTATTTTGTAAAAATCTGTAAAATCTCTTACATTTATAGAAAATCTGCAATTTTTGGGTGAAAATCTTAAAATCTGACAGAGCTCAAAAAATCTGTAAAAAAAACAAGTGAATAAGTTTCAGTCGGGCAAGCCGACTTATATATACCCTACACCTACTGGGCCATATTGGATCCGCCATCTTGAATTTTGAAAATGCGACATCAAATTCGAATTCAGCGACCCCAAAAACCCCCCTATACAAAATTTCATACTGTTTTGACGAAATCTTAGACTTTCGGTAAAAACACGATTTTCACTTATATGCGAGGTAGGCGTGGCAGTCGACCGATTTCGCCCATTTGCAATACCAACTCCTTCTAGGGCCTAATAAGGATAAATCCAAAATTTGGGATATCTAGCTTTCTTCTAGCTCCTGCAATCGTGTTTACAAGAAAAGAGGACGGACAGACGGATAGACAGACAGACGGATAGACGGACAGACGGATAGACGGATAAATCAACTCAGGAGGTGATCAAGAATATATATACGTTTCCATACCGGACACTTCTCCTTCTTGGTGTTACAAACATCAGACCCTATACCTCATGAGGTGTAGGTTATAAAAAGATAAATCTGTAAATATGGTAACACTGATCACATATCTTCCTTCCAAGAAAAAAACAGAACGTAGATTGAAACTTGCAATTGAGCACTGTGAAATTCGCCCTAAGAGCCAAGAGTTAAATGTCAGTTAAAGTCCATTTTTATGTAGCCCACATATAGTCGACACCCTTTTAAGCTGCTCCGCTATGCTAAATTTCTATTTTTTTTTAGCTGATTTTTACTTTATTTTAATTTAACTTTATTGAATTTAAAATGTGTGTGAAAAAAACACAATTCTTGCGGTGTGGGTCTTCACTAGCTGACATAGCTTTACTGCTTATTGTGAATAACACAGGGTGAATAGTTTATGAACAATCTGTTTATAGCTTTGTACCGCATATCGGACTCATAACATACGATACGAGTGGTCGTGTTCTATTTTAATTCATTGCCCCATATGCACACAAATTAGACACAGTACCAGCGTGACTGTTTTGGCCCTTTTTGAATTTAGCAATTTCAAATATACATTTTGACTTTTTCTTTACGATATAATAAAATGTACGTTTTTTTGTTGTAATTCTTAATGAATTGTTTTTGTTTAAATAAATACATTTAGCTATTTTTGTTATGTGTTTTCGTAATTTTTTTATTGGGACCCTTTTTAAAGCAACACGACCCTTTTTTTGGACCCTTTTTGAAGATGTTCAACGGTCACCCGTGAACAGAATATATTTGAGAGGTTGCTACTGAAAGTAGTGTGTACTGCTATTTATTCAAATGGGACACGGGCCATTTTATTGATCCAAAAACCCTTGATTTTTTTTCTTGCACTGCACATAAATTCACAATGGTTCGAAACTTGGAAACAAAACCAAATTAAAAGCTTTTTGCTGGGGCATCCAGTGCTAAATTCTTAAAGCGTTTGAAACAATCCAATTTCTTGTTTGCTACTTTCTGCTAGATGGCAGAGCAGGCAGTTAAAAGCTTTTCATAAAAGTGTTGCCAGATTGAAAAATATATTACTAACATAAAACTTTATAAATACAGAACAATCCATTCTGGCATAGTTGCCATTTAAATATCTCACAAAAAATCTCACAAAAAATTTGAAAAAATATCACGTGAGACAACACAGCAACTAAAAATAAAACATTTCATGTGAGAAAATATCTCACAGCAATTAAAAATCTCACAGCAATTTAAATATCACACGAGTTAAAATTCTCACAAAAATCTCACATTAGTTAAAAATCTCACTTCTCACAAGCCTTTAAAAAATCTCAATATGAGATAAATCTCACAAATCTAGCAACCGTGAATTCAACGTTCAATGTCACCTATGGACGGAATTAATTTTTAAATTTAAATGAACTCTTTTCGTAATCTAATCTAATATATTATATCGCTCATTCTCTGCACTAACGACATGCAAACGAATGTAGCGTGTGTTTTATATGATTTTGAGAGTAAAGATGTTAAAAGGGCATAGTCAGGAGCCCTCAGTTTCAATTATAAAAATTCAATAGTAAAAATTGGGATTGGAACACAAGTTTCGATACTTTTAATTTTAATCTTTTTTTAAACCGAAAATTGAGCCATTCAGTTCTCAAATCGATTAACTCCATTTGCTGAATACTCATATTGGTCATATCTGTAACACCAGAATATCGGTCATATCGGTTCCAGAACCGGTTCTTGACGATCCCTGATAATATCAACCATTCAGAAAAGTGGAGTTAATTGATCAATCACGGATTTTTCTTCCTTATGGTAGTACCTGTAGGACTCTGTGGATATCACATATTCACAATAGAACCACAACTATGATTTTTATCAATTTTATATTTATCAATTAGGGATATTCACGAAGATTCATATAACATATCATAAAGTTTTATGTTTAATTTTTTATTTTTATTTTTACTTTCCTGAAAAATTTTGATTTTACATCCTTTTTCCGGAAAGTCATAATTCTAGACCTTAAAAAATGCTAGGTAATTTTTTTCCAAATATGACTTTCGAATTATTATGGAATTTAGCATTTTATTTCTATTTTATAGAAACAATTGATTGGTTAACAAGTTAGTTAGTGGAGGGCGATGGCAAAGCATTCAAACAAACAAGCGTCGGTGTTATAATAAAACATTTGGGTTTTTTAGTTTAAAATATTTTCTTTTTTTTTTTATTAATTTTTCAACTAATTTTTTTATAATTAAAAAGGTATAAAAAAGCAATAGAACAACATACAAAAAGGAAGGAAACCTCAGAAGGAGAAAAACAAAAACGGCAAGGGAAAATAATTATTTAATAAGTTTTAACAAATCAAATACACCGTATGAAAAATGTAAAGCCAAGTCAGCAAACGAGCAATGCTTCAGCTGATAAGAACTGTGAGATTTTTACGTTACTTTGAGAAAAAGTTTTGTTTAAAAAACCTTTTTAAAATAGCGCAAAGTACTTCTCGCAAGACATTTTTCAGAAGAAAATTTCATAGAAATTCTGGTGTAGACTTGATAAGAGTTTCAATACAAAAAAAACTGAACAGTTCAAAAATGAAAAATACAAATAAAAACATTTAAATACATTTCAAGAACATTTTATTTTATATCATTTCCAAATCATAATTTAATGGTTTAAGCATTACTACATACAAATTTAAGTATTATAACGGTAAGAAAAATTGTAATAATAATAGTAATATATTTTTAATAAACTTTTAATTATTATAAAGTAAACAAAAATCGTCGGTTTCGTTTTTTTTAATCAATTCAAAAGTTTGATTCTTAGCCAAACAAAAAATTATTAAAACAAAAAATATATTTTAAATTATGTGAAAAAATATTTTCGTAAATGCTTAAATTACGGTTTCAGCTGAAAGTATATGAAAAATATAAAGTCAAATTTTAATGAAAATATTTATGCTTTTTATATAAAATCTTTAAAAGAATTACTTTCTGTCTGTTAAACTTAAATATTAAATTATAAAGTTAAAGTTATATTAAAGAAAATCATTGGCACAAGTTGCAGTCTAATATTAACAAAAAAAAAAAAAGACAAATTTACAAACAGAACTTATACGATTGTCAACAAGTAAAAAAACTCTGGGTTATTATTACTAGGCATTAAAATTAGTAAGAAAAAAAATTGCACGAAAATATATTTTATAAAATTTGAAATAATTTTACAAATGTTTGGATTATTAAATAATTAAATACTTTTGGTACTTAAAATATATTCAATGTCAAAAAAAGAATTGATAAAGTTTGAATTAACTGAACTTAAGTGTATTTTCTATTCGTTGTGTCGGTAGTAGAAGCAAAATCATTCAAATGCAAAAGTTCGTTGTGTTTCGTTAAACAAGCAAATAAAATCGATATTAGGAAATGAATATTTCGTCCCGTCTTCGTTTGTATATAAAGTAAAACTAGTTTCGTAAGTACATACATAATTATAGGTAAACATTCGTTTTTAATTTCAACATCAATAAGTGCACTTTTAATCAATTTCCATTGTAATTACAAACTTAACGAAAGAAATGCTATTAACTACTACAGAATTTCAACAATAATTTAATTCTCATTTCTCAAAACAAGACAATTGCTATTATGGTAATCACCCCAATTATGATAAGAAACATTGTGAACAGGTCATTGGGTGAGACTACACCCAGCGAACAGGCCACAAGTACGTGCTCAAGTGTCGTCAAGCTATTCGCCGGTCGCCATTCGCCGAGAAGTGAGACAGCTGCACTAGTTTGCGAGCTAGTTGAGGGCTTTTCATCGTCGCCCCAGTGATGGGGACGTGGCAGTGCTGCTGCCGCTCCAGTGGGCTGCCAAGGAAGAAGCCTCATCCGGTCATTGTGCTCCGCATCGCTCACCACATTCATGTCTGGCCTTTGATTACGACGACGCGGCATTTGATCGAGTGCTTCGTTGAGTTTTTCCACTTCGGCCGTGCATTGTGCTATTTGGGTTAATACTTTTTGTTCTTCTGCCAATACCGTCTCATGTTCATCTATGCTACTACTAATGTGTTCGTTCGATTCAAAGCTCGAGTCTGGGGTTTCGTTAAGTTCGTAATTTACTTTTACTTCAGAGATGTTCATTTCCAGTTGAGGGGTCTCATAGATTACGCTCTTCTTTCTGATTGGAGTGACGTCATTTGAAGTCACTTCGTTCATTTCACTCTCAGACTCATCTACATTTCTTTGCAATGAAGAATAATCTTCGGTAATACTGCTTTCGTAGTCCATATCGAAATCTGTATTTTCTATTGCATTTACTGTTGTCAAAGTTTCGTCCAGTTCAGGCCTGTCTTTGTCACCTACAAAATCTATACTTTCCGAGTCAACTTCTTCCTTCAAACTTTGCAGTAGTTCTTCTTCGGTGGGCAAACGCGGAAATTCCGCGTCTAGACTATTCTTGAGTTCACCCAACTCCTCACTTGCTATACGCACTTCGTTAATAAAAGTGTTCCTAACCTCAAAACGACTATTGTATGCCGTCTGCAATTGCAAACAATTTGCATTGCCCGACAGTGGGAAGTCTGCCAAACTAACGTTACCCGAATCGGGATTGGAAGATGTTTCCTCGTTGAGAGAGTTGAGTGAGTCGTATTTCGTCAAATTGGAACTATTTACGCACAGCGAGGCCTCTTCGATTGCCCTATCTACAACAATACTTATTTTACTAGCGTATATTTTATTGAAATTGGGCGAAAACTTCAATGACTCTGCGGTCAGACTGCTACTGTCCGGGTATTCCTGTTCAATGGGCAATTCTGGTATGGTTTCAAGCTTACAACAAGTTGGGCTAGCATTAGTGGGTGGATTGGTGGTGGTAGTAGTAGTAGTGGTAGTGGTAGAGGTAGCATCAACAACAACATTCAAACACGCTGGATTAGTTGCTAGCTCAACGCAATTGCAGGCAGCATGGGGATTAGTGAGTTGGTGGGCGGTGTCAAACAACGATGCATGATTAGGTGATGACAATGGTTCGTTCGACGCATGAGTGGTGTCAATGGCGCCGGCAACTTTACCTGAAACTTTCGGCTGTTGTGATTGCGTTGGTGGCTGAAGGAGTCGTCGGCTTTTGGGTTTTTCCTCAACACCGAAAATCATAGCCAATTCTTCCGAAGAATTATACTGTGATGGCGACGAAGAACGTCCCCGTTCTTCGGAGTTGCGCGCAACAGCAGTTTCTTCCGGCACAGCTTGGGATGTGCGCGCACGCCCCGTTACGGGTGTCAGATTCAAGGGCGGCGACGGCGAATAGCTGAACGTGCTGTTCGTTGTGATATTGGGTGTGGCACTGGACGACGGTACGTCGTACGATGTGGTGCTGAAGGTTTTTATTGGATCGGTGCTTAGTGCATGATACTCGCTACTGGGTGATTTGATATAATCACTGGATGAGTAAGGATTGAAAGAGGTAATGCTCGAAGATTGTCGCCGACTGGCATTGGAGGGACTCGAGGACTTGGCCAGACAATCACTGGACGAGGAAAACGAGGACGCTGTGGTGCTTGAGTTAGGTGCATTCGCATTGGCTGCAGCGCCAGCATTGCTGCTACTGCTGCTGGTAGTCATACTGGGCGCTGTGGTCTTGTCATCGGTGGTGGTCACTGATTGTGAACCCCTAGCGCCGCCTGAGGCCATGGAGTCGGTTAGCGTGGATGTGCCGCCGCCTTGGGAGCGAACTTGTGCCTCACACTCCTGCATAATCTTGTCAATTTCCTCGATTTCTGTTTTGATTGTTGGTCTTTTCGCCTCTGCAAGTGTAGAAATTATAGTATGAACTTTGTTTGGCGCAGAGTCCGCTTCATTGGTGGTATTACAAATGGCTACGGTTGTTGGAGGCATCATCATCTCCTGATTGGAGAGATTGTCGTAGTCTGGAGTTTCGGCCAATTCACTCAGCTGACGCATGCAACGTTTCGCAATGGCTTCGATTTTCTCCGATTGTATGGGGTCCAGTTTCTTTATTAGATTCGGCATTACAAGTGGTTCCAGTTGTGGTCTGTTCTTAACCTTCACGGCCTCCTGCACCACTACTGGTGGTTCGGTGGTCACAATATCCTTGAGTATTTTCTCGCAAACTGCATTGGCCGCCTCGGATACTTGATCAATAGCTTTTATAAGCTTACCTTCTTTGTGCAATTTTCGTGGCTTTACGTTGTTTGTATTGTCATCGGCATCTGGCAGAGTATCCAGGAGCATTTTACCACAACGTTTGGCTGCTTCCGAAACGGCTTCGATTTCCTGCAATTCCTTTTCAAATTGCTCTTCGTCTGGATTCACCTTGGGTCGAGAGGCCGTAATGAGTGCCTCCTTGCGTAGTTCGTGCAATTCTTTGCTCAACTTGACGCTGCTTTCTTGGGCATCTTTGGCAATTTTGTTCAAGGCATCTTCCATTTGATGACTCATGGTTGGTGGTTCGGGTGTCAAACTTTTACGTGGCAACGGCACTGGTGGCTTCGAGGTTTCATCCTTACCGGGACTTGTGAGTTTCTCGGGCAATTGACAAATCGCACCACCTTGACTGGGATGTCTGAATGGTATATGTGCCTTCTTCGCAGAACCCACTTGTTCCTGCTCTTGCTCCTTCAGGTTACGCAGTAAGGTAAGAGTACCTGGGACATCCGCTGCGATACTGCACTTGTGTATATCTGACATACTGCCCGAACGATCAATGCTTCTTTGCAATTCTATAAACGAGTATAGATCTCCGCCAGACGGCTTGGCAGCATCGCGTTGAATTAGCGAATAAATATTTGCGGATTGAGTGCGTGTGGCGCGATTTTTCTTATGCAAAGAACCACCACTTGGATAAAGGAATTTCTCCTTTGGTCCAGGCGGATCCTTACGCAATGCTCTGACGGCCAAATCGTCCTTTACAACATCAGGTGTATGGGCTGCCTTATATTGATCGGTAATTGGTGTTACGTGCAGATAATCCGATTGCGGTGAAGGAACAATCGGTCCCACAGGTATGCCAAAAGGCGGTTGCTTCTCAGCAGTTTTGTGCTGCAGATTTGCCAATTGCATATTGCGGTAGGCCACGTCATCACGGACGGGATCAGGTTCCCCGGCAGGCGAATCCTCATCCTCATATTCGTCCGCATGAGCCAAAGCAAACTTTTCAAATTCAGTTGGTGTGGGCACACGTTCCTCTGGTTGGTCCCGTGGCTTCTCGGGCTCTTCAGACAGACCCAGCGATTTGTAAATAGCTTCCAACTCATTGATGGCCTCTTCAAGATTGGCAGGCTTTTTCCGGGGAAAGTAAATCGGTGGCTCCTCAGGTGGTATTGATAGTTTACGTTGCGGTGGAGTGGGTGGATTGAAAATAGGCTTATGGTGCTGCTCACGCTTTTCGGCCACGTATTCTTCATATTTATTGGGCGTGGTTGGTATTTCACCAGAACGCCGCTGATAATGATTGGGCATCGAGTGGCTTTTATTGAGATCCTTGTGACTTATTTCCACATAATTATTTGAGTTGTCTTGACTGGGTTTTATATGCAGACTGCCACAAACAACATTATCCACCTCATCTGCCGCACGTGGAGCCGGTTGCGGCTTACGTTTGGGTTTGTGCACTTCAGAATACATGGGAATCGGATAGCTGCGTAGCTCTCCTACCCTAGAGGATGAAATAGAACGTGGTTTTATGGGCGGATCAAAGCTTGAACGCTCAACGTCTCGTCCACGTCTCTGTGTGCCCTCGTCGAGACGCTTCCAAAAATCCGAGGCAGCACATTTTGGCGCTGGGGAGGGTAGGCCACTCTTTGTGGTGCGCAAAATACCAGATGATGGTGGTCCTTGATTGGGGTCAGTTTCACCGGGTTGATCTAGCAATTGTAAGGGTTTGCGAGATCGGGGCGTGGCATCGGCTACATAATGAAAATCCAGACCATTGGGTAGTGACTTTTTGCCAGGTTGGCCATCGCGTTCGGCACGCGTGATAAAGCGACGATTATGTGGGTTCTGGGGAGTTTGTTGCTGATGTTGTTGTTGCTGTAGAATCTGATGATGAGATACGGGCATGTTCAATGAGTGGGCCGACTGATAATGTGGCATTTGTGCAGCCCAAATTTTATCATCCGATACACAACGTCCATTCAAACCGGTCGTTGGCAAAACGGGCACACCCGTCTGATCGAAGGCATATGACATGGGACGCAAGTCACCAGAACTACCATTTTGAATATGACCACTCACATTTACCCTACGCAAAGGATCTCTCGGTGGCGGAGGCGGAGGCAGCGGTTTCGTTTGCAAACGTCCGTTGACATTTTGCAAATGAATTTGACTGTCGTAGCTGATGCTACGCTTTGTATCGTTGACTGAGTTTTGTAGATTCTTTGGTTGCTGTTGTTGTTGGACTTTTTGACCCCACTGAACGTAGGGGGCAACATGTTGCAGACTGCCTGTATTACGCAAGCGTTGCGATGTCAGGGCCTGGCTGGTCATCATAGGCGTATGTGAGTGATTGCGCACATGTGTCGGATGAGGCGGATGTGCCGGTCCATTGTACACGGAGAGGGGAACCGGTTGCGTTTTCCAACGCTGAGCTGGCTGGGGAGCATACATCACAGGAACCTGTCCGTGACTCACTTCACCATCGCGTGATAGGCGCTTGTAGTAACGTTCATTGCGTGCCGCGCGGCTGCGACGACTTTGGCCATTGTTACCCTGTCCGCCACTGTGAATACTTTCGTCACTGCGATATTTCGAGAAGGTGGA
Source organism: Heteromyza rotundicornis (assembly GCA_951394025.1). Classification (NCBI taxonomy): domain Eukaryota; kingdom Metazoa; phylum Arthropoda; class Insecta; order Diptera; family Heleomyzidae; genus Heteromyza; species Heteromyza rotundicornis. The sequence continues at coordinate 64,611,998 of OX596010.1, read as the reverse complement.
TGAATTCAATGAAATCAACTCCTCTTCGCTGGATGAGTGACGACCCGAACCGTGTGGTAATCGTTGGGTTGAACGGTTCTTCTGAGGCGAACGAGCGGCAGCACGTCGATCCAACGAATTCGCTGAGCGACTATATTGCTGCTGCGGACATTGCAAGTATTGCTGCTGCTGCGGCTGATGTTGCTGTTGCTGCTGGTGGTGCGGATGCTGGTTTTGGTAGTATGGTTCATTGGCGGGTACCGTCTCCACTGGAAGAAAGAATTCATTGTCCACGTGTTGTGGCGCCTTCGATGTGTTATGATGATTGTTCGATGGATTCACAACAATATGATCGAAGCCTGCTCCGATCAATTTGCTGCCGCGATTGCTTTTTGGTTTCGATGCTTTCGATGACTTGCTGCTGGCTGCCGCTGGATTATTGCCACGCGCCGATTTCTGAGCCGGTGTGAAGCCTGCCTTGCGATCTTCTTCGGACGAAGAATCCGATCCGACGTCTTTCTTTTTGCGAAAGAGTCGTCCGAAGGACCATTTATTTTTCGAACTCGAGCCGCTGGCATTCGAGAGCTGCGATGTATTTAGGGAGTTGTCTTTTTTGTGTGAGGAGGAGTGATGTTGACGCTCCATGTCGGTGGCGGATTTGTTGGCGTCGTCGACGTTTTCATCGGAGATTTGAACCTCTTTGGGTAGTGGCAGTTGAGGCCGCCAAGATGTTTGGACAGTCTGCAAGAGTGAGAAAAAGAGAGGAAAAAACAAAGAAGAAATCAGTGAAATTGTCTTTAGAGTGGGATAGAGTGGTAGGTTCAGTGGATCATAAACAAAAAGGGTTTATTTTTAAAAATATGATTTACTGGAGACAATAACCAAGTGTGAAGAATCTAAAGCTATTAACCTGTTAGAATCTTCTTTGTTATCTTTATTCTCAAACGTTTTTATTTGTTTATTTTTATTTTTCTTGTACGACAATTAAACAGTTAGCAAGCCTCGGCGAACTGAAAACAAGAACACAATTTAGTTTTTTCAACCTTAAACAAGATGCGGCACATTGATAAGAACGAACCGTGTGTGTGCGCCAAAGTACTTACATTTTTTTGTTTGTATACAAAATGAAGCGTTCACAAAAGTTCACTAAGATAAGCGCTTCTATTGAGGCAAAAGAACAAATATTCTGTTTCACATAATTGGACAGAGGACAAGGAGCTAGCAGCAAATTGCAAAAATGACAAGACGCTTTGTGGCATAGTTTAGAATAAATATATGAGAAATAGCAATTTGCTTTCAAGTTTTGTGATTACAAATGGGAAAAACAAACAGTTTTGTTGATTGAGCATTTCGGCTTTGTAATAAATCAGCTAGAACAAAATTTACATCTGAAATTAGCGTTGAATGAACTTGAAAACGTCCAATAGCATTTAGCATTTTTTTCTTCGTGAATATTTTTTTACAGTTAAATGGAATTGAGGAGAAGAAAATTGTATATAAAAACTTATGAACTAAAATGTGTTCAGGGAATACGTAATGGTTGTTTCACTTTTGGTGGCAACATTGCTCTAAGTGTTTTCTTGGTACCGATAGCAATCAGCCACATTCAATATCGAATTAATTTTAATTATTTCCACCACAATCAACTTTAGGCGCAAGCACTTTAAGATAAGTTAAGCGAACTATAAAGTCACAATCGAGCGCTATGGAGGGTCTTCTTTCTTGTTTATTATTGCGAATTCGCGCCGAGCTCTTCAAGGAACGAAATTGAATTCTTAATGAAATGAAATGAATCGAATAGAATTGTTTATGCCAAATGAGTGAAATTCAAGATTTCACTATAAACAATGACGAATAAAAATGAATCGAGTGGAAGTGAACTAAACTGTGCGCCGATGGTGATGATGATGAGGAAAATATGGTATGCTTTAAAAATATGGATGATGAAACACATACATTTGGAATTTTACCAAATTTGTGGTAGATGAATCCTTCATTGCTGCGTGATTGCTGGTGGGATTGGCGTTTGACGGGCATTTTAAGCATAATTGAGAGAAGGGTAATTTCAAATAAGTTGAATCAATCAAAGAATACTACTGGACAAAGCGAGGTGAGGTGAGCAGAGTGAGCCGCAATATTTGTCTGCTAATGGAACTAGAAAATATTTTATTAAAATAAAAGTACATAGCTTCCGAAAAAAACGATAATTTCAAAACAATTTCCTACAATAAACCACGAGCACGGAAAAACAAACAAATAAACACAAATTTAAGTTTAGCGTTTAGAAGAAGCACTCAAAAAATGGGCAAAATGCCAAAAAGTTATAACATAAAAAATTTAAAAACACACGCAAAAAGAAAAACGTTTTTAAAAAAAAAACCGTCACTCCACTTTTTTTTAACACACAACCGCAGCGCGGTGGATTTTGCGTAAATCGTTTTATTTTTGTTGTTCAAACAATTGGGAAAATTTATTGAAATTATTGCACTAAAAATAGAGCTGGTGAATAGCGAAGACACGACACATCAAATGAAAGGGGCCACCAAATGTTGCAGTTGCACCAAAAGCAGCAGAAGATTTTTGGTTTTACAGACAAAAAACACACAATATGGTAACTACCGAATTGTCGAAATGAAATTGAAATGTTTAGGGTACAAAAATTCTTCTTTTTTGAAATAGTTCTTCCTTTTCTTTTTAACTCAACGCACTGCACCGTTAACAAGCACAGAAAAGAGTGCAAACCTCACAGCCGATTTGTTGGCGACTAATGGCAAAGAAAATTGCCGAAGCCCCAAAAGCCGCACGGAACAAAGTTTGCTCGACACAAGAGCAGAGAGGAGCGTGCCAGTGAGTGAGTGTATCTACGAGCTACGAGAGCGTCTATACGCAAAAAGCTGCGTGCGCATTAGACAAATGAAGTAAAGTACTCGAAGCGATTAGGAAATAAATGACTAGCGATTTTCCTTAATTATTTCCATGTACGAAATTCTCTCTCCGCTGCCCGAGATTGGACAAGTGTTGGACAAGTGAATAATGTAATTCCCTTTAATGCCGGATATTTAGTGAGCGGCGCTGGTGGCTACCGAGATAAAGTCTAATGCTTAAATTAAACTAATCAAAACAAATAGTCTGCAATCAAAAGTCAAATGAAAATTAAAAGTTGTTGTTTGTTGTAATGTTTATGCAAAGAGCCAAGTCAATGAACTGGATGGTGTAGGTTTTAATAAACGATTGCATTTAGAAAGTGTTTATATGAAATTATTTTTAATTGCCATTTTGGGCAATGTACAAAGAAGAGAAAGAAAACGATTGTGGTTTGAAGAAATTTCTTCAGCTTTGCTTACTTGGCATCTTTACTATGCATCTTTTACTTCAAGAAGACACGCACTTCAGTATTTCATATGGTACTTGATTCAGCATCAGCAGACATAGTTAGGCCTTAAATTCTAAATTCCAGATTTATCAAAAAAAATAAATTTAAAGAAAATACTAAGAAAACTGCACATTTTCTCCACTTGACTTATAATTGAAAACATCCTCGAAGAATCCCACACACCTAAAATTGTCACTTGAAATTATTTTCACGCATAATTAACGGAATCATAAACGAAATGAATTTTTTCTCCCCAAATTCAAAATAGAAAATTCGGATTAACATCAAGAGAGGAAGCGGTATAAAGTAGCTAATTATAAGATTATTTTTCTTTTTATTATGTTTTTGAAGGAATTCTCAGTTTCCCTCTCACATTTTTAAAGTAGTTCTTAATTAGTAGAGGCGGCCGTTTTGGTACTGAATGCGTCAGCGTCGTTGTCGTCGCTGCATTGGTCGCACTCCAATGTTGTTGTAGATATTTGTGGCATGTGCCGCAGTGGTGCTCAAAATATCTGGTTAACTCATGCGTGTGTGTGTGCTGATGTGAGCTTGTTGTTCTTTCCGCCTTAACAAATTTTCAAATGATTCACTTTGCAAAGAGCAAACAGTAGAATTGCACTTTGCTGCACTAGAATTTGTAGGTCACGAATGTCCCCCCTCTTTTGAAGTTGCCGATCGGGGGAATGCCTTGGGGGGTAAGTAAGTCGAAACGTTTGAATAATGCGGAAGAAATTCGCGTGCACGCACATTTAAGTGGGTGCATACCAGAGGCTGCTGAAAGTGGATGAACGCCGCTCGAATATGGGTCAGTGGGTATTTTGGCAAGATTTCATCAATAGAAACCATTAGGTCTCAATCAATTTATTTTTATTTCCAATGCAATGAAGAGGGCGATGAAGAGGAAATAAAGTCTTGTGAAATAAATTACAGTTATTTTGAAATAATATGAGAATGATGAAAGACTGATGAGGTCATAGGCGGGTCAGTGGACCGATTTCGTTCATTTGTAATTCCAACCACTTCTAGGACCTAAAAAAATATATCCAAAGTTTGGATATATCTTTTATATATTGATTGAAAGCTAAAGACAAAAGCTAACATGAGAGATTCTCAAATTTTTTAAACCAAAATTTTCATTGTCAAATTGGTAAGGACTCAAAAAAAAAAAAGATACCCTAAAAATGTCAGCCCACCTGTTGGACACCTGAAGCAAGCAGCTTTCAAAGTTCGAAGTTGAGAAGGTTTTTAATGTTCATCCCTGCTCATATTCAATCTCAGGAGGGAATCGGGGAGGTGTTTTTCGGGGGAGGTTTGAGGTTCAGTAGAATCATCAAAATTATGAACGAGTATATTCTGTTCAACAGCTGAGCAGTTCCGCTATTTTTACATGTGTTGCACAATTTTTCCTTTTTCACAATAAGGCTACTTACCTCAAATTATGAAAAATAGAAAATAAACCAAACATTCCATCCATAATCGTCTTTTATCGATAAAAAAAAAACGAAATTCGCTTATATGGAACTGATGAGCCAAAAAAGCGACATTCTCATTTTTATTTTAAATTTATTTTTCTCCTTTCCAGATGAGCTAACTTGAAAGCTTCACTAAAAGTGATCATACAATGAGATGAGTCATTGACGTTACGAACATTGTGGACCTGACTACGAAACACGTAAGAACTGTCCAACAAGTGGGCATGTCCAACAGATTGACAGGCTCCCTTATTTTTCTATACTCTAGGCGTCTCTTTATGGATCTTTTCAAGCCTTCAGAAGTTTTTTTCATTTAAACTGGGAAGGAAATAATTTTCTCGGCTTTCGAAAGGAATGACTGCAAATATTTTAATTATTAAAAAAATTGAACATTTATTACAACAAAGTAAAAATACTTGACATTGATATAATTTTGAAACACTTCCTGTGACACAAATAAATTACCACCAATGACAATGAAAAATGTGATGACACATTTTACCATGTGAACGATCCTTCATAAAGTTCAATTAAAAAAAATAATTACCTTTTATAATTAAGCAAATACAACAAACATATCACCAAGTTTAATGACTTATTTCGAAACGAAAAAGAAAAAATATTCAAATTAAATTTAAGTGTGCGTTTTTCGGTTTTCAAAGCGTTCGTTCGCATTACGTCAGTCATTTTCACTAATGCTATTTTTTAATACTATTTATACAAGAGAGTTTTGGGCAAATGTGCGATTTGACAGAATCCACATTTCCACATGCGCTAAATTAAAATTTATTTTTGGCCAAATTTTCCAAAAAAAAAAATATATATATATTGTATATATCTTCCTACTTTTTTGTTTATTCTTTTTTCACAACAGAGCAAAGACTTTACGAGCTCACTGTAAGGAAAGAGAGAAATAACAATTTGAGAGCAGTGAGGTAAGAATTCAATAATTTATTTGAAAAATTATAAAACTTTAGGAAGTATTGTCAATAAATGTATCTATGATGTAAAATACATTGAAAAAAAACGAAAAATCGTGCATGAAATTTGAAATAAATGGAAATTATAATTTATTTAATTGACAGCCTTGTGATGACAAAATCTATCAATTCATTTGATTTGTAAATTGTAAAAATTCTTATTAAAATTTTACACAAATTCGCTTTGCATGTCCGTCATTGTGTCAGTCGGTTCAGAAGTCTATCCGTCCGTATGTTTATCGTTGATATTGTTATGCAGGCTGTCGTGTAGGCAGTCGTCCGTATATTTCCTGGCAACAAAGTTCCCATCACCATACTCTAAACCATTTTCTATTTGTGTGTGTATTTTTCGTTTTTGTTTTATTGTTGTTTATGTATTCTGATTGTATTTTGTTGTATCTTTCATTATATTTCGTGCATTTCCAAATCAACCATCAAGATTTTAATTATTTTTTCGTATGTGAATTTTGTGATGTTTCTGATTTCGTTGTGGTGGAATTCGGTTTTAAATATGGCGCAAGCGAACACATTGCAATTGTTGAAATATGTATGTATACTGCACGAAATGGATTCAAATTCACCGAATTAATTCAAATCTATTTAGAATTGGTGGAAAGATTTTGGAATTCGATAGTAAAAAAGTTATATTTCGGAATGAAATCGATTCACTTTACCGACTGAAAGTACGGTTATGTTCTACACTCAACGAATTAATATGCTTGGAGCACATTTGCAGCAAATACACTGGCCCATATTCATAGTCAAATTAAGTGCCAACTGAACTGTAGTGTTCTACTTAGTCGATAGATAATACAATGATTTGAGTTTAACATTCAACAAAACGAGAAATTTCATAAATTTGACTGCATGAAATTACAAATATTACAGTTATTTGCAACCAAATTAATTCTGTAGGTCGTAAAAAAAAGTCACAATTGTAGGAAATTTGTGTAATTTTTGTATAATTTTGCAATAATGGCAAAATTTCGTTGAGTGTAAAGTGACTTAGTTTTTTTCTCTCATCGGATTGTATTTCCCATGGCTTTCATTAATATATAAATTCGTAAACACCAGTATAATCGGGACTTAAATTCCATTCAAGGTTTAACCAATTAGATTCATTCAATAAAACAAACAGCGTGCATTAAACTCTTGCAACAAATCACTTTACGACCAACAAAAAAAAAAACAATCAAAACAAAGTCAAATTTATTGCATACAAACTCCGAATTCGACTTGATATTATAAAAAATGCATTTTGTTACGAATTGACTCACTCTCGATACTTGAGATCATTAACAAAATTTTATATTTTAATTTTTGGTCACAAAGAGTAAGTTATGCCTAATTAACAACTTTATCAAGCCATCGCCAACCTACAAAACGAAGTAGTTGGAGTTCATTATACTTGATTATACTTCAAACAACAAAAGGCTGTAACAATGTAGTGTCGAGTTATGAAACAATGCAAACGAGTCGAGGCAATTAAAAATCAATTTAAAACATATTTATGCCAAATCATTTGTGAATTTGTTTGAGGAGAAAAAAAACATGTAAACAAGAGTTAATTGAGTAAATGCGGTGAAATTAAGTGAGTTGAGTGAAAGTTTTACTTTGTCTAGATACCTAAGAGTGAAACAAGATAAGAAAAGACACCCAAAAAAACTCTGAAAAAAAGCATTCGAAACTATTTATCAATCATTTTGATTTGAAGGTTTACTGTCAAAAGTTGAAGATTTCGATTTGTATGGGCGACAGAATTTTGCATAACTTGCTTTTGTTCCATTTGCAGTTCAAGTACCTCCTCGATTAATCTTTTGCAAGAATTACTTTAAACGCGGAACTTTTTTCCTCAGATTTATTGGTTTTTGCACTTGAAAGAATTCCCAAATGGACTATCAATATTTCAATTAAATTTCAGTCTGGCAAAAACAAATACCACACAGGCAAGAGCCCCATTTCAAAGGCATTCGTGGCGTGCACGTTTCTCAACGATCTTGTCGGGGTGTCGATTTTAACGACTCTTCGCTGCATATCCGCGTTTGCATGCCGAACATTTACAGCTCACGTGCTTAGCATGACCAATGCCCCTCTCCACTCGTGGCATTGTGGTAGTTTCAGATGTTTTACAATTATAAACAAAAACATTTCACCGAATAGGGATAAGGTTCTACGAAGAAGGTCAATGACATTGTGGCGGCTACCAATTTGTAAATGATCACTCACTCTTTCAATTTGTATACATTTCTAACATTTCAAAAGTGGTCTAATTGAGCAAGTAATTTGGTCAAACGAACTCTTTTCTTTTTCACCATGAAGGCATTTCTCTCGTATAAAACACGTTTTCTGAAATTTCTACTTTTTGTGTTTTAATTTAGCATATTAATTTCTTCATTCATGCTAAAAGTGGCACATCTTGCTTTTGTTTTTGTTATTATTTATTTGTTTTTATTTTTGCTTTTTTTGCTCATCAACATTTTTACTATCAAAAAAAAAAAGTTAAAATCTTAAAATTATGCAAAAATTTTTTGTTTTTTCTAAATACTATAGTTTGTCATTATACCTTTGTGGGCATATGTATGCAAGTGATTGTAAAGCATTTTTTCTAATTGTTTTTGGCTTTCAAATAATTTCAGTTGTAAGCCATCCAAAAATCATTTCGTCGTTCATATTGGTTAATACACAAGCAACTGGGCCTGAAGCTATAGGCCAATTCTTCTGTAAATCATTAGACTAGTTATATGAACTGAACTTCAACCGGTAGTTACTGTTATGATTACAGTTTTGTTTCTAATTTTTGTAATTGATTTCTTTTAAAAAATATAAATGCAGTTTGTTTACTTTCATTTTTTTTTTCAATATGGGAGAAAAATTTTCAAAAAAAAATGTTGTCAAAAAATTGCCTTTTCCTTCCGTATTGTAAAAGTTATTTAGATGGTTAAAAACACTTTTGCCGTCACTGAAAAAAATTAAATTTTTTGACAGAAAACTTTCTTTTTTATAAAAACGAAAACGTTGGGTCCGTTGGGGTTTCTGACTTATTTAATTTTTTTTTTACTGACAAACATTGGCGAAAATTTTATCTGGACAAATTATTGAAAATCAGGACACAGGATACAAAATCTGGACAATCCAGACAAATCCAGACCGTGTGGCAACCCTAGGCTCACGTGAGGGTACTTCCACTGCTGTAAGTATATCTCCGAATTATATCCGGGCTATTAAGCTAATATAAGAAAACATGTCTGGCATTAGTCCACAAATTTCGCCAGTATTTTTTAGAATTACGAAATTTTTAAATATAAGTATTGTACTACATATATATATATAAAAAAGATACAAATTATATACATAATAAATGTATATTTGAAAATTAGCTTGTTGATTCACTCAATCACCTGAAAATCCTCATCACAAATGACTCATGGAATAGAAATGACACGTTTTTTTTCTTTGGTCTCTTGTTTATAACAAAATTGAGTCAAAAGTCAACGAAAAACCACAAATTTATATAATTTGAAATAAAAAGATGTTAAAAACTCAAGAATCGTGATATAATGTTTTGACACACATAACGAGATACATAAATTAACTAATAAATACGAAACTGCAGCGTATTTCAGCGACTGTCATTGAAATTTAAGAAAATTCAGGAAAAACGCACAGAAGTGCCTTATACATAAAAATTAAGAAACAAGAAGAGGAAACAAGATGAAAGAATTATACATAATAATAATGAAAATAAAAAAAACAAAAGTAAAAATAAATATTTAAAACAACGCCAACATTGGGATGTGTGCGAAAAATTAAATTTTTGTTTAAAAAAGCCAAAAAAAAAAGTATTTTGCAGTTTTTTGTATTTAAATAAATACAAAATGGAGCTGGGAAAAAATAATCTAAATAACTGTTGCGGAAAAATTGAACAAATATGCAAATAATTTCAATGAATAGAAAAACCATTTTCATATAAACAATAGCAACAACAAATTTAGGTAATGGACATAATAGCAAAAATAAGTTGAAAACGAAATTAGACTGTATGGTATACATTAGGGATTTGCTTTTACAGAATGGGGATTACAGTATTATAATATAGTGAATATTTAAATGAGATAAGAGGCTTAGTCGAATAATTTATCAAATTGAAGCTTAAGCCATCATCACAAATGCTCAACAATTTGTCACATTTACTAAGTCGCATTGCCACAGCACTGACATTGAAGATGGCCAAGGCTGAAGAAAATTAAACAACAATTACAACAATGCCATGTTTAAGATTATAGTCTTACACACAATTTCGTATGTGAAGTATAAATAAATATGAAAAAGATTTGTTTCATTTTCGAAAACAAAACCAAAACAAATCAGTGCAAAAATATTTCACGCTTCACGAACATGTTTTATTTTTATTTTAGGCACAGCGAGTTTCAAAACACTGCAAATTGCTCTAAATTAAATGTTTACATAATAATAGCATAAAATTTTCGCAGGCTAGCAGACGCGCACATAGCACATTCACCATATGTGCCGATTACTCGAAATTATAGTAATTATTTGTAGCACGCAACAAAGTTGAATGGGCCTGCCATAAGCCGTACAAATGTTACTCGCACAAATACAAAAAAATATAAATTTATCGCCGACTTTGAGTCAGATGTGTAGTAGAAAAAGAAAACAAAACGTTTCGCGAATAAACACAACTTGACTTTGCAATAAATCAAGGAAATATTTATTTTTGTTGCGTTCAGCAGAGACTTCAAACGGATTTCAAATCACTACACAATAAAAATCTGGCAAATTGTTTCCTTATTCCTAAACTAATTTGATCACTACTAAATACGATAAAAGCCCCAACATCCTTTTGCACACACGTGTAGAACAGACAATCGGAAGTGATTATGGAAAAACTTCCGGTTAGTGCAACAGTTTGCTATGGAAATTATTTAATTGTACATAGCGGTTGGCTAGTTGTTTGTGAGCAGCATGCCATATTCTAACGAACTGTATGCTGTAAACTGTGACTTCCCACCTGCATATGGACATTAATGGGCATAATAAACTCATTTGGAAACGAAACGGAAGGGTTTGCACCCGACTAATGACTAAAGGTGCATGCATACATATTCACTTAATTTCATAATTTCCATTTAAAATATTTTTTTAATATTGAAATTCTGTTTGAGTCAACCTTAGTAACTACTTAGAAGCCCATGAAAAGAGGAACTAAACGATTATAGATTTTGTGTAAACAAGTGGTACAAACGACACATGCGATACCATAAGAGAAACACATAAGGTGTAAAAACTCAATTGAAAAGAAACATTTTTTTTGAAATCCCAAGTTTTTACCCTGTCAAATCAAACATTATTAGTACAACGTTGACGTTTTTTTTAAGCAATTGGCCATTCTACACTTGGCCTAACTATTGATTTTTCAAAACATTTCCAAATGAAATACGAAAGTAAACGAAATACGAAAATAAACCCTGAACATTTCTTTATTTGTATTCCATATTGATTTTAGGCACAAAGTGCAATTAGAACATTTGTTGTGGCAGCACAACAAAGTCAATTCGAAATACACACTACCTGGGGAGAGTAATTAAAGCATCGAACTTGTCCCCTTCAAAGGCTTCAATTGCAAATTAGCAACGATATTGAAATTAATTGGATAAAATGAAAGACACGAGTCATTTGGCTTACCCCTTGGTCAACTTTGAGTTAAAGGCCGGGGAAAATACTCATCAAATATTTATAAGAATTTTCACTTTTGTTGGAGTTGAACTTACCTGAAAGTAAATAAGGAGAAAACATTTGTTAGAAACTTTGTCGAAAGGAAATGATGAAGAAGAACTATAAAACACTATCAGCTCAGAGGTAAAAGTCACTTTAAGTTCCGAACTGAAAGGCTTCAAATACTATGAAAGTCCACGTCTGTGCGTTTTAATGAGTTTTCAAACGACTATTCTGAGCATAAAAGTAAGAAAATAAAAACCAGAACTAGATTTGTTTTCTTTTTGGATAAAGAAAAAAAAGTAATTCTGATGGAAATAACCCAACCAAGATAAGATCAATGCCAACACTGAACTGAAGATCACGTAAAAAATATGTTTTTTTTTTATCACTTCTTACGTGATTGAAGAGGTAGTTGCATAATGGCAATAAGAAAGAAATCTTTCAGAAAAAAACCAAAAGAAATTAAAGAAGAAAAAAAGCAAAAGTGGAAGATACACTAAATCGGCTTAGAAAGTGATTCACAGTGCAGAAGAAAGTATTAACCAGCTAATCTTAAGATCAAATCAAAACTGTATTTCAAATGGAAAAAAACAGAATCCAGTTGAAGTTAATACACAATTGAAGAGAGATTAAAGGCATTCCAGAAAGATTTTACTATTAAAAGGAAATACCACAGTAATTATAATGTACTTGTAGACAATTTTCTCAATGCCAGAGTGCCTGTGTTCAATCAAACACGTGCAATAATTATGACCAACACTGACGATCGATAAAATACATTAAAGCCAGCCAACAATCATTACAATCATTAACCGCCAAAAAAAAAACACTATTACCGCATAACTACACAACACAGGTTAATCAAAATCGAATCTAACGAAGGTCAATCGAAAGCTGAAATAATATGCAAAATACGTACGCCAGAGCCTTAAAAGGTTAAAATTTAAAAATTACATAAAACAAAAGCCGAAAAGAAAATGAAAAAAAAAATATGAGAGGCAAAAAAGCGTTTTTTGACAGGCCAACAATACCGTAATTCATACATTTAATGGTGGTAAAAATGTTTAAAAAAAACTGGTCATACATATTTGTTCGAACGACGACACCCAGTATTATTTAACATTTGTGAAATGGTGTTCCAATGAAGCTTTGTAATATTAAATGACGGTGAATAGGATTGAAACCAGTTTGCATACGATGCCAACATCGTATTGCATTGAAACTCCCTGCTGCTTGTGTGTTTGTTGGTTTAAGATTCTAAAGTTTCCAATTTTAATGGCTTTGTAATTTGATTTCCTATCGATTAGAGTCATTCATTTGAGGCTAATTAATGCCAACATTTGTTTCGAAATTCTGACCATAAACAAACATTTTATCGATTCAAATACGAAACTGAATTGGTAAACAGAAGGTACGAAAATGGTTACCTACCAATTCAATGCTCTGAAATAGAATAATTTTACAGTTACGCCTCTATAATCAGCGCCTGCGGTTAAATATCACTTTCTGATACAAACGCAAAATTTCAACGAAAAAAAACCGAATATTCCTGCTGATAAAAATTAATAATGTAAATAGTTTTGGGGGGCGAGTATAAGGGTTCTGACAGCTAATATGGGCTGTCATACAAATACTAGCCCAACCTTGATGCACATTTCAAGAACTTTTCTTTTTCCTTTTTGTCAGTTATCCAACTAACCACGTTTTCATGATTTTTCATACACACATGGCTATCAATTACATATATTCTGGTTTGTAATTCCAACATTTTGATAGGCTCCAACCGAGACGCGTTAACACTTTAAAGGTTGAGAGCCAAAGACAAATTTGAAAATATTTAAAACCAAAATGAAGGAAAGATTGAAAAAAAAACACCATTTTAACGTGTCACCAATAAATCATCGTTGTACGCACCTTTTTTCTGTTTTCCCCCTCCTTTAAGTTGGGTTATAGTGCTTTAGTTTGCATATGGAACAATGGATTTGTTATGCAGTTTTTATTAAAAGATAGGCGAGATGGAATGGATTTTGAATTGGTAGCCCACGAATCGGTAACTCGTGTATACGGAGCAACGAAGGAGAACGCTAAAAAATAACTTCTAACTTGACAGCATGAAACGAAAATTATCATAAAAATTCTCTTCGTTATGGTATTTAAATTTAAATATATTAGAATAAAATGGAATAACACAAGGAGAATGCAACAAGGTTTCTTTTAACTGACGGGAGAAAAAGGAAAGGAAAAGAGTCCATAAGCGCAATGAACAATCCAGACAATAATCGAAATATTTATAGTCTAAGCAGGTAGAAACGATTTCAGAAGACCTGACAGCTCGTACTATAAACTGTTTAGATTTTCAACAACAACAAGAAACTACCAGAAACAGGTAAGTTCTACTATCTCTTGCCTATTAATAAGCGTTTCGCTAAAGAAAGAATATTATTGATTGTCTACTGTACTGTATCCATCGAAAAGGATAGTTTTCTTTTTTAATTACGTGTTTGTGGAATTCTGGTAATTCACGTGATGGCTTATGAGCAGCAACAGCCAATAAATATTGATGGAAGTCCTGTGAGAAAACGACTGAAGTGTTTTTCTGTTTATTGGAATGGTGTGAATTTATTTACAAGAATAAATGTATGACATGCTTAGAGGAAAAGAGGGATGAAATGTACTGACTAAGGCATTCAATCCCGAAGTGTTTTTGAAAATCCCGGGATTTCGGGATTTGAAATTACAATCCCGGGATCCCGGGATTTGTTCGGGATTTTCGGGATTTTCCAATTAAATACAATAATTAATATAAAATTAAAGAAAAAATTGTTGCAACAATATTTTAAGTTTAATTTCATTTTAATTCGACAAAGAAATAATATTTATTAAATATAGCATTAAACAAAACAAATAATATTTAAAATTAATAAGTCGAACAAGAAGTAATTCTTTTTTTAAATTACATTGATCGAACAATTTTTTTTTGCCACCTGAATCTGAATATTATCATAAAATTCAGCCAGCTCCATTTCATGCTACACACGAAAAAGTTACTTTCAGTAGTTTTAGTATTATAGCTAGAACGGATACACGAATTGTTGTTTAAAACATATATCTTTTTTGTAAAAAAAAAAATTTTTTAAATTCACAAAATTTTATTTAGATCGATAAAAATGGTTTGTTAACCGTTATTGACAAAAATGTTGTCAATTTTTATGTGTGTGTAGCACTAAATCTGCAAAAGTGGGTTTTTTTAATTTACCAATTAGATTGGATGTAAATGCACGGCTGTATTTTTGTAGAAAACCGTCAAAAATATCTTAAACAATGCAAAAAAAATGCATTTTTGAATCCCGGGATTCCGGACTCAAAATCCCGGGATTCCGGGATTGAGAAAACTTCCGGGATCCCGGGATTTCGGGATTCGGGATCCCGGGATTGAATGCCTTAGTACTGACGCTCCATACATTTCATCGCTTTTTTATTCTGAGCTTGCGGAAGAACTTTGTGAATTTTAACTTGGGATATTCGCCTGTATTCGGTGAGTCTTATCTGGGAATACCAACTATCCTGTGAGAACAAACGATACATTTTTGAATAACAAATGAATTCTGAATTCCGAAATACCGAAACACACCCAAGATTTAAACAAACAAACAAACAAACAAACAAATCACACAAACGATTGAATAGCATTCAAAAAGGGAGAAAAGATAAATAAATAAACGCAATCTCATGCGACAAACCCTTAAATAATATACGATGTTCTTCTTTTAATAATCTCCCAAACGAAAGAGGTGACCACATACCAAAAAGGCACACCAAACACACCCACAAAAATATCAAATTATATTTTATTGTGAAACTATTTTATTCTTATCGTTGAGCATCGTCTTCATCATTGGCCGGTTCGGGAAGTAAACTGAACTGAACTCAATGGCATGCCAAGTGATGATCGTATTACCGACGATCAATAATGAAATATATACATAACTACGTGATAGTTTGGTAGAAAATATTAAAAACGCAACATTTTTGCACACAAACAAGAAACCACAAGAATTGTGGATGCAGAAATTTCTTTCGAGAGAGATTTCTTTCAATATTCAGTATTTGGTTCAAACCGCACGATCATATCAAATGTTGAACAGAGTGTCTGTGACCCAATGTAACGGAAAGAAGTCAAGGTTACTCAGATTTCCGCTGAAAGCAATAAATATAACTCAAACACTAAGCTATAAAGTAGACGATTTTCATTCGATCGTTTGTGTATCTTTGAAAATGTCACTGAAGGAACTGCGACTCTGGCAAGATCATCTGTCAAATTGATGATTAATCGGAGACTGAGAGATTTGTGTGTGTGATTTTAAAGCAACCCAACCCCGCCAACATTTGTCAAAAAATAAACTGAAGAAAAGGGTCACGCAAGTATTCGTTAAGTCAAAATAAATACATTGCTGATGATGGTGCCGCTGAAGATAGACGTAAGATGTGATGTGAGACATGATAGGTGATAAACAGGTAAAAATATTTATTTAAAAAATTTGAAAAAGGAACCAATACTCAAAGTAAAGAAGAATTCTTTCTATAACAATAGATAAAAGTAATACGCCCACAAGTTTTGAAAATATTCTTCAATCTTCTACTTAATTATGAAGATCCATGATCAGTCCACCTGTATAAAATACTCGCATACAAAGAAAGTATCGGACAAGAAATTCACGAAAACACTTGACACTTCGAGTGTAATTTTACTACTTTGTCTTTTGTCGTAACTTTATTATTTTTTTGGTTACACAATAATTTCATGCATTAAGACTACAACAACAATTTTTGAAGAAAAAAAATTATTTCAAAAAAAGCCACTTGAAAAGGCACTTAAATCCAACATTGAATTTGTGGTAAAGAGAAATGTGTGCGCGCAAATCTACAAACGTTTGGGTGAAATTTTCAAATAATTTTGTTTTGAAATTGAAAATTGATTTGGCGCGGTCGCGCACTCATTGACAGAAATTGCTTATGATGAAGTACTATTTCGTTGTGGTTTCTTCATTGCCTTTTCCTTTTCGCCTCAAGCGAATTCTTTGATTTTTTCTTCACGAACGTGTTGAAACCCACGCCACTAATTGAATTCGCTCAATTGTCATTGTCTGGCATGATTTATTTTGACAGCTTGACTTGATTTGCAACAGGCAGGCACTTGTGTGGCTGAGAAACCTTTCTTCCCTGGTATATTTTTAGCAAATCATTTTTGCTGTGGTACTTGTATTTGCCAAGTGCTGGTGAATTAGGTGAAATATCAATAAACTTTACAATAGTTAATCGTTTCTTATAATTCGCAATGCTGTTGTAAGTTTGCTTATTTAACTGTGGTTATGACATATGGAATGCCGATAGCTATTGGATGCTGACAGCTATTGCAACATGAGAATCTCGGTCGCAGCTGCGACCAGTTGAAAGAAGATTGGAAGATTCAGAGACAATTGTTAGTTGAAAACCGTTTAAAGGTTGGGTTGTATAC
Source organism: Heteromyza rotundicornis (assembly GCA_951394025.1). Lineage (NCBI taxonomy): Eukaryota > Metazoa > Arthropoda > Insecta > Diptera > Heleomyzidae > Heteromyza > Heteromyza rotundicornis. Next base: position 64,594,943 of record OX596010.1, on the reverse strand, counting down.
GTAATGATAGTTGCCACAATGAATGAATGATTAGGATGTGAATTTAATGTGCACGTGCCCTAAAAAGCACAGACTAAACAAGACTAGAAAATTGAACCCAATCAACTGCTTCACGCACAATAATTGCCACGAAGGCTTAAGTCTGTTCGTGCTTCGCCCAATATCCATTGTGGCGTGTGGATTTTTCAACAGCAAATCAATAGAAGAAATGCACACTCAGGGAACTCAAGCCAAACAGTCAGCCACTGGCTGGCTTATGCTGTTAGACGTCTTTTGTTCTACTCAACACAGAAGCGGACAACAGTTGACAATTGCATTTTGCATACAAGCCACAAAAAGCTAAAAACTGATAGAAACTAGCGGCAAAATATGTATGCAAAAAAGCAAGATAGCAGCAAAAAAACCGTTGAACTGTAATGTTGCGTTCAAATTGAAGGTAAACTGCATTTGTTCACATACGAGCCAAGTTGTGCGATTGGCAGTGAAGTGCATTTTGTTTTTTTTTTTGGTAAAATTTTCCTTAATTTAACGTATTTTTTGTATTTCGGTTTGTTAGCGGAACAAATTTGCTCGTAGCAGGCATGCAACAAACACACCTGCTAGAGGTACTAGCTACTTTATAGAAGACAGTGGTGGTATATGGAACACCAGGTGGTGGTGGTGGTGAGGCGCGGCGAGTGGCAGTTTTATGAATGAATCGAAAATGTGGCCATAGGAAACCTGTTAAATGTCTGAAATGCTTTTGCACAATAAACGTTATTGTTTCGATAGGTTGTGGCAGGGGACAGAGCGAATGAAGGGAACTTGGTTGTTGTGCTTGAGACTTGATGGCTATTGAATGGTTGGTGCAGTTAGTAAGCCTCGATTCGATAGTTAAACTGTAGTTTATTAATACAAAGTTGGAAGAAAAGTGACATTTAAGAATTTATTGATTTGGGAGCTGATGAAATGTGAGATACAATAATTGACTGAACGATTGAAAAGTTTTGATGATTGATGAAATATCGTGAAAGATTAACATTTTTTCAAATAACAAAATGCTTTACTACGAATTGGATTAATATATTAATAAAGAACATTTTCGTATTAATGATTGATCCGTCGAAATTAATGATTGATGAATTCGATCAATGCAAGAATGTGTAGTTATTAGTTGAAATATTTTCCTTGAATGAAGATAATTGAAATTTCAAACGAAAGAATGGTTTTCAAAACAATTATAGGTACAAAATGACCATTACAAAGAAATTATACAATTAGGAATGGATGAACTAACAAATAATTGCTAAGTGAATAAATCAATGTGTGATCGTTTTAAAAAAATAATCAATTTTGTTTTATAATTCAACATTTTTATAATTCAAAAAAAAACAGTTGCATTTTTTTTTAAATTAAAGATTTGTATAGAAATTTAGAAGACAAATTACCTAACCTACAAAAATTACAAATGCCATTAGAATCAGCATGCACATAACCACCTCAAATCAAGCAGAAACCGTCACAAGCTTGATTTGAGGTGGGTATTTTGGTTTTTGTGTGATTTTGTTCTGGGTTTACGAGTTTTTTTAAATGCGTTTTACTAAGTGTAGTTATTCATAAAAAATCGAACTGCATTTACCAATTTTTGTCAATCTAGAGCTTTTTCTTTATAATTTGATAAAATATAGACGTAAGAAAGAAGACTGGGTCTGATGTACTCTTTTGAAAATTTAAAAATTTCTCAAAGTCCACACGCCTATTAACTATAAGAAAAAATCTTATCCCAAATTGGCTTCATCTAAAAACATCAGCTCCATTACAAAAAAGCCGCCTATCCATTTACATAATTTCTTTAATTGGATTCAATCAAAAAATCGAAACGTTCAAAAACTAAAACTTGCTTTCCAGTACAATACAAAATTATGGAGCGAAAGATGAATATTAATTTTCATAAAGTGAAGAGATGACAAGCAAGAAAAAAATAACAAAAACCACAACGAACGTGTAGTAAATACTGAATTTAACATATTTGACCCAGTTTAAAAGGAAAATTTAGGAAAAAACACTCAAAAAATTACTTAAAGTATTTTTGTATTCCAAATGCAGCAGCGCCCCACAGTGACTTTAATTGAGTTTTGTAGTGTTGAAAATGCTACTGAAAGCTAAAACACCAGCTGCGTTCGATCTTACAAAACACATTAAGGGTTCAATAGAACTTTTCAGTTAGAAGTAGTAGTAGAAGAAGAAGAAGAGGAGGAGGTCAATCTAGTATCTTAAAATGCATTTTAAATTTAACAACAACAAAAACGAATAACATCCATAAGCAGGTAAACATGGAACATGGTTTTTCAAAAGCTGACATTAATCTGAAGAATTGTAGTTGTTGTGAAGAATAAGAAGACATTTTTGGCATTATCTGTATTAAGTCGGTAATTTATAACAATTTAGTGAATAACTTAGTAGAAGAAAGCTTTTAAGGTCTCTGGTGGAGTTGCTGAAGTTGGAGTTTGCTGTTGAAAGTCTGCTTTGTGTTTGGTGGATTAAAATTAAGTTTGTTTTGTGTGCTTGTCATTGGAAAGTTCTTTCATATTTAAAATATTTTACCAATAATGTACATTTCTTTGTATGATAAGCCCGCACAATACACAGAGGAAAATGTACATAATTAATTTGTCATCAGCATTTGTTAGTTGAATGCATTTAAGCGGGAATGTTTTGTATATTTTTCTATGTCAAAAGAGTACATTATTGTGTATGCCTTCCAGGAAAGGAACTACCATCATCATGGTGCGGTGTAGAAAGGTCTGCTGTAAATGCAATTAAACACCAGACGAGCTAACCAAAATAAACAGTTTGTGTAAATACAGCAAAATAGTTAGACAAAAAATGGGAACATTTTCCAGGTCTTTTTCACATTTTTTTTTTGTTGTTGTTTTCGATTGAAAATGTTTAAAAATGGCCCGAGGTTCCGAAACATTTTTGGAAATTGCAAATACAGACTTTGGAGATGGTACGAGGCTCCAAACCCACATATAAATGGGTCAAAATGGGGTTCCAAGGCAATTTTTTTTTATGTTAGAGGTTCTCCTAAGTAAATTATATTGTGTGGGGGGTATTTCAGCTTCGGCATGGCCGAAGATAGTTTACTCTCTAGTTTTTCTTTCTTTTTTAAACTTTTCTTCAAGGATTTGCGAACTACAAGGGCACTACGAGATTCAGGAGGTTTAAATGACAAACTGGGCAGCTGTCCAAAGAAAATATAAAAACAAATTAAGTTTAATGTTTAAAAGATGAATTTGGCAAATTACTAAATTTTGACAACCAATTGTAACGTAACGAATATGGTTAAATTGCTTGAATATGTTTGGAAAAGTTCCGAGGTCAAGAGTAAGTAGTTCTACATAAATTGAATTGAATTTTACTCGAACAAAAGCACCCAATTTGCTTCCTTGTCCAACCTTCTATCAAGCCAAAATGGTGCAAATGATGATCATGGGCGCTGGTATAATGTCTTTCATGAACGCTTGTAGAAATAGTAAAATTTCTTCAATTCATTTGTTGTTCAGAATCCGTGTACCGAATTATGTAAAAAAAAAGAATCTTTTTCCTAAATTAAAATAAATAAAACTTTAAAAAATTACGATAACAAATGCTATGATATTACATAACTAAATGGCTATGTAATACTTTAAGACTTTGGTGTAATAAAATACAGTAAGTAGGTAATATTTTTCAGAATGACAACTATCAAATTTAGGTAAGTATTTCGCTGAGCAGCGTGTGAAAAAGTGTAAATAGAAAAATAAGCGTAATTCCGCTGTCGAGCATGATCCGCCCAACTTCTTCCTCAAGATCTATTTTTTGATTTCATTATTTTTCATTTTTCATTTCGAAGCAGTAATAAAATTCAATGAAATAAAAATGCATTTTTGTTGGAAATTAAACGCTTTTCTGGTCAATTGCCTAGTCATGCAAAACGTGTAGGGCATAGATTCTGAGCGGCCCATTTGTTCATTGCATTTGCTTCTTAATTCAATTACTTTTCATTTACTGTTGACAACATTTCGTGGGGCTCAAATGCAGTGAATGCTACCGAGTGCCATTTATTTTTAATGAAGAAAAATCTATTTTAAAGTTGCATTGTTATGCTTGATTGCAGATTCTAAGGAGACGAAGGGGAATGTTTGCATTATATGTGGAGAAATGGGAAGGGAGACAAGTTGCGTTTTTATTTTATTTTCATCAAGAAAAATATAAAAAAAAAGTCTTAAAAACTGGCTTACAGTTTTAATTTGCCTCCATTAAATATCTCAGGTCTTGAATCAAAAATTATTTTTAAAAATCTCTAAACAAAACACTTCAAAAGAAACTCTTTCGAGCCTTGAAAATATTGGCGAAAAACGCCAACATTTAAACAAATTTTCATTTTCAGTAAATCAACAAGGAATTTATACGCACTCAATTAAAAAATCAAGACATAGCCGCACTTAATAAATTGCAAATTTGCAGAAAATCAAAGAAAATACAAGCGAAAAAAATTGTGTGGAAAGGAAAAAATCTTTCAAGCAAAACAAGACAAGAAAATGTACATGAGCCTGAAAATGGTGAGTGTTAATTTTCTGCAAACAATCAACAACAATTAACATGAAAAATATGGCAACAAAATGAACAATTAAAAATCGCTAAGTAAAATAATACAACGAAAATTTTGAAAAAAGTGAGTAGAAAGAAAGAACGGCGTCCGTGGCTCATTAAAATAAGTAGATACATTGAAAAAAAAAACCCAAAACTGCGTGGTTATGATTTGAAACGGGTATCGCTTTGAAAAAATCCAAACTGCTCAGTTCTAAAATAGAACGTGAAACAGTGTCAATCTACAGAATGAAATGTACGCAATTGTATAAGAAAAATCAAAGACAAGTTCAATAATCGAGTTTGTATGAAAAACTATTGATCGAAATAGCAAAATTATTTAAGAATTTTTTGTAGAGAATTTTCCATGGACCCAAACTACATAATTAATAAAAAAAAATTAATAACATATTTTTCGATAAAATTTGATTTAAAGAAAAAGTGGTGGAACAAAAACGTAGCCGCCTCAAATCATTAGCATTTCAGTCACAAAACATTACAATTTCAGTCGGGAAACAACAACATTTCAGTCTCAATTCATCAATGTGCCGTTTCAATTCATTAATGGGCAGTTTCAAAAAAATGTAAACGTTTTTTTTTGTCAAAATCGGAAAATTCATTTGGCTGGAAATTGACAACGTTTCGTTTTAATTTTTTTTCTCAGTGTACATATTTTAGATTTTATAATTTTTGTGCATTTTAACGAAGAGATTCTCACCTGTATTAGATACATTTTTCCCGCAATTTTTATGCTGATTAAGCAAATTAAGTTGTTCTGGATTTTGAATGGAAACTTCTGCCAAAACAACTTTTAACAGATAAGATGTTGAGGCATTTTAGCCAATGATTAGCCGAAGAACGGAGTCCAACTAAAAGAACAGTGGATGGGTTCAGTTTTACTTGATGTTGTTATTGTATTATTTATTGCAGCTGCTCTGCTTAGTTGGAGTAAGTTGTGCTCTAGTAAAGCTTATTTTACAGATGCTTTAAATGTTTACACCTCCCAAATGTTTACTTGGAAGACGTTGGTTGAATTTTTTCTTAATTGCTCACTGAACTAATTCCTTTTGAGTTTATGTTGTGCGGCGTAGTGTATGTAGCGCGCTCCAATTGCTTCAAAATTACAATTTAAAATCACGCAATTTGTATGTTAAAAACGAAATCGAATTGAAAGATTGCAATTATGCTTGAATGTTCATTTCCAAAGGTACAGAAGTGATTTCAGCCGTTGAAAGTGTAGTTATTGAAATCAAAGCACCACAAAAAAGTGTTGAAATGAAAAATGGCTTTCGTTTGGTTTTATTTTTTCCTTGAGAAAATTTGACACTTGCCGGCATTCGGTACGAAAATTATTCACACGCGTATAATTTCGCCAAGCCGAAGACAAGCAGCTTTTGTAAGAATTCAATTTTTCAAAAATGAAAATGTTTCATAAACAAAAGAATCAATTTACAGTGTTCAGCTGTAGCAACTGTTGCAAGTACGTAAATTGTTTTTCTGACGCTGATTATGACGTTTGAACACAACTCAAGAGTGTTCTTTTTTGGTGTGTTGCAATTTATCGTGAATAATTGATTTGACACAAATATTGAAATTGTCTGGTTGAATGTGTGTGTTTTTCTTGCAGCTTGGCAGTCTTTGATTTAAGAATATTTTTTTGGCTTTGGGTCAAAAATAATATTGTTTTTGCTGGTCGGTTTTTGTTAGGGGTGGGATTGTGATAATTTTTTGTTTAAATCGAATGAATTTTGCTTTATTCTGTATGTTCAAGTAGTTAGTACATTTCAGATTGTTTTTTTTTTTGTTAGGGAAATTTTCCTTTATTTACACTTTGAAACTAGTGTACTGGAATTTTTTAACAATTGAGTTATTTATTTTTCACATTTCCACACACACACACACACATACACATTTGTCACTGAAATTCCGCCAAAAGACAATGTGTAATTTCTTGGCGCCCGTTTGTTGTTATTTGCCATGAAATACCAAATGCAAAATCGATCAAACAAATTGTCGGCAGTTTGGTTAGTTTGAAAATTTCGCGTGTGTTTGTTATTTGTTTTTTAGCCAACGAAATGATAGAGACTCTCGTATCTACAAGTTACGCTGTACTTTTTTCTTTCTAATGTATTACAAACGCGCGCTTGCGCCTTTCTGTTTGGCTTTTCACTTGTTTGACTTATTCGATTTTTTCCGTTAGTACTTTCTTACGTTAACCATTCGACGCTATGGTTTGAACGCTAATGAAACTTATCCACTGAAATGCGAAAGACTGAAGCAATTTCGGTTTGGCAAGTATGTTTGAGGTATGTATGTGTGAAGTTATTTGTGAAGCGCCCCTGGTTCAAACATGTTCAATGTTGCAAGACGACAGACAACATGTTGTTGGAAGTAAAAGAAAATTCCTTGAGTTTTTTGTTACTAATTTGTTTAAGCCGCATTCACAATGTTGGCGTGAATTCGCTCTGATGTGCTTGTCTCATTTGATTTCTGTTAAACAGAATGTTGAGGAACATAACCCCGTGTGGGGTATATGGCGGCGACATATTTCTTCGTAGTTCTCCCATCGGCTGCTAGGTTTTTATCATTATTTTTTCTTAATTCCGATATATCGCAGAAGTTTGAGTTATCGAGGTGGCACTGTATCAAAACATTTCCTCTAAATGCAAAGGACTAAACATAAAAATAACAGTAATTCATATTATGAAACGAAGTCCTTCCGGAACTAACATAAAAAAATGTACCCTGTGATGAGAAAATATTCCGCTAATATTATATCATCCCTTAAAAGGGAGGCGTCTTGAAGAATCGCAATATTACAGCTGTTCATGTGCCTGATTCATGTAAAGCAGTTATGTAAACGGAAGGGAAGTAGTCTACCGATGATCACTTTATGCTAAGATCTTTCGTTCTACAAATCATGGATATACTAATCTGGCCACTTCACTTATATCTCCACTGTGCAGATTTATATGAAATCTTTTCATATGAAATACAAGTTTTTACTTTTGCTGTTCTGCGAATTTTTTCCTTAACTTTTAGTTTCTCCAAGTATAAGCAAAATATCAAAATCTTTAAATTCTATAAGTCGAAAGAAAAAAAAAGTATTTAGGTAAACAAAAAATAAACAAACAAAACACACAACTTGCAACATGTTATCTGCGAACATCATTAGTTGCCATAAGAGATAGAAAAAGCGAGACAACTAGAATATCGTGTACCACGCAACATGCCTATAGCCAAAATACTATTTATAAAAACCAACATGTTGCTAGACATTCGCCAACAATGTGGCCAAGTGACATAGCAAGTATGCAATTTTAAAACATTTGTCAATTCAGAAGTGCGTGTGTGCGAGCGATTATGCACGAGGAAATTGATTTTCTTTTCATCGGCATTATTAATTGACAAACTGACAAACTGCTACGCATTTACAATTAATTGCAATTAGCAAGACTTAACAAATGGTTCACCATCCTGCTGCCTGTCTTACCAAATGCATGAAACTAAGGAAAAATGCGGCTTTTGAAAAAAATTCCAAATCGAAGAAGGAAAACAGAAATTGAGTTGATTTCATAACTGACACGAATTACCGCAAACAAAAAATGCAAGTGAGATGAAACGAAATGTGAGAAAAGTGCATATGAAACAATCGAAACCGGCTGCGACAAAGCAGCAACATTTCTTTCTGCATTATGTTAAGATTTTTTTTCTTTTCTTTTTTAATCGTAAATGTTTTTATCGCAACATTTCACTTACAAATTGCCAATCATCATTTTACAATCTTTTCGCATCTCTTGTAGGCCACGCCATGGTACACGATTGTTGAACAGAGAACACCGCCACGCCCCGTGCCCCCTTTCGTGGGTCGCCATAATCGCTTCAGATGCCACTAATAACAAGTTCTGCCAGCGTAGTGCAGCATCTGAGCTTGTGATAAATAAAATATACACTCCGCCGCATATGTTAGCATATAAAATGTATGCTCATGCGATTATTTTGATAATCATTCATATTGGCAGATTTTTTTTTATGCCAACGGTGGGTCGTCGGTTATGGCGTGTAATAGTTTGGTTGTCTGCCGGCCTGCCTGCTTGTCTGCATGTACGGCGTAGAGAGTTGAAATTATGTTCACAATCGGCTATGAAAGAGGCGGAAATTGTAGCAAAAGTGGCAGACAGCGAAGTAGATCAGATTCAGTGTTGCCAATTAGACATGCAGGGTAGGTATGATGTGGAGGTTCATAGGCTAACATTTTTCCATCTCGAATATAGTTTAACAAATATGTATGGAATGTACGTTTTACAGTTATTTTGAAATCCTAATAGTTCCAAGACTAAACTTCTTCCTTAGTAGGTGAAACTATTGCAAGGTTTCAGTTATCATTTTAAGTATAGATGAAGGGTTAAGTGGGTAGTGTAAGAATTGCCTCATCCTTCTGTGTAGTTCGTCAAATACGTATTTACCCTTTCAGAATATCCGAAACTCATTCAATGCTATACCAGTGGACCTCTGTTTAGACAACTGGACCACTACAATTGAACCACTTTCGAGCCAATTGGTCTCGAACTGCATTTCAATTAAACCAGCTTGAAACTTATGCATTCTGCATTAGTTTCGATCGGGCAAAAACTAGACAAGTCTTTTTAAAATTTTGTTATTGATATATTCGATTGTAAATGTTCCGAGGTTCCAAAACCTCATATAAGTTGGTCGAAATAGGGTCTTTAGACCAATTTCACATTTTGCATCTACAAAACAATGGCCTTTATCCGTTCCGCTGGTTAGTTAGAACCGCTTAACTGAAGTAAACCCAAAATTTCCCTCAAAATATTTTGAATCTTTTCCTAAATTCCGGCAACACCGTAACGCAATTATTGTCTCAACATATCAAACCTGAACCTGCCTTAAAAAATGCGCCTTTAGGCAATTAAATGAAAATGAAACTTTTGTTGCCATTGCCGTGGATGTTGACGATGTATTTTTGCAGGCGGGCAACGCAAAAATGTGTGGCATCATGATAAAAGAGCTTAAACGGCAAAAATACAACAATAAATAAAAAAAAACAACAACAACCACAAAACCGAGACAGGAATAACAACAAATACAACAACGTATCCACAACGTTTCCACAATTCAAACGAAAGTGAAACAAAAGCGCCACACGTTGGTGCGGTGTAGCAAAAGATGTGCAATATCCATTTTTGGTATACGCAATACCGTTGCGAAAATCATTGCAACTGCATGCATGCAACAAACGCGCGACGTCTCGCGCACAGATACGCGATCTGTTTGTTGCTGGTGTGACTGATGCAGCAATTGCGCTTAGCAACTTTGTAACTAAAGTACAACCGACGGGCAGAAACGTACACTGAGGCAGGAAAATAGTCAAATCAAATGAAAACGTTTTTATTTTCAATAAGAAAAACGTGCTATTTTCTGTATATTTGTGCGATTCTATTTACTTTTTGCACGAGGATTTTATTAGTATTATTTTTCAAATAATTGAGAAAAATTTTAATAAAAACAAGGGAGTAAACTATCTTCTGCTATGCTGAAGCTGAAATATCTCCATTTGAAAATACAAATATTGGTCTCAGGACGTCATTTTGACCCACTTCTTGTGACCTTGTACAAAATCCGTTTCTGAACATTTCCAATCGAGTACTCCAATAAAAAAATGTTGAAAAGACTTGGAAAATTTTTGCTTTTTTTGTCGTTTTGTGTGGGAGCCATGCCTAGTTTTTGTCCGGTTGGGCTAATTCTCGAACTTGATCTCAGTTAAAAACATGTGTCCAAAGTTTCAAGTCGATATCTCAAAAACTGCGACCGCTATTGTGCGGACGGACAGACGGACATGGAGGTGATACTGATCAATAACATAAATACTTTTCCATGCCGGACACGCCTCTTTATGGGCGTTACAAACGTTGTGTCAAAGTTAATATACCCTGTCACAGTGTATCTGTTGTGAATTTTCCCACTCAGTGTAATGTAGTATGCCGAATCGCAATTGCTGATATGTAACAAACAAAGCTGCTCAATGAAGTGCATCAGCGCCACCAGCGCGGCTGCTCCATTGCCACATGCCTTGGTAAATGTTTGCGGCAGTTGGTCTCCGCTCTGTTATCAGCATAAATTTTACTTTGTGTCCATCATCAATGCCAGAGCACAGCATTTAAAATTCAACATAAATTTGAATGCAGGCGCAATCAGAAATTGCCTGTGTGTGTTATGAGCAGATCGTTGAATAAGTTTTCAGTAGACAGTTTGATTTGGTGCGACAGCGGTAATTGTTTTGCGTATTGTGATGTTTTTAATTAAACAAAAGAACAAGTCAAAATAATTAGTTTCCATTTGGTTAATGCCTCAAGGCGAAATGGGAGAGGCCTGCTTTCTAAATAGTTGCACGAATAAATATGGCAATATTTTGAATTCTTCCAATAGAAAGATTGGGAACCACTGTAATTCTATACTTTCTTAAAAAGCTTGTCTCAATAAAAATAATTTGAAATATTTATTGAAATTGTATTTGTTTGGCGAAAGTTTCCGACATCAAAAGACAAAAAACAAACATTTAACAAAATATAAAAAATATATATTTCTTAAATATATGTAGGTGATCGCACAAATAAGAAAAATTACGACACTGACAGATGATAAATTCTATTTTAAATAACAAAGCATTTTCTTCAAAACGTTTATTTTTAGTCCGAAGTCTGAACGTTTTTTTTTTGTACTTTTTGGAAATTTGGAAATTTTTCCCGAATTTTTAGCCAATTTTGCGAAATTTTGCAAAAAAAAACCAACTAACTTGAAGGCATTTGAAATAAGTTTCAGTAAAAACAAAAAAAAACAAGTCAACAACAACATCAAGTGGAAAAAATCATATTGTGCACCACAACAAATCACTTTCACCTTTCCGCAGGCGTGCAGATCATTAAAATCACATTGCGCCTTGTAAAAAAAAAGTGACATCGGGCAGTGGAAAAACGAAACAAACACGAACACTGAACTGAACTGACCAACATTATTGGTATTTGGCATGGGTTGTGGTTGTGGCTGCGAGCAATTTGCAGCCTCGCCAAGCCAATCCACTGGGACATTATGTCTGCCATAGAGGTAATAAAAAAAACGCTCAAAAAAACTCCCGCGAGGAAAACAAAAATTTTCTTATTTAATATCGAAAATTGTTTCTGTTTTTTATGTGATCAGACGACGGCAGCGGTAGTGGCGATCGTCTGAGTAGACAGGTTAAAGATCGCTAGGCGCGACGTCGTCGTCGTCGTCATCATCGTCGTCGAAGCCAATTGACATAAACCAAAACAACAGCGAGCCATGAAAAAAATTGAAGAAAATTCACCAAAAAAAAAATAAGCGAACAGGTAATGAAAATCACTGAAATATGTGTGCAATTAATGTTCGGTTGAGGTGTCTGTGTGGTATGTGCAAAAATTTGCAAGTCACTTGTTCGGTGGCTGGTGCATTGGGCAAATAGACGCGCCTTCGCCTTAAGATTTCTTTTAAATGAGGCAATAACTTGTTTGGTATTGCATAAAAGTGCAATTTTCTCTCTACGAGAAGTTAATCAAAATGTCACAGCGTTGATGTGGCGGACAATTTGACGAGACATTTGGGCGACGAGACACTTGGTCAGTCGATGAAGGAACATTGTTAAAAGTAGTTAGCTTAGCAAGGGATGAATTTTGCTCAAGGGTTCATGGTCATCTATGCATTGAGCTATCCAACCATTTTTGGATTTTTAAAGCGCAGTTTTGTCTTCAAACTATAACTATAAATTTGTACTTAGTGATTTCTGACCGAACGACGACATCACCTCCTGAGTTGATTTTTATTGGTTAGCTCGATTGAAGGAACAATTAGTAAGCTAGGCGGTCCAATCTTTGGATGTATCTTTTTCATGTTCTAAAGAAGGAGTTGGTATTGCAAGTGAATGGCAACTTCAGTAAGATATATTTACGATGGGCGTTCAAGAAGTTCTCGGGATAAGAACCACTTTTCTCTGAAAGTGCTCATCTCAAAATCAGCTGATTCGTAAGTTTTATTTTTATAAACGCTGCGGAAACTCGAAAATTGTTCAGCTGCGATTTTAGGTGTATAGGCGTTCCAATATACTTCTACAAAAACTAGTACCTGGTCATAAAACCATTAAATATTATTATTGCCAAATGAATCATTGGTGGTATACACAGCGGTCTCGTTAATTCGTAAGTGGTGCCTTTAGTTTTTCTAAAATTATCAAGCGAGTTGGCGACCTGACAATTTTCTAACTAACCACGTTCTAAGCTAACGACACCGGTGTGAATACCACCATTAAATTGTATCCTTACTACAATACAAATTGAATGCACAGAACCAAAGTGAATTACTTTGCTTTGCCCAGAACTAACAAAATAAAAAATGTCAAATTTGTAGAACAAGCAAAAGGCCCTAAATGCACCTGGCGACTACCTAATTAACATAAAAGCGAGCACAATGATTTCAGTTGACAGACTTATGGTAATGCATTGCAATTACCTTATTTTCTTGAGGTTCTAATGGCCTTATTTTAGAGAAATAGTATGAATGAAGTTTTTCACAAGGATGGCAAATATTTACCAACGAAAGCAAGGAAGCACTTAACAAATAATCGACAAAGTGTTTTCTGATTGAATAACTTCCGGTATCGTGGGTTCTCTTTTAAGGGATGAATCACGCATGTGATGCAATACTTCACATTTATATAATACTGACTCCAAACAAAACCTAAACAAAGAAAATTATTTGACTTACGTGGATTTTGTATATAAAATGGATTTTATGGATTTTGGCAAACTTACCTGTAAAAAAAGAGGAAAAAGAAGATAGAAAATTAGAAATCAAAATTAAAGAAAATTATCTATTGATTCAGCTAAAATTATAAGTTTGAATTAAATCAACGCAAGCAAAAAAATTTAGAAGACATTCTTCTTCTTCTTCCTGTTAGACACGCCAACTACATTGCGGTTTCAATAGTTTTTTCACACCAGATGTACTCACAATGTGTGGGAAATCGTAATAATTGACTAAGTGGTGTGTAAATTGAGTGCTTACACCGCCGATATGAGCTAGTGCGAATATCATTCGGCGGGGCTAACCAGATTTGAATTGGCACCTTGTCGAAACTGACTAGAAGATGTCAGTCAAGTTCAAGTGCATTTCCTGTGGTCATTTGGCACTTGGGAATTGAAATAATAAAAATAGTTGCACGTTTCGGAACATGCAATTGAAGTGGAAGAATAAAACAGAATAAAGCAAAAATAACGTTCACTTTGTGACTCTAATCAAATTACACTTACTGAATCGAATTGCAAACAAGAAGGTGCAATGACGAGGCAAATTACCTCATAGATCAGCGATCGTGGACTAAACTTTGTGTGTCGATTAACTAAGTCTATGGTTAACTCAGTCTCTATTCTTTGACTGTAGCAAATGGTTGATCAGATTCTAAAAACATGAAGTACTAGCAGTAGTAACACTAGAGCAATGCCCAAAGGAGCCATTGTACTTAAAAGAACTAGGAGAATTCTATACATAATATTTCGAATCAGACAGAAAACCTGGTCCATAGTGTTACCACGACCCTCTGTGTTACTCGAAGTTAGAAGTTCTTCTTTCATGGTCTTTATCCAAACTTGAGTATCTCAAGAGTTCTATTCACTTGTCGCTCATAATTTCCTGTTCCACTATCTGTCGATCGGTCTTCACTTACAAGAATCCTTTGAAATTCCTTGTATCCTTGGGTCAACATTTCTTTGGGACAGCAGAACAAAAATAACTTTTAAAAGAACCACTGCAGTAACAATTTTAAAAAATCTTCAAGTACTACAAGAAAGTCACAATCAAAGATAGATTTAATAGCTATTCCTAGAAAAAATGTGCATAAATTGCATGTGCAAAGAATTGAATAAACAACAACAACCGCACCTAGGGGAACAAAAAAAACTTGACAATCGAATGCAAATTTTATTTATTTACTCAAAAATAGTTTGCCAAGATCAGGCAATACTTGAACGCATTTCAATGAAATTAGATTTAAAGACGTGATTTAATTCGAAAAGAATTTAATTATGTTTAGTGGAACACTTTCAAAGACTTTACCTTATAAAAAGCTTACAAAAGAAGTGTGACTAACTATTGATCCGCAAAGGTTTTTCGTTTTTTCTTTAAGCAACTGAGCACGTGACTGATTTAACAATTTTACAGACAAGAGTGAATAAACGAAGAATAACAAGTTCCCTAAGCGTACTCCAACAACAGAAATGAAACAACAACAGCAGCGAAAAAATCTATTATCTTTCTAGCTGCAACTACGTGTGGAACCCTCATTGCTAGATAGAAGCAAAAAGAGATTTTTCTACATGACATGACTGACGTACAACAACTCTGACGTATAAACGTTTTGCATAGCCTATGGATTTCCAAAACGATATGAATTGAGAAGGTCTCTTCGTGAAGCAACTTGAAGATTCTGATTTCGGACTAGTGCGGAGAATCACAAAAGCTCAAAGTGAAGATTTCAATTCTACGATTAAATTTGAGCACGCACAACAATTAAGTTTTCGAAGGCATATAAATTATGATTAATATTTTGAGGGAATAGGCTAGAGGAGTTGGTTTGGGTTGGGCAGCAGCGTCAGGGTGTTCAAGTCGTAAAAATATTTTGCCTCACAAGTACGTGCGGCGGCAATTTAATTACCTTTTCTGTGAAGGAAAGTTTAATTTCCTTCGATTTTGTAACAATAAACTTTGGTATTTTTATAGCAATTGTAAATTTTGAAAAATGTTGGGGGGAAATTGCATTTATTTTGCAACAATCTTGCAAAGCTGTCAAAACTGAACATTTTGCGTACGATTTGTTAGGCTGTTGACGCCTTCAAATCACGCGAACAACTGTGCAACAAACTATTACACATCATGCACTGTAGACATCAAATATGAACTTGTTGCTTCTTATGCTTTTCTAAGGAATGTCATACGGAGAGAGAAACAATCCCTTTACGACATAGTAAACATTAATTATGTACGTTTTTAAGTTAACCAACAAGCCACTTGAAAAAAGGTATATTTTGAATACAAGACAATTCTAACATTGAACATGATTTTATTGAAACCGACCATACTACTGACGTCTTTTATCGGTTGAGCTTGTGTTTTATTTCTTATATACCACGGACAGATTTAGTAGATACTAGCCTATACCCACAACTTAGCTCGCAATAATTTTGAATTTTCATGTAAGTGTATAAATGGTTTACTATGTATTATTGAAGCAGCTGAAATAAAAAAAGATTTTCCCAGTCATCCCCCTCCCCATTCTCTACTCAACACCTAATCCAAAGTATCACCGATATCCCTCGAATGGGGTCCGAGGTAAAGTTCAATAAATATTTGGGGCGGATCACATATTTTCTCAATCACCCTTCTGCCCATTCACCACCCCCCAAGAAATCTCTTTAATAGTACCCAAGTTACAGAGCTTTAAAAATGTTAGGGCGTGGCAGTGGGCAGACCGCAAATTTTCAAAGTCAACCCTCTTCTCATTCACCACCCAGCACCAAATACTCTGCTTTAAAAACGCCGATTGCCACGCCCCTCTTCAAAAAATCCATCTCGGGAATCTGTTGCTATGGTCTCATTGAATATGTGTGTGAGATTTTCACTCTCAAACTCCACTATTTGCTTCAGCAGAGCTAACTTTCCACAATCCGCCCACTTTTCAAATTGCCACGCCCCCTTTTGGAAAAATCCAAAATCTTGTTCTGGAATCTCTAGCCATGGTCTCACACAATATTTACGTGCAATTGCAGCTTCGTAGGTCCACTGGTGGATTCAGGAGAGCTGCTTTATCTGATAAGCCCATTTTTCAAAACTGCCACGCCCCCTAGGATATATGTGTAAAATTTCAGCTCTCTAGGTCCACTGGTGTCCCCTAGAAGGTTGAGACAGACATCCGGACAAACAATGGGATTTTATATACAGTGATAAATAAAAACTAGAGAGTGGACTATCTTCGGCTATACCGAAGCTGAAATACCCCCACACAGTAGGAAGAAGTACCTCGAACATAAAAAAATGTGGTCTCAAGACCCTATTTTGAGTCAATTATAGGTGGTTTTGGAGCCCGGACCATGTCCAAAATCCATTTCTAAAAATTTCCAATCAAATCCACAAAAAAAAAAAAAATGGTCTCAAGACCCCATTTAGACCCTTATATATGTGGCTTCGGAACCTCGGACGTTTCTAAACATTTCCAATCGAACACAACAATAAAAAAGACTTGAAAAATTTGTACCTTTTTTTTCGGTGTATGGGAGCCACGCCCAGTTTTTATCCGATTTGGCTGATTCTCGAACTTGATCTCAGTATTCACGAGAAAAACATGTACCCAAAGTTTCAAGTCGATACCTCCAAAACTGCGACGCTATCGTGCGGACGGACGGACAAACAGACGGACATCGCTAAATCGACTCAGGAGGTGGTGCTGAGGACACGCCTCCTTATGGGCGTTACAAACGTTGTGACAAAGTTAGTATACCCTGCCACAGTGAGTGTGGGGGTATAAAAATATTTCTTGAGTTACAAGGGAACAAACAAACATACACACATCATACATACACACATGCATACAAACAAACTCACAAACATTTTTATATAAGTAAAGATAAAATACGTTCGGCGTTACATTTTTTTCCTAATTGAGTGGCCACTACAAAACAGTGAAAAAAACATACGAAACTATATAACCTATCACAGACTATAGTTAGGTATCAACAAACCAATATAACAATTGCTGGAACATGTTGTTGGACCGCATCAGTGACGAGTTGATTGTGGACGAATGGACATGACCGTTTTGTTGTTATTAGTGCGGCAGCACTTATGACCCCCTCCTTTCATTGATGAATGCTTCTCTTAATTGATGTAAAATTATTTTGTGAGTCATTTTCCACCGACAAAAAAGAAGTCGTAAAACGGAAAATGGTCAGTTGCACTTTTACTTTTTCCCCATGTTATACGAAGAAAAGTTCAGTAAACTCGGTGGCGCGTTTAGAGAATGGTACATAACAAAAATTTGTGAATTTACAATCAACTCACATGAGCAATTAAAAGTACAAACTTTGCACAAACACTTCACTTAACAAACTATATATTTTTTAACAGCCTGACCAATGTGTAAAGTTTTTGCATCATCGTGAATAAAAAAAAAAAAAAGGAAACAAATTGTCAACACCATAAAAAGGTTTTTCCTTCAACTTCCACTTTCAATTTCCATTGACATTTCAATGTAGAAAAACTATTAAATTTCAGACGTCACTTGAAAGGTAACCAACGAACAAAAACAAACCAGCCAACCAGAGGATTGTATTGTCTTGTTGGAGAGCGTTAAGTGTCTTTACAGCTCCGTGAATTTCAGTGTTGCTTTAGCAATTTATTTCCGCGTACAATTCTCATAATGCACCCACGACATTTCCTATTTGTTTTAAATTTGATTTTGCGGTTATTCAGATCCGTTGGAATTTTTCCATCGTTAGTGAATTGGGTAAATTTCACAAAAGTCTCACGAAATTGGGAGTTTATTTTTTTATCTGTATTCTCATAATTCAGATATTCTATCGGGTTCACACTACAAGTGTGAGGCATAGAAGAAGAAGAATGAATAAATAATATTTTGTGAAGATCAAAATACGAAATGTGTTTATCGAAAATAATTAGGCCAGCTATTTCCCTTGAATATAGAATTTCCTAATAAAATTGAGCACACATTTTTATGGAATTAGTCAACCAATTTAGGCTATTGTAGTAACATGAAACCCAAATTTCGATTATTATAATAATTTGTCATGATTTCTCTATTTTTTGTTTGTACATTTTGTTTTGCTATTCCTAGTTTGTCTAAAATTACTCGCAAATGACACGTATTTTGCGACAATGTAATGTTGCTTTTCTGTTTTTAAATTATGTATGTTGCCGTTTTTATGAATGCATTTGAAACTGCATGAAGGTGCGGTGAGTATTTAATTTATGCTGGTTGCAATTAATTTTGAATGAGTCTACGTGCAACATATTTGCCAACAACAACTTTAGCAACAACAACCAAAGTGTCGAACTGGAACTTTTTATCGTTTGTAAACACAAAAATTTAAGGCGCGAAACCATTTTCATGTTCAACCCACAGCTGAAAATTGTAAATTCCTTTATGTGGTTTAGCTGGGCGGGAAAAAATGCTAATATGATCTTGAATTGTGGAAAAAAATTGGGTTAAAAATGTGCAATAGGTATTTCAAGAAAAATTCGAATAATATTTTACATTTATGAAATGAAATTACAAAAACAACGAAAAATATTCTGAATTTACTTCAATAAGGATTTTTCAGATTAAAAGTTTGGGTTTAGTTTTTTTTTATGATTTTTTAGCTTGCAACATTTTTTTTGAAATACTTAAAATAAAGAGTAAAACCTCTCAATTCTAAATTAAATATTTAGCCGAATCGGTCCAACAGGAATTAGGTTTCGTGGGGGTAGAAATCCTCCCGTGAACTTCCCAGGTCTATATTTAATATTTCAGCAAAAGAAAAGTGTCCACCGGAGTCATTTTTGGTAATTATGGTGGTGGAAATTGTCTGAACTGCAGTAGGGGAGGTGTCACATGCTATGTCCACTCCTCATTGCCTGAATCGAATTTTGAGTATTTGTGGGCAATAGTACGAGAGATGCCACACTCCTTTGACACAAATCTCGGTAAATATATTACGCCAATTTTCGCTAAAATATATTCAATTGTTACTAATATTTTGTGTTGTATGGAAGGTAAACACACAACTATTTACAGTATACAGCAGAACTGAGGCTTTTAAAAATGTACTTTAAATTCCTCAGCGTAAACATGTTTGTATGTTTTACGTTTTTGGCGACGATCTCAACTATGCCAAATGTGCTATGAATACAAATGGAAATGGGCAAACAGCCGAACTCGTAATTCAGTGGCATGATTTTCGATTACTAAAATGCGACAAGTATGGTATTTTTAATTTAGTTATTATAATAATTTAAATTTGCAGGTGATACGAGTAGTTATCAACCAAACCACCAAAGAGCTGAGTGGAATTGTTTCCAAGCAAAACTTATTATTTAAAAAAACGTTCACAAATTTGCAATTTGCAAAGACGCCATCAAATATGCCAGAAATGTGCAAGGTAATTAAATTGACGAAAAAAATATAATTGATTTAAAAACTTTTACTTTGAATGCCACAAAAACCCCAAGTTGCAATAAACACTTTCGAATTTAATAAGCTAAAGAAATTTAAAAAAAATTATCTTTTTCTTTATGAATTTATCAAAACTATGCGGTTGTGAGTGAGGAAGTGGTTGCCGGAGATTATAATTGTCCAAATAAAATGGCATATTTTAAAAATTTCCAATCAATAAAAAAGTTGGATTTTCCAATACAATTTATGTCACCGATGTGCGCCAATATTAGTTAGTAGATACGCAGCGTTGAGACATTAGAAAAGAGCTGCGCCAACACATGTCGCTGACAACAACAATTGATGTTCGGTTAATCTGTTACCCATCGTTAGTGATATTTTTTTACGAACATTATTTTAACAATTTGAGTAACCATACAAGGGCTTTATGTCGATCGAAACTAAGCCATAAACATACCGAACGATTTCTGCCACAAACATTTTTCAAATCTTGCTGCCATTTGCATCTTGCTGTTGGTTTTGTGGGTGTCATGCATCGCTTGCTGCATGCTGTGTACCTTAGAGCAAAGTGCGCATTTGCTGTTAGTTTATCCCCGAAACCAAAATAAACAAGTGAAAGTGAATTGATTTCAATTGAATTCAATTGAGTGCGTTTGCAGTCATGCAGTCCCTCCCTCCGACCGTTTGTCCAGTCGTTTGCGAGATTGTTTATTTTTCTTCAACTAACTCAGTTGAGTTGTTATTTCTTAAGAGATTTATTGATGAAGGCGATTTGGTGTTTTGTTTCGCGGCATGATCATTTAATATGGGTCACTGGCCCCCATTTGTGGTGCGATGCAATTACGAAACCGGACATTGGGAATATTGTTAGGTTGTTAGTTTGTATTTTTCGATCGTTTACCAATCAATGCCACTGTAAATTTATCATAAAGATTTTAACATTTAAACTTTTTGCTCAATTTAGCGAGTAAATCATTTAACCGAGAGTCAATAAGGTAAAAAATACCAACAAATCGAATTATTAATTTATCAAATCGGTAGTCTTATGACTACTCGTTGCGCGAAGTTTGAAAAATGTCGATTTTATATAACTACGAATTCGGTGCAACCATTTCGAATGAGTGAGCTAGCCCTGCTAACAACTTAGGACTAAATATAACCAATTTCTAATATCTAACCGCCTTCGAAAATGTCTGGGAAAGTAGAAGGTGTGCTACAATTTCAAGTATGTAGTTAAGTACTTACTTCGCCTCTAAAAACATAAACAAAAGTTAATTTAGTATTCCAATAAAATATACTCAAAAGAAACACCGCCAAGGCGTTTCCACCGCAAAACTCTAATCGCCAAACACATGCGTTCGAATAACTTCGAAAAAAAGAAGTGAGCAACTTTCACCCAAACCCAAGACCTTTCGTGCATATTGGATTTGTTGTATGCCTCTAAGTCGGTGTATTACTGCAACTGCTGTTGCTGCTCTGATGTTGGTGACAAGTAAAGTTGTGTGTACTTGAATTTCAACTCGAAAGTATTTCGTGGTGGTGACCATGCTGACCGACCACCGCTTGGTATTAAATGCTTCGAGCTTCAACTAACACGCGCATAATGAGATCAATTGTTGCAAATCAACCAAAAGGAGCGGACAACAAATTGACCAACAATATTTCTTGCTTGTCTTTTTGTTAAAAATTAATGCAGTTAAAATTTTAAGTTTCTTGAACGAATGGTTCAATTGAGGTGATATTCAAAGATTACAATCGTTTTGCAATCCCTGATTTGCATAATTTCTTCCCTCTTCCAATTTCGGCAGCCCTTTGCTATTCATATGAAATTTTTTGAAAGATTCACGGCAATTGTACTCTCGAAGGTTCGCCATTGCTTGACGAAAGGTGGTGCCTAGCGCAATCAATTTTTTTTAAAGTTTTGGGAAGGATGAAAGAGTGAATAAGGGCGGAGAATGTTTGCTATGAATTTGAAAACTCTGCAATCGGAGGGGGAACAAATACTCCCCCGTTCCACATTCGGATTGTTCGACTGAAGAACGAGGTTTCAGGGTGATTCGCGGTGCGTTGTAGTTCTTGCGAATACTCGGACTGATGAACTTAGTCTGTTTATCTCAGAGGAACATCTGCCATTAAAATAACGGTAGAAGAGCGTCACACATCTCACGCTACGACGATGCTCCAAGGAGTCAAGAGAGCTGGGTACACTAAGGTCACCAATAAGCTTAATCGCACGTCGCAGAACAGAGCACAGGATGTGTTCTTGAGGCTCCTACCCATTTAGGACTGAAGTCATTTCTCATGACTAAAAGCAGATTGGCATTTTCTAACAAAAATAAAAAAAAAACTTGACATAGAAAACATTTAAGCAGTGAACCTACATTGGCACATTTTATTTGAATATAGTAGAAACTTTTTTGGTATTTCTCTTACGACACGCACGTTTCCGTTAAAAATTTGCATCACCCACCTCCCCCTACATAGAAAATGTTTTCTTTTCCCACGTCACCTCATGTACATAAATGCCAAAGTAAATATCGCCCGCAAAAGATCAACAATCAACAACAGAGACAGCAGCGACACCAGAAAAAGCGACAAAGACGACGGCAGCACATCAGCGATTTCCTCTCGTGCCAGAAGTTCGTACGCTGATGACGCCAGAAATAAACGCCGGACGGCAGCAATTGTGCCCAGAAAATTTTTATTAATTGAATAAATGGCGAAACGACGCAAAATGTTGTTTTCTCCAATTCACTCAAGGAATCCTGAGTGAAATATGAAGCAAATGTTTATGCTTTCGGAGCCAAGAAAAATTGTATATACTTTTTTTCGGAAAATGTTCATTTCTAATATTTGTACAATAAATATTTTTTCCCTCAGAAGAAAATATTTCGAAAGACACAAAAACCAATTGCCGGACAATTCAAAATGTCCGAAAATAAACACTGACGACATAGGGGCGATCTTTCTAAATTTACATTTTCCGAAAATGTCTTCTGGCAAAATCGATTCGTTTACGCGAAAAATACGCATTGAATTGAGTTCATGCGGGGGATCTAGGCCAAAGAGGCATCTGCGAGGTGTTAGCAGTTTTGTTCGCATTGAAGTCAAAGTTGAAATATTTGGGTTACGATTCAAACAAAAACAAACAAATTTACAACAAAATCAACAGCGCCCACTGAAAAAACTTTGGCAACCTGCTAAAGCACCTCGACAACACTTGAAATGTTAAACAGGCCACACTGACACCTGAAAGTCGGTCGATTGGTCGACGGTCGGCAAGGCAACGAACTTCCAGCCAAATCAAAGTCGTTTCGCATGAAATGGAAATGGAGGCATGACAAAAACCCTATTCGAGAAATCGAGAAAATCCCCAGACAGGACTGTACAATTATAGTTATGTTAAGCAAGGCTTTCTTCAAATACATTTTTAAAATAAGATTAGACATTTTTGTCTCAGCAGGTGAAACGCGATACTTCCTTTAACTTAATTTCTTAAATCGATCTTCAAAGCTAAATTTTTTATGTTAGGAATTTGGTCTTATGGTCTTAAGTTTTGCGCTATCATATAGAAGAACCTGCCTGACTACGCAATTTGAAATTATCCTTGTTGAATCAATCAAGCTTAAACGCATTGCGTGTGTATGTTCGATGTTTGTTTGCGTGCGTGGCGGTGATTCCGATTGTCGACACAATAATTAAGCTCTTGGTTACCAACAACTCGAAGGCTTATCACCGCTAAGCAACTGTTGTGGGAGGTTGAGGCTAAATCGATAAAGATTTAGTTATTTTCGTAAAAACAATTTAGTTTTATTGCCATTGATTGTCCTCAGCTCAAAGTAGTGACTATTAAAATAAATTCGAGTCCTTGAAGGAGTTATATAAGGCTACAGATCTGTAGACGTAATAGGAGAATGTTTAGCTAACTGTTTATGATAACAAAAATTCCACCTAATTTTTGTATGGAGCAAATCACAGAATGACTTGACTTTATGGTTCACCAACAAAAGTAAATTGTAACGACCTTATTACGAGTTGCAACTCAACTGAGTTTGGTTGCTATTTTGGATATTGACAGCATGGTCGTATTTCTGCAACCAATGATGTGATTCGCAATGTCATCGCTCGATGCCGATATGCAAAAATGTTGTCAATATTTAATAATTCTGAAACAGCATGACATTTAGGTTAGGTTAAAGGGTAGATGGCACACTTGGAGCAGAACTACTCCAACCATGCCAACACACTTAGGTCAAAGTTGGCCCATTGTGATGCCCGTAATTGATGAAGTGGGATAGGCCCACACTCGTCAAACCATTAAATGGTTTTCCAATCACCGCGAAATTCTAACAAAGGCGAGCATATCATGAAGGGGTTTATCAGATGTCATTGAAAAAGTATTCCCCCAGGGTTCTACGCCTTAGATGTTGTAAGCTTGGACATCGACAGAAGCTTGACTATGACTATTATGACTATAATCAAAAATTGTGTTTTTACGATTTTAAAAATTGTCCAGAATGTTTTTTAACTCATGAGTTGGTTCCATTTACCACGGTTTTGGGTTGCTGCATTTTTAATCGTCTTTTTGGATTATGTTTGGTTGGATTACCTCCTTTTTTTTTGTGTGTACACATACAAGTACGATAGCTTCTTCGAACATTTTTTGGGTAATTGTTCCAGTTTCATTCCATTTTAAGGCGAAAAACGGTCCAAAAAGTTGTAATTTGCAATAACTATGAATTGAAATATTCCGGTAGGCTAGACTCATTAACTACGGAAGTTATCGTGCGAAATGACAGACGGATAGACTGCCTCCGCTAGATCAACCCAGGAAGTAATCCTGATCAAGAATAATTAAATTTCAGCAGACATTTACGAAAAATTATACCCAAAATTCTTACACTAAGGAAAATATACCCTTACTATTGAAATAATAGTTGAATTAATAGGAAAAAACTGATTAAATACGAATTTTAGTTAGTTCCCATTAATTCAATAACTTGTCGACTATAATTTTTATGGTAATGTTTCCTATGACCAAATTTAATAGTATTTTTCCCAAGTATAGCAAACCAATTTTAGTAATTCCTTTGTTAATCGTTGAAATAAATTCCTTTGATACAAAAGATATTGTTACATAGTGCCAATTTAAACTATCAGATTCTCAACGAAGCGTGAAGAATGGATAAGATATGGTTATGGTGATTTTGGAGCCCTTGACCTCATTCAAAATCCGTTTCTAAACATTTAATTTTAAAAAGTCTTAGAACGATCGAAAACTATCAAAAATGTTTCAAATCCAAATCAGATCCACATTTTTACGATATTTACAAACTGAAATCATACATTTACCACACTTTCCCTAACTTACGATATTATTAGATTTACAATTTGCTACACCGAACGACTCAAATGTTTCGCATTTAATAGTATTTAATGATTCTTTTACGAAGAAGCTACAACAAAAATAAAGAAAATAGAATTTAACATTGACTGTTGGTGGCATTTTCATTAGGAAAAAATTGTGAATTGACCCTTAAAAAGCGATATTTGACATTTGTGCTAAAATGTACGCATTTCCACACACTCACACACACACACAGAAGAGAGGCACGAAGAAAAACCACATATGACAACATTGAAATTGAAAAAGTTTGCAATTGCTGCCGCTGAAAGCTTGCAAGTGCCAAAGCAGACTTGGAATTGAAAAATCGCAAAGAATACAACAATCAACGGAAGTGGCATCAGAAATTCAGCAATCAAAATTAAGCAGCAGCCGAATCGAAATCTAGCTTGAAGCAAACGGAAAAGGTCTTGCAGGTTTTTGAAAGATTCAGGCCGACATCTCCTTCGATGGCAGCTGAGCATGAAGGCTACACTTGCGGCTGCAAATGCATTTTATGCTTGGGCTCTGTGGCTGATTCATTGATGATTGAACAGCCAGGGCTGCTGCTTCTTAGCCTATTCGTATACGCGCACACTCATGCATTACTTTATGTTGCTATCAAATTGTTTATACTATAAAGGCGAGCGGCCGAATTAAATTGTTTATGAAACACACAGAACTATGTATTTTTAGAATATACCGAGTAAAATATGGTCTTGAACGAGAAGAAGGTAAACATAGTTTCCTGCCTTTGAGAAAAACTAGAAAAAGCAGAGAAAATTTTGTATTTCAGTAAATGCAAGTACTTACACAATCCTAACGTACTGATAGACATCAAAGGGTTAATCCAAAGTGTGGTTCCGAAGAAGAACGTAAGAAATCCTTAATTAATACCGAATTCAAGGAGAACTAAGCCAAGAGTTGAGTTAAATTCTTAGGAAATATTTCCGGTGTTTGGTTTTTTCCGTTTGGCCAATTTTCGTTGTTGTTCGTTGGTTTTGGGTAATGGTCACCACAGTAACGGCATACGACAGAACGTGCGCAATTTATAAACAAACACGTTTTTATTGATTTTCGTTGTCTTCACACACCACGAATATGGGCCGTAAAGAACGGGGAACGATTGTTTTGCTAAATGACAGCCAAGTAATTGTAGTAATGACAGAATAGCTGTGGACTGTTGCTTTTGTTGTTTTGGTTGAGAAATGTTAACAATCCAATTAGAAGACTCAAAACAAAAGGTTTTAAGTTACACTCAGTGAAAAGTTGGCAAGGCACTGCACAGTGATTAGTGAAAATATTTTTTAGTTTATTTTTCCAAATTAATGTAGAATTTTTTTTAAAGCACTCAACAGTTTATTTTTGCCTCAATGTAAATCACTTTAATTTATTTCAGCGACTACGAAACTGCAATTAAGTATACGCCGCGTGAGACTTCAAGAGATTCAATTCCATTTGGACATTGCTTTCACGCGCACCCGTGGCCATTAGCAAAACTATTTTATTTGCATTATTCTGTTTTTAAACACCGGAAATGAAAATGTTGCAATTGCCCGAAATGAAGGGCTTCGAACAATTGGGAGAAGTTCGACGCACACCGACCGACGAACAAACACGGCGCACCGATTTCAAAGAAAATACGTTCGCCTACGGAACGTTACAAAACTAAACTGATTCTCGATTCTCGAGTGAGATATAAGAAAAGCCCCAAACGGAACGACATCAACACACCACCACCTTAGAATAGCAAAGCAGACACAGTTTCGTTCACGTGTGTGTGGGGAAAATTGTACGAGTTTTCTTTGAAATTGTGCGGCAAATACAAGAAGCAGAAGAAATCCAAAAAGTCATCCCTTGAAAGTAAATCACAACAGACGAGGCGAATATTTTTAAGGCACAGTTGTTGTTGTTTTTATATTTTTTCAAATTGCGTAAATCCGTACGATATTGAAAAAAAACAAGTGAGTAAGTTTCAGTCGGGGAAGCCGACTTATATATACCCTACACCAACTGGGCCATATTGTATCCGCCATCTTGAATTTTGAAAATGCGACATCAAATTCGAAATCAGCAACCCCGAAAACCCCACTATACAAAATTTCATACTGTTTTGATGAAAAATTAAAATTTCGGTAAAAACACGATTTTCACTTATATGGGAGGTAGGCGTGGCAGTCGACCGATTTCGCACATTTGCAATACCAAGTCCTTCTAGGGCCTAAAAAAGGATAAAACCAAAATTTGGGATCCCTAGCTTTCTTCTAGCTCCTGCAATCGTGTTTACAAGAAAAGAGGACGGACAGACGGACAGAGGGACAGACGGATAAATCAACTCAGGAGGTGATGCTGATCAAGAATATATATACTTTTCCATACCGGACACTTCTCCTTCTTGGTGTTACAAACATCAGACCAAAGTGAATATAACCATACCTCATGAGGTGTAGGGTATAAAAAACGGAACATTTTTAAGAGCGATTAATGATTGGAAGGAATACCAAAATGACACATGGCATTTGAGCGTCTGATTTGCACTTGAAGATAAATAATTGTAGCCTGTTGATGAAAAATAATAAATTGGTAAAGACTTTATATGTATTTTAAAAAGAAAATGCGAAAATCTAAGAAAATGGCTACATACCGAACCTGCGTAGCTCTGTAAGTCATAGTTTGGCATCAATGAAATTTGGCTATTACGCGGTAGATATATATGTATAAAAAACGCCTATAGATTGACGATTTCTTCAAAAAATGAATGATGCCAGCCATTTTGCGGTGGGCAGAAATTAAGTAACTAATTCAGGTTTCATTTGTATTTCTGGCCAAAATTGATAATCATACGTAAATACATATTTTGGCACTACAACCCTCCAGGGGTTTGGGCCGAGCTTCTTAAAGCAATTATATCTTAATTGTATATCTTAATTGTGGACCTACAAGTTTAATGCCTGTTCCGAACCGGGGACTCCCAAAGAAGAAGCTTTTTCATGGCAAGTTACTCTCGCAAGATTGCCAGTACTTGGCGAGAGAGTGGCGGTCTACACAGAAAAACAGAAAACAAATTTCTGCCTTGGCCCAGGTGGGATTCGAACCCGATACCTTCCGATCGTGAAGCAGGGGTCTTAACCACTGCACCACGGCCGCCAGAATGGAGTAATTTCCTGTAGGACCATCACACTATTAACGTTACTAAGACACGTTTTGGCTGATTGCAGATTGCCACGCAATGTGACCCGAGATTCACTCAATATTCGATGATTACTAAGTTAAATTTTAATCATATTTTTTTATTTTGGAAATTCCATCAATTACACAGTTTCACATTCAAGACTCAAGAAAATCAGTAAGACCGTTTAGATGTGATGTGGACTAGAAAATCGTATCGTAAAAAATTAGTGTTAGTTTTCGGGTCGCAAAGGTAAGAAACAAAATTTGAAAATCTTCGGCCAAAACTTCGGCCATTTTATGGAAAAACCGATGCCGAGGCCGAATGTGAATTTTCGAAGCCGATTAATCGGTCGGGCTCTACCACCAATTATGACATCGGCCAAAAACTATCAATGTACTGGCCGATGTATTTTGATGCCAGTTTGGACCGTTTTTTTTTTGTTTCAACCAAGTATTGATTCGTAACCAGTATTTTCAGTATAAAAATGTAATTTTTGCAAAGCTAAAAAAGAGGATTTGCGAAATTCACATTTTCCGAAATTAAAAAATTAGTCTCGTTGGGTTTCTATTTCTTTTGACTAGGTTCTTTCAGAATCTCCTTCGGCATCGGGATTTTGTGAAGCAAAGGTATCGGCCAAAAAATTTCTGATGGATCGATCTGAACTCGTATAACCCTCGTGGAAATTACAGAGCTAGCCATCACACTTTGATTTAAATATTGTTAGAGACCGACCGAAACCGCTTTTTTTAATTTCGGCCGAAACCGAAAAAAAGAATAAGAAATATTTTAAAGTAGTAACACAACTAAGCGTTTCAGTACGCTCATTTTAAGTTCAGATCATGAATTAGATGAATTTAGAAGCCAACTATCTGGAAATGTTAAATAAAAATTTATATTCGAAACTATCAATACTTATATTTGGAAGATATTGTGGACAAAAGACGTTCCTAGCCACTTCACTTGTGCGCTTAATTTTGTAAAAATATCTTATTGCAATTACAGCCATTCGATGTTGTTCAACATTCCGGCATGTGGGATGATTGGCATCACTGCATTGATATTGATTGAAAAATGATTGACAAGGTATCAGAGTTGCAATTATTTACTTTAAAAATCCTGAGCAACAGAGATTTGAGTATGGATCTTGTATAATTAAACCATGCAGCCAAAATTTGGAGTTGATAGCTCAAAAATAACGGCAGTTATCGTGGTAAAGTAAAGTTTTTCCATTGTAAACTAAAAAGGCTCCATTCCCGCACATCCTGAGCTGAAATTTGGAACACTGATAGAACTCCGCTGACAATTAAATTAAATTTTGAGGTCCATCAGAGGCGTTAGGGGCCGTGGGGGAACTCAAAACCGTTTTTTTTAAACATGGCTTAACTTTCAATTCCTTCAAGCTACAATGATGGTAGGTGAGTTCTTATTGAGAAAATGAAATTTTGTACCCTTTGGAAAGGGGGGTATGGGGGCAAAGGGGAGCGGGATGGAGCCAATTTAAAGTGTTAACTTTCGTATTTTGTAAGGCTGAAATTTTTTACTTAGGTTCGCATTCGGGAAAAAGAATAAAAAAGGGGAGAAAAACATTTTTTTATAAAAAAAAGGTGAAAATAAAAAAAGATTAAAAAACAAGTTTTTTAAAATATAACCCTTATACCAACTAAAAAGCAGAAAATAAATTAAAATAATTAATTTCAACAATTTTGATTTAAAATTAAGGTTTTTTGGCGACTTCAAAATCTGCAATGATATTCGGAGGAAAGTACCCAAAACCCTTAATTTTAAATCGAAATTGCTGAAATTTATTTAAAGGAAATTTATTTTCTGCTTTTTAGTCGGTTAAAGGGTTATATTTTAAAAAACATGTTTTTTTTTTTGGTGGGTTGGATTAAAGATTTTTTGAAACGGATTTTGAACGTGGTCGGTTGGCCTCTAAAACCACCCAGAAATTGCTCAAAATGGGGTCTGGAGACCAAAATTTTTAATGTTAGAAGTACTTCTAAATGGATCATACTGTGTGGGGCATAGCCGAAGATAGTCCACTCTCTAGTTCATAAATAATTGTGAAAATTTTTGTGATTTTGAATATTTTGAAATAGAATTGACAAATGTTTTTTTTTTGTATATTTAAGTTTCTTTAAATCATAGGGTTCAAGGAATTTTTTGGCCTTAGAGAAGCCTTTTCTTTAAATGAAGCCTTGAAGGGTTATTCATGGCCGATGTTGGCCATTTAAAGTTAACGTGTGTTGTGAATAGCATGGCTGTGAAATCGGCCATAAAACAACTTTTAAGTGAAAACTCTACAACTTTTTTAGAATTCTTAGAGCCTATTTACACTATCAACTCCATGACGAAAAATCTGACAAAGAGCTAATAAGAACTGCGGTAGTGAAAACGGGATAGAACATTTTGCACCGAAAATCCATACAAAAAACGTAAAAGGTGGCAACTCCATGCTTCGTTTATTTACATTTTCATATAAAAACTGTCAAATTTCGTCATGCCCATGTCAGTGTAAATTCTAAAAACGGCATGCCCATGCGTCATGGGAATGACTGTGTAAATAGGCTCTTAAAAATGTTGAACATATCACAAAACATAACGGATATTCACAGTTGTATACATTTTGAGAGCTAGAAATGTATGCAGTTCTCTCCAACAGCAGTGGCTGGATGAACAAAACTGCACAAGTACTACATTGCGTAGTATAAATGTTGCAGAGCTCACTTCTCCATAAAAATAATATTAAAAAGTTTAAAATAAAAGAAAAATACATAAGAGCCTATTTACACAGTCATTCCCATGACGCATGGGCATGCCGTTTTTAGAATTTACACTGACATGGGCATGACGAAATTTGACAGTTTTTATATGAAAATGTAAACAAACAAAGCATGGAGTTGCCACCTGTTATGTTTTTTGTATGGAATTTCGGTGCAACATTGTCTATCCCGTTTTCACTACCGCAATTCTTATAAGCTCTTTGTCAGATTTTTCGTCATGGAACTGATAGTGTAAATAGGCTCTAATACATATATTTCAATTTAATAAAGTAGTTAACTGTTATCAAATGTTCCGAGCTTACCTTGAACCAGTTGCTCCAATTCCAGTGCCAGAGCAACGAGCAACGATGATGACGACGTCCTTGACCGCAAAACGAGACTTCATCCGTGATACGCGCACACCACACACAAAAAAAAACACTAAAAAACCAGCGAAGGACGAAATATGACAAATGCAAAGTGCAACCCGGAATTTGATTAACACGAAAATTCTCGAAATACCCGTACATACTAATTTATTTATTTTCTACACAACTCAGTAGCCGGCAAGGGCAGAATATGATTTTGCCTAAAAAACTCATGAAACTTACCTCTTAGAATTCCGAGGACAATTTTTAGAATATATCTTAACTTATTCGCCCTAATTGTGATTTTCTTCTATTAAATTAATTCGATTTCAATTCCAAATTCCAAAAATATTATCCTTGATCCTAGATCCCTTTCGATTTATACCTGAATTTCGTTTTGACTTTTTTTAACTTCGATCAATGCACTTTTATTTATTGAATTAACACAAAATTTCACATTTTTCATACTTGTAACTTTGCAAAAACTTTGCAAAAAAATAATTTTCCGCCTTTTTTGGCCACAAAAAAAACTATTGACCACTATGAAATCCAGGAGCCGCCTGGAAACCAAACGACGGCGCCGGTTTAGTTTATCCTTTTTGGTGACGGCGGCGTTGGAAATAATTCTTAAAATCTTTTTGAAGGATCTTAAAAGTATTTTTTCTATACTTCCTATATTACATTAGATTTTTTAAACTGGAGGATTCAAGCAGTCGTTATCACTGCAGTCATAGTATTGTGCCTATTGTCTATAGTCATAATATTATGTCATAGTATTGTGCGATGTTACACTATCCGAGGTAAGCTCCCATAGGAAATAAAATCGGGTCCTAATTAGACCCGAACAGTTATATTGTTTCTTTTTCTTTGTTACAACCGTTCGTTAGCTGTCCAATGCCAATTCAGCGTATTATCTGTTAACTAAGTAAAATATTAAAGTCCAGTTGGAACTTAATGTAACTATGAATATGTACTACACCAAGGATTAACGTTTTTTGACCCTACAGTACCCATTGCCAAATTTGTGAGATTTATCTCATATTGAGATTTTTTTAGCTAATGTGAGATTTTTGTGAGAATTTTATCTCGTGTGAAATTATTTAATTTCTGTGGGATTCGTTGTAACATTTTTAATTGCGGTGTGATATTTTCTCACATGAAATGTTTTATTTCGTGTCCGATGTGAGATTTTTGTAAAATTTTGTTGTCTCACGTGAGATTTTTTTAAATTTTGTGTGAGATTTCTTGTAAGATTTTTTGTGAGACATTTATATGGCAACTGTGGGCTATTTCTATTTTCTTATCGGCTCTGAGTTCTGAAACTCCATCAAAACAAATGAGAAAATCCAAACAATAAACTTTTTTTGTTGAAATTGTCAATTTCAAGCTTTTCACAATTAATGGAAATATAATGGAATTGAAACTTCCACTACTGGAATCGAAACTATTTTGACATTCGAAGAAATACACGCCGCTGAAATCTCGACTGGGAAAAAAATTATTTGTATTCAATTTCAACAAAATGGCAAAAATGGAAAACAAAGTTGTAAAAAAGGCCAAAGGAAAGAAACGCAAACATGCAGCAAATGAAAACGATGACGAGGTGGCCACGAAAAGTTTAATTGTGGAATCGGCGGAAACGGATGAACAGCAGGAAGAGGGTAAATAGTAAATACTGTAATAAAATCACAAGAATTTCAGGAATTTCCAAATTTGATCCAATTCCAGAAAGTACGACAAAGGCAGTAAAACGTAAATTGAAAAACAAGAGTAAAGTCAAAGAGAAACGTAGCAAAAAAGCAGACCAAGCGGACGGCGAAGAAGACGCTGGGGAAGACATAGCAGAAGATGAATTGGCAGGACCAACTATGGAGCAATTGCGTGAGAGTGAAAGGCCGGAAAACACAAAAGCCATAGTCACGGTTCGCCAGAAAAAGAAGCAGCAGCATTTGCAGCGACTTGAGGCTCAAAAAGACCAAACATCTGGCAAGGAGGGCAAGCGAAACGAAGAGTACCTGCGCAAGTGGAAGGATGCACGTGGCGAATGGAAATTCGAGAAGCTGCGTCAAATCGCCATACAACAATCCGTGTTCGATGTGGACAAAATCGATGCGGACGTCTGGCCCCTGGCCTTGGAGTACCTGTCCGGCTCGAAAGGCGCCGCCAAAGAAAAGATAACAAAGCTGGCCGGGGACGTTATTGACCAGTTGGATAAGGAATGTGGCAAAATGACAGATGATCAGGACGACGAACGGCAGGCCATTGTGGACTCGGCCAAGTATCAGCGCGCGCGGGATTTGCTGCAAAGTTTTGACTAAAACGGCAGACGGGCCTTTCAATTTCCTCATGTCCGCCTCCCTTATTTAATTCGTAATTAAAGTTTGTATTCACTGTTAAATATAAAAAGAAATATTTTACTTCTGTTTTTTCGCTTTTATTAAAAAAATAATTTTCAAAACTATTTACAACAAAGGGGGGTCTTCCGCTGAATCCTACAAGTCCACATAGGCCAAAATCTTGTCCAAATATTCCACGCGCCTTTTCAGCAACTCCAATTTTTCCGCGCTCAACTTCAACTTGGATCCTTCCTGAGCGAGCAGGAAGTGCTGCATGAACAGTCGAATGCTGTTCTTGAATTGATTCAGTTTCGGATTCTTGGCCACACGCTCAAACGCCTGAAAGGCTTCCTGCTCGACGCCCTCCGTCAGCAGGCCCACGATGATCTCCTTCATGAAGAGGAAACTCAACTTGTCCAATTGCAGGAAGTCGACCACCTTCAGGACGGACAGCAGCAGGCCGCCGTTCAAGATCAAGTGCTGCAAGAACTTGGCCAGGTTCTTGATCTGCTGCTTGCTGAGCGCATCGATGTCATTGATGCGATCCCAGGTGGCGAACTGAAAGGCGAGCTGGAATTTCCGATTGTAGTCGCAGAACTTCAAGGCCAAATGGCCGTAGTACGGATTCGAGCGCTTCTCATTCAAGCAGCAATGTATGATGACGTAGGCAATCGAGCGCTGATCACGCAACGACAAGTGCAGAATCTTCTCGAACGCATCCACATAGTCCTCGGCACTCATAATGATGCAGAAAATATTACGACGCTCGTCCGTGTTCATTTTCTGCTGACGCGCCAAAGCTAGAAGTTTCTCCGAGAAACGTTGATGACCGCTCGGCGCCTCGTTTTTGCTCTGCTTCGTGCTGGCAGCTGCTCCCACATCGTTGATGTTGCCACTCCAGGCAGAGCCCACAATCCACCATTTGCCCACATGATCGGCGCGCAGCAAGTCGTCCATTGTGATGTTCAACGTTATGACGTATTTATCATTGCGGAGCATACCTTTCAACCGCTTGCGCAGATTCTCGGCCAATTCTGGATCGAATTGGGGCAGCTTGTTAATGTTGTTGTTCTTCACTGCATTCAGTATGTCCACCATGAATTTCAAACGCAAATTCTCCTTCATTTCCAGTGGAGCGTCGGCTATTTTCTTTTGGACGCTAAGCATCATTTGCTTGAAGGCCAGAGGATCGTCTTTGCGCAGCTTGAAGCCCACCGACTGGAAGATCAGCAGCATGCACTCGACGCTCTTCTCGCACAAGTTGTTCGCCAGCTTGGCTATGATTTCGAGCAGCAGACGGTGTTCGTAGATTTTGAAAATGTACAAATACGAAAGCACCAAGACCAAGTTATTCAGACGCTTGTCCTGCAGCTGCGGTATGTCCTGGAGGAGCCTCTCAAATTGTTCGATGAACATTTGAAGGAAGTGGGCACCGATCTCACTGCCTATGTGGGCATGCAAGTAGGCCAAGAGCACCATGTGCTCTTGCACCATACGCTCGTTGGCAATGGTCGCGCCAATCAGGGCCTCGTTCAGCAAAGCGGTCAGAGTTTCGTTCATGTTGAAGCGGGAATTTTTCATATAAAGCTCCTCGATGCCGGTGGCGATCTTGTGCAGGTTTGCCTCCGAGAGGCGATTCAAAAGACCTTTGCAGTTCTTGCGCAGGCGTTCCAAGATTTGGGCTTGTTTGTCATCGCCGCGACCAGCCAAGAGAGCAGCTCGCTGGTGGGGTGGAATATACTTTTGTGGCTGTGTTGTTTCGCTGGGAGTGGCAGTCGCCGTGGACTCATTCACTACGTTGCCTTCGTTGTCGCGTTTGCGTCCGTAAATGTCCTCCTTGTCTGGGGAAATGAAAAATCCAAAAATTTATAAAAATTTGCGCCAAATTCCAATATTTTTACAAACTCACAATGTTCTTGCTCTTCCTGATCGCTTTCCTCCGAATTATCCGCTTCACTTCCATCTTTATCTTCCAAGTCACCTTCGCTATTTTCTTCTTCATCATCTCTTCCCTCCGAATCGCCATCGTCTTGGCCGAGACCGAAATCATCCCCATCACTGCCCTCATCCTCCTCACTCCATTCGCTCTGCTCTTTTCTTTGAGCCTCTTGCTTACGCTTCTCCTTTAGCTCGCGTTTTTCCTGCTCCTCCGCATCGTTTAAGCAGAATTCCAACGCATAGTCCAGGCCATCGTTGAACATTTTCCGCACCAAGCGATTCTTGTCTTTCGTCTTGTTCAACTTTAGTTTCTTCTCCAGGCGTGCAATCATCTTGTCTTCATCCTCGTTCTCCAGCACCAACTGCTTGACGCGTACCTTGCGCGACGCATTCTCCAGATCCTTTTGGCGGGCCAGCTCACGGCGATGTGTTTCGGCCGCATCTGGTCGGGCGACCACTTGCATTTTTACCTTCTTTTCTGGTGCGGTTGGCTTTGTTTTCTTTGCGGGCAATCGCGCATCGACTTCTTCGTCTGAAAAATCCGATTCTATGGATTCGTCCGAGTCGACCATTTCACCCGAAAGCATTTGTTCGATTGAGACATCTTCAGGCGCCACTGCCAATTTCTTGGATGCAGCTTTTCTCTTGGATTTCTTAGCTGGACGTTTGCCATTCTCTTGTTTCGCCTTCACCGCAGCGGCCACCAATTCTTTGCCCTGCGTTCTGCTGGAGAAAAAAATGCGTTTGGTGTCCTTCTTGTCTTGTGATTTCTGCTTACGCAATTCCTTTCGCGACAGGGGCTTGGTGAAGGCCTTTTTCGCTTTTGGTTTTTTCTTACTAGCAGTTTTAGTCATTTGAAGGCCTTTTTTTATAAAATAAATCCACAACAATCAATCCAATTTCTACATCAATAATTTCATGTATTGTCGTTGTTACGGTAGAATGACAGTTTCCCGCACGTGTTCAGAAATGCATGGGAATTTCCAATGAAAACGTAAACAAACAATTTGATGAGTTCTGTTCGTTTTGTTTTCATTTCCAGTGGCATATTTTTTCTCTTCATTTTGACAGCTTATATATGAAGAAGAAGAAAAAAATCTCAGCTGTTCTCACTTCGTTCATACTATTTTGGAGTGTCTCATTATTTATTAGAAAAAAAGTTAAGTTTTCTTGAAAATCGTTTATTAAATTTTATTAAGAAACAGAAAATGTCCTCCCGCTGGTATCCGATCTATCAACGCGGCAACCCACAGCTGCGAGTTTTTCTGCCTAATTTTTGGATGAAAGTGATCCGGCCGGCGGAAGAACAGCCCAAAAATGTGGCCACTTTTTCCGTCTCAATGCAAATGACCAAATACGATATAAAGAACTATTTGCAAAATATTTACAAGCTGCCCGTGGTGGACGTGCGTACGCGCATTGAATTGGGCCCGATGAAACGCGACCAGACATATGGCTATGTAAGCAAGGACGATGATGTAAAGATCGCTTATGTAACGCTGGTAAATAAGACAAATATGTACAGGCCAACAGGCGATTTCGTTAAACCCATTTCTACTACTTCCTTCCAGCCAAAAGAAACCGAATTCACATTCCCCGAAATGTTCGACAAAAAACACGAAAGCCGAGAAAAGGACGAGAAAGCCATGGAGGAATCGAAGAAGGGCTTCAAGCAGTTCCTCGACCGCAACAAGAAGCGCCCCGGCACTCCGGGCTGGTATTCAATTTAGTAGCACCCCTGTTTTGTTAGTCAAGTGTTGAAAATAAATTTAATTAAAAAATCAGGAGTTTTCAAATTCAACAAAGTCCACCGATGAAGGCGCCAAAATTCCATTTTTAATTTGCCGCATTCCCCAAAAACGAAGAATTTTTTTATTGAATGTTATTTTTTCCAAAAATAATTCTCAAATATCCATTTACGTGTTAACAATTTCGTGCAAAAGATCGTTCCTTTGCTTGCGACGACATACACACAAAGAAAAACGTTCTACTTGGCATCCTCCACCGATTTATCAATCCAGGCGCGTATTTTGTCTGTGTCCTGCAGGCCGACCATTCGATTCAGCACTTTGCCATCTTTCATCACCATGAGAACGGGCACAGCGCCCACATCGTAGTCCAGAGCCAATTCGCTATGTTCGTCAATGTCGACCTTGGCCAGTTTAATCGCGCCGCCCTTTTCCCCGATAATCGTTTCAATGCGCGGCGTCAGCATCTTGCATGGATTGCACCAACTGAAAACAAACGACGGAACAAATTGGTTATATAACTAATCGAAACTATTCGTAGCGCTTGTTCATCAACACTCACGTTGCGAAGAAGTCCACAATCACCGGCTTGTCGCTCTTCTTCACCTTCTTGTCGAAATCTTCCACACTTTGCACTTTGAATATCTCGCGACGAATCGCTGTGGTGGACAGCAGACGCATTTGTTGTGGAGCCATTTTTGTGGCCACCACTCGTCCAGCGAGATTTAGTGAAGACACAATCGACAGGCTCATTTTGAAATTTTTCGTATTTTTTGTTCGTTGAAAAACTTTAATATTTATGTGAAGATGCTGTGATGAAATCGTGTCCTTTCCAACTTCAAAAAACAAGAAAATCGTGTCTCCAATAAATGGATTAGTGATGCGCAACAGGCGATTTATCGGTTTTTCGACTTTTTTCAAAAAGCTAATTCGATATGTGATAAGTTTGAGTAGAGCTAGGAAAATCCAGATCGCGCTCGATTCATGCTTCTTTTGCTTATTTTTACCGATTTTTTTACGTGCTTGCTTGTTTTCTGATTTCTTCCTTTTCAGCTACTTTACTACTTTGCTACATTACCACAAAAATTAAAAAAAATTCCCTTAAAAAAATCAAAGTTATCAAGAAAATATCGCAAAATTGTTCCTCCAAATTTTGTACGGAATTCAATCTTAGTAAAAACATACTACTTTGTTAATAAAGTTAATTAATATCATATATGTAATACTTCTATATTGCCAGTATAGTGAAAGTACATTCACTCATATTAAGAGACAAAATATATGAAAAAGTACATTCGCAGTTCGGATTTCTCTGTCAAACTAATACAAAATTCAATGCTTGTTATTTCGCTCTTACAGTGAGCTCAAAACATGTTGCAGGGATAGCATACTGGCAATATAGAAGTATTACATATATAAGTAATACAAATGTTATTTGAATTTAGAGAATTTTTTTAAAAATTGTGCTTTTGGCTTAAATTGAACAATTTTGTTTACTTTTGACAAAAATCCAAAACGACAATTTTTAAAAGAAGTCTCAAAATATAAGAAAAATTGTTATGATTTAATAAACTTTTAAACGGAGCAAATTTTTGCATCCCCAAAAAAATTGTATACCCGCAGGTAAAAAGTTGAAGCTATAGCTCAGTTTTTAGATCCATCAGTCCCAATATTAACTGGCTTTGTGATGAATTAATTTCGTAAAGTGTCAAATGTTTTTCCACGGACTACAAATCTGGTTCTTAATCAAGGTATACATGTTCTGTACTAGCCTTCAACTGCCCTGACCGCAATCCAAAAGTCTCTGCGGTCAATAATGAAACGATAAATGCGAAACCAGCCCAAACTCGATATTGGAGACTTTAGCAAAGAAAAAACAGCAACAACTCTATAGTGAAAGTATATTAGAAATTCAATGAGTCTTTTAAAAAAAAAATAGAAACTATTAAAATTCCAAAAAACAATGTTAATTAACATTAATCCAATTTAATTTCTATCGTACCAAGTAATAGTGGTCAATTTATTTTTAAGTAAGAACATAATACTTTTTAATAAAAGAATTTTTCGTTTTTTTAATAATATTTTTTTGTTTTTATAATATTTTATTGCTTACATTAAAAGCTTCTCAAAATAAAAGCCAATTTTATTTGTTATCTTTAATTTTTTTTTAGAGTAGAAACGGTCGATTTACATTGAACTACAATAAAATATACACAAGTCATAGTTCGAAATATCTTAAGCTACGCCAATGACTACAAAAAAAAAATGCCGACAGCTAACTTTTTAGCTGAAACCCTCATTGGGACACTTTGAAACCATTAGTCGAAAAATTCGCGTTTCGCTCAATCTGAACGTACTATACCAGTATTATGGCTTGTGGAAAGAAAAAGTTACAACATAGGAGAACTTCGCTTTGATAATCGCTACGACGTGAAGTAAAAATATGTTGCCACAGCCCGGAGTGGTGCTGGAGCCGGATAAGGAGCTTTGATGTAGCGACCAGAGTGTCACAAATTTAGTGATTAATCATATAAGTCGATAAAAAATCGATATTAAAGAATCAACCGATATATCGTTCATCCCTATCAGCGCTGAATTGCAGCTGGCTAGTTTAATTATTTTCTCATTCCAATAGGAAAATAAATCATAAACTTCGTAGCTAAAATTGCATAAAATTTATTGAAATTGTTGAAAACGTTTTCTCGGATCTGCAAAGAAACAAGTACAAGTGAAAGAATTGGAAAAAACAGCCAGAACGCAACCAAAGCTAAACTCAAAAAGTGGTCAGAAAAAGTGGAAAAAACGAAGAAGGTCAAAAGGAAAAGTACAAAATCAAAATTGGAAAAACAACTGAAAAAAAACAAAGTCTAAGCCAAAACTGACGTGTGTTGTACAATTTATTTCATAAACTTTTAAAATTTACGGTTGAAATGGAGTAGAAGCTGCAACGCGACCATGGATGATTTGTCCCAAGACATTTGTCGCGTCTGCCGCTGCGAGGCGCAGTCGGAAAGACCACTTTTTTATCCATGCATTTGCACGGGCAGCATCAAGTACATCCACCAGGACTGCTTGATGCAATGGATGCGCTATTCGCACAAGGAATACTGCGAGCTGTGCGGCCATCGCTTTAGCTTTCAGCCAATCTACTCGCCGGATATGCCGCGAGTGCTGCCGCTGCGCGATGTGGCGGGCGGACTGATAACGGCCATTGCCAAAGCTACCAAATCGTGGGTGCACTTTTCGCTGGTGGCCCTGGCATGGTTTGGCGTGGTGCCGTTGTCTGCGTACCGCACGTACCGCTACCTGTTTCGGGCCTCCACTTTCGATATGATTCTGTCGCTGCCATTTGACATCTTCTCCACGGAGAATCTGGCTTCGAATGCGTTTAGCGGTTTTTTCGTAGTGGCATGCACGCTGGTTTCGTTTATTGGACTGGTCTGGTTGAGAGAACAGATTCTACACGGCGGTGGACCTGACTGGCTAGAACGGGATGATGCGCCGCCTGCCGTAAACGATGCGGATGAACTGCAAATACCGCTTGTAGTGCCTGCAGCCGTAGATCCCGAGCCAGAGGCAGCGGCAGCAGCAGCAGATGCGGCCATTGAACAGCCTCCAGCGCCGGACAATGATGATAACAACAATGCCGATGCTGCTCCCCAGGATATTCCAATGGACAATGCCGCTCCAGCTCCGCCAAATCCGGCCGAGCAAGAAGGCGAATTGCCTTTGGAATTTGGACCGCAATTACCGGCCGATGTGGGAGCGGGCAATAACAACAACAATCCAGACGTGGCGGTGCCTCCCGTCGCAGCTCCTGCTCCCGCTGCTGCCGCCGCCGCCGATAATGAGAATGACAACGATGAGCCCAACTGGAATCCAATGGAGTGGGACCGCGCGGCCGAAGAACTGACGTGGGAACGTCTGCTCGGCCTCGACGGGTCGCTGGTGTTCTTGGAGCACGTTTTCTGGATCATCTCGCTCAATACCATGTTCATATTCACGTTTGCCTTTTGCCCGTACTGCATTGGTAACTTCATACTCAGCTCGCTGGATCTGTTGCAGCCGGAAAAGCCGCTGTTGCATTTTCACGGCCTGATTACGACGCTTTTCGGTTACTGTTTCATCGGACTCACCTTGGTTGTGCTGCACTTCTTCGCGCGCGTCTTTCGGATGCGGCGCGTCCGCTGGCTGATCGGCCTCTGCTATATCGTGGTGAAGGTGTCGCTACTGGCCGTGGTGGAAATTGGCGTGCTGCCTTTGGTGTGCGGCTGGTGGTTGGACATTTGCTCGCTGCCGCTATTCGATGCCAGAATACAAGTAAACCTACAGAATTTCTATGCAAATTTTCACAAAGTATAAGTAAACGATTTTTTAGGATCGCAAGGTCAGCTTTAAGGCTGCCCCGGGCACATCGCTCTTCGTCCACTGGATGTTCGGCATGGTCTATGTGTACTACTTTGCCGCCTTTGTTTCTCTGCTGCGCGAGGTCGTGCGCCCGGGTGTACTCTGGTTTTTGCGGAATCTGAATGATCCAGATTTTAGTCCAATTCAGGTATGAGTGGGAAGCCCCACTTTCAACGCCTTTTTCATTCGAAACGGCCTTTGATTTTAGGAAATGATTCATCTGCCCATCCTGCGGCACGTTCGTCGGCTCATCGCCTCGGCCATGATCTTCGGTTCGGTTGTTCTGTTGATGCTTTGGTTGCCCATCCGCATGCTGAAATCTATCTGGCCCTCATTCCTGCCCTACACTTTGTCCGGTGACTCGGAAGTGAATGAATTGAGTTTGCAACTGTTACTTCTGCAGGTTTGTTGCCCTTTTCTTTTTTCTCAAAAAGATGAAGTGCTGAAACCTAACCTCACTTTTCCTTCCGGATTTTAGATTATTCTGCCAGGCTTCTTCGAACAATCGCACACACGCATCTGGCTGAAGGGTCTTCTGCGCATTTGGTGTATTTGCGTCTCCTGGGTATTGGGTATACGCAGCTACCTACTGGGTGCTGATCCAGCGGCAGCCGCAGAAAATGTCCCCAATGGTGTCGCTCCACAGGAACAACCGCAACAGCATCCACATGATCAGCAGCAAGAAGTGGCCCCGGCGCCGCCACCTCCACGACCGGCCGTCGCTGCCCCTCCCCCACCGCAGGCAGAGCAACGAAATTTGGCTGCTGCCCATCAGGCCATCATGCAACGCGATGTGCCCGTGGGCTTTCAACCGTACGACAAGCCCACATTCTTCCCTATGCGCATGTGCGGCCTGCTCTTCTTCATGTGCGTTTCACTCGTGGTCGCATCGCTGGTCACTCTCACCGTACCCGTCTGGATAGGCCGTCAGGTGATGGCTCTCTGGTCGGTGGGTGGGCATCACATTGCCAATCAGGTGGTCCAGAATCCCGAAGTTTCGCCACGACCGCACGAGCTGTACACTGCGGCACTCGGCACCTACCTCTGCTGGATTCTGTCGCGTGGCATTGCCATCGCTGTGAACCTGCTGCCGCAAGGA
The DNA here is from genome assembly GCA_951394025.1 of Heteromyza rotundicornis. NCBI lineage: Eukaryota > Metazoa > Arthropoda > Insecta > Diptera > Heleomyzidae > Heteromyza > Heteromyza rotundicornis. The sequence goes on along the minus strand of OX596010.1, from coordinate 64,551,869 downwards.
CGGGCCGCGGTCATGGACAAAGTGAAGCAATGGTTGCGCGTGGGCGCCTCCTATGCGCTGCCCGTACTGATTTTCGTTCTAATGCTGGGCGTGATACCGCTACTGTTCGGTCTGCTCCTGGAATTGATTGTGGTCATACCGTTGCGCGTGCCTTTCTACCAGACGCCCATCCACTTCCTTTGGCAGGACTGGGCTCTCGGTGTGCTCTATACGAAAATCGCCATTGCTCTGACGCTGATGGGACCCGATTGGCATCTGAAGCGCGCCCTCGAGCGAGCCTATCGCGACGGCCTGCGCGATATCGATTTGAAATTCCTGATACGAGAGCTGGCCACACCGGTGATCACCTGCTTCGGTCTGGCCCTGGCCGTACCCTATGTCCTGGCACACTCCGTCTTGCCGCTGTTCATCAAGAGCCGGGTGATGCGCTTGGAGATCTCGCGCCTAATCTATCCGGTGTTTTTCATCATTGTGGCTGTGGTGGCCTACATCTACTTCGAAATCAAGCAATTCAAGAAACTCTACGTGGCCATCAAGGTGAACAAGTACTTGGTGGGCCAGCGCCTGGTCAACTATGAGCACCGCAAGCGCAAGCAAGAGGCGGAGGCTGCGGCGGCAGCTGCAGCAGCCGCGGCACTCGAGGAGAACGGTGCTGCCAAGGACGATGGGGCAGAGCAAGAGGCCATTGCGGCGAACATCGTCGAGCACGGCGACGACATCGAGCGGCGAAGACGCGAAGCGGCCCTAGCACGCGAGGCGGCGTTGGTGCAGGACATGGTGGGCGACGAATTGTTATAATGCAACGTACATATAATTTAAAAAATTACAAAAATTCTTTAAACTAAATTTAAATACTAGATTTATACGCTATCTTCTCAGACCGCTGAACTAGAAAAAACAAAAACCAAATTAACTGCTTAGGCATGGCATGTTTGAGACGGACGCTGGATTAGGGAGTGAGAAGCACTTGGTTGGGGCTTGGGGGGCAACTACAACTATGCGAAATGCTATGTGCGAACCATTTTTTTTTGTTTTGTTTTAATATTGTTGAGTTTGTACCTATTCGTTTTCTGTTTTATTTCGAAACTACCAAAGCTTCTCTCCACTTCGGTAATGACTAAATTTTCACCTTCGAAACTGTTTGCAAATACAATTTGGAAAATTTAAATGAAAAGTTAATACAACAACAACAACTACTTTCACCAGCCACTGGATTATTTTGATTTGATATTTGTCTACTGTGTAAAAAAAAGAAGAAAACTGAATAATCTTCGAAATTCTTAGCTTTACCAAATTGTACACTTCAAACTAAATTAATTAATAAACATTATATTTCGCAATTCGAAACTTCTGTATTACATTCGGTTTTAAGCAAACAAACGTTAGTTAAGTTGTTCCAAATTACAATTATAATTTTATTTCGTTTTAACGAAAAGATCGACTAGATTCTAGCAAACTTTAAAGCTCTTGTAAAATAATACTTGAAGACCTGTGCTCTGCGCATATTGAATCTAAAGAACTAAACTTAAACGTTTACTAATTTCACTATACAAAAAGGCAAGAATATACAAATATAAAAACTAAATTTAATAAATAACAACAACAACAACCACAACAATGTATGAAATTTACTTTTACAATAAATATTAAATGTGAAAATAACAAATTTTTATTGTAGCAAAATACACACACACCCACAGAAATTAATCATTAAAAATTATTTTAAAACAAATAACAATAATTTTAATTAAATACTTACTTTACTTTTGTTGGCTCGACAACCGACTGTGCGGGTGCGGGCCTGGTTCACAAGCGTTCTCCACACACCTCGATCAGCGGCCTCGGTTTTACAGCTCCAGACGGCGGAGATCTTCTTCGACACAGTCCAACCACCGTAGTTTCGGTCTGCCCCTTTGCCTTGTGCCCTCCGGATTGCTGCACAAAATTCTCCTTGTTGGGAAATTCTAATCAATTCTGCACACACAATAACTAACTGCTAAAAAGTTGTTTTCACAAAACTGAAGTAACCTCCTTTGAACTTTGACCTCGAATGACTCGCTGATTCGGATAATCCAGAAAAATCCTTTTGAGGGTTTTGCATACCTACTCCAAGTTACAAAAAATTAAAAATCACTATCTACAAATTAAAAAAATTTTTACTCAGTCAAAAATCACTAAGTCCACTTTGAGATTCTTCGTTTCTGGGGCTAGATTTTTAAATCTTTTTTTTCCAATTATCCTCAATGATATGAGCACAGAAACATTCCAATCCGACCATTTTTAGCCGAGTGATTTGTAATTTCTTCAAAAAAGCAAAAAGCCAAATGTATTATTAAAAAATGATTCTTTTATACCAGTGTCAGCCAAGACCCATACATGACTGCTTTCATCGTATATGTGTGAAAACACGAGAGAAAAAATTCGCACGCGTGTCGTCCGGATGGATGATGTTTTATGCATTGATCTGGGGCGCAATCGTATACCTCGATATTCAACGAAAACGAGGTTCTGCACATCGTTTTTGCTTCACGTAAACCAATTCTCGTTCGAAAACGTTTTAATTCTCGATTGCAGCGCACGACATCACTTACATGTCGTTTTCACTTGTTTTAAGAAGTTTTCGAGCAAAAAAAGTGATTGCTTCAAAAAATTAAAGATGTAAGTTGTAAATTATATTTATTGTTGGACTTTGATTCAATAAAATTATTTTTTAGGGTTCAACAAAGCAATCGAACGCAAATAAAAGTGATGATCGAGTTCATGGAGAAGTATTCGTGGATTGCAAAAAATGCATTGCAAAACACTGAACATGGGAACAAACAAAAATAATGGAACAAGTTGCCTGCTATGCCAAACAGTAATGGCGCAGTTGGCTGGAGTGCATAATGTTGAAAGTTTTGCGCAGGAGCGATTGTTGAACCTTCCTGTTCCACTTCGAAGGCAGTTGCTAATGAATGAGCAATTCTTTCGGCCTTACTGGATGATAGTGCAACATGCAGCACCTAATTTCACGCAATTCCAATGGACTTGAAGCATCCGTTAGTATCCTTCGCTGCCTGGCAATGCTATCTGCCTTATCGCTTTCGTCAAGAAGGAAATATCTTGTAATCATTGAATTAAAACACACACAAAATTTAACAATTTTAATTGTCCACATTCGCGAAGTGTTCGGAAAGTGCTTTTTCACACTGGATAAAATCGCGGAAAGTGTTTTCGGAAAGTGTTTTTGGATAAAAGTAAAACGAGAATCGATAGTAAAGTTATGTGAAGCAAACTTTGAGAATCGAGCCGCTGATCACGTTTTCAACTATCAGCGTAAACGTGAATCGTGGTCGAGTAACACGATTGCACCCCTGACCTTCAAATTCGACCAGTTTTGGTTGAATTGTTTCTCATTTTTATAACGAGATCAATCAGAATTTCCTATTTTCTTCCTATAGTTTCGAGGAATCAGAAGCGACAAAGAAGACATGTCCTATCGGAGTAGATCTAATACTCTGCAATGATTTATAAGTTTCTACTCCTTTACTACGGTAGCAGATTTTTCTACTTCCCTCAAGATATTTTCTACTACTATTGTAAGAAATCTACTCCTCAAAATATGATGTGAGTATCATACAATGCAAAAGTACTATTCTTTCTAGAAATCTGCTTCCCCGACAGAAATTTCTACAACTCGTAGAATTTCTAGTACTCTACGCATAAACCCATATCTACTCCCCTCTCTTGAAATCTACTACCCCTGACAGTAATTTCTACTACTCTTGATTTCCACGCATTTGATAGTTTGCTTCTAAATTAATCAAATTCATGATCTGAACTTAAAATGATCGGCCAATATTCATAGTCAAATTAAGCTCCAACTTAACTTTAGTAATCTACTAAGTTGACAGATAATACACTGAACTGGCAGCTACTAAGCGATTTCAGCCTACTGATAAGTTTAATTATGTACCACTTTATTACATTAAAACTCACAATTGTTTATTTTATTTTTTCGGTTTCGGCTTCGGTTTCGGCCGAAATTAAAAAAATGAGAATTCGGCCATTTCGGTTTCGGCCGAAAAAAAAAACAAAATTTCGGTCGGTCTCTAATTATTATACCCTACACCTCATGAGGTATGGGTATATTCACTTTGGTCTGATGTTTGTAACACCAAGAAGGAGAAGTGTCCGGTATGGAAAAGTATATATATTCTTGATCAGCGTCCGTCTGTCCGTCTATCCGTCCTCTTTTCTTGTAAACACGATTGCAGTAGCTAGATGAAAGCTAGGGGTCCCAAATTTTGGATTTATCCTTTTTAGGCCCTAGAAGGAGTTGGTATTACAAATGGGCAGAATCGGTCGACTGCCACGCCTAAATCGTGTTTTTACCGAAATTTTAAGATTGCTCAAGGGTTCTTGTATACTTGAGCCCAAAAACATTGATATCTAACCATTTTTATAACCCTTATATTAACTTGCTTTGGGTGTACTATATCTATATCTATCCTGCTTGGCTCAGAAACCTGATAGCAAAATTGTAGCTCAGTAAAAAATAAACCCTCTGATTCTCATAATTTTTAGACAAAATTCATTTAAATTTTCCGCACTCACCACACAGATTCTGAGCAGTGCACCTCAATATAGCATTCCCCCCACACGACGCAACTCAGGGGGATAAAGTATGCCGTGCATCCTATCATTAATGCAAACCGATGCAATTTTAATAAGCTATCAACACCATCGAAATGCCCTTCTGCGGCCAAGCTACATAGCTCTACCGGACCACTAGTACGTTGAATGTCAAGGGGGGCGCTCTGCTTGGTTGCTGGCTGGCTTTGCCATCATCATTATTATTATTATGCAGTTTCCGTTTGCGTATGTTGACGTGGTCCTTTTGTTTGCTTCGCCGAGTCTCACTTCGATTTACCTTTTATAAGTATGTATGTACACATTTTCTCGGTTGCCCCTTCATTTTTCTTGACTGATCCTAATGGAGTTGCGGCGGCATACATTAATCAAATGGCCATCAGGATTGCTGCAATTTTTCCTTTTTTTCTACTTGGCTCTTTACGCTCATCACAAGGGTGGTTGGTTTGGTTTTTCTTTTCTGCTATTGCTGCTCAAAGCTTTGTATGTCGATTTCTTGCCTGGTTCATTACACTAAATGTACCTTCCTGATGCATTTTGCTTGAGCTGGGGTAGCTGTGACATCTTTTTTGCAAAGTCTCACTACTTCGAAATTTGTAAACCGATTCTAAAAAGTGTTGGTGCCCTATAAAGGGTGATTATTTGACTTTAAACCAAAGTGTGTATATTTATATATATATATTTTTGAGTACAGGGTCTGTCCTGTCCAGGCCCGTGCGCAAGGGGGGGGGGGGGGGGTTTGGGGGTTCCAACTACGGCTTTCGATCCCGAAGGCTTTTCGCAATCCCGAGATTTTCGGGACTGAAAATTGCAATCCCTGGATCCCGGGATTTCCTCAAGAAAAAATTTCAAGCACAAACAATTTTATTTGTATTTTTTTTTATAAATTAAAAATTTTTAAGTTTTGAGTTTTCTAACTAACTTTTTCTTCATTTTGGGGTTATCCAAATGTTGTCAAAAACTATTTTTCTGCTTACACGATTTTTTTTATATTTTATGAGTGATGAAAAGTTGTATTTTTCTTGTATTAAACATTTTTTACAGACTAATTTATTTAAAATGTAGTCCCGAAAATACCGGGATTTAGGAAAAAATATCCCGGGATTTTCAGGACTAAAAATGAACCGGGATCGAAAGCCCTAGTTCCAACCCCCCCAGAGAATTATTTTTAAGTACAAAATTGTTGAAACGATACTTAAATTTTATTGATTTTACAAGGTTTTATGGAATTGAAATTTCCTTTTGCCAGAAAATTTATTTTTGTTTGTAATTTTTGTTTGTAAGCTGAAATATTTTGAAAAAATTTCTTAAAATACAGTGTTTATGAGAAAGTTTTTTGTAATAGCCAAATAAACATTATGAAACATTTTAAAAGCAATATCTGTACAACGCAAGTCCGTTTATTTGGTGATTTTTTTAACGTTTTGTTTTGTTTTTGATCAAGATAGTCCCAGAAAAAACATTCTTAGTTACTGAATATTATGAATATCTCGACCAAAAATATGTATGTTTTTATGTTGAATTGAGCTATTTTTTTTTATTTGAATACAACGTTTGGTAATTTTTACCGAAAAAATGAATGGCTCTAAACTAAATCGTTCATATGTTCAAAACAAAAAGTATTAGCACTAAGCGAATACAGTTTTCAAAAGATTCGTTTTGTTTTGATAAATTATTGGGTTTTGTCTATTCGACCATTCTTTAACTTCCTGATCCTACATTTCTCAAAAACGTGATAGAAAAATTCCAAGATCGCCATCTTGTTCAGCGTTATAAAATTCAAATTCAAAATGTTCAAATTTGGTGGGGTGGTGTTATGTAATTAAATTTCTATTATTTGACTATTTGTCTAAAAGTTGCGTAACGAAAATGTCTGGTATAACTTAAATGAATTATAATAATCTAGAGAGTGAACTATCTAACTGACTCAAAAATCCGTTTCTAAAAATTTCCAATCGAATCCACCAAAAAAAAGATTTTGTCCCAAAACCCAATTTTGTCCCATTATATGTATCCATTTCTTGACATTTTCAATCGAATAAAACTATAGAGTGGACTATATTCGGCTATGCCGAAGCTGAAATACCCCCACACAGTAGGAAGAAGTACCTCGAACATAAAATCCGTTTCTAAAAATTTCCAATCGAATGCAGCAGTTGACCTTTTTTTTCGGTGTATGGGAGCTACGCCCAGTTTTTGTCCCAAAGTTTCAAGTCGATATCTCCAAAACTGCGACCGCTATCGTGCGGACGGAAAGATGGACGGACAGACCGACGGACATGGCTAAATTGACTCCGTGGGTGATGCTGATCCATACCGGACACGCCCCCTTATGGGCGTTACAAATGTTGTGTCAAAGTTAGTATACCCTGCCGCAGTGAGTGTGGGGGTATAAAAATTTGAAAAATCATCACTTTTTTGTTGTATGTTTGTTTGTCCGATTTAGCTGAACTATCAAAAATACTTTTTGTATAAACCCCCCCCACGGGAAATACCTGCGCACGGGCTTGGTCCTGTCAAAAAATGTGAACAAAACAGTTTAACCCTTATACGGTCAAGTTGTACTTTTGCACCACACAAACGATAAAGGGCAGTAATGATGCTTTTAAGACTTGGCTCCGTCATTCAGCTATCGAAATCGTATAAAACAGGCTTCCACGATTCTTTTAAGTCTTGGGTCATAACTACTTGCACGTTGCTCATCCACAGCTTCTTCGTGGCAAAGGGACTGGTTGGAGTCGTGATCGACGCGGTTGCTTTTTGCGGAGATATAATGAAATCGCTGTCCTGAAAATGACTCTTACAACCGCAAAGAGCTATCCAGGACAACACTGCATTTTGTTTTCCAACGCTGGCGCTTTGCTTGCACACTTCCACCATTTCGCACACTGCAAATCGCTGTATATTTAGGTTTCCTTCATTTAATTGCAAATTTCAAAATATTCACACAAATTGGTTATTTTTATTTTGAAAATATATGGTTATTTTGGGTTAAGATTTTTTAAGTTTGACATTCTATTTATTGAGAAAAAGTGTCAAAATCACTCCTACTTTGATTAATAC